>JAIRCJ010000180.1:167493-1373821 GCA_020883675.1 Bruguiera gymnorhiza
GGCAGCAATGAGAGTGATGATATGCTTTGTGTCACTCAAGGCCAAGGCAGATTTCAAGATACCTGGATTATGGACACTGGAGCCTCGCAACATATGACTCCTAATAGAGAATGGTTTACCACTTACAAGCCAATCAATTGTGGTGTTCTATTAGGTAATGATCACGTATGTAAAGTTGCTGGGATTGGTACAGTGCAGATTAAGATGCATGACGGTGTCATTAGGACCTTGTCTGAGGTCAAACACATTCCAGATTTGACGAAGAATCTTATTTCTTTGGGCACTCTTGAGAAGAAGGGCTGCAAGATTAGGTGTGAAGGTGGAGTTCTGAAGGTTTCTAGAGGTGCTCTTGTATTGATGAAGGCTGCTAGAATTGACACGTTGTATTTCTTGCATGGTTCGACAGTCACAGACTCAACTGCAGTTTCCACTTCAGTTTCAGATTCAGACGTGACGAAGTTGTGGCACATGCGGCTGGGGCACATGAGTGAAAGAGGTATGACTGCCTTGAGTAAGAGAGGTCTTTTCTGTGGTCAGAACACTGGAAAATTAGAATTTTGTGAGCATTGTGTTTTTGGGAAGCAGAAAAGGTTGAGTTTTAGTACAGCCATCCATAAAACAAAGAGAACATTGGACTACATCCATTCAGATCTTTGGGGTCCTTCTCAGGTTCTCTCTAAAGGTATGGGTGCTGCTTATATGCTCACTTTCATTGATGATTTTTTTCGTAAAGTTTGGGTTTATTTCTTGAAACATAAAAGTCAAGTGTTTGGAACCTTCAAGCAGTGGAAAACTTTACTTGAAAAACAGACTGGGAAGCAGATTAAGAGGCTGAGAACAGATAATGGCCTTGAATTTTGCAATAAAGAATTTAATGAGTTTTGCAAAATTGAAGGCATTATACGACACCGCACAGTTGTAAAAACTCCACAGCAAAATGGAGTTGCAGAACGCATGAACAGGACTTTGATAGAGAAAGCTAGATGTCTGTTATCCAATGCAGGTTTAGGCAAGGAGTTTTGGGCAGAAGCTGTTAATACAGCTTGTTGGTTGGTAAATCGATCTCCTTGTACTTCCATTGAGTGTAAGACACCTGAAGAGGTGTGGTCTGGCAAACCTGCAGATTATTCTGATTTGAAGATATTTGGCTGTCCTGCTTATGCTCATGTTAATGAGGGAAAGCTTGAACCGAGGGATAAGAAATGCGTTTTTCTTAGCTATGCTTCTGGTGTGAAAGGTTATAGGTTGTGGTGTCCAGACCCTAAGTCTCCAAAATTCCTCATCAGCAGAGATGTGACATTTGATGAATCCGCTATGTTGCATCCAAAAGAGGAAGTCTTAAGGCCAAACGATGAAGATAGTGGGAGTTCCACACAGCAGGTGGAGTTTGAAAGTGATATTCCTTCTAAGTCAGGTCAACAGATTCAGGTTGACACTTCAGAAACAGTCGACGATACTCAAGATACTCAACAGGCACAGCCGTACAGTATCGCCAAAGATAGACCCAGAAGGACTATTAAGCCACCAGCCAGGTTTTCATACTCAGATTTTGCTTATTGTTTGGCAGTAGCAGAAGAGGTGGAGTATAATGAACCTAAAAATTACTCAGAGGCTGTCACTTGTGCCGAATCTTCCTAGTGGAGTATTGCTATGACTGAGGAAATTGAGTCCTTGCATAAGAATCAGACTTGGGACTTAGTGAAACTTCCCAAAGATAAAAAGACTGTTGGCTGCAAATGGATCTTCAAGAAGAAGGAGGGAATCCCAGGAGTTGAAGATGCAAGGTACAAGGCACGTCTGGTTGCGAAGGGTTATAGCCAAAAAGAAGGGATTGACTTCAATGAGGTATTTTCTCCAGTTGTAAAGCATACTTCCATTCGTGTGCTTCTAGCTATGGTTGCTATGTATGATATGGAACTGGAGCAGCTTGATGTCAAGACTGCTTTTCTACATGGCGATCTTGAGGAAGTCATTTATATGGATCAACCTGAGGGTTTCCAAATTGAAAGCAAGGAGGATTATGTTTGCAGGTTGAAGAAATCTCTATATGGTTTAAAGCAGTCTCCTAGACAATGGTATAAGAAGTTTGACAGCTTTATGGTAGGTCATGGTTACTCAAGGAGTGAGTATGATAGTTGTGTCTACCATAGGAAGCTTCATGATGGATCATTTGTCTATTTGCTACTATATGTAGATGATATTCTTGTTGCCTCTACAAGCATATCTGAGATTAATAGTTTGAAGAAGCTACTTGGTAGAAATTTCGAGATGAAAGATTTGGGAGCTGCAAAGAGGATTTTGGGCATGAAGATCACCAGAGACAGGAAAAAAGGAGAGTTACGCCTTTTATAAAAAAGGTACATCGAGAAGGTTCTTGATCGCTTTGGGATGATGAGTTGCAAACCGGTAAGTACTCCTTTGGCTTCACACTTCAGACTTTCAGCCTCTCTATCACCCAATAGCCTAGAGGAGGAAGAATATATGTCACATGTTTCATACTCTAGTGCAGTGGGCAGTATTATGTATGCTATGGTTTGCACTCGTCCAGATATTTCACAGGCAGTCAGTGTGGTCAGTAGATATATGGCTAATCCTGGGAAAGCACATTGGCAAGCAGTTAAATGGATACTTCGGTATCTTAGAGGCACTACAGAGGTAGGACTGATGTTCAGCAGAGGCAGTAGGTTGATTATTGGTTTTGTGGATTCTGACTATGCAGGTGACCTTGACAGAAGAAGATCAACAACTAGTTATGTTTTCACTCTTTCAGGCAGTGCCATTTGTTAGAAGGCAACATTGCAATCAACAGTTGCTCTTTCCACTACTAAAGCTGAGTACATGGCAATAGCAGAAGCAGTCAAGGAAGCTATTTGGTTGAAAGGTTTGGTCACTGATTTGGGTTTATCACAGGAATCAACTACCGTATTCTGTGACAGTCAGAGTGCTATACACTTGACCAAAAATCAAGTGTATCATGAAAGGACCAAACACATTGATGTCAGATACCATTTCTTGCAAGATGTTATATCTCAAGGTTTGATTTCAGTTAAGAAGGTCGCTACTGCAGACAATCCAGCTGACATGTTGACGAAACCAATTTTAACTACTAAGTTCAAGCATTGCTTGGAGTTGATTGGTGTTCGTTTTGATTGACTAGCTCTAAGGAGCTATTTGGAGGAGAGATAGAAGGATTTTATTTTGTTGTGTGTTTAGAGAATACAATGCAAGGTGGAGATTTGTTGGAATATGCCTTGTATTCTAAATTACCTTTTTGCCCTTCCCCTATTCCTATATAAATAGGGTTATAGGGTTATGAGAGAAAAGGGGTTAAGAGTGAGACAGAGAGAGATTTGAGAGTAGCCACACTCCCTTTTGTAGCCTGTAACACACACTTTTTCTACTAATAAGAATATTCCCTCTCTCCTTCCCGTGGATGTAGGTCACATAGACTGAACCACGTAAAATTCTAGTGTTACTTTTACTTCAATTTATCATTTGTCATAACACTTACATTCTATTGTATCCTACCAAACGTGGTGTAATTATTCAATTCTAAAGTAATATCACTTTCTTTGCTCTAACGCGGTTAATCTCTTGCTTGCTTGCTTTAATTTTCCAGAATATGGTCACCGACAATCCTTCACTTCTTTCCATGATATTCATATTGTTTAACTTGTCACAAATGCAACCTAATCTCAAACATTTTCCCCTTGAAGAGACCAAAGCCGCTGGACTCAGGGTTGCATATACCATCCATATGTAAATGGGTCAAAGTTTATGGTCAAAGAATCTGGCTATAAACCGACCATAGTGTGAGTCATATTTAATAAAAAATAAAATTTTAATTTTTTTTTTAATTTTTGATATTCACGCTCAAAATTATTTTGTGTAATTAGAACCACAAAAAAAAGTGTAACAAAAAATAAAAGACTATGCAAATAGACATTATTGAATATTTTCATAATTTGTTATATATTCTATTTTGTTTATTGTACATTTTATTGTTTTAACTGTACATTTATTAATTTTTAACAAAAGAATTTTGAATTTTTAAAAGAAAATTTAATTTTTTAATATGAGTATATATACACATATATATGAACGGTGTGCATACAAGCTAAGTAAGACTACTGGAATTTTGCAGCGGAGGCGGCCATGACCTCTCCAGGGCTTTCCGAATTCCAGGCCCGATCCCCATTGTATATTAGGATGTTAGGCGAGTCTACACTCACAGGTCACAGCAAACATCGGCGAAGCCATTCATTGAGTGAGAGTTGCCCCACTTGATATTTTCTACAACGAAAGGGACAGACTGGTCAGGCCTCTCTGGACTTTTCGTTTCCTTTCATGCCAATGCTGCCTTCGCCAGGAAGATATTTGTCAGGACGATAATTTGTGACGCCTTTTCATTTTCGATACGCTTTGTTGAGCTTGAGTTGGAATTTATTATCTAATCCATCCAACCTTTTAGACCTACCGAATGTTACAAGATTTAGTTTCACCAACAACATTGGCTATTTAATGGGTCGTTTTCTCGGTTTGGTAAACTAAAGGGCATTTATTCCTTCTTTTGAACCCATTATAATTGCAAACCTCCAACTTTTTACTGCTTTTTAGACGGAGGCTGAAGTCTACGGAATGGGCCATCTTTTTTTTTTTGTTCCCTGAACTTTCTTTCGTGACAATTTGCGCTATTGTGGGAAAGCCTCCTGCTGCAGCTCTGCTATTTTTAGTCGCTAGCTGTGCTTCAAGATCGGCTCAATGGAATAGATGCACTTGCTTGGTCTCTCTGTTTGTCCAAACGTGTCTGACTGGTTGGATGGAATCCCTCTCAGAAGGGTTAAATCGAGCTACATACAGATAGCGCGTCACAAGGAAATCTTGGCCCAGCCCGGGGGGGTTGAAGGTGTCCTCCGTGATCACGGGGGACTCCGGCTCTTCAGCTTTGTTTCTCAGATGGACTAATGCACCTCATTTGTGGCGGAGCTGTGGGGGATTTTATTGAGATTCATTCTAACCTGGAAATTAGACTTTTGCCAGAATTTACTCGAGATAAATTTTTATATTGCACTCAACAGCCTTCTTAAAGACAACCACCGCGTCACATTTTTGTCTTGAAATTTTGTCCTTGAATATCGAGACTTCTTACAAAAGGATTAGCATTTGTATTGCCCTTGCCATTATTGAGAGGCTCACCACTTCACTCACCGGCTATCTAACTATGCCTTCTTCTTGCCAGCTGGAGAACATCTCCTTGCTTCTCCTACATCAGATCAGAGGTAGTCCCACTCTTTCTTTAGGACACACCGAGCTTTCCTTTGCTACGAGCAATTGGAGATAAACCCCTTACTCCTCCTTATTTCCGTTCTTTTTCTTGATCTTTAAACCTCTCTGTAGACATAAAGGAAAAAAAAAAAAAAAGTCATCAAAATATCTTCCTTTACAATGACAGCTTTATTTTTATTTTTATTTTTTCTTCTTTCCGTTGGTCGATTAGAGATTGATATGGATAATAATATCTAGATCTTTATCTATACCCGAAAATTGTCTCATTCCCGAGAAAATAGAATATCAAAACGTACAATGGTAGGGATATTTTAAACATTGGGTGGGTACGTGTTTTCTTTTCCTTGTTCAGAAATATCAGTAGATTACACCATATACTAAATAAAATTAATAAACATTTTGTAAATAAAATAATAATAATAATAATAAAGAAAATGCGGTTATCCACAGGGAATACTTGACTTCTGTCGAACTTCCCTTCCTGGACAACAATCCTGTGACAATGGACAGTTCAGAGGTCACAGAATCCTTCCATGAATGGGAGCAAATCCAATCTCCAATCTTTAACATGTCACCGGTAATCCAATCCCAAGAAGGGAAAAGGGTTGAAGATGATGATGGGGGCCTCTCTGTCTTCCCTCCAGACAGCCACGAAGGCCTCCAGATTCCATGCCTACCACCACCACCAGCACCAACACCGCCAGACTCACAAAGTCCTAGCCAGCCAAAGGTGGAAGATGAAGAAAAAGAATTGTCCCTGTCTGATTCGAGATCATACGGGAAGCTTTTGAGGCCCCGGTTTGAGAATTTGAGATCTGGGGTTGCTTGGATTGCAAGCAGAATCCGTTATTCCGCTATTTATGGACATGGACTTTGGCCATTAGCATCGGCGGCAGTAGCGGCTGCGGCGGCAGCAGTGGTGTTCTACTGGAGAGTGCGGCGACAGCGTTATTGGGTGAGAGAAGGGAGAGACAGTCGTCTGGAACTTCTTATCAAAAAGAAAGATGAGGTTCTTTTTTCTGAATCCCAATTCAACTTTTTTCTTTGGCTACCTGAAATCCTGCATTATCTCCCGGAATTCAAATATCTTAGTTACGCCAAATGTGTCTTGTGGAACAGAACGACCTTAGATGCTTTACCATGATTTAGTTTAACTCTAATAGCTGCTTGGAATCAAGCGGAAAATTTCTAAAGACAAGAAACCTACATGTCCAATAATGGCTTCAATAATCATGTATCCGAGTTCTGACTACATTGATGCTTATGAGCGTTAATTTGAAGAGGAGCTTTTTTTTTTTGTGGGTCTATTAGAGTTGATGATAGTACAAAATTTAGTTAGCTGCCGGATGACAGAACAATGAAACTTTTTAGTGGCTGTTCGGGAAAAACACAATTTGACTTTCCGAGGCATACTATAACTTAGCACTTTCGTTATAGGCTTTATTTGATGAGGAAGATTCTCTCTTTCGACGTCCCCTGTGAGTGGTAAAAATGCACAACATACCACGAGAACTCTGACTAAGAATGCTCGAATCGCGCGTCAAAAGGCGAGCAAGCGGCCCAAACGGCTCATTGTCATGCGCTTGCCTTGCTAAATTGGTTAATTAAAATTCTTGGATGGGCGGGTGTGTTTCATATTTGTTGTCATAATTGGAAAATGATCATTCCATTTTATTTTGGCCTGATTTTGCAGAAGATTAATCAGCTCTTACTCCAAATTGCTCAAATGAACGAAATGTTATTGGCACGCCACAAGGTTGAAGTTCTTCGAATTGGTTGATTGGTCCCATGTATATCAGTAGATTTGTGTAAGCGCCCAAAGAAAAAGGAGTTCGATCTGTTGGCGTCCACAACACTTCGATTTTGAGGTCATCTGCTTATGATTTGAAGGGTGTGAGAGAGTAGACAAGTAATAGATTGAAAGAGGGAGAGGAGAGATTTGCGTGTATTGCCAGATGCTTGAATATCAAACAGGCGACTTCTGTTTAAAACTTGTGTTTTAAGTAACTGTAGATGATACCTAATAAACTTTTACTGTTATAAAAATTATGTATTAATTATATATCATTGCATCCTTTTATATTCTTTCTGGAAATCTATATAAACACTCGAAAGAAAAAAAAAAAAAAAACGATCTTGACTTGGGTGCGTTGGAGGCTTTCATCTACAAAATGTCAATTTACTCCCTTTTCTTTTGGTTCATTGCAATCCGTGTCGGTCTATGGCTCAAGATTAGAAATCTAATATTTCATAAATTTTATATCTCATTTACGGAGACTTAAAAGTAAAATTTTTCAATAAAAATTTAAAATTTTAATTATTAAAATATTTTAAATAATGAAATTAATTCTTTTTCCATGCGCAACGAGATGTAAAATTTTATTTTCCTGTACGTGTGCGCTCAATCATGCTGCCAACATCATCGCAGACCATCAATCTCAGCTAGCGACCTCATTTGTTGGCACTGCCAGAGAGACCTTTGCGCGTTGGCTTTAGTTAATAAAGCGTAAATTTGTACATTGAATCTCTGTCAAATTGCTAGAGATGACAAAGAAAAGGTTTAAATGCTGGGAACGGAAGGGGTAAGATTTATGATAAATGAAATAAATAAATATATATATATATATATATATACATATTATTTCATAATAAATTAAAATTTAAATATGTCTTGAACTTTGTTCTCGTACATTATATCCATAATTCTTTACAATGATAATTCTTGATCTTGACTTCTAATCTGAAATTTGAAAATTTAGCTAAACGAGTATAAATCTAATTAAAACATTTAATTTTGAGTAGCAACCAAACTGCAAACGTTACATTGGTGGGTGGTAGTACAAAAATGTTTGAATGCACTGCATCAGAATTTTGGAGACTGCTTTTCACTCTCTCATGGCGTGTGATAATTGAACGGGAGCGGCTCTGTGCTTCTATTGTGCGGCCGAATCGGGCTATACATTTTTACAGGCGTAGCCAGCCATAGTCATATTCACAATGCTTGACGACCTTGTTGAAGATTGGCCTTGAACACTCAACGCTTTTGGAGGCAGACTCCTCTTTTGAGTTTCAGTTATGGAAGTTGCAGATCAAGGTTTAACTGCAAGGGTCATGTTCCAGTGCAATCTTCTCTACCATTTCCTCTGCTGCGATCCTTGATATTTTGCAATTTTGGTGTTCATCTAAGTATGGGTTTCATTAGCTCTTTAGTCTCTTGTACAAGTAATAGGTTATTTGTATTTTTTTTTTTTTGAACAACAAATCATGTAAATGACTGCTATGGCTTCAGGTATGGTTCATATGTACTTATGTACTTGCAATCTTGTAAAGATTATACAAATACTTGGAATACGACAAAATTGGGTGTCTTTTGCCCAAAAATCTCGTCTCTTTCTCTGCAAGTTTTCTTGTTCTGCTCTCCTGGTTTTTGCAAGTTCTAGCTGAAAACATTAATGTTCCAGCAACTTGTTCTTTTAACATACCAAAGAGCAATTGAATGGTCTTTTAAGGATTTATAAGTGAGTGAAAAAACACTAAGAGGAGCATTAAAGAGTTGAGAGACTGAGAGTTTCAGTGCAGTCCATAAAAAACCAGTTTTGATTCATGGCTTCCACTAGTTTTTCTTCACTCCCACCTCCAAAGTTCTTAGGAGAGAACTACACTCAGTGGTCAGCAAGGACGAAAACATATTTAAAGGCCTTTGATGTCTGAGGAGTTACAAAGAATGGTGGAGAGGTCCCACCACTTCCTGTCAATCCAACAATTGCCCAGATTAAGAATCATAGTGGGCAAGTGTTAAAATAGTTTAAGGCCTTGAGATGCATATATTACATAATCATTGAGATGATCTTCAACAAAATAATAACATGTGAAATAGCAAAGGAGACTTGGGATAAAATTAAGGAAAAGTCTATGGGTAGTGATAAGGCAAGAAACATACAACTCTTGAATTTAAAAAGGGAGTTTAAAGGATTGAAATTGAAAGAAAAAAAAAAAAATATATATATATATATATATATATAGTGATAGAATTATGAAGATTATGAATTAAGTTAGGCAACTTGGGGATGAACTCATTGACAAAAGGATAGAGGAAAAGATCCTAGTGAGTATACCAAAGAGATTTGAGGTTAAAATCTCACCTCTTAAAGATTTTAAGGACCTATCAAAAATCACAGCTCTTGCAAGCTTAGGAACAAAGAAGAGTTTTCAAGCAAGGCGCAGCATCATAAAGGCACTTGATGAGGGTGCTTTTCCTGCAACTTTCAAAGTCAAGAGCTAGTACAAAAAGCAACAAACTGACAAAGTAGAAAAAAGAGATGCAGAAAGTAGCAAATCTGGAACCAAAAAGGTGTATGGACACTGAATATTGCAGCAAAACCACACATCTTGGCAAAGACTACTGGAGAAGGCTTGATGCTTTATGTTCCTTTGGTAACAAAGAAGGACATGGGGAAGAGGTCCACAGCAGTAAAAGAAAGCAAATGAAGTAGCAGAGAAAGCAGCAAGCTCAAGTTACAGATGGAGAGAAACAACAGCAAGAAGAACTTTTTGTATTTACTTACAATTCAGTCAAAAACTGTAATGAATCCTGGCTTATTAACAATGGTTATACATCCCACATGACCTCAAATTCTGAAGTCTTTAAAGATCTGGACAAATCTTTCATATCCAATGTGAAGATTGGAATGAAGCTTTTGTCAAGGCACAAGTGGATTTACAGTAATGATTGGGTTGGTTCTGCTAAAGATATGAGAAGCACATTAGGGTATCTTTTTACACTTGGTTTTGGTGCTTTCTATTGGAACTCAAGAAAGCAAAGCATAGTGGCTTAACTTACACCACAGAGAAGATTGCAGCCACCTCAACTATAAATCAAGTCATATGGGTCAAAATTTTGCTTACCGATCTATATCAGAAACCAGCAGATGCTCCCTTGATACATTGAAATAACCAATCTACAATTGTTATATCAAGGAACCCTGTAAGTCATGGGAGAGCCAAGCTTTTCAAAACTAGACTTCAGTTCATAAAGGAGGCTTAAGTGGGAGGAGTTGTGAAGCCAATTTTTTGTGAGTCACAAAATCAGTTAGTAGACATTCTTACTAAAGCCTTGCCCAAGTCCAGGTTTGAATATCTAAGGGCAAAGTTGGGAATGCAAAGTTACGATGCGAGAAAGGAGTGTTAAAGAATGGTTTTGAAAATTGCTGGAGGCTTTTGGAGGCAAACATCCTCTTTTGAATTTCAGTTATGGAAGTTGCATATCAAGTTTCAGTTGCAAAGGAGATGTTCCGGTGCAATCTTCTCTACCATTTCCTCTGCTTTGATCTTAGATATTCTGTAATTTTGTTGTTTAGCTAAGTATGGGCTTCATTAGCTCTTTAGTCTCGTGTACAAGTAATAGGTTACTTGTATTTTTGGACAACCAATCACGTAAATGATTGTTGTGGCTTCAAGTATGATTTAAATGTATTTATTTACTTGCAATCTTGTAAAGATTATATGAATACTTGGAATACAACAAAATTGGGTGTCTTTTGCCCAAAAATCTCTTCTCTTTTTTTCTGCAAGTTTTCCTGTTCCGCTCTTCTGGTTTTTGCTAGTTCTAGCTAAAAACTTCAATGTTCCAGCAACTTGTTCTTTAATATACCATAGAGCAATTAACAATAGACCTGTTTGAAATCGCACAGCGACATACCTAAAAATATTACAGAAACATGGAAGGCACACCTATAAGGTCCTGTCAAAAGTATTTTTACAGTTACTCCATGACCTCTCACAGCTGACAACAAACTATGGCTGAGACTGCTTAGCCGGGTAGAAAAGTAGCTCCAGAGCTTCTTAAGAACATCTTGCTTGCAATGAAAACTAGGGAAGTACTTGTGCAGAGGAGTGGCATTAGGCAAGGATAGCCTGTGGAAGCTAACTTGGCTTCATGTCAATAACATTTGCTCCATCTTTGCAATCGGAGGTGTTCGCTGATCAACATGGAGCAATCTCAACAAAAATAGGGTGGACAAGGTGTAAATGGTGTCCAATGAATCAGATCCTATTCCTTCAAGTGAAACCTTTGGTTCCTAAAGGTGGTAGCATTAGAGGTTGGCATTCGTATTTTAACTCAGATTGGACTGTTGTGCATGCTTGAGAGAGTGCCCTATTTCAAGCATTGGGATATTATTTCTCCATATTGAGCACTCGAACTAACTGTTGTTGCTCATCAAATTTCAGCAAAACTTATTTTATATGAATAGTTTGTTCAAGTGATAACTAAACTTTGACAATCTTTGTTTAGTGCCCTTCTCATTATTTCCTTGTACTGAATTTACCAAAAGGGGATTTCTGTGAAGAATTTTATACAGTTCTCCAGGATCTTATATATTGTTTTTGCATATGAGATATGCAATGGAAGAGAGAAATCTTGTGTTGTCTTCCCCATTAATGTACATGACCTAACACTAGAATCAACAAGTTAGGTTTGTCGCATGACGATGAAATGTCTTATTTTGGCTAGAACTTTATATTGCACCTTCCCACGGCATGATGCAGAAATTCTTTAGAAACAATTTCATTTTTTTTTCCCCATAAAGATGTTTTCTTAATTACCATTAAGTGTGAAACATCGCAGCAGCAGTTTCCACATTTTAGTACTGCAGTGGAACCACTGAAGTCTGTCCAAGAAAATAACTGTTTGATCTTCTTGTGTGTAGTCTGTGCCAGACCCTCAAAAATGGTTGAAGGATTTCTGGTGTAAAATATCGTGCTGGGTGGGGAATACAAGTTTTTGTTCATGGGCAGACAAAAGGGTACAGTTTGAAAATTTTCCCGTTTCCTGAAGTAATAGAGAGCTACTTGTTCATGGCAATTTAGCCCTTTATATCAATTAGATTTACATATTTTTGTTGTATACTTTAGAAAATTCTTGTTATATATTTGTATACAAATATTGTTAGTGACGCATAAACGGAGAAATGATCTAAATTTTTACAGTAAAATAAGGTTAATGACGTGGGATGACATTTGCGAGCCGAAATGAGCTCATGGCTGGGGCTGCAGAAAGCATTTGACCTGAACTTGTCACTGCAATGTTGATAAATTCTGGGTACGGGTGTGTAAAGCTAAATATATCCCTGACCAAGATGTTTTTGCAAGCCACTAGGAGCTCCACCTCTTCCTCCATTTGGGAAGCTATCTCACAAGGCAGGGAGCTCTACCAGAAAGAACTAAGATGGAATGTTGGGGTGGTTTATCTGTTCATTTTTGGACGGATACTTGGGCTTTTGTCCATTGATTGACCTGAATGGATGATTATTATCTTGAGCCAGGTGATATTCAACGCAAGGTGAGTGACTACCTCGATCAAAATGGAAACTGGAATTGGAGGGATAAACTGCTTACTAATGAGCTAAGGTTCACCCACCGGATTGCTGATAGTGGGCTGTGTGAACTTTGTGGTTCAAGTTGGTAAAATCTCGAACACGTGCTATATAGCTGTGTTCATGTACAGCAAGTCTGGACCAGTTTGTTCCGCTCCACAGAGGTGCAGCCTCAGCCATTGAACTCTCTTACTTGGTAGGACTGCTCTTTTCGGGTTGTTTTTATTGCTACCCTTTGGAAGTT
Source organism: Bruguiera gymnorhiza (assembly GCA_020883675.1). Taxonomy (NCBI): domain Eukaryota; kingdom Viridiplantae; phylum Streptophyta; class Magnoliopsida; order Malpighiales; family Rhizophoraceae; genus Bruguiera; species Bruguiera gymnorhiza. The sequence continues at coordinate 180,397 of JAIRCJ010000180.1, forward strand.
ATGGAATTGGACGAACCCAAGGATTTTTTCAGGTGATACATCCACACCATCGGTGGTATGGATGACATCCGGCGCTGTACAGTTGAAATATGCTGAGAAAATTAATGTTGATAGCTGTGCTAAAGGTGTCCCCGGTTGGACTGGCTTCGGTGGCTTTGCTAGAGATGAATGTGATCACTTAATTTTTCTTTTAATCTTTGTTATTGTTTGTTCCTTCTCATGTTGTTTTATTCCTCCAGTCATAATATATATATATATATATATATATATTTTTTTTTTTTTAATTATCAGAAAAATATTTTCAAGATCTTTGGTCGCACATATAGGAATGATAAATTTTTGGGTAAATATATATTTGACTCTATTTTTTTTTTTGGTTGTGTTATGATAAAAACTTTTTAATATTACCAAAAGATAGTACTTAGACTAAAATGTCATATTGATATATAGGGAAAAAATTTTATGTTAGTAATGTATTATCTTTTGTCAACCCCTCTTTGTTATTGTTCTAATCATTAAAAAGCATTTGAAAACATAAGTTAACAATCCAATTCTCAACCTGTTCAAATTCAAATCAAACAATTGTTGTTTGAGAAGACCAACAACCCATTATATTTTGTAATATAAGATTTTAGGATTACTAAATTTGTATAAACCTAAAGTAGTGGTAAATTTGACTGAAAAATAAAAAAGACCAAAGTCATAATTGTTTTTGATAATTAACTATTGTTTATTGTGTTTAATCAATCTATGCAATCTTTCGGTTAAAAAAAAAATCCCTTTTGCAATTATGTATAGTATAAATAAAAGAAATACAAAATTTTTGGTTTTTAATTAAACATTGAAAATAGAAAACAGGCAAAAAAAAAAAAAACAGAGAGAGAGAGAGAGAGAGAGAGAGAGAGAGGAGGGAATGATCACGCGATAATAAAACGATGTCGTTTTCTGGTTATAGGATCCCAGTCGCCGTAGTTTCTTCTGCGACCTTTGCCGTCTTCAAATCAAAGTCAAAGTAGGCCTGTGGCTGTCCGAAACGGGGACCGCATCGCCCGATACGCTGTTCTTCTTCTCCGACATAGATCTCGGCAATCTTGAGATCCAACTAGCGACTGAATCGAACAGCTTCTCCAGCTTAAAAAATATAAATTTTTTTTTTTAAATAAGAAAAACTAATTATGAGTGAGGTCTTCGACGGATACGAGCGTCAATACTGCGAGCTCTCTGCTAATCTCTCTAGAAAATGCAACGCTGCTTCTCTTCTTCCCGATGGAGGTATGCCCCACTTTCTTTAGATCATATATATAATTAATTCCATTTTTTATGAGAACTTTTGTTTGTTTTTAACCGAAAATTTGCAGATGAGAAGAAGGCAAGGCTTGCCGAGATCAGCTCCAGGCTCGATGATTGTGACGCTTTGGTGAGTTTTTCTGTTAAATTTCGGAGTTGAGGCTTTTTAGCTTCAATTTTGGATTTTGATCTCTTTGGTGGGTTTTGTAAATTTTTTGTGTTTGTGTTGGTTTATGCGTGGCAGATTCGGAAAATGGACCTCGAGGCGAGGAGTTTGCAGCCAAACGTTAAGGCTATGCTTCTTGCGAAGTTGAGGGAGTACAAGTCTGATTTGAACAAATTGAAGAGGGAAGCCAAGAGGGTTGTTTCAGGGAATGCTGTTCAGACTGCTCACGATGAGTTGGTGGGTTCAGGAATGGCTGACGGGCACAGGGTCTGTAATTGTATTAATTAATCTGTTGTTTAATTTGGTATATTGGTGCGCCTTGTTTTAACTTCATAATGTGTTTGTAGGCTCCTTCTTTGTGCTTGCTTTTCTTTCTGTGTATATTCGAATTGTTGTTTCAACCTCTACGTTCTCTGGGTTTTATTTTATGCTATAGAGTTTTATTTTGATCTTGGATAGAGCAGAAGATCTGTATGGTGAATCTGCAGCTATTCCTCCCTCTTTGTGCTATTGTTTTTGCTGTTTAAGGCCCTGCTTCTACTGGTCCTTTCTGGAGAGGAGGTCGGAGTCCCCCTGGATGCACTTATAGTTGATGGTGTTCACATTTGAGGAGTGAACCAAACATGTCTAGGAAAATATTAGATGGAAGCATAATCTTTCCATTTGTAGTAGAAATGTAATGCATTTTATGCTAGTTTCAGTTGATATTTTACCTGTTTTCTCTTTGGCTGATTATTACATTAATTTCTGATGCCATCTAGTTCATGTGCGTGATAACTCTTGGTTTATTTCATGGATAAAGTACCACACTGTCATCAAATTGAGATTTCTGTGGTTTCTCTTACTTATGTTAAAAGTTTTTTCTTTAATTGGATAACACGGTACAGGCTTCTGCTGACCAAAGGGAGAGATTGTCTATGTCAGTAGAAAGACTAAACCAGTCAGGTGAGAGAATTAACGAGAGCAGAAGAACTGTTCTTGAGACAGAAGAGCTTGGCATCTCAATTCTTGAAGATCTGCACCAACAGCACCAGACTCTTCTACATGCTCATAACAAGGTATGATATGCTTCTCATGCTTCGTTTCGTTTCGTTTCTTTTCTTTGGGCAAGCAAAGAGGTGGGATGTTTGCTGCTACCATATGAAGCATGGACATGGATACAGCAACACCAATATGATATGACACAGACACACATATATATCTATATTGTTTACCTATTTATTTTTGTAAAATAACATAATTTGATCAAACTATACAAAGATTGAGGGAAGCTATGGACATTGAAGGACTCAAATCAAGGTTCAAGACATATCAGTTTGAAACAGGATCAAAACAACTTAAATGGGAGGGGCCCAAGCCTAGGAGAGTCTAACTAGAGCACCCCACATGCCCTTGTATGGTTTAATTCTTGGCCAATGATTAAAAATAAAAGGACAAAAAAAAACCTTAGAAATTGAAACGATGCTGGGAGCCCCATAATACCACTTTTGGCGTGATTTTTGCTGGAGGACAACTTCCTTTTCGGAGTTGCTGGCTGCTGATCTTGCCATTTCTATTCTCTTTTCGGGGACTTAGTATAGTAGAAAGGCTGATGGACATTCCTTTTCCATCGCACCAAAGCTGTCTTCGTTCATTGCTGAACAGCCACATATGAGGTCTGTTTGTCTTGTTCCTCTGCCATAAAATGTCTCGCCTGACCCCACAGACTCCATCACTGAACTGTGGTCGCCACTGGAGTCCCAATCTTGCCAAGCAGCCTCGCCGATGTATGTTGTATCTTATGGTTTCAATTTTTAATTTTATTAAGTTAAAATGACCTAAATGTCTTGGCTTGTTCCCGGCACATCAAATGCACCAACTCTCGTGTCCAACACACGTGTCCAACCCAGAGACCAAAGCAAGGCTCAACAAAACAGAAAGTATCATAATATGTCCCTTCCCTGGAATGGAACTTTCATACTGATGAAAAAAACTAGCATGAAAGTCGATCTATTATGACCTGAGCGTTGTTAGTAGTTCTTTGTCAAACCAAATCTTTCTAAACCATTTTTTTAGTATTTTTTTGTCAATACATTTTGCGCTGTCTGACATATGTTGGGCACATGTCTGTGTCCAATGTGTGTCGCACACAACATGCTACTCACATCAGCCTTATCCGTGCTTTAGTGGTGCCACCAAATCTTGAGCGATTCATGAGTAGAGTCTTGTGCGTTGATTTTGCCAAGCATTATGACCCTCGGACCAAAATTCAAATAAGCACAGCGGAAATTGGTGGTTTTGTCATGTTAGGAATTTATGTGGTCCTTTTTTGTGTGTTTTCTCTTTTGGTGCAGCTGCATGGAATAGATGATGCCATCGACAAGAGTAAGAAAGTGTTGTCTTCAATGTCAAGAATGATAACCAGAAACAAGTGGATTGTTGGCTTAGTAGCTGCTGCCCTAGTGGTTGCAATAATCATTATCATCTTATATAAGCTCAATCACTAACACCGCGATTGGACTTGTATGTGTGCCAACAATTCCCCTTCTTACCATGCATGTACATGTTTTATGTAAAGTTTGCCTGATAAAGGACCTGCTATTTGCTCTTGCGCAATATACGTCTGAAAATTCTATGTTGTACCATTTCCCTTTCGTTTCCGCTGGATTTATGCATTGAACAAAAGTTCTTCAGATTTATCCAAGTTACCAAATGCTTCGTCCCAGCCATGGTTTGGTCCAAAAACTGTTAGTGGCAGAACTGGGAATCTTGTGTATAAATTGCCCACAGAAATAAGAAAAAAAAAAAAAGAAAAAGAAAAGGCGGTCTTTGCCTGTTGTTTGTACATTTCATAATGATATTGATGCTTTGTGTGTGTGTGCAAATGGTGAGTTTCTTTTTATTTTTGTTTTTTTGTCTGAACATGGTAACTCATTTCATTAATTGAGAAACAGAAACATCTACGTCCATAAAGAAGAGGGATGAGCCTTAGGTAAGTTTTAAATTTTTCGAGATTTTTGCAATTAAATTTAAAACTTTTTTGAGTTTTCAAATTATAAATCTTTAATTTTTTTATTTCATATGAGTTATTTGTTATACATGAATTATTCAGATTGTTATTTCTACAATATGATCTAGTGGAGACCGTAGAAATAAGACTCAAAATATGACTCAAAAATATGTTTTATGTATTTCGTTAATTTCTTTTCACTTATAAAAAAATAAAAATCTTTAATTTTTTCAGAATCTATATCAGAAATTGAAGATTTTTACTTTTTATATGTAAGAGAAAGAAGAGAAATTTAGCAAAATATGCACTTAGATGTATTTTTGTATTTTTAATATATATTTATGTTTTTTTATATAAGTTTTGTTAAATCAAACTATACGTCTAATTATTTGTTTAATTCTTATTATAAAAAAAAAGAGTATACATATAAAATTTAAAAAAAAAACTCAAAAAAGTTACTTTTAGTTTTTAGTTTGGGAACACTAATCTTTGTGAGCCTCTCATTCACTATATTGTTTATCATTCACTATATTGTTTATAACTATTGATTAGAATAATAAGTTACATAAATTTCTAATATAAAATTTAATTAAATAGAATTTAATCAAACAATTATAAAAATAGTAAATTAGTTAATTAAAATAATATAATTAACATTAAATTTTGAGTGTATAGTATTTTTTTTATCACACAATTTTGAGTGTATAATTTGATCTACAAGATTTGTCTAACAGCTAAAAAAAAATTATTTTTCTTAAGAAAATTTATTTTTTTTGTCTTTTTTCAAACTTTCAATGATTTAAAATCTAAAATTTTATTTTTTAAATTTTAATTTTAAAAAAGAATATATAATTTATAAAAATAGAGATAACTATATTTATTATATAATTTATGATTTATAATGTATTTCTTAATAGGTAAAAAAATTTCAATTTTAAGGACTTTTAACTTCGAGGAATAACAATAAAAACTCACCCCTCGTGAGTCTCTTCTCGGGCCGCTCCATCCGGAGTAGAGTCAATACAAATTGAGTAAAAATCAACATTCTCTTTCTCAACCCCTAAATTTTGAAGTGAGAATGAGATGAGATGATATTTAACATCTCTGAAACTATCCCTACTTCCATTCTTACCCTAGTTAGAAATTTAATATTTTATTTTTATATAATATATTTAGAAAAATAATCTAAACAATTCTCTATATATAAAGATTATTAAATTTATTTATTTTTTTACTCAAATTAGTACTTTATTACTCTTATATAATATTTTTAGGGGATAATTTGGATCATTTTTATATAATAATTTTTTAATTAAAATTTAAGGACGGGTGAGAATATATCCCAATTTTTGTTAAAGACAAAATAAAATCTCAAAATTCATTCTATTAAGAATAAAGATGGAAATATGGGGAAAATATATTAAAAAAATTGAAAATACACATTTTTTTTTATATTTTTGTGAAGGATAATAATAAATTTTAAAAATTATCCCACTTTATTTTTATACAATTGTGTACAAAAGTATTTATTTGTATTATTATATACAGATTTAATTGAGATTAAAAGGTATTTTAGTATTATTTATTTGCTTTTCCATCTCGACCCGACTGGTTGTCCATTCTTCAATAATTCTGAACTTTCGAGATTTGACCCACCACATAAAATATCCCCCACATCCATCCATTTCATCCTCCTCCCCAGACCTTAAGCCAAAAATAAATAAATAAATAAATAAAAGTAAAACAAGATAAAATAAAAATAATAAAAAAGAAAAAAAAAAAAAGAAAAAGGCAAAAGATTCACGTTTGCACAGCAAGAAACCAAGTCTAATTGTTCCGTCTCGGCTCGGAGCAGCCCAAGTTGGTTGCAGAGACTTCCACGCCGAGAAGTCGTCCTTCTGCCTTGTTCTTCCTTGACACGTGGCCCCTCCCACCGCAGAGTGGAAAATAGGCTCACCTCCACTCAATAAAAAACCCGTGTTTTATGTATAATTTGAGAATCGATCATCGTGACTGACCGAGCGATCAGACGCTCCAGTTAATAGAATTATCAATCGAATGATGGATTCGCTGGCATCCGTATCTCCTTCCGTGGTCCTTCCTCCCGGTAAACCCTTCTCTACTCCGCGCCGCCGTCACCAACTCTACGCCTTCGGCTCTTCCTTCTCCGTCCACCACCACAACAACCACCACCGTCTTCTCCCTTCTCGCCTCTCCTGCTTCTCGCCTGCATCGTACGCTCCGCTACCTTACAGAAGGAGCCGACGGAGAAGAATTTCGTGTGGAATAGGCTGCGGCGGCAGAGGAGGGGGGCGACTTCCAGGGAGAGACGAAGAAGAGAATGACGAAGATGGGAGGAGTGAGGAGGTGGAAAGAGCGCTTCACTTGGACGGCACCATTCCCGGGACTTCCGGCGAGTTTCTGAGGCAGGTTTCTTCACGCGCCTACGATATGCGTAGACATCTTCATCAGACCTTTGATTCCAGCAGCTACGACGGTATTTCCCACTCTAATCTTCATTTCTGTATTTGATTATGATAATGTAATGTATGAATTCGTATCTCAGAGACAGCGTTCTATTCACCGCGTCCAATAAAATTTCCCCCTATTTCTTATTTCTTATTCCTTACAGAACTTTCTTGCATATTCTGCCTTGGTATTCTTTTCAGTGCTGGATGCTAATCCCTGGAGAGAAACCTCAAAGCCTGTGTACGTACTAACTCACAGGGAAAACCAATTGTGCACGATGAAAACCCGAAGAAATCGCAGGTCCAAACTGTGTGTCTGAGCCAATTTTCTGAAAGTTTTGTTATTGCTGTGCCATACCAGCTCACATTGTGCTTTTGAATTAACAGTGAAGTTGAGAGAGAGCTTGGCCTACTCTTTTCCAAGGGAGGAAAGTTGAGGTCTGAGATGGGAAATCAGGCTAAACAGTCAAGAAAAGGGACCACTAAGTTCCAGATGCTTGTGGAGGATATCAGGGAGGGAGTGCTGGTAAGTGTTTATATCTATCAGCTGCATATTCCATTTAGTTTTATGTTTTGGGAAGAAGGAAAAAATTACTGACTGAAAGCAAGAAGAAAGATGACAATGGCTCAAAGATGTTGGGGTTAATGAAGTTGACTCACTCTCAATTTCAACCATTATTCCCTTAAAATCTTCTTCGTTGTTGAAACTTCAGGGCTGTGCTGTCATGTCTTGGAATTAAAATATGTCTAGGGAAGGAAATGAAATTGAAATCTAATCTAGGTAAGGGTACCCTTCCCAGACCTCACGGTGTGAGAAGTCTCCTCCATTGGGACACCCCATGGTCACTTGCTTATGTTTTGGAATGAAATAAGATGTAAATGTAATCTATTATACCAACATATTACATTTCATTATGGTCCAACGTACCCACTGGAATTCTACTCCTCCCCTGATTTAAATATGTTGTAACACTTCTCCGTTCGTCAAATGTTCTTTGTCAAAGATGCAATTTCTTATTGCAGGTATTTGAAGATGAGAATGAAGCCGTAAGATATTGTGATTTACTGCAAGGAGGAGGCAAAGGTTGTGAAGGTGTTGCAGAAATTGAAGCCTCATCGGTAAGTATCTTGGTAAACTTTTGATCTTCCAAATTAAACAATGGTGTTCATGATTAGCCCTTTGCTTTTTCCTGCAGGTCTTTGATCTTTGTCATAGGACAAGGGCTCTAGCTGTTCTATTTCGCAGAGGCAGGACACCTCCTTTGCCTCAAAGCCTTGAGCTTAACTTAAGAGCTCGGAAGCGGTCTCTTGAAGACCAAGAGGACTTGGTATGAAATTTTAAGCTAACAAAGTTGATTACAAGTAAATATTGTAATTCGAATTGGTGATTATATGAAAATGGAACCATCTAAATGTCCCCATTTCTGTTTGATGTTTATGATATTAAATTGAATTCAATGCAATAATGACAACAATCAAGTTTTAGTCTTCAATTTAACCAAGTTTGACCATATGAATCTTTTCTTATTTTTTATGTTTTACTGTAAATTAATCTTGATATGAAATTTAATTGTTCTAAATTCTTTCTTACTAAAAATTTTGACATCAAATTTAGGCTGTCTCTTTTCATCTCCTCCATCTATTTACATGAATTTGGTTGTCCATTTTAATTAGACCATTTATAGGTCTATATGCGACATGTCCAAACTAATACAAATAATTGAATATAATGGTTACCCTAAGGACTAATTTCTCTAGACATGTTGTCCTGTGGACTAGCTTCCTAAAGGGTATCTTAAAAAATGAAATATATCATATGCAACCAGAAGATTGTTGGGAAAGGAGGATTTTCATATGCAGTCAGAAGATATATCGTTGCATTTTCACCCAAAAATAAAACAAAAGAAAGAAGGTATATTGTTGCGTTAGTTGTAAGCAATGTAATGGCTTTGCTGATTACGTAAAGAGTCTCAAATTTTGATACAAGTCTATTGTTTAGTTTTATGTGGTACAATAATAGAGCCACCGAGGTATCATTTTGTCCGTATGTTCTGATCATGATTTCTATTCCTGCTAAATCCTTCAGTAACTATTATCCTTCTATTCTCTTCATTTAGTTCATATATGTTGAAATCTGGTTCGTAGAGGCTAAATCTAAATTTTGGGGTTTATAATTCGTGACAACATCAGAAATAATTTTCAAGTCATTTTTCGGTTCACAAATTCTCCTTTCCAAGCTTAATTCTCCTTGTTCAGTCATTTTTAGTTCACGGATGGACTGATCAGAAAAGTTCACCTGATTTTGAAATATCTTACTGAACATTGTTTTTTTTCCTCTCTCATAAATGAGCTACGAGATTTACTGGAAAAACTTGAGTCATTCTCTTAATGTTATATACTATGTGAGCATTTTAACATAAAAAAGTACTGAATTGTTGAAAAATTCTGTCTATATCTATATATTTATATACAATATAGTAGTTACTAAAATGAGAAAAAAATTACTCTTTTTTCCTAAATTTTGGGAGGCTTCTTTTTTATATTGAGGAAGCAAGATCCTTAAATTTGAAATTCTAATTTTTTTCTATTTTTTAAAAAAGACCATTTATTAAAAAAAAACTAAATGAAAGGTGGAAGGAAAAAGAATTCCTTATCTAATATTATTAATTTGCTTAATTCTAGGTTTTGAAAAAAAAAAAAAGGGCTTAATTCAATACAAAAATTTTTAATTGGTATTTGTTAAAGTTTAATAGTTTTGATACTACTTTTAATACTTAATTATATAATAATTCTCTCTTTTATTTATTAATTTGATAAAATATGAAATACACATTATATATATATATCCAAATAATAAAATTAAAAAAATCAATTAATTTGATATCTATTATAGTTTTAACAATATCTTAATGTGTATTAATATTAATATTCTCTTTAATTTTTATTTAGTGATACTCTTAATTTTAATATCTATTTCAACTTAATAAATACTTCATATTTTGATGGCTTTGTGAGAATGTCTATTATTCGACCTTTAGATTTGCAATATATCAATTCAATCTCCCTTTTATTAATATACTTTTTTAGAAAATGAAAACGAATATCAATATATTTATTCCTTTTAAATATTATTAGATTTTTAGTCAAATTAATTATAAAAATATTATCAACAAATATCTTTGTAAAACTTTCAACTTGAACATAAATCTTACTTAGCAAATTATACAGTCAAATAATTTGGTAAGCACTTAAAACGACAATTATATACTCAACTTGACAAGTTAAAAGTGTTATAATAGACTATTTCTCAGATAACTATGAACAAATAATAGTTTTCAAGTTAACATAGAAATTAGAAATAATTCTATGACCATCAACACTTTCACTCCAAGCATTGTCAAAATAGTTTACAAGAGTACAACTTTTAAATGAAAAATAAAGTAAATTATGATCATAAATCTCTTTTATGTATCACATAATCCTCTTAGTAACTTGTATATAAAGTTGGCAAGGAGACTCCAAAAATTTACTAATCAAACTAGTTCTATAAGATATATAAGATCTTATGCATGTCAAAGATCTTAAACTCTCAATCATCTGCTTAAAATGTGTAAAAGCAACAAGTATTTCATTATCTTTCTTAGACAATTTAGTGTTAGCTTTAATGAGAGTTCTTATGGGATTGCAATCATGCATATGAAACTTTTTTAAAAGCTTAACAACATATCTCTTTTGACAAATAAAGATTTCATCATCACCTTGAATTACTATAATGCAAAAAAATTAAGACATTAGGTTTAAATCTGTTATTTTAAATTCATGTATTATAGATTGCTTAAAATTTTTAATCATTCTGAGATTATTTTCTATAAAAATCAAGTCATCAACACATAGACACGCCGATAAAATATCACCAAAATCATCGACTTTCACATATAAGATATGTTTAAAAGGACATTTGTAAAAGTTGGTCTTATGGAGTAAAGAATCAATGTACTTGTTCTATACTTTATATGCTTATTTTAGGCCAATAATGCTTTTTTCAGCTTATACACCTTTTCTTCACTTTCTTTCTTCACAAAATCTAATGATTACTTGACAAACACTTTTTCTTCAAAAGGACCATTAAGAAAAGTTGACTTTACATCCATTTGATAAAGTTTCCAACAATTCTACATAGCCAAGCAATTATAAATCTAACTGTCTCTATTTGAGCAATAAAAGAGAATACCTTGTAATAGTCATGACCAAGTTTTTATTTAAACCCTTTTACAACTAATTTTACTTTATATCTCTCTACTTCTCCATTTGACTTCTTCTTACTCTTGAAAACCCACTTCATATCAATGACTTTCTAATATTGTGGAATATTAATAAGTTTTCATGTTTTATTCTTTTCAATGGTTTTGGTTTCTTCATTCATAACATTCACCCACTTTGTATCTCGAATTGCCTTATTAAATAACACAGGTTCACAATCTACAAATATGGCAAAATGCACCAAATTTTTATCATTATGAATGACAATATTAAAGATTACCTCATAATTTTGCAATCTAATTGATTATTGACAAATTTTCTTTGACCTTCTATTATTTGGAGCTTGTGATGTAGGATTTTATTTAGTAACTAGTGAGACTTCTTTATTTGCATTAAGGATTGTATCTTTAGTTTTTTCTTCTCTTAGAATAGTAATTAAATGTCTCTAAGAGTTATTTTACTCCTTAATATCAAATTTTCAAATTTAATTTTTAGTAAATGTCATATTTCTACTCATAATCACTTGCTTTGTCATGGGATTAAACAACTTATATCCTTTTTTGATGTAACCAAGAAAAATAGTTTTCACTCAATGATCATTTAACTTTGTTCTTGTTTTTCTTGGAAAATGAGTAAGTAATAAAACCAAAAACTTTGAGGTGTTTCACACTAAATTTAAAACCACTTCATATTTCTTTAGAAGTGACATTCTGATACTTGTTGTAGGAGATTTGTTCAACAAATAAGCAAAATAACTTTCACCCAAAAAGGATTAGATATTCTTTTAATCTTTAACAAACTTCTCACTATATTTATGATTAGTTTATTCTTCTTTTCAGTAACTCTATTATACTATAAGGTGTAAGAAATTGTCACTTCATACTTGATTTCCTTTGCTTCATAATACTCTTTGAACTTATTAGAAAGATACTTACCACCTCTATTAATTTGTAAAATTTTAATATAGCACCTACTATGTTATTCAACATAAGTGTTAAACTTTTTAAAATAGTCAAACACTTCAAACTTCCTTTTCATGCAATAAAGTCATGTCTTTCTTGTAAAATTATTAATAAATGTAAGAAAATACCTATTGTTGTCATTCAATGAAACACTTATTAAATTATAAATATCAAAATGGATTAGTTGGAGTGGTTGCCTTACACGTTAATTTTTGTCATAAAAGGTTGTCTACTTTGTTTTGTAAGAATACATGTTTCGCAAATTTGATTAGGATGATATATCATAGGCAAACATGTCACTATGTTTTCTCATACAAATAGTTTTAAAATATGAAAATTTAGATGATTAAAACAAAGATGTCACAACTAAAACTCATCTTTTATAACAACACTAAAACAAGTATAAATATCAATGACAATATCAACTCAAAACATTTAGTTCTTCTTTAAAAGAGATTTAAGGATAATTGTATATCTCTTATTAACAATTGAAAGACAATTATCATACAATTATATGTTATACTCCTTTTTAAATAATTAGTCTAAGCTAAGTAGATTGCTCTTTATGTCTAGTACATAAAACACAACACTATTATTATTGACAAACCTAACTTTAGAGTGGATTAACTCATTAAAATCAATAAATAACTCCTTCTTTTTCACATATGTGATGGGTATACCTAGTATCAAGAAACCATGTATCGTAACTTAGCATTTTAGCAATTGCAATAACCATCATAAGAGGTTGATTTTTTTCATTTGTATCTCCCTCTTGTTGTGCAATAAGCTATCTTATTATTTCCCTTTAACTTGCACTTATTAATATAATAATCACACTTATGACATGAATAACACTTAATATTAAATTTGTCAAACCTTCCTCTACCACAGTCTCTTCCTTTTCCTTGACCTTGATCTTTATATGTTTGGTCTAATCTCTTTTAGTCATTGTATTGGTTGTCTTCATCTTTATAATTGTTGACCTTAATTGTTATAATGATTACCATTATGTCCACCTCTTTATTCTCTATTACAAGAAAAACCTTACTTATACTTTGATTAATCACTTTGCTTGCTTCTAGTAAGAGTTTCATTTTAGAGTGTTTACTCTATTTGCTTTTTAATATGCTTTTTATTTATGTATTATTCATGAGCTTATAATGTGCCTATTAGTTTATCAACTAATATCTGAGACAAATCATGTACCTCTTTTATTATGATCACAATATATTTATATTGTGGTGTGAGTTTCTACAAAATGTTGTTAACTTTCACTTGAACATTTAGATGTTTTCCGTAGATTCTCATTTGATTTGTTAAGGAAAGAACTTTACTTATGTAAATTGAAATAGTTTTTAAAATTTTTATCTACAAAAGTTCAAACTAACGTTGTAAGATTTGGAATTTTACCTTTTTAACTTTGTACACACCTTGGAATGACATCATTAAGCTATCCCATACTTACTTTGATGAGGTTACTCTTATAATCTTCTTAAAAATTTTATCATTTACCCTCTGATGGATGAAATATATTGCCTTTTTTATCCTTATTTTATAACTTTTAGTAAGTAACTCTTTGTCTTTTTATTGCATTTGTAGCAAGTGTTATAACTTTATTATCCATAATATTTTGTAATTCATTATAATCAAATAAAACTTTTATTTATACACATCATTGGTTGTAATTTTTTCCACCCAAATTAAGAACTGAAATTGAAATCATATCATTCATATTAAAATTCTTGATTTACAAGTCAATACCTAAATTTGATACTTTTTCTAATCTAGTCTCCCTAACTTTTTTTATTTTTGAATTTTGTCCTCTTAGTTTATTTATTTCTAAAACATACCCTAAACTTTTAGATTTTTATGCTTTATGTCATAATTTTTTTTTCATGCTTCTCCTTTTCACCGTTAGTGTGATTTAGACAAAAATTAGTGATATACATGTGCATGACTGAGTGAAGGAGGTAGATTAATGATGGGAAAGTTAAAGAATAGGGGTCTGATGTTGTGGTGGCAACTTAAAATAAGGGTTAGACATTGGAGAGATGATGACTAAGCCTTGGATTTCTTTTAATCAATGGCTTTTCACTGACCTTTTGAGCATATGAAGGCAAAATTTAAACTTATTAGTGTCTAGTAGTGCAAAAGGCAACTTTAAGTAAGGTAGATAATAACTCTAACGATGCATTATGGTTGGCCACAGTGCTCCAATGGCGATGATAGTAGTTCTAGTGATGAAAATTGGCAGTCCATAACTTTTGTAACTTTAGTGACTCCTGTGGTGGCTCTGATTACACTGTTACAACTTCAGTAAGACTTATATGCATTCTGTTAATTTAGATCAAAACACTCTCTTTAATAATATTATTAGAACTCAATAACTTTGATACCATTGTTAGTACTCAATGATACAATAATTCTCTCTTTTATTTATGAATCTAATAAAATATTATACACATGATATATATATAGTAATAGACTTATATAACAAAATTCAACTAATTTGACTTCTACAATAATTCTAATAATCTCCTAATTTGGGTTAATATCAATAATATTACCTCAATTCACACACACTCTTTATATTTATCCACTTCATCCCTCTACCCATACTATGGCATTCTCTAATATTTGCTCGCCACCTTGCCTAGTTGCCCACTGGCTATTACTCTCTATCTCCTAGTTATGATTTCACCCCTCTAGCTTTCTCTTTGGTCATTTCTTTTCAAAGTCTGCATCTGTATCTTTGTTACCTAAAATTTCAAATCAATAAAGCACTTAATCATCTTATTTGTTATTTCCTCACAATTCAGGTCATAGAAATTATAGTTTAGTTGCATCAACCTAAATCATTGCACTTCCTTTAACCATATCATTCATATTGTAAAAGTTTGTGCACAAATAAGATTTGTTGATACAAAATACTTTGTTTTAGATTAAGGTTTTATAATAACATTTTTTGTGGTAATTTATTTCTTGGATAAATATAATTATTTTTGGCATATATACAAAAATTTGCACATTTAAAAACTAAGTTATATTATATTTTCAAGAAAATTTACTATGTTCTTTAAGTTATAGTACTTGTAGTTTCATAAAAATCAAAATGTAATGTATCTTCAAGAAAAAGTATTATACTTTTAAAGAACTATATTATATTATCACAAGACTTTATTACATATTTTAAATTTGTAACTTTTAAGGTATAGTATTTGCATTTTTATAAAAATTAAACTATCTTGTATTTTTAAAAATACATATTATTTAAATACATTAGAATCATGTATTGGGACTAGGTCAATTTTTACTCAATTTTTCAATTTTACAATAATACTAAGTCATATTTAGTCTCAACTAACTTAAATACACTAAAATCATACACAACAAAATTTAGTATAAAATCATACACTTAAATACTAAGTAATATGTATATTGCTTACAAAGTATAAAAGAATTTTCAAAAGACTTTTGTAAGTTTTTCATTTCATTTTTTGTGTGGAGTTTGAATTGTTGCTATACAAATATATAAAAAGTTGGTAATTAACACTTCAACTACTTAATAACACATATGACATAACTGTTAAGTCAATCATGTGCAATAAAGATCTCATACTCTTAACAACACTTTCTTACCAATTTAGTTATATATATATATATTTGAGGAGAGCTAGACGCTTCATTGAGACATGTTCAACACATTTACTTTAGTTAACTTATATTATCTTATTGTTAAGGAATTAATGTCAGCACACTATCTTAAACAATACTCTTATTTGGCTGCAACATTTGTTACCAACAAATATGCTCCCATGTTTGTAGGAGTATTATTTATGATTTCCTTATTTTTGTAATATTGAGTGCACATACACATAAATTCAATTCACATTCAAATCTCTTCTCTCGCTAGCTAATTTGCAATTAGACCCACATAACATCAATTGAGGCCTCACACAAGTGTGTCAACAAATGGTTGATAGTGTAACTAATGCTAAGAAATACTTATATTGTTAGCCTAAATCTTAGTCTCGTACATTAATGCTAATTAATCTTGAGATGAGACATATACTATTCTTAGAGAACGTTAAAGGTATGATAAGAAGGAACGTTAATATTTTTAAGTTGTTACCTTGTTACTAAGTGCACATGTAATTCCAACAACTCCAATCTCTTTTCACTTGAGATCAACGTCTCGATCTCCTTTATGTGATAAACGTATTAAAATAATAGACAGATTTTTAAGTACGATTTGACTCCTCTTAGGTCAAGTAAATGTGAGTGTGTAATACTTATTTAGGTGTGTGCACCCTAAATTTCGTGTAAGAATTAGGGGAAAGCACTTGCATCTTCACACCAACAAACTCAAGGGACCAACGCGGTGAGTGTTGCACTCTAACGAGCGCGTTGAGTTGGAGGCGGCCGCCAAACAATAAAAATCGAAATTTCGGTCGACATAAAATTATTTCGATCATAAAAAATGGTAGGGTACATGTCATAATTTTATCGAATGAAAATGAATATAATATAGTTTCAATTTTGTCGACAAGTATGAAAATTCGATTGATATTTCCCACCAGATTCTTAAGCAATGTGACGAGGGTACTCCGCGTGAACGTCTTAGATAAAATAAAAACGGTTGTTGACGGTTTAAACAAAAAGAAAAATAAATGGAAAGTTATGCAAAAAAAGAAAGAGAAAAGGAAAAAAAATGGAATGTGCTTTGCACATTTCATTGAAATAAAAGAGAAAAAAAGTTAAAAAAGAAAAAAAAGACAGAAAAGAAAAGTAAAAAAAAAAGGAAAGAAAAAAAGGCAAACAACGGAATAACGGATAAAAAACAGCCACTTGAGGGACTTGTCGCGCTAGTCGCCTTGCCTCGTCACGCCTCGCCTCCTCCCTTTCCCATTTATCGGATCCGCCCATTTTCTCGAGAAAACCAAAATCCAAACAGAAACGAGGAGGGAAAATCGAAATATTCTCTCTTTAGATCCGTCACCGATTCGGTCAGAGACTGGCACATGAGCTCCGGCAATTCCTCCTCCGGCCACTGCGACTCGTCGGGTCCTGCCTCCTCGGGGCGGAGCGGCTCGTCGTCTGCCGACAAGCAGAAGGAGAAGGCGAGAGTGAGCAGGACGTCGCTTATACTCTGGCACGCTCACCAGAACGAATGCGCCGCCGTGCGGAAGCTTCTGGAGGAAGATCCGTCGCTCGTCCACGCTAGGGATTACGACAGCCGGACTCCCCTCCACGTGGCCTCGCTCCTTGGATGGATCGACGTGGCCAAGTGCTTGATTGATTATGGCGCCGACGTCAACGCGCAGGATCGCTGGAAGAACACGGTATGTACTCCGGCGCCCGTTTTGTCAATCTTATATTGTCGTTTCGTCTGGTTCTTTGGTTTTAAGAGCTCTGGATTGAAAGTAACTATTTGGGCTGAATTTGAATTTTTCTGTAATGGCAGCCTCTAGCGGACGCAGAAGGAGCTAAAAAGCACAACATGATTGAATTTCTAAAATCATATGGCGGCTTGTCCTACGTGAGTCCTGTTGTTTACTTTCGAAATTCGAATTGTTTTGGATCTATTTCTGTCATTTACTTAATCTTGCCAGAAACTTTAGTTTCCAAATTTGGTCATAAGGTTTTAAGTGCTTCTTTTTATTTCCTCTGTTTATTTCAGCTAGCCGATTCCATTGCCATCTTGCCTAGGTGCTGAATAATGGAATTATCTAATTATTTTCTTGTTGGGATTTGGACGTTGGATTGAGGGTACATGCATTTCCTTCGTAAAAAATAAAAAATAAAAAATAAAATAAAATAAGGGAGAGAGAAAAGAGGGAGACCCTTTGCTTTAGTGTTCTTGTTACTAATTGAGTCAGGGAGCTGCCATAAAACTGAATATAGAATGTAAGAGCTGCATTCTTTACTGGTAACCAGCTCTCAAATCTTGTTTCTGGATTGATTAATATGCACCAATACACAGTTGTGATTTGTTGAAAGCCATGAGGCATTATGGTTTATTTAAGTTTTGCACTTGGATAAGTTTCCATGGATTTGTAGTGTAATGTTGACTGGAATTGATGCTGAAATACATGTGCAATGGTTCTTCAATGTAGCTCAATGCTGGTGCCTATGATGCTATGGCTATCATGTTTTTTCATTTCCTTCTGATTTTTTGAGTAAAACTGCAGGGTCAAAATGGAAGCCATTTTGAGCCAAAGGTTGTTCCACCTCCTTTACCAAACAAGTGTGACTGGGAAATTGACCCATCTGAGCTGGACTTCTCAAATTATGCTACCATTGGGAAGGTGTGATTCTAATTTTCTAGTGACCACTCTTGAAATAGATGTTGCTCAATGTTTTAGCAAGTTACCGCCTTTTTAGAAATTTAAGACTCATGTTTTTGTGGATGTTGTCTGTTAGTTTCCTTTCAAATGTTTATGTCAACCGTAGACTGAATGCCTGTGATCGGTGGTTTCTAAAAGCTCCTTTTATTATGACATTGTCAATATATTTCTTTGTCTTGTCATTTCATGTATGAACCAGCCAATGTAGTTTAAACTTTTGCATGACACCCATAATTCCACCTGATAGAGTGAGTTATTCTTTACTTTTCGACCTCATTATTGGGGTGTGGTACCATGTGCTTATGTGACTACAGTTTTCTTCCTTTTTATAACTATGCAACCTATAATATGAGGATCTATTTACTTTCGCTAACATGTTGTTCCTCTCACCAAAAGGTGATGTTCACGATGGTGTGTCTGTAAAAATGAAACAAATGAATTAGCTGTTAAGAGAGGAAGCTCACTCTATATTGCCTTGAACAAGTTTATACCCTTTATTTTATTGTATTTTGTGCTTTTGACCGATTTTATTCCATTGGTTGATGCTGCTTTTCTCACCTTTTGCTTGTCTTTCGGTGATTTGCATCTTTTTGGTGTATGCTATCTAAGTTTATCGACAAGGTGTATTGCTAACTGTAGCTTGTGCTGTTAGGGCTCTTTTGGTGAGATTTTGAAAGCCTACTGGCGTGGAACGCCAGTTGCAGTTAAACGGATTCTTCCTTCACTTTCAGATGATAGACTAGTGATGTAAGTCTTTTCTTAGAAAGGCTGAAATCTCCTTTTAGATGATCACTGACAACTAGTTTAGCAAGTAACAACCATTACTTTCTATTACAAAGAAGCACTTTTTAAGTGTTAAAATTGTCTATGCTCTGAGAGTAAACACTTCTCAAGAATTTTATCTTCAGTTTGTTAACACATTTACTTTCCTCCTGCACAATATTCCTCTCTGTTGCTGATTTCCTTACTTTTCTTTTATTTTCCTGATTCAGCCAGGACTTCAGGCATGAGGTTAATTTGCTAGTAAAGCTTCGCCACCCTAATATAGTCCAATTTCTTGGAGCTGTCACTGAGAGGAAGCCCTTGATGTTAATTACTGAGTATTTACGAGGGGTATATGAATCATTTGTTATTCAAATTTGCATTGCCACACCCAATAGCTATTGTTGGTGACTTAGAAGATTAACTTTCACATCCAATCTTGCCTAATGATAGCATTCGTTGAATATCATAGGGTGATCTTCATCAGTTCCTCAAGGAAAAGGGTGCACTTAGTCCATCAACAGCTATAAACTTTGCATTGGACATTGCTAGGTGAGGAACAAACTTACTGTTTGCTTAACTAATTAGTAGAATGCGTGGACACCATTTCTGCCCATTAATCTTCCTTCTTGTTGGTCATTGGAGTTGTTATTTGTACTTTCATGTCCTGGGGTTGTCAAAGTTTCTCATATTTGGCAGGAAGCTGCCAGTTAAATCCATGAAGGCCATAGTGTTTTGTTGATATGGCAAATTTGTAATTCCTTTTCCTCTTAGTGGCAGATAGATTTATGCGTCCTAGTTGATACACTAGTGGTTCAGAATAACAAGACAATTTGAAGAACTTGAAAACATTGTTGGTCCTATCTTTCTTTGCCAACTGCTTTATGGAATGATTATAGACCATTTAGTTCTCTATGTTATGATATTTCTTTTGCGGCCTCAATATATAGACTTCCTATGCTAATATGACATGTCTTATTGCAACCAGGGGCATGGCCTATCTTCACAATGAACCGAATGTCATTATTCACAGAGACCTGAAACCAAGGTAAGCTTTTTGCATTGAATTCACTTAATGCTTAATCACATTGGTCAGTTCTGTTGTAGCTTTTGTTTTTTGTGATATAGCAACTGCCTTTTGATACAGCTCCAGTCTTTTCTCAACAAAAGAAAATTTCTATTTCTCATTATTGCTTTTATTCTGGTTGCCGGTGGTGAGGACATGCAGCACCTTTTTGGCTTTAACGTGTTCTAATTTATTCCCTAATCCTCAGGAATGTTCTCTTAGTTAACTCCAGTGCAGACCATCTGAAAGTTGGGGATTTTGGACTAAGTAAGCTAATCAAGGTTCAAAATTCTCATGATGTGTACAAGATGACTGGCGAGACTGGAAGTTGTGAGTTTCTCTTCTAATATTTCCCCGAACCTGGATAAAACTCAACATCATACTTATTTTTGCCTGTCACATGCATTTCTCTTGTGAAACTGTGCAAGAACCCGGTATAAACCTGACATCATACTTCTTTCTTTGCTTACCTTTGCGAACAAAACAAAAGATCGGTATATGGCCCCCGAGGTTTTCAAACACCGGAAATACGATAAGAAGGTTGATGTTTTCTCCTTTGCAATGATACTGTATGAGGTAATGTGGCTTCATTAAGACAAGACAGTGACAGAGTATTTGAAACTGTTTGTAATGGATTATATTCTCCGCTGCAGATGCTTGAAGGGGAACCCCCACTTTCAAATTATGAACCTTACGAAGCAGCCAAGCATGTAGCAGAAGGGCATAGGCCAACATTTCATTCCAAAGGATATATCCCTGAACTGAGGGAGTAAGTCATTTTTTGAACTACTTTCTGTTTATGAGATTTTGCCTTTTAGGGTGCTCTTGACTTCATTCAGGAAGATTCTTGTTCTCTATTATCTTCAATGTGATTTGTTCACACGAATCCATATCCAATCAATGATTTTTTGTTTGACTGCCTACTGGATAGCTTATACACAACTTCAGTGTGAAGAGGCATTGAATGTGGTGATGGTTAAGTTTTTTTTCTTTGCTTTAATGGAAAAGGTTTTTGTCAATAACTAACAGAAAATTGTGTGTGAGGGGAAGAAAATGGGTTATCGGCATACAACTTCCGTAGTCAATAATCATACTGCACGTGTGGAGAAAAGAACTTTTTATCTGGGAAAAATGTTTTGTTCCCAAAATTAGCATTTCTCAAGAGAGATGTGCAAAGACTAAAGATTAAAAAAATTGGTATATTTTGGTTATTGATTATTGATATTTTCTTTTTTATCATTTTTTTTTTAAAATCAAAGTTACAGTCATCAAGTCTTGTATTTTCTCGCCTTAATTTTTTAAGCATTTTTTAGTGTCTCAATCAATGCATGTTGAATTCCTTCCATCGCAAAAATAAGACCAAGACATCCACGGAATATCCTTTTACTCAATGTGAATCTCCAGTACATGGGAAATTGGATTGCTAATTTATTTTTTTCCTGTGAACATTTTTAGCTTAACAGAGAAGTGTTGGGCTGCTGATATGAACAGAAGACCTTCCTTCTTGGAGATTCTTAAGAAGCTCGAAAAGATTAAGGAAATGTTGCCAGCAGATCATCACTGGAATATATTCAATGCATAAGGCCAAGAGCAATGATTTGGGAAGGCATATTGATCAGTTTGCCATTCCTGCTGGAATTTTCCTGTGCTGGCAATTGGTGCCAGCCTTGTGAATAGATTTTGACTGTGAAAGATTGTGGAAGTTACTAGCGTTGCTTGTTTTGCGAAAGTGCTCTTGATTTCTCATGGTTGCAATAGCTGATCTATTGTTTCTATATTGGCCCCAAGCCCCCGACATAGAATTTCAGTCATGTTCCATTCATTTAAAAAAATGTCAAGGCATCGGATCTAAATTTTGTTGTTTGTTTTCTTAACATTTAGTTTCCCTTAGCTTAAAGGCATCAATGCAAATTTCATATCCAAACCTGTTTTGCTCGTAGCATGTAATCTTTGTAAATGTGAGACATGAATTTATACAAGATTTGTATGTTACGCATAATAAAGGTTAGCCGGTTTCTGTGTGTTAGACAAAATAAGTTTCTTTTAGATGCTTGTGATAATTGGGTAGCCTGTGCTTGCCATTGAATGTTCTTCGGCGGCATTTTGGCACCAAATCTACAGTTCGTTTTAGTTGGGGATGGTATGTACGATGGGGAATACATTAAAGGTGAGAAAGTTGCACAAATTCTCTACAAATGTGGGTTGGGTTTATCAGATTGCCAGGGTAGCCTAAGGTAACACTTCCTGGTAGGCACCCTTGGATCATTTGGGTCCATGCCTGGAGGAGCCTATGAAAACCATTGCAGGTACAATTTCTGCTCTTTGATATAAGACTAAACTATTGTTCTCATCCCACAACTATGCAAAGGTATGGGTCTCGCTTAAGAAGCCATGAATATACATAAAAGCATTGTTGCCTGTAACCTCATAACAAGATATTGGAAGTAGTGGCCGAAATTCCCACTATCCTTAGAAAAAGCATTAATTTGTATGATATTATAATAGGGGAACTAAGATCTACAAATGTTTGAAAAAGGAAACCTAAACAGACTTCTCTTCTGTGCGAAAAAGGCGTTCAAAGTCCCGTACTTGAAGGCCTGCCACAGATGAACAAACAAGAAAAGGAAAAAACCTAACCAGTCCATTCTTTAGTTTTCTCTTGAACAAGCGTCAAACATGTTGAAAAGGAGCTTATTCGATTAATGGAACTTTGCTTTTATCTTTATTTAAATAGATATCGATTACAATGGTAAAATTGTTTCCTTTGAATTTTGCTTGACTGCGGACCATTGCGTCTACGTTTATAAAACTAAATCTGTAGTGTCACATAAATTTGGTCTTGTTTGTTAATTAAGCCTATCTTGCTGATTTGGTTGTATCCTTGGTTCCTCACAATATGTTTCTAAAAATCAAAACAAAGCAAATAAAGTTGAACGAAGTTTAGACATTAAATACATTAACATGTGGTTTCTTATTTGGTGTTCATCGTTTCCTAATTCAAAAATCACAAGTCATCTTTTAATCCCATTTTATTAAGGCATGTTCTTCCCTTGAATTTTGGTTTGTTGGGATTAAAGATCGAATCTTATACTTGAAATTAAGAATTTAAGTGGCTCTACCACTTAATTTTGATTGTGATTCTACTTTTTTCTTTTTTTTCAACGTTCAATCTCATATGAATATTTTTTTGTCCAATCCAAAAAGTAAAAGTCATTCAATTTTAAAGGTTTTTTAGTGCATGCTAATTTCTTTTATTTTAACTTGTATTTAACAAATACTATTTTATTTTGACAATAGTTTCTAGTGAAAATATGTGATAACTATACTTCCATGTGCTTTACAATTTTTTTTTATTTATTATTTATCAAAAGTATTGGTTTTTTTTTTTTTACCATCACAATATTATAAGTTTATTAATTATGAAAAAAACGTTAAAAAAAAAATCATGCTTTGAGCAGATTCCTATCGCCAACTCTAACTTGCCTCACGTAATGCTGTTTATGATGTAACTGAAAACTCATTACCCCATTCATAAAATTTTAGCTTAAAATGAAAAATAAGTCCATTCTATGTCATTAGAAAACCATATTCCATTCCTTCCAATGGCCCAAACAGTTAGACATTGATGGGTACTGAAACTCACAATCCCAATGATTTAAAAATGAAAACAGAAAAGAAGCTATTTGACCACTACACCAGTCCAAAACACAGGAGACATCAATTCTAAGTGATAATATATAGGCCAATTATATATATAAGCCAATTATAATGGACCAAGTGAAAATATAAATTAATTACACTGACTCAAACTGATTCCACACATGCATTAACTAGGGTTTCAAAAGATAATATCATGCACAATTTAGTTTTTGTGTTTTTATTGTGATTTTATTTACATTTTCTATGATAGCTCAGTTGATTGGAGGGGCCTTTTGGATGTAGATGTGCAGATAACACAAGCTAAACGTTGATGCTTCATGTTAAAAAAATATATATATATATATATGTATATATATATATATATATATATTGGACGGAGTTCATGTACTCCTTGATCAACAAAATAAAATAAAATAAAATATGGTATAGTTGTACTCCTCTAAAACAAACGGCGTACTTATTGAAATCAGTTAAAAGAAGAATGCAAATTATTTGTTTTTATAATAATATTAACGTAGACTCTTTACATTGCATGAGTTTTAGAAGTATGCTAATAATGTTAAGTTTCTAATTATAATTATTGTTTTAGATAATATATCAATCTCTTGAGAAAATCATATTTATTAATATTCATTAAATTTAAATTTAAATTTTATTAAAATTTTAAATTAATATAAAATATTGTTAAACAATATACAATATTAATTTTTTTACTGTTTATGTTTTTATTTCAATATGTAATGCTAATTTTTTATAATAATTAATTAATTAAATAAAATTCTAGTTGATTAATTTTTTTTGTTAAATATTATTCTTTCAATATTAATATGTTTGATTTAGAGTGATTGAATAAAATTAAAATTAAGTGGTGAATTAAAATTAAACTTTTACTTTTATCAAATCATTTTACATTTTATTCTTTTTATTTTACTATACCATACAAAATGTTTGATAATGAATAACTAGTTAGATAGAATTCTATTTTACTAAAATTTTGGTTTTGAAAGATACTATTTGGAATATTGGTGTATTTAAACTATAGTAATGGGATGAAATTGAAATTAGGTTATGAATTAAATTTGGGTTACCATAATTGTTGCTCTAATTAATATGAGATATAAGAGTTTTAGTTATAAGAAAGAGATGATTTAATTAATATGAGAGTTTTTTAATATTTTTAAAATTAAGCAAATATTGCTCTATAAAATCTTTTCCCATCAAGAACTAAGAATTATTAGATTTTATTTCCATTTAGATAATATAACATACATATGGATTTATTTGGAGGCAAGGAGTCATTTTTAAATTTTCCAAGAGTCAATTAATCAAATAAAAAAAAATGAATGTTGTTATATATATATAAGTTGTGGATGAAGGAACAAAATAGAAAAAGTTTAGGTGTATTTGGTATTTCAAAAGAAAGGGTGGATTTTGAGCATAAATACCATAATAACTACTTGGACACTTCTTCTATCCTTTTTTTTTTTTGTTTTTTTTTTGTTTCTTTTTATAAAAGAGTATGCTGGACCAAAAAATAAAAATAAAAAATAAAATAAAGATAAACACATTTCAAAAAGTTTTTGAAAAATAAAACATAAATGGTGACATTTTATTTACAAAATTTTTAATGTTTCCATTCATTGCATCCAAAATTAATTTAGACTATGCAGAAAGTTAAAAAAAAAAAAAAAAAACAGAAAAAGTTATGAATGTTTCCCTTAAATAGTTCAGCATGGACAAGTGAATTTTGGTTTTTGTGCCATTTGGTTTAGGATCTAAATTGAGTGAGTTATGTTTTTAACAATTTAAGTAAATTGAAATTAACCCAAAACGAAATACCATTTCGTTGGCCCTTTTTACTAGAAGAAAATATTTCTTATTTATAGTCTTCATTAAAAAGAAATCTTATACTCATATCTCACCATTTCCTTTTTTTTATTATTATTAAATATATTTAATATATTATATTGTAATAATAATAATAATAATAATAATAATCACATGCTTCTCTATCCAGCCACAAGCATATCTCAGCCGTTCGATGTCCACATTAAAAGAAAGAAAGAAAAAAGAAGGAAAAAAAGAAAAAAAAAAGGAAGGGAAAAGAAAACAGAAAACGGAAAATTATTTGCTATTTTGTTAGACGATTTTTAGTAAAATCTTTAACGGAAAGAAAGTGGATCAGCGAGAAAAGGAGAATTTTCCCGGAAAAGGAAAGAAACATTAATGGGATAGCCTAGAAAAAGAAACCAACTTTTTTGTTTTTTTATTTTTTATTTTTTATTTTTTAAATTGGCAATATTTTGATGTTTCCCAGCCGGCCCGCCGGCGCATTTGATTCACATTGCCGTCCATTATGCTCCAAATCTGAGGCTTAAGGCTGATTTTTAATTTATCGGCTTCGGATTTGTCTATTTTTATTTGCCTTCGCATTTTCTGGAAATCGCGATTCCACACCGTTGATCACGGTTGTTCCGAATTCTGATGAGTCGGCGATGAAGAGTGGAGGAGAGCTATGGAGGTTAGATCTGAGAGTGTGCCATTGAGGTCCGAGAAGCTGTGCCCGCCGGCGGCGGCGATCCCTAGGACAAGGTTACAGGTGTGGTTCATTAGGGTTTGCTCCAGTATTCTGCTGTGGACCTGCTTGGTTCAGCTCGTAGCCGTCGGTGAGCTTTGGCATCCCCGATTTATTACCAATTTAACCTCTAAAATCTCCCAGATCACTGCCGATAGTCATGTTCGTGTCTCCGTCCGGTCGCCGCCGCCTCTTTTGCCTGCGAGTGAGTACTCTACTCCTTCGTTCCTGTTATTTTATTTTATTTTCTTTTCTTTTTTTGCTGGTTTTATCCGCTGCTTGGTTCTAGCCATGTTCGTCCGGTCGAGCCCTGATGTCTGTACCGTGCATCATATTTCTTCAGTTGTTGGTCTGTGCCACCATATGAATTCAGAATTGGATGCATTTCAGAACTTTGGAGGAAGAAAAATGCAATTAGAGCTTCAAATTGCAGAATCTTATTGGACACGCATCTCTTTTCATCAATATATTTATCCCCCCTAATATTTTGCCACTAACACCTGCAAGTTTGCAGGAAACTATACGAGTAACGGTTATCTGAAGGTGTCTTGCAATGGAGGCTTGAATCAAATGCGTGCCGCGGTTGGTACTTCTTCCGATGCTTGGTTTCCTGAAACTTTCTCAAGTTACTTACTTGTCTAGATTGGCATTTCAGATCTGTGACATGGTGGCCGTTGCTCGGCTTTTGAATCTCACTTTGGTTGTTCCGGAGCTTGACAAGACATCCTTCTGGGCTGACCCTAGGTATTTTTATTGTTCTACAATACCATGTTTATCACCTTTCCTGGAGTCAACAGTGTCTGACCCTTCCTTCAAATTTTTCATGCAGTAATTTTGAGGATATCTTTGATGTTCAACAATTCATAGACTCACTAAGAGATGAAGTTCGAATTGTCAGGAGGCTGCCCAAGAGATTTACTAGGAAACACGGATACAAAGTATTTGAGATGCCTCCAGTTAGCTGGTCTAATGAAACATATTACCTGCAACAGGTTTGTTTCTTCGTTACCCATGGGTATAATAAGACTTACTAGGTCCAACTATATGATTTATAAACATGGATGCACAGGCGGCTGGTGGATTTCATAAGTGGAAAAGAATAAAATCAGTGGTGTTCCTTCTTCCTTGGGCCTTAACTATTGATGCTTTGTCCTAACAACTGACATCTTGTTTGTTTATTTTTAGTTTTTACTTAAATTTGGATTATAGCTTTGTTGTTATTTTTGTACATTTATTTTATATTTAGAAATCAGAATGATATTGTAAAATCATTTGATATTCCAAACAACTAGGTCAATTTGGCACTATTTGATTACAAAGAATGGAAGAGTGAAGTACAAAATTTTAGGACATGACTTGAAGTGCTAAAAGTGTGCAATTTATACCAGGAAATTATGATTATGTATGTTAGAATGTTGGCTTTGATGAAATGGATTAGGGGTGCTAAGATATCAACTTTGAAGAATTCAGTCTTGTCTGAGTTGTCTTAGACGTGAAGAATTTGTACTTTAAACTGAATAATAAAAAGAAATGAAGAAGAAAAGATTGACTGAATATGTGTTGTAACAGTTTTATGGTTTCTTAATAGTAGTTCTGATCCATGCCATTTGAATTGTGGTGCAGATTTTACCCCTTTTCAGCAAGTTAAAGGTGTTGCATTTCAACAAAACAGATGCACGCTTGGCAAACAATGGGCTCCAACTTGATCTGCAGAAACTTAGATGTCGTGTTAATTTCCAGGCACTGAAATTCACTTCTGAGATTGAAACCTTGGGTTACAAATTGGTGCACATTCTTCAAGAGAGGGGGCCTTTTGTGGCTTTGCACCTGAGATATGAAATGGACATGTTGGCCTTCTCAGGGTGTACTCATGGCTGCATTGAGAAAGAAGCAGAGGAGCTCAAGCAATTAAGGTTTCTTGTGCTATAAATTTGACTTGTTTTTATTTCTGGGTATCTATTTTTATATCTGGCAAATGATCTTTCAACGTCTTACTGGACTGGCAAAAGATATGTTCTGTTTAATGCCTGGTTGAACAATAAACAATATAACTTGTGATATAAAACGGCAATATTACAATTCATCACAAAATGGTCAGAAAAAAATTATATGTACCCAAAATATGCCCTGTGCGATACAATGTAATGGCTGTTAATTGGCCAACCTCTTTGGTATAACAAGTTCTCATCTATGTGTCATATGTGAGATATTGGCCCTTAGCAGAGGCCAGAAAAAAATTGCTGATGATACTCAATCACATGTATCCTTGCTTTTGAGTCTGCTATGTGTTATGATCAAAGTATTAGCCATTGTACCATGGTCAGAGATGTGATAAATAGACATTGAATTGCACTTTCCACTCAGGTATGCTTACCCTTGGTGGAGAGAGAAAGAGATCTTGTCTGAAGAGAAAAGATCGCAAGGTTTGTGTCCGTTGACCCCTGAGGAGACTGCATTGGTCTTGCAAGCACTGGGTTTCAACAAGGAAACACAGATATATATTGCAGCCGGTGAGATATATGGCAGTGAAAGAAGACTTGCAGCTCTAAGAGCTGCATTTCCAAGGATTGTAAGTTATTAACCATTTTAGTTGTTTATGTTGCGAGTGTGCAATTTACAACTTTTGTGATAATGTTTGGTTGGTAGGAGGCTAGGAGCTCACGACATTTGGACAATTGATTTTGTAGGCTCTTCTTCTATAGAAAAAAAAAAAAAATATATATATATATATACACACACACACACACACACACACACACACACACACACACACACACATACAAATCTTATTATCATTTTGGTAATTGGAAGAAGCCTTGTTGGAGGCAACCAAATGAGAATCAGACCATGGAACTCTTCATTTGTCCTGTTCTGCTGGCATTAGCACATTTCATCTGGATCTCAGTCTTGAAGGTTCCTTTTCAGGTGAAAAAGGAAATGCTGTTAGATCCTCTAGAGCTGCGGCAATTCCAAAACCATTCATCTCAAATGGCTGCACTGGATTTCATGGTCTCAATAGCCAGTAATACTTTCATTCCCACCTATGATGGAAACATGGCCAAGGTTGTGGAAGGTCACCGCAGGTATCAGATGCATTGTACTAATTCATGGAGGAGATTTTGCTGATAATTAGTCTGTCAGGTTCCTAATTTGATTTGTTGCAGGTATCTGGGATTTAAAAGGACAATCCAACTTGATCGAAGAAAACTTGTAGAGTTGCTGGACTTGTATCACAATGGGACACTTTCGTGGAATCAGTTTGCAGAAGCTGTTCGATTGTCCCATGAGAAACATATGGTACAGCCAACTCATAGGACAGTTATTCCAGATAAGCCAAAGGAAGAAGATTACTTTTATGCTAACCCTCAAGAGTGCCTTTGCGAGGGAACAAAGTGTGATGACTTACTTGGCCTTACTAACTCAACTTCTGTAAGGTGACCGCTGCAATCCTAAACACTGTCCCAAGATGGCCATATACTTAATTCAGAGCAGTCTTGTGTAGTGACCACAGTGCTTAAATGAACAGGGTATACTCACATGTTTGAGCATTGCAAGGAATGGCAGAAAAAATCAGGGCTTTCCATAGGTGACTAATTTTCATGCCATTCAATTTTTTGTGTTCATTTATTTATTCATTTTCTTTCCCTGGTAATTGTTTGTGCAGTGATTTTGTAAGATCTTAAAAGTGAAATTACCCGTTACTAGCATTCTTTTTTTATATCCAACAGTTCACTGCTTCAAGCCTTAAAATGTTTGATCCACTGTAGAATTCAGCATTGACTGCCTTAAAACTTCTGCCAATTGATGAATCCAGGAAGAAGCTTAGATAAAGACAAAGCATTGAGAGGGAGAATTCCAGGCCTGAGGATGAAGTAAGCGGTGCTTGGAAAAATTGTAAAATGTTGCAGTGAATAAAAAATAATGCCGTTCTTACTTTGCCCTGGGAGTGAAGCAAGGAAAAACGATTATTTTTCATTCTTGGCGTGTCCCGGATCGCACCCCCGGAAACTAAATTCCATCCCCAGGAACTGTAAGCGTTCAAGCAGCGACACAGCAAGAACCAGAGAGACGCCGCCTCATTATTTTAGAAAAAGAAGAGGTTTCAGCAGATTTCTGAGTTGGTTAACTAATAACTCCCAAACCTGATAATACAAATCAGATGAAATATCCAACATTATCTTATCTTTCTCCCTCAAATGGACCAAGATCTACATGCAATCCAAATTTTACACTCTGATTAATGCTCTCCCACATCTTAGGTTATTCCCATTTAGCAACGGCCAATGGGGGCTTTCATACCATCACCAACAATGTCTACACATATTACATAATTAACTTCCCGAGGAAGCTCAGAACGGCATTCCAGATCACAGAACATCCCTGACTGTTTATTTCTAAGTTATAATTAAAGAGATTAAAGACATTATCCTCGTATAAGAAAATTGTTTGCCCCATAACATAAATCAGCTATAGCATAAATTGGTCAAAATCTCCGGAGGCGCATAATTTAGTGACCATAAGATCAGATAAAAACTGGCAAAATAGAAAAAGATTAACAAGAAAACTAATTGTCAAATAAAATGAAATTCAGGTAAAATAATCATCATTCAGCGAATTCCCCCCCCCCAGCCCAACTTCCTGTGATCTCACAGCTACATTCACTCTGGTTTCCCATGTCAACCACAAAAGTAAACCATCAGCTTCCTCAATTGCATTTATTTGCTGCTAAATTAGAACCCAAAAAAAAACAAAAGCAAATTGATAAAAAAAATCCAAAAAAGTGTAAAATGGGTAATCACCTAACCAACCACATCATTTGTCAGTATTTTTCTCAACCACAGTTGACGCAGATTCATCGGCCGCCTTTTCCTTCTTCTCCAATTCCTTGACAGCCTCTTCCTCCACCGTCTTCTCCGCCCGCAGAATCGGCTCGTAGTAATCAGCGTGAGCCTCCATACACTTCTTCAAAGCAGCGGTTACTTCAAAGCACTTCTCTACAATATCTTCACCTTTCTTCTCAGACTCTTGGATGCAGTCCTCCCAAGATATAAAAGCCTCCCTGCAGCCACCGCCCTTCATGAACAAGCAAAACCCACACTCCCCCTCTTCTTCTTCCTCTTCTTCTTGATCCTTATTATCTCCATTTGGTTTAATGGGTTCTTGTTTTAAATGATCTGGGTCTGATTCTTCTGGGGTTTTAGAATCAGGGATTTGGGGTTCTGATTTTGGGGTTTTGGAGGCTGAAGCGGGCATGGTTGGTAGGGTTTAATGGGTCTTGGGAAAAAAGAGGAGCTTGGTGGTGGAGGAAGAGGGCATATAATCGCCGCTCTAAACCTCCTATAAACCTTTGACAAGTCTTTCTCATATTTT
This sequence comes from Bruguiera gymnorhiza, assembly GCA_020883675.1. Taxonomy (NCBI): domain Eukaryota; kingdom Viridiplantae; phylum Streptophyta; class Magnoliopsida; order Malpighiales; family Rhizophoraceae; genus Bruguiera; species Bruguiera gymnorhiza. The sequence goes on from JAIRCJ010000180.1 coordinate 212,309, forward strand.
TCTCCTTTTTTTCTTTTACTTTTTTTTTTCTCTCTTTTTAATTTTATATTGCCCTCTTTTTTTCTTTTTTTTTTTAGCTCATATCTCTAGGTCTTTCGGTGACGAGTATTAAAAAAAAAAAAATATATATATATATATATATATATATATATATAGTGCATGAAAGCCTCAAGGTGAAATGAAGCTTTCGTTTTTCTAATAATAAATACACGCACATACAATTTATCTTGACATTTAGCACTTAATAGCACTTTTCTTAAAATAAAAAATAAAATCAATTAAAGTGAGAATTACATATAATAAACAAAATATTATTATTATATTTTTTATTTATTAAAAAATTCATTAAATTGATAATTATTAATGAAAGTAGTTTAAATCATTTTTATATTTTGGCACCTATAATATTTCATTTTGAAAACTGAAAAATAAATCATTATTATCAAACTGAACAAAAAGGTGCCCGACAACCTATAATTAAATAAACTTACCTGATCTTTTTCTGATAGTTTTTCCTATCTGACTGTGGTCCTTGATTAAAAATAAAAAATAAAAAGAAAAAGAAAAACTTAAAGTTCATTGAATTGAACTAAAATTTCACAAAATTTTCCTTATTTTACCAATGATAGAGCTAATAATAGTAATAATACCAAAAATATTAGATTTTTACATAGTTTTGTTAATTTATTTTCTGAACTCATTGGCTAGTGTGCCAAGTCGACAGAGGCATATTATAGGTCGACAGGTACCGATGCAAATTTTGGGCATGAGAGCAGAGTGCACCAATCCATTATCATTTTAAGAGAAGTAAATGTGCCATGAATGTCAAACAATGTCCACTCTTAATGAATTTTGTACACTTCAGAATAAACAGTTCCCATAGCTTGGGAACCCTTGAAAGAACAAACAGTTCTCTTGATCCTTGCTGGCTTTGCTTCATCTTCGTTAAGGTATAATGCCTTGTCAAGAGAGCTGCCTACCAAATGTGTCAAAGCTGCTCCCGGTAGTTCCAAAAGCCAAAGGGGGTTCCGTGCACATCTTACCTTGGGGCACATCATGATTTTGACACGGCAGTGTCTACCATTACCAAGCTGTAGAATTCTAGCATGGAAGCAATGTCAATAGGGTGGTAAGTATCGATGCTTAATCGTCCTTGTCAGAGTCCATGTCACTGTCGTTATCGTTATCGGTGTCATAGTAATTGAACGGCAAAGGGACTGATTTAAATGCTCGGAACTTGCCTACGTTGTTCAAGTGCTCGTTCTCCAACCTGATGGAAGCCACTTATTATCAAGCATGAAATAAGACTTTCAGTTAAAGAAAGAAAACTGGCCAGACTCTCACCGATGGTTTTCCATCACTCCTTGCAAATGTAATGGAATGCATAATATTATTCAAGAAAAGACATATTTGAAAACCTTGTTTTTTGGTAGGTTCATTAGAGTCATTACATAATAGTGCATGCGGTAATCGGTGAAGGGAATGGTCCTGGAAAGCTTGAAGAGGAGAAGTTAACGCCACAAGATATGTCAGACCTATGCCTTCCAGCTTTCTTATAGATACATGTGGAATATAACAAACTTAACTTGCACTAATCTTAGAGGTGAGAGAATGAGTGACGGGTACCTGAAGAAGTTCCAGATGCCACGGCGAATGACCTCTAGGCAAGATATTAGCATCGACCAAGCCATTTTATGGAAGCTTGTCAGATTAAATACTACAATCATTTGCATCCAAGCAATTCTTAGAAGTATATCCAAAGCCTGCAATGATACTGGAAAAACTCATTGGGTGAAATAAATAAACAGTGGTAAAATTTCATCCACATCTCCTTTTGGGAACTTATATTACCATAGCCATAAAGTACACGCTTTTGTGGGAAATCACAAGTTTATCTCGCAGAAAAGGATTCTTTGATTTCCTCCGCAAAAGTCCCCAATCTACCACGATATCCCAATATGTGTTCATCATTGTCGCAACAGCTGAGCTGACAAATGCCAAGGCCATCCAGGTTCTTCCCTTTTTCAGCTCAAAGGTTGTTCTAAGTACAACAGCAACAATTGTCAGGAAGTATTTTAAACCATTGTATCCACGTTCTGCATCTCTGTCTTCCCAGAGTTGACGAAGACACTACAAAATGAAATAAAAGCACATTCATACATTTTAAAATGGCAAGCAATTCATTTATGATGTTCACTTGTTTTTATTCTCAATAGCACTATAATGTCTGCAATGGAACTGATGTAAAAAAGTAAAACAAGCAGAACCGTCTCTGGCTTTGGCTTGGCTTTCCTATTTTGCCTCAGCACATATTAGCAAATTTTCATCCCTAGTGCTCTAGTTTGATAAATTAATTCTTAGGAGAGAAAGGGATTTTAACCCCCAACCTCCCCGAAACCCCCTTAAGGGATAGAGAGGGCCATTGGGCTAAATCATGATGCTTTAACTTGGTATAATTGAAAAATATAAATAAAATGTAGTTGTAAAAATGATAGCCAAGTCACTGACTATGTAAGTGGAGGACAGCAGCCTTCTTATCTCTGAAATTTTAGAGCTATGGGTGCCAACCACACCTGCTACAGGGGATATGCAGCATGTCTGGTGTTTTAGTGAAGCTATCACAGTTTGCTAGCACTGATGGTGTTCCATGTCGCCCTACTCATCCTTCTTGAAGACATTCATTTTTATTTTAACACGTTAAGCCAGTTCACTTGTCAGAAGTGTGAAGCTAATTGAATAAACCAGATCTGTAACAAATTGCACAACAACCACAACATTTTGGCTAGATAAGCACCAAGCAATCTGAGACTTTAATAATGGAGATCTTAAACAAGGGAACAATCACATGCCAAGCACAAAGGTGAAGATCACTTTTGTCAAATTCTAACAAATGGCCAAATAATGGATCTTTTAAATTCCAGAAGCTCCAAAGACATGACAATGCAAAGATTAATGCAGTCAAGTGCCTTTTCCAATGAACAAGCTGCAAGAGACACTTCTTTACGCAAAGATTAATGCATTGCATAATAGTACTGCAAAAACGTTGGTCAGGTAAAATCCATGCGCCATATAACAAAAAATGTGGCCAAGGATTTACACTTTTGAAGATATACACCATAGGCTCCCGACAAACAATATGTCCCATAACAAAGAAAATAATCATTGGCAGAATTAATGGCAGCAAGTTAATAAACAGAAGAGACTTTACCTGTAGAAAGCGCAGCCAGAATGGTATAACAGCAACAACAATGTAGAAAGCATTATAGATGTCACTACTCTGGCATTTGGCTTGCCTTCTAGAGGATTCACCCAAACCATAGTAGCAGATGTACAACTCAATACACCTTATGGCCTGCACCTGAGGTTGAAGGGCAATAAGTACCACGATCATAGTTTCCAAATATTGCATTAAATATGAGAAAAGCGCCAACCTGACTGGCAAGGTTGTCCCCCAAGAAAAAATCTGGCAGTGTCACCTGCAAATGTAGACTTTCAGGAACTATTTCTTCCAAGTATGTCATACAATCACTGATTGTTTTACCATCAGTTTATTCATTACCTTGTATAGTGGTGCACAAACACACCGAAACAGACATCTAAGAAAGAAGAAACGACTTGAACGGTATATGATGCCAAAAGGACAGAAAAGCATGGCAAGAACCACCTGGATCCACAGAAGCACGTGGTTGCAAACAAGTGCAAGTCTGTAAGCATATCATAGATGACAAAACCATGGAGCACAATATATCTGATAAATTCCGATGAAAAAAGACTAAGCTATTTCTAGAATCTTACAATAATCACACTCAAAGGGACCAATTGGGTCGGTGTCTTGTAATTTGAGGCATTTAGGCTCTTATACAAATACAAATCTGTGAGGAAACTGGCCAGGGCAAGTACTGCAAAGCCATTGCTCAGGAGGAAAACTTCTCGATGACTTAGCTCAGTTCCTTGCTTGAAACCAAAAATAAAGGGGTAATTGACCCGATATCTCCTCCAGAAATATATGTCTGCAGCATACATAAGCATATGGAGGGAAATATACGCAAACAAGCTGCAAGGAGACTAGAGGTTTATCAGAGAGAAAACACAGACTGTAGAGTGTTTCTGTAAGACTAGAAACAAATGAATTAGAAACTCCTGAGCTATCCATAGTTTCCTCTTGCCTGTAAAGTGGGAAAATGTTGACCACATATGATGTACCCTCTGCTTTACCCAGTAATTTACGAGCCTGTATTTTCAAGACAACAGCAACCAGTAGGGCGATAGAGCAACCAGAAAAAAAACCTGAAAAAAAAAAAAACACTTCAATAGACTAATGAAGTCACAAACTCTTGAGACATGCTTTCAACCTGAAAAATATATTAAAAGTTCCACTAGAAGATTTGAAGCAGTAGCTGCACTTACTGCTACTACTTGCCTGAAAAGAATGTTACACTGTGCTTTTCTTTCTTCTCTTTTGACCTCAGCATCTTCATCCCTTCCCTGCGATTTGCATTTGAGAAATGATTGATGAAAGTAACCTCCACCCTTTCAAGGAGGGTTATCACCTAGGAAATCAAATAGCTAATTAACTAGTGTACCTGGAAAAAGGACAGAGAAAAAAAAAAAAGAAAATGTCGTTTTTTCTCACAAAAGAAATTGATAAGTTATCTAAGATCCTGTACATATAATTGGAAAAACAGCATTGTACTTGCAGAAGCTTTTACCACGAATGTGGTGTATTTTTCTGAAAAGTAGCTTAAAATGGCCTGAGAAGTAGAACAGCTTGTACAACTAAGTGGCTAGCTTGACCGTGTGAAACTTTTAAATACTTTCTGCTCAGCTCAGTCGATCAAGAGGCAATGTGACATTTATAAACATTCCACTATCATGATTGGTTACCAAAGTCATGTAAACAAAAGTCATCTCGCAAGTTGATTTTTTTCTATTTTCCGCTCCAACAATTTAAGGCAATCCTTTCCAGCATTCTTTCGCAGGCACCAATCACATGCTAAGAACTTTCAAAGGTGAGATAATTATAAACTCCATGAGGGGTTCACACAGATAAACCTGATCCCAGGAGCTCCTCCTTCCATTCAGCAAGAATAATGTGGAGATGAACAATGCAACTAAACCAAAACAAATTGAACTTCATGCCACTTTGATGATAATATTGGTCCCAAATGGAAAAAGGAAGATGGATATGCTTGACTGAACATGTACTTGGACACTTAAAATTTGAAGTATCAACCTTCAATCTAAGATGAGAAGCACCATTTATAATCCATGTATGTGGGACAACTCTTGCTTTTTTTTTCAATGTCTTGGTAAAGTGCTTCAAGTACAATTTACAAAATATCACCTTTGATAATATAACTTGGAAATGATTTTGTCACTGTACCTCATCAGAGCTGCCGAGGAATGAGTTGTCCACAATTTTCATGTACGATCTTGCTGCCCTTCTTGAAGTGATCTGGATAGTCGCAAACTAAGAATGTCAATGCTAAAATTTCACTAGAATGATATTTGTGCATTTCAAGTATTTATTGACTCTGAAATTCAGCCGATATTATCCAACCCTCCCTGTATAATTTTTTTTTTTCTCTGAATAGGAATCCTTTTCTGTGTTCATGAGAAAGAAGAAAGAAATTCTCTCTCTCCCTCTCTCTCTCTCTCTCTCTCACATACACACACTCGCGCACAGGCACACACACACATTCTTAGTGCAGATATTTCACAAAAACAGTAAATGTCAAACCTTGTCATACTTTTTCATGATCTTGGAGAATGCAGCAAGGTTCATATAACTGTTTCAATCATTTGAAAGCACAAACACATGATTAGGCAAAAGCAAAAAAATCTTCCTGATGAAAATTCATGAATACATCAACAGCATGAAAATATCACCAGTAATGCTTTAGGAGCCGAAGCTTCTGGTAGAACTCAACAAACACAACTCGCAGTTGTTCCTCAACTTTTCTGAGTTCCTCTTTCTTGAATCTCAGCTCCTCCTCTTTTGAATCCATAAGGACACCTTTTATAGTTGATAATGGAGATTCAAGTGTGTTCCTAATCTTTACATGCTCTAGTATTTTCAGAGGATCTTGTTTATAGTCATTAATGTTCTTCTCCTCTGGGACAGCAGAACTGGTTCCATGAACTTCAGTGACTTCCAGACTACTGGTAGACTGTTCTCTGTTGCTACTGTTGCTTGTCTTCATCTCAATGGTCAACTCAATATGCTCCCTTCCTACATATTGGCACAAGATTTTGGTTTTAGGATGTTTAAATCCATTATTTTATTAATGATGAGATAAGGACAAGATCACCACTCTCTGAGTTAGTAGAATCCGCTGTTTGACGATTACAATCCACCTCTATTCCCTTATCCTTGCTCTTCGCTCCTGCAAATACATTTAAAGGCAAATTTGAGTATGAAAACTCAAAAATTTCAAAGTAAAACATAAGCTAAGCTACCCTTCTTCTGCAAATCGATCCAGCCAGAGTTGGTTGCTCATGTCCCATCACAAATATTTCAATCAAGCAAATAATCAATTGAAAAATAGGACCGAGCACCATAAGTTCTTGAAAGCAACTAAAAGCTTCTGAAATCATTTAACCATAGGTAGTCTGATTTCTCCTGGTTTTATTGTATCCTTTCAAATTTACAATCAGCCACGTAAAAACACCTTGCAACCATAAATCAAAGTTATTGCTCAGAATCAGCTCTTACCGGAATCCTGAGTTCTGTTTGAACTGATGCTCCTCATGGGGTTTTTGGTGACAACAGCATCTGAGCCTGTCTCTGTTGCATTGGAGAGACTCTCAGGTTTCTCCACCATGATCCGCAATGCAGTGGTGGCATCCATTTGTTTAGCCAGCACATCCGCTTCGCGCATCATCTCATCCACCTTGTCCTCGTAGAACCCATTAACCTTGTTGAGCTCTCCATCCAGTTTCTTAAAGAATTTGGCCTCAATGTCTCCTCCATCTTCACATGGCCTTAGGAATTCAGTTTTGTAACACTTCCTAGAACCATCTCGTTGCTCTAACGCATTTACATCGATCACTTGGTCCTCAATATCCCCCTTACCCGGAACATTACCCGATTGCAAGCTTTGTCCACTTAATGCTCTGTGCAATGTAAACCTGAGCTGTAGGCCTCTGGAGGGTGTGGAGGAGGCTTGTTGCCTGTGCTGGTGCTTGTACTGCAAGAATTCTCGTAGTATTCTTTTGAGTCCATTGTAATCCACGTATGCATCCACCCATTCGGGAACCATTTGCCTCTTGAATTCTTTACCGAATTTCATCTTTCCTGCGTTATCAAACCTAATCCTCCATCAACGTATTTAAGTTTTCCACTCCCAGCTTTAGAAAGCCAAACCAACACAAAGTACACACACACACACACACACACACACACACACACACACACAAAAAAACAAAAAAATATCCAATTGCTGAAAGATTTTTGGATCAAACCATAATGTAATCTCTCAACTTGAATTATGAACTTATCATTCCCGTGCTAACGAAGCTTTTTTTTTGGATTTACCACCAAAATCAACGGAAGACACTAAAAAGAACATCAACGGAGGAGAAGATTACTCTTCTGAGACTTTCACTGGACATTTATTTATTAACTAAAAAAAAAAAAAAAAGGAATCGGAAACGGAGAGCGGAGCGAACCGACAACGTAGACGCGATCGAGTAGAACGAAACAAAAAGAAAATAAAAATGCAAAGCCTGCGAAAATGGAAATAAAACATGAAAGAAGCGGAGAACTCGAGCATTGCATTAAAAAGAATTTTAAAAAAAAATTAAAAAAAAGGCCCAGTTTTGCATGAAAACGGCTAAGGCAGAGCAAACGAAACGAGCCATTACCAGCTAACCAAGCAGTTGCGTTCTCCAAATTCCAAGAACCCAACCCATGCAAAAAAAAAATAAAAATAAAAATAAGAAAACATTTATCGGCAGGAAGATGTATCTTTTTGATTGGCTGAGACTCACAAGATTCGGTGACTGCGAATACAGAGTAATTTTAACCCCGAATTTATTATATTCCGTGCAGTCCAGATGTCAGCCCCTCGAGAGAACACGTGTTCTGATTACGTGGCAAAAAGTGAAAAGCGGCCTTTTTCTGTGCACTCCGTTGCAGTGGATAAAAACTGCAGCCTTCGTTCGGGCTTTTGTCGGTGAGAGCTGCATGAGATCCGGTATTCAGGTTGGATTTGATTGTTTGCGGATTTGCAGTAACTGAAAATCAACGGCTCTCTCCAGAGGTCATCAGGAGGAGTTGGTTCGGATTATTCAGCGCCATGACCCTCACGAAGGTCTTGGCGGCTTCTTTAGTAGCTCTTCCCGTCCTGTTCGCCCTCTGCGTCATGCTTCGCCACTCGCCGCCTGATGCCAGCTTTGGATTCACCGACGCCGGCGTTCTCCATAACCGAACCGCAGCTGCCGCCGACTACCAAAGCACTCCGCCGTCATCACCGGCAGGTCTGTTCGTTCGCCCCCACAAATTGCTTCCATTCGTACTCATTTTTTTCAAGTAAAATTTTTATATATTTTTTTTCTTTTTTCGTTCTGCATTTAATTCAAATAATTTTCGACCTCAGTTCTCATCGTTGCTGTCCTCTATTTTTCACGGCTAATTTATATTTTTGGTATCATTTATTTTCATTTTTATTATTTAATTTTAATTTAATAATTAGGTAAAAATTTATAAATTTTACTTTTTAAAAATATATTTTTATATAATTAAATTTATTAATCGGTAAAAATTAGTTAAAATTTTCGAACTAAAAAAACATTACAATATATCACAAGTTTAAAAATGTTAATAAATATTTTTTAAAAAATTACTTCTTTTATTTAATAATTTGTGCATCTTATAAATAATATAGTTAAAAGTATGATTTAATAGTTAAAAGAGTATTGTACATTATGTGATATTCGGTATGTTATACGGAAAATAAATTATTTCAAAATTTTTAAATAATAACTTTTATTAATATTTATGTAAATTTTTAAAAATATAAGAATTTAATAACAAAATTATTCTTTTTAAAAATTAAAAAAAGAAAAAAGTTTTTACCTTTTTTACTGTGTGACACACCAAATATCACCTGACGACGCTGTTGAATCATAGTTTAAACTAAATTATTTTCAGAATAAACAGGTTGTTAAAAAAATAACCTTTTTTGAAATACTTATGAATATTTCTAAATATTTTTTTAACTGAATTGTTTGTGGCAATGACTTAAATCAGAAAATTTAACCTAATTTCTATTAATATTATTAATTGATGGATTTAATTTTATGAAAATATATTTTTAAAGAGTAAGTTTTATAAACTTTGAGCTAATAGAGTGAAAAAGAAATTAAATTAAAATAAAAATAAAAATTAAATAATAAAAATAAAAATAAATGGTAAATATAATAATTAAAAATATAAATTACTCTTTTTTTTTGTTTTTTTGACTTAAGATTATTTGAAATAGAAGAACAGACATAAAGGCTTCGATGAGGATTCTTGGTTGTTGCTGAGGTTAAAAGGATATGTCTCAGAATAAGAACATGAAGATCCCACTTCATGGAACACAACCTTTCTGCTCTAGTTGTGTTGTTATAACTTTCTAATGGCAGCTCCATGTTACAAAATGATTTTAAGACAATACAGTAAAGATGAACCTGCTAGCTATCCTGAAATTTCCCTAAAAGGGATATCTCGTCGTCAAAAAAACTAAAAAATACTAAAGTAGAGCCAAGGTAGCAGATTCTTTTTGTCATCTGTCTTGCTGAAGATAAATGAACTTCCTTTTTCACAGGCTCCCCAGCAGTTTTCTCTGAACACGCTGACAAGGCCCCTAATGACAAACTGCTCGACGGACTTCTCGCTTCTGGGTTTGATGAAGCTGCTTGCACCAGTAGGTATCATTCCTTTCTATATCGCAACAATTCGAATCACAAGCCTTCCTTGTATCTTGTTTCGAGGCTCAGAAATTACGAGGATCTCCATAGACGCTGTGGCCCAGGAACTCGTTCGTATGACTTAGCCATTGAAAAACTCAAGTATGGCCATAAGGTTGGTTCCACTGATTGTAATTACGTTGTGTGGATCTCTTTTAGTGGTTTGGGCAACAGGATGGTAGCCTTAGCTGCAACATTTCTTTATGCCCTCCTCACAAACAGAGTCCTCCTTGTTGACGGAGGAAAAGATATGGTGGACCTTTTTTGTGAGCCATTTCCAGAGAAATCATGGTTACTGCCCCTGGATTTCCCTCTCATTGATCAGTTTACCAGGTTTGGCCAGAACTCTTCTCACTGTTATGGGAGCATGCTGAAGAACAATGTTACAAGTGCTTCAGCAGAGTTAGTACCATCATATATATACCTGCACCTAGTTCACGATTATGATGACCATGACAAGCTTTTCTTTTGTGATGGAGATCAATCTTTTCTTGCAAAGGTCCCTTGGTTGTTTTTGAAAACAGACAACTACTTTGTTCCATTTCTTTTCCTGGTAACATCTTTTGACGAAGAACTGAGCAAATTATTCCCTGAGAAAGGAACAGTTTTCCACCACCTGGGTCGGTACCTTTTCCACCCGTCAAATCATGTGTGGGGACTAATTATAAGGTATTATCAAACCTACTTATCCAAGGCAGATGAGAAAATTGGCCTTCAGATAAGACTGTTTGATACAAGACCTGGTCCCTTAAAACACGTGATGGATCAAATTTTAGCCTGTACTCAGAAGGAGAAATTACTGCCGGAAGTGGATTTTCAAGATTCCATTTTCAATTCATCTGAAAACCCAAAATCAAAAGCTCTTCTGGTGACATCTCTTAATTCAGGTTATGCTGAGAATCTAAGGAATATATATTGGGAACACCCGACCATGACTGGGGATGTCATTGGGATTTACCAGCCAAGCCATGAGGAATACCAACAATCAGATAAGCAAATGCACAACAGAAAGGCATGGGCTGAAATGTACCTCCTTAGTCTGACCGATGTGTTGGTCACAAGCCCATGGTCAACATTTGGCTATGTTGCTCAAGGTCTGGGAGGATTGAAGCCATGGATCCTTAACAAGCCAGAAAATGACATAACCCCAGATCCCCCTTGTCGCCGAGCCATGTCAATGGAGCCTTGTTTTCATTCACCCCCCTCTTACGACTGCAACGCTAAGAGAGGTGCTGATACAGGTGCGCTCGTCCCACATGTGAGACATTGTGAGGATAGGAGCTGGGGTCTGAAGGTAGTTGACAGTCATGATGCGTTATAGCTGCCTTTATCATTTTCCTTGGCTTACTTGCTGGTTATATATTTACCGTATAATCACTTATTATTGAGGACTGTAAGGCAGCATTCCTTGCGGGAGCAGCAATCTGATGACCGTCTCTTTCATGTAGCCCTGGTTGAGAATGCCGTATACCGAGTTTAGCATTACAAGAGTTGTAGACTGTAATTATGTACAGTTGATTGAAGCTACTGTGAACTGAAACCCTTCAGCTGTTGGTAAAGCAAATTATCTTGCTTGTACATCAGGCGGGCTACTTATATCAGTTTACTAGATGTATTTCCACACGTAGATTCTTATGCCATGATAAAATTTTGATGCTAATCTCACTCTTTCTCATCAAATACACCAACACACTGGAGAGTTCTAATAGTACGCAAGTTACCCACAGATGTAAAAAGAGGGTAGATCTCATTCAGTGCACTAAATATTTTCAGTTTGGCTAATAATTCAGTCAGGCTTCTGGCTTATGTCAAGAAATATGTAACAAAAAGGAAAAACCCAAGATCTGTCTAAACAAATTTAGTCATTAGCATTTAGCACAAAAACAAAGACAGTTACTTTTTGTTTAGCATAATAAAGACAGGTAAAATGGAACGGCTCAATATGTCCACAACACAAGGAAGCATCTAAATACATGTGGAAGATGCTGCTACGGCATGGCTCCAAGAATTGCTCCATCAGCAAGCATCTCCATCAATTCTTTCTCCCCTCAGACAAGATTATATGGTACCCATGTCTGCATCAAGGTCAAATCACGACCAGATTGCAAAAGTCAGTAACAACCTATTGCATTCGGAATTTGAAATGTCATACAGAATCTTACACTGTGAGAGTACACCAAGAACAAAAAGTAATGTGACTACAGTATTGGTATATCGTATCACAGACATAAGGCACAAAATAAAGGATTAGGCAGACAACTGCTGACATCAGGATCAGTCTGGATTTTGGATTCTTGTTCATTGCAAACCATCTGCTGAGTAAGAGATGGTGAATGGCATTATCCCCATGGACAATAAGACAAATGGAAATGATTCCCTCTTCACATTGAAATCATTTTAGATTATTGAATGATATGATTCTGTCAGTGTTGTGCATCAGTTCTTTAATTACATTCTTTTTACTTTTAATTTTACAGGAACCATATGCCTTTTTATGTTTGTCATACTTTGCATTACGTTTGTTAGAAATCTAAGTCATGCATTCATCCAAAGTGAATGGTGCACATCAGCATTTGCGCACAACTTTCAGTGATGGTTTCTTGCCAAACATAAATTTACAACATTCAGGAAAAGACTCAGATAGGCAACAAAACAGGAGCAAAATGATTAAAGTAAAGTAGATTACACTAGGGAAAGTACAGCTACATACGTTGATTTGAATGGTGCACTTGTAGCTCCAACTGGAGTGCCGAATGCCACATCCTGAAAGGGGCCAGCCATCTTACCTCGAGGAAACCATCCAAGGTCCCCACCTTTCTTCCCAGATGGGCATTCTGAGTATTCTGCTGCTAACTGAACATTTGAAAAAAGAAAAATAGAACACAAAGATTAATGACAGAAAACAAAAGCAAAAATAGGCAGTATTTGCCAAATAGTACTTGGAAATCAATTTCTATATGAAGGGATGATTAGTAGCTCAGAAAATATTATGGCTCACCGTATGGCAAGGAAATTTGATTAAGATACAAACAATAGTACTTTTGCTTTATTCTAAAAGAAAATGCTGGAAATTCAAAATGTAAAAAACACATGGTTTCCAAGGCCTTCTAACAGGGTCGACTGGGATTTGCAAGGAGTTAAGCATTCTGTTTTGGTTGTTTTGAGAGACTGCTTTGGTTAGTTACAGTGGAGATTATGCTTAAGAGACTGCTCTGTATTAGGGTTACTTTGAATTCTGGCTGTAGATTGCTATTAATGACCAGGTGATGTTGTGAGGAGCATTGAGTAAATACAAATGATATAAATACCATTAACTTTGTAAAAAGTGGCGAATGAGAATTAATTCAAAATTGACTTTCTATCTCCTAATTTTCCCCCCCTCTATTTCTGTTTTCTTGATTCCTCTGCTCCAATTCTTCCTTCTTCTGTAATTTTCTCTCCTTTCTTATCTGAAGCCCTAGTTCATTACAAGCAATTATGGAGTGTGGTTTTGTGGTGCTTGTTTCTAGTGGCTCCATGGCTGAGAGCATATGGGATAGAATCAAGGATGGTTTTTGGTGAAATTTACTGAAGGATTTTAACCAGAAGTCACAGACTCACAAGGGAAGTTCACAGATGATATTGTGGTTGAAAGAGGTTTTTTATGATTTATTTTAACATTCAAACCATGAGGAATACCATTGTCACACTCTGTAATAGGCCATGTTGACATTGAGGTACTCAGGTTAGTGATAGGGTTTTTAGACTGAAGGCTACAGATCCTTTGCAGGTTGGTCTACAGGTTTTCCTGTAACCTCTTCATAAATAATGAAATGAATTTGCCATTCACAAAGGAGAAGGATAAGGCTTCCAATGACAACCTTAACTTGTAAAAGAGCACAATACAAAACAGATTAAAGTTACCTTTGCAAACTCAGCTGGAGGAACCTTATCATCATTGTTTAGCCAACCATCCTGCAACTTCTTGTATGCCTCATTGATTTTGCCTTGCTTCTCACATAGAATATGCCTTGCTGAAACAAATATTAAAGCCAATTTAAGAAGCTCATAAAACAGCGGACCTACTAGTCATGTAGAATGAAAACAAAAATGTGATGTTCTGGACAGCAAACTGTTCATGCCCCCTTAAGCACTGCTAGTAATACACAACAACATGAGTAAAGACCATTTCACGCTAAAAACCAAAATTGCCGAGCAATATTTTGATCCAATCACATATCAAACTACCTACAAAACATCGTAACAAAGCTTGTCTAGAGCACATTTTCTTTTACTAGAAATCCTACAAGTGTATTACCTTTGACATAAGTGCATGTCCCCAGCCCCTCACCACCCTTGCTTGATTTTCCCTTTCCCTTTGAAGCAGGTTCATCACTAGTACCTCCTGCTTGCTTTCCTTTGCCTTTCCCTTTCGCATCCTTTGCCTTTGAGTCCTTTCCCATTAGCTTAAAAACCAATGCAATTCCATGAGGAAATACCAAACCATGGTAGCAGAAGTCACAATAAGTGCATGTGAAACTCAAAATAAAATTAAAAATTATCCATTCCCATAAATAAAGAAATTCCCAAAAAATGATAGCCGCCAGTAGCATTAAAAAGGTGGGGGATGGGGGCAGGGTTAGCATCCAAGTGCACAAGATAAAGACACAGCTCAATCTCATCAATATCCAGCACTCGATTGGCATACAACCGCAAAAAAAAAAAAAAAAAAAAAAGCCTTCAGTGCATAAGGCTCTCATACTTTAGGGTCTCATATGGTGGAGCACAAGGCTATCCGTACTTTGGAGTCTTATTCAATGGAGTTTGAAAAAAGTCAGACGTATGTAATTTTACACTAAATTAGGAATGGAGTAAGCTTTCCGTTACACACCAAGTCTCGCCCTTCTTCTACATACGACCAGAAAATATTATCGAATTTGAAACCCACAATCCTTAGAAGCAATTCACAATTACAAACCGTTACAAAACGAGAAAAGATCAAATTCCCAACAGGCAGGCATATCAATATACGCTCAAATCGTAATTAACAGTAACCCCATTACAAAGCTGAATCAAGAAACTAAATCCAAGCCCGCATAGATTGGAGCTTACCTACTAAAACTGAAAACTGAAAGTCCCGGTACGCAGTACGGCGGAGCTCCCCTTGCAGTCAGCCGAGTCTTTTCCGTTGGAAGAAAAGAACGGAGAATCGGGATAGGTGGGATAATTATCGGAGCATGGGAGTGGACCCGGAACTTGCAGGCCGCAGTAATAAAGGCCCAATCATGGAGCTTTCGTGCAGCCCATATTTAGGCCCAGATTAAATCCCCTGAGCATGTCCGTGTTTTTGGAAAAGAGACCCATCTTTCCCAAAACCTTCCGAAACGTCCAGGGTTTCTGAGTGCAATTTTGCCTCGCTCATAGCAAACGAAAATGGAAGAACCGAGTCCGTCGGTGTGCAATCTGGGCATTCTGGACGCTCTCACAGGCGATACCTTCCAAGAAATTGCCGAGAGCTACAGAGCATTCTGCTCCGCCGCTGAATCGCTTCTGAACGGTGCCGGCGGTAGTTACGGCGTACCGGAGTTCGAATCCCACGTGCGCGTGCTCTGCAAGCATGGCCTCGACTCTCTAGTTCGTGACCACTTCCTCAAACTAATGGAGGTCTAGTCGTTGCGCTATTTGATTTTATGCTCAGTTCGTTAAATTGAGAGAATGATTGAATTGAACTATTTGGATTATGACTTGGGCCTTTCACAGGAAGCATTTGAGAAGAATGGGGCGTTAAGATTTTGGCGTTATTTTGATGATTATAGTAATGTTGCAGTTACAGATAAGAGTAAAATTCCTGTATGCGAGCTTTTTTTCTTTTTCTTTTTCTTTTTTTTTTTTGGATTTCATTAAATAAATAATGCATGCCTTGTTTCTCTTTTGTTCTTGTTTTGCTTTTTTAATGTCTGGATTTGGAATATGGTGAAACGTAGGTTTGCAATGATGATGAGTTACAGCAAGTTTTATGTGGGGCTCTGAGTGAGATATCCCTGGTAAAACAGAATCAGGAAACTTGCTTGTTGATGGTAGTTCGCGCTTTACAGTCATACAAGGAAAAATTGGCCCAAGGAAAGCATAATTTGGATGCTGAAAGAGATTATCTTTTTTCGAGATATCAGTTGATGGTGTCTTCAGTCCTCATGGCTACTCTTCCTCCCCATTTCCCGGGTATGCATGCGTCGGCCATTTCATTAAATGTGTTTGTAATACTCAATTGGGTTAAATATTATTTCTATCGTAAAGCTAATTGTTTCTATTTTATAAGAAATTTCAGTCTAAGATTATGGTATAATGCTAAGTTTAATTGCAACCTCTCTTTCAATGCCTTACATTCTTAGAAATACTGCACTCCTATTTTAAGGGAAGGCTGGAGGAGCTGGGTACAATCATGGATGGAGAGTTTAACAGTGATGATGATCATCAGGAGAAAGATGGCATGGATTTAGATGAAAAGGCCAAAGCACCATGTAGAAATTGCAAAATGAAGATTGATGAATGCCATCTCAGAGGTAAACTGACAGAAAATCATGAATTGGTCATGAACATTGGGAAGGTTGTTCGTGACCTCAGGGGTCTTGGGTTGACTTCGATGACAGAAGATGCCTATGCTTCTGCCATCTTTTTGCTTTTGAAGGTGAGCAACTGATCTATGCGATCAGTGTTAGATATGGTATGCACATAAAGACACAAAACACTTGTTATGAGAAGTTGGAAACCATTTGCCTTCAAAAATAAGGGTTATATTCAGTTGTCATAGCATTTTTCCTGTTTGAAATGGCAGGCTAGAGTGCATGATTTGGCACGGGATGATTACAGGGCTTCTGTGTTGGAATCCATCAAAGGGTGGATACAGGTCATTATCGGTGTTTCTTTTCCACTCTTTGCAAGCATGGAATTGAGTAAATTTGTCCTTCAGTGATGCCATCTGCTTGTTGCATTAGATTTCCAAACTGTATTGGCTCTTTTCACATAGGCACCATGCAGTATAGGCTTGTCCAGCCAGTGAACTGGCAATTCATCAACTGCAATCTCATGTTGATTTGAAAATTATTATTACTATTATTTTTAATGCAGACATTGAATTCTATATAAACTTTAAATTTATTTATTGTGTTTCTTTTTTTCATTTGCATTAATTTTGTTCATTACAATGGAGGCTACCCTCAATTCCAATGGGTATGGAGCCACTACAGCAAATGGGATCATATTTTTTTGTGGAAGCTAGGCTGCTTTTTGTCAGTTGAGATTGTTTAGGTGTTTAAAAGGTAGCCTTTACTATTGTACTTAAGTGTGGTTTTATGTTTCTACTTGCTTATTCCATGGAGCCTTATTGTGCAGGCTGTGCCTCTCCAATTTTTACACGCCCTTCTAGCTTATCTTGGTCAGTCAGTTAGCAAAGATACTCCCACACCAGGTTTGAAGTCACCCTTGGCCTCTTTCCCATTGTCATGCTACCCTGGAATCAGTACTCCTTCAGAAGGACTTGTTAGATGGAAGTTGCGGCTAGAGTATTTTGCTTATGAAACTTTGCAAGACTTAAGAATAGCCAAACTATTTGAGATTATTGTGGATTATCCTGAAAGGTATATCTTTTAGCCTTGTTTGCACCTTAAATATATCTTTTACTTTGTCCATAATATCTGCATCATGACCTTGCCTTGCTTGTTACTTCCTATAATAATAGGAGGAACCAACAGTTTTTCTAATTTCTTGGGGGGTCTGTCTTCGTTGTTTTAATCTTAATTAAGGAAAAAGATTAATTTCTAGTAAGACTTGAAACTGATGTGTTTGGCTGATATTTTCACCTGATTTATATTTTCTAGCAAGGAGCATATGTCTACTTGTGAAGCATCACACACTTTTTGTCATCTTAGTTGGAAAAAGAATGAGACTCAATTGGCTAGTGGATGTTTGGATGGTATCATTTCAGTTCCTTTTCCATTTAATTTGGCTGGGGGATATCTTGGTTGATCTCCATATTGGAAATGAATTTTTTATAATTTAAAATTGAAATTATCTTCTGATACCATACATTTGGACACCAAAATGCACTTGTTATTTTATAAAGATATTTGCAATTTTATTTTTATTAGTTTTGAAATTTCCTTTTATGAGCAACAGTGGTTTTGTAATTGATGGAGTGAGAATCAACTGGAAGTTAATGTATGGCAATTTTTGGGAGAATATTGATGTATAATAGATTTATTAACTTGCAGCTTTCCTGCAATTGAGGACTTAAAACAGTGCCTTGAATATACGGGACAACATTCTAAGCTGGTTGAGTCATTTATTTCTGCACTGAGATACCGTCTGCTCACTGCGGGTGCCTCAACAAATGATATATTGCATCAGTATGTTTCAACCATCAAAGCACTGCGGACAGTTGACCCAGCTGGGGTCTTTCTTGAAGCAGTTGGTGAACCAATAAGAGACTATTTGAGGGGTAGGAAAGATACAATAAAATGCATTGTAACCATGCTTACAGATGGAACTGGGGGAAATCCCAGTGGATCTGGAATTACTGGGGACAGCCTTCTTGAAGAGCTAAATAGGGATGAGGAAACTCAAGAGAATGTTGGGGCAGATGATGATTTCAGCATTGATGAAAAGCAAGCTTGGATCAATGCTGCACGGTGTGTATAGTTATTTGATTGTGAAAACATGATTTGTAGGTTAAACTTTGCCAATTGGGCAGTGTTATATTACCTGTCAACATTTTGCACCTGAGACAATCCTTTTGTTGAATTTCACCCATTTAGCTGGGAGCCTGATCCTGTAGAGGCTGACCCATTGAAGGGCAGTAGGAATGGAAGGAAGGTTGACATACTAGGGATGATTGTGGGCATAATTGGTTCAAAAGACCAACTTGTTAATGAATATCGAATAATGCTAGCTGAAAAGCTTCTCAACAAAACTGATTATGATATTGACTCAGAGATACGTACTGTGGAACTTCTCAAGGTAGGCATTCTGCTTGGTATAATTGACTATGTTCCTTGCATTAAGTTTTATATCTGATGCAGTGTTCTTTTGCATCTGAGTCCAAATGGTCCACCCTTGACATCGATTTCATTCTCTGATTTTCTAGATACATTTTGGAGAGAGTGGTATGCAGAGATGCGAAATTATGCTTAATGATCTGATAGATTCGAAGAGGACGAACCAAAATATTAAAGCAACAGTACAACCATCTCAGACAGGTAGTCATAGAGTATCCGGATCTGTAATATTTTGGCCCTATTGGATGGCTCTCGGACTGCATAGTAATTCATCTCACTTGATCTTGGGTTGGCAACTCTCTTCTTGATGGATTGCTGGTTTCAGAGTCACAGGGATCAGATGTATCTTTTGACATTCTTAATGCTACAATCATATCTTCAAACTTTTGGCCTCCAATCCAGGTACCAGGGGCAATTCTTGCTTCCAATTCTTTGCTGTACTTTGGTTGATTAGAAAACTTTTCCAGGCTTTTGAAACTGCAGAATAAATATTAGGATGTACTAGGAAATGCGGAAAATTGTCTTCCTAGGATACCTAGGATGGGAATACTTATGCAGCTATTCTCTACATTTGTACTTTGGAAGATGCTACTTTAGGTGGGGATGGATTGCCCGGCTTTCATCTTTTGAAATGCGAAGAAGAAACATAAGTGAAGGGCTTTGGTTTCTTCTTCTTTTTTTCTTTTAAATATTTTTCCTCAATTAGGCAAAATTTTTCTCAGCAGCACTGCACTATATCATCATCTGCGAGTATGAAGTGTATCAATCAACTATTTGATTCAAATATCCTTTTAATTACTGATATCTTGCTTACAAAGTTTCCTCTGGTCCATCATTTTAGTTGCCCAGTCCTTTTATGGTAATGCTAGAATTCCATTTTCATTGTGCTTGGTATCTGCAGTAAACATTGGCAAGCAAAAGAAGACTCTGTAATGTGCAATATAATGGGTTCTCACCTTAATTTACTTTTTCCTGTCAGACAATCTCATCTCAGTTTTGTTTCTTCCTAGTAATAGATATTCTTTCACCTTATTTTAGGATGAGGCCCTTAATGTACCTGAACCTGTTGACCAGCTGCTAAGTGATTATGCAAAAAGATTTCATGAAATCAAGACTCCTCGCAAGCTAGTTTGGAAGAAAAATCTCGGTGCTGTCAAGGTCAGTTGCCTCAAAACACTGATTTGGGTATGTTCCTTCCTTGAGTGTTGGAATGCATTGACACTTTTATTGTATTTTAGTTAGAGTTGCAACTTGAAGATAGAACAGTGCAGTTAACGGTGACTCCTGTACATGCTGCAATTATCATGCAATTTCAAGAGCAGACAAGGTAACTGCTGGAATTGAAACAATATGCCAATGCTAATTGTGAGATGAATAAAAATAGTGTATTTCTTCTACTTCAGTTGGACCTGTAAAAAGCTTGCAGCTGCTATTGGGCTACCTGTGGATGTGCTTAATCGAAGGATACATTTTTGGATAAGCAAGGTGTGTTCTAAAATCTCCTTTAATTTATATAATTTAGTTTAATGAACCCTCAATCCTTTCAGACTGATCAAAATACCTAGTACATTGTTTAACTGACCAAAGTGCTTGCCACTGTTGGTATCAGCAGGTTATTACCTTTTTTGGACTTTGCTATATTTTCTTTCATTGGGTAGCCAAAATTGTGCTATTATTTATTTAATCAATTTCAGATCCCTGATATTTGTTCAATGAAGCTTACCATTCTATATTGTGGTGTTTTATGATGTACAGTGTGGGTTAATATGAAAATTTGAGGGACTAAAACTCATGGAATAAACTAACTTCACTTGCCTGTTCATACTCAGGGAATCCTTTCAGAAACACTTGGGGCAGACTCTGATGATCGTGTGTTCACCCTAGTCGAAGCCATGGCTGATGGTAGTAAGAATGGTGGTAACAGCACAAATGATGAGGATCTTCTAGTAGCTGATGAGGAAGCAGAGACATCTGTAGCCTCTTTTGAGGACCAAATATGCAAGGAAATGACTGTGTATGAGGTATAAGATATGATGCAAACTTACCTTACAGCTGTATGTTCACATTAATAAATATTATATTGAGCACCACTATGCACTAATGCTTATTGGGCAATATGATAGACACAAGAAGGTAGTAAAATAGTTTTTCTACATTCAGCTTCATTTATTTGGACCAAGTAAAATATGATTGGTTCACATTTTCTGTTGTTTCCTAAATGTTGTTACCTAGTTTTTATCTATTATATTATTGCTTGAAGTAAGGTTTCTCTGTTAATATTTGAGAATTTAGTCTTAAATACAGCTTGATTTTCAAAGCCTGCTCCAGAGAAGAGCTTACATGGGCCACTGCAGGTTGATTGTCTTGTTAGGTTAAGTTTAGAAAAAGTACGGGGAAATGCTGCGTAATTATCTTCATTCAAGTTACACTAATTATTGTGCCTACTGATTTCAATTACTAGAAGTTATTCAAGTGGTCTACTGAAACCTTGTTAAAAGAGCATGAATTTGGCGCACTTGTCACAGATCTAGCCCATTTGTGTCAATGATAAAGCTTATAGAAGTGTTGCTTCTGAGAATAAAATCAGTGTTGGCCTTCTGTGCCCCTTTTTGGCATTTGGCTGTTTGTATACACACAAACATTTTTTCCCCCTTGTGTTTGGTTGAGGTAGAGCCACTGCAGACAACAGGTTGGTCAAGTGAGAAATGTAAATTCACTGAAATGCAGTTTTGCTTAGGGTGTAGACAAACTTCTTAGACTTGTTTCTCTGTTTAGCTTCCTAAAGGCTTCCTTAAAAAACAAAAAAAAACAAAAAAGCTTCCTAAAGGAGATTTTGGTTTTTTGTAGAAATTCATAATGGGGATGCTCACAAACTTCAGCAGCATGCCATTGGATAGAATTCACAACACTCTCAAGGTAATAATGGTATTAGCTTTTTTTCATTAGATGCTGATTTTTGCTTAACCAAGTGACTTGAATAATCTTTTGCTCCAGATGTTTTGTGTGGCTGATCCTCCCTATGATAAGTCACTTCAACAGCTGCAAAGCTTTTTGTCAGGTTTAGTTTCTGAGGAGAAGTTGGAACTGAGAGATGGCATGTATTCCTTGAAGAAGTAAATTAACCAAAATGATCACAGGACGCTTATATCTTCTCTGAAACAAAGGCTGGTGAGATCATCTTCCATGATTTTATATTGAGACCAATGGCTATGCCTTTAGCCTCTAGCAATTACCTCTAGCCTTCCTCTTAACTGATTTTTGAAAGTGATGTTCCCTTCCAATTTTGTCTGAGTTCTGGTATGCAATTTAGACCAAATAATAGGAGCCTTCTGTGATTTCAGAACTTCACAGCGGTGAGTGATTTATGTTTGTCATGAATGCAATGTTCAGGTGTGAAGCTTCAAGTTGGGATTGATTTGCCCAATCTGGATGAAGTTTTGGTTCTCTATGCATATTTTATAGTTGCATGTCTCCTGTGTGGCATTGACTATGAAAATTTTTTCTACTTTTATCTTTTCCATTCGTTTATTTTAGGATAGGTAATATGGGGGCTCTATGCAAGTGGAGTTGAATCATAACGTACAGGAAAAGTAAATTATTCCTAGAAGGAATCAAAATAGATTGAATGCCTTTAACAGAATGGGAAAGAAAGGCAGCAAGTCAGCTGCTAAGTGAGAAAATGTGAAGATAGTTGCGCTATCCATGAATTAAACCTTGCTTGAAAATTAGAACCTCCAATCCCTTTTCTCCACGCTAGAGCGTGGGTGGGGGTTTGCTCTGCTGATCTTGAAAATGTTGGATTAACTGTATGTTCTCAAGAGCAATTGCGACCTACCTGAATTCTCAGTGTGGAGAGGTGCTCCGTATGCATGTTGGGGTGTAATTTTTTAGAAAGAAGGGTGGTGTCACAACCTGTTGAATTTATGATGCTCATATTGGTGTTTGTCATATCTGGGGAGCTCACGTGCCATGGTAAATGATAAGTTATTCTTAGGGGATTTAATGGGGGAAGAGTTAAATATGGGTAAAAATGAATGTGTGTGGGAAGTGAATTTGTTTTAAAAGTCAAAAGTTCAAGAGGAATTCCTAATTCATAAGGGTTAATGGTGCGGTACAACTGTTATATAATAATGATTAAGTATTTAATGGCATATTTCTAACTTATTTTATCTAATAATAACAACGTATTAGTAAAATAGAGTTGGTAACAATAAAGTATTTATGGATAATAATGCCTTTTAAAGTGTTTTTCTAACTTTTGACGACTATTTAATGTGTGCTATTATCGTGCTGGGTTGTGGACATTGTCTTCAATCATCGATTATTGATGTACTGTAGTGATTAATCAAATACGTGGGGAAGAAGGATTCCAGCTGTGGATGTGGTGGTGGAAAGTGTTGCTGATATTATTGGAGGTGATGAGAGACTGTTGTATTTGGCAAGGTTCTGGACCCTGAATTCCTGTTCAGCCAAACAAACCTGCTTTCCTTTTCTAGTTAACACAAGTTACTGTCCTATTAGGACTCCGAATGAATATGCTTGCGGGAGAGGAAACGCTTCGCAGGTATAAATACGTAATAATAGAGTAATCTACAGTATTATAACCACAAAGTATAGGAGACAAGCACCATAGACTATCCTGATCTCTATCATTCTCCTCATTCGGTTCTGTCAATATCGATTCCAATAGATTATTATTACGCAAGGGAAGATGATGACGACGACGACAACGAAAACTGATATGATGAAACTCAGTCCAACAGGCAGCGCAAGTTCAGAGAATCCTGAAAAGAGAATGATGTGTGCAAAACCCAATTGGCAACTAGAAGTAGCTAGGTTCGTATCAAGCATATGCATGGAGGAAGACAAAGAAGTGGACGACGGGACTAGCACTACTAGTAACCCTGAAAGCTACGTTATGAGGCAAAAATACCTCAGGAGCTACAAATTTTGCAGCGATTATGGAGAGATGAACAAGACTGCTCTATGGAGAACCAAGATGTGGATCAAGGACGTGAAAAAGAATATGCAGAAGATGAAAGGGATGAGCAAATTCAATGCAGGAAAGGCCGAAGTCGTGCGTCGCTTTTGCCGTGCCTTGGTTGCCAAGCCTGATGTTCGAGTTCAAAGACACGGTGTTCCCTTCTTCTATGTCGAATATTACCTGTAACAAGTAGACAGTAAGTAAGTAAGTAGATGATTTGTAGCAGGAACAACGCGGATTCCACTTTGGGGGATCCATATTTTAGACCATAATATCATCATAACTTTGATGTATGGAGAATCTTTTTTGTGCGTCTCTATTAGATGTTGTTTGTGCAATAACTTCTGTGCCTTTGCCTTGGATATAATAAATCACATTGATATGGGGCTCAAGCATATTGCCCCAGAGATATTACATGATCATAAGCATATACTTTATTTAAAGCTAATTATTAATTCCCCCCCCCCCAAATATTTATAATTATAAGCCTAATTTTCCTTTAAAAAATTATATGATTTTATTCTAGAACTGAATTTGAGCAATTGATGGAACACGTATGTCCTTGCATACTATTGTACTAATTTTATTTTCGAGTTATTTTTGCAAAAATCATTATGAAAATTTAAGTTTATATAAATTATTATCTTATTGTAATGGTACTTCTAACTTGATACATTCACTAATACTCAAATATTTCGTAATATAATATATTAACAAATAATATTTTCATTTAAAGTCATCATGTAATGTAGCTGCTGTTTCATGCAAAGTTTTACTAAATATTTCTATAAATTGTGTTTTTATATATCGTGCGTTTTACTGGTCATTCACACAGTAGAGAGCTTACATAGTTGAGAGAGGACATGCTTTGGCTCTTTTGTGGAGGATGTTATGTCGAACACTGACTGTGTTCGCACATGAAAATGCTCCCGACACGCCCTGGACACATCTTTAACATGGTGATCTGCGTCCCTAAAAAAATATAGATCAAAGGCGTACATGCATACAAATGCATTTTTGGGAGAATGATGTTATGGCTTTTTTTTTTTTTTTTAATCTAATCTTAGTTGGAGAGTAATTAAATAGCAACAAAATTAATATTGAGAGATTTAATTATATAAAGTTAAGTGATGAAAATAAAATTAAATAAAAAATTTTATGATGAATTATATAATTTATTTTTCAGAATCATAAATAGAAGTGACTAATTTTATCTTTTAATATTTAAGAGTTGATGTGTTTTCTTATTTGGTCGTGTCATGTCTCTGTATCTGTTTCCATACATCATAGCTGAAATTAGTCTGAGTTCAGCATACAGCTTGGATCATCAGTTGGGGGAAATTCCAATATGTCTGAAATCTATCTTCTAAAATTATTTTGACAAGAATGTGATCCTACACTGCTTGTTTCTGACGCAACGAAAATGTAATTCAAAACACGCTTGCACGGGGGAATCCAGCTTCCAAACTCCGCGTATTCAATTCAAAAAGGTTGAAATGACTTCACATGGTGGTGGGGCAAAGCCAATTCTCTGGTGCAACGCAAAGCAGATTTAGGTTTATTTGGTGGACAGCCACATACAGATCACCCCCCACCATGGCCCATGCTTTTGTTGTTCACTTCAGACGTTCCCATCTCTTTCCCACCACTAGCATAACGTTCCCCTTCGGTCAACATTTTTGTTGCTCTTACGTAAAGAGGGGTCACCTAGTTTCTTTCCTACGATCCTTCCTTGCAAGCCTTATCTTTCATAATTTCCATGGCCTAACTCAATTCCAAAACCTTCAAATTCTGCCAGCTCTTGTGCTCCTGTTCCAAGACAACCTGGCATTTGCTTGCCAGCCATCCCATCTGGACAACAGGGGGAGCTATAAATAGCTTCCATCTTAATCCGGGATTCTCACATCAATCATCTCTGCTTCCAAGAAGAGTTTCTACAGCTCCATCTCAAGAAGCAAAGCAAAAATGGCATTCTACTCATCCGACAATGTTTTCTCGTTGCTTGTCGTCTCTCTGTTCGTTTGCTCTCTGATGGGCATCTCAGAGGCCAATTTCTACCAGGATTGCGAGATTACTTGGGGCAATCAGCGTGGTCAGATACTCGAAGGCGGCCAACTCCTCACACTGTCTCTTGACAGATATTCCGGCTCCGGCTTCCAGTCCAAGAATGAGTACCTCTTTGGCAGAATAGATATGCAAATCAAGCTAGTACCAGGCAACTCCGCTGGCACCGTCACGACCTTTTACGTGAGTTATATCAAGTTCATCACGAAATATTTTCTCAAATTCACCATTCATTTTGTCTTTGCCGCCTAAAAGCATTTCGTCCTTGTATTCCAATTTGATGCAGTTGTCCTCTCAAGGACCGAATCACGACGAAATTGACTTCGAGTTCTTGGGAAACTTGTCCGGGGACCCATACATTGTTCATACCAATGTATTCAGCCAAGGAAAAGGCACCAGGGAGCAACAGTTCTATCTCTGGTTTGATCCCACCAAGGCCTTTCATACCTACTCAATTGTTTGGAATTCGCAGAGAATCATGTGAGTGTGTCATTCGTTTTCTTTTCAATCTCTTCATATATATATATATAGATATAGATATATTTTTGGGTATGTATATAATTTACATTTTTAACACGAGAAAGATTTGTTCGTGACAATTATATTAATTGCGATTGTTTAATTATGTTCTTTTTAATTAGGTTCCTAGTGGACAACATTCCTCTAAGACTGTTCAAAAACTTGGAAGCAATTGGGGTGCCGTTCCCAAACAAGCAACCCATGAGGGTTTATTCTAGTCTATGGAATGCAGATGACTGGGCAACCAGAGGAGGGCTCGTGAAGACTGACTGGACAAAGGCTCCTTTCACGGCCTCTTACAGAAATTTCAGAGCCAATGCTTGCATTTGGTCATCAGGGTCATCATCTTGTAGCTCAGTCTCCGCAAACTCCTTGCAGGATAGTGCTTGGCAGGTCCAAGCACTTGATGCCCCTGGCAGGAACAGACTTCGATGGGTTCAGCAAAAGTACATGATCTACAACTACTGCACTGACTACAAGAGGTTCCCTCAGGGTCTGCCTCCTGAATGCAAGCGATCAAGATTCCTCTAAATCATGACACTACATCCATCCAAGCATGCATGAAGCATTTGTTGGCGCTTTGTTTTTTTTTTATTTTTTGGGAAAAACTGAGATTGTCTACATAAAACATATATTGGAATTCTTTATTCTTTTTGCACATATTAATAAAACAAAATATTTCTTTGGGTAGTTCTACCAATAACTTGTGCGCTACCATACTACTGATTCTACTTTTTGAAAGCAAATCTTCCTAAACGAGTTTCATAGTATGATCCTCCCCAGCCGTGTGGTTTGGTGGCAAAGCTATTGAACTCTTACTCTCAGCGAAAAGCTTTTGAAGTCCAGTGAAGAAGTCTTCATGCAATATTAAATCTACAGAGAATTGCATTCCAAGTTTCCGCATTTAATTGTAGGAGAAAAATAAAATTGGATTACAACGAAAAACGAGCAGGATTTTTGTGGGAACGTAGGGAAAATCAATGGAAAACAGAGAACAATGATGATCTTGTGACGACCAACAGCAATTAGAATAAAGATAATAACTTTAGTGTCTATATATGGATCTTGAGACAAAAAAATGGGTAATAATTTGTTCGGGTGATGCATAATAATTGTTGCTACTTGCTGCAATTTGTAAATAAAAAAGATTGGTCAGAAGATAGAAAGATAACTCCAATACTATGTGTATATTGGCACATAGATAGATCTAATCAGAGGAAAATATTTTAGGTGTTCGATATAGTGGGGTTTTGTTTTTTAAGGAGCGACTAGCACAAACTCTATTGTAGATATGATCATATGATACAATTTCAATCCTCCATGCACAGCAAACAATATACTTCCTCTTTATTATTATTATTATCTAATGATAAGATGAGAAGGACAATATGTTAATAGGGCTCGCTTAACATTGCAAGAAAAAAGAAGATGACTAACGATCTTAGCACAAAGGCTATTGCATAAACTCCATCTAATGGAGACACACAAAAGATTCTCCACTCATCAAAATTATGATAATTTTATAGCTTACAATATGGATCCTTCCAAGTGGAATCCATGGTTCAGGCTAGAAATCATTAACAAGCTGTTACAGATAATATTCCACATAGAAAAAGGGGACATGTCCTTGGACTTGAACATCAAGCTTGGCAAACAAGGCACGACAAAAGCTCGAACAAGTTTCAACGCAAGAGTGACACATAACTTTCGTCTTCTGCATATTCTTTTTCTTGTCCTTGATCCACATCTTGGTTTTCTGTAGAGCAGTCTCGTTAATCTCTCCATCGCTGCAAAATTTGTAGCTCCTAAGGTACTTTTGCCTCATAACGTAACTGTCAGGGAATCTAGTAGTATTGCTACTCCCGCCATCTTCATCCGTGCATGTGCTCGATATGAACCTTGCTACTTCTACGGGCCAATTGGGTTTTGCACTCATCATTCTCTTCTCAAAATCCTCTGAACCCGGGCTGCCTTTTCGACTGTGTTTCGTCATCGTCTTCCTTGTATTCCTTTTCTTCACCTTAATTACTTATGACTGTTGTGTATAATCTACTGCAATCAGTATCGACAAGAACCGAATGAGGTAGCAGAGGGTGATCACGATAGTCTATGGTGCTTGTCTCCTATACTTAATTTGTGATTATACAGAGTAGATTGCTCTATTGTTATGCACTAATACCAGCCAATCGTTTCTTCTTCCGCAAGCATATTCATGCAGAGTCCTAACAGGATAGTAACTTATAAGCAAGCAAGTTTGATTGCTTAAACGGAATTTATGTGCTTGACCTGTTACCGGAAGCAAAGACTTGATACTCATAAGAAGAACTACCGAATCCCAATAAGATTGGAACTTCTATTATTGCTGTAGATATGGTTGCCTCAAAAATCCCTTTTCTTTCCCCCTGATTATCTGATAGTCTTGAGCTGAGTCGGGCCAAGATCCAACACTTGCAGGACACACGGGAGGCTAAGGGGTGCCAGATTCGGGTGCTAACAGTGAGGACCACAGAGGCCCATGACTCAAGGCGCTATAGTTCCTCTGCTGGGCCCAAGCCAGGGACTCTCGAGCCCAGAATATGTTCGTGGGTACTGAGCTCAGAGACCCATCAAGCCTTCTTCCATCGTTATCATCATCCATTTTCTTGTAGTCCCCTCTAGCCTCAAAATTGCACCTCTTCCAATTACAATGAAGCCTAGATGTCTTTGGCATCTCCTTTCGCTTGTCCCCTGGCGAGAGTGATCTCTTCACTGCCTCTCTTGAAGCATGAACCAGTACAAAATCCCACATGCAATCACCTTAAATTAGGCTTACATGAATGGTTGAGGAATGAAGCTAATATCCAAAACCCAAAGTTGATGAATGAAGCCAATATCCTTCGCAACACCATAGTAACCACTGTTCTTCCGCAAGTCTTTAATTGAAACTAGATCTTCAACAGGAGAATTCACAACCAATGTGCTCAAAATCTTAGCCATATCTGGTTTCTTTCCTAATTGGCAATCCTCCTATGTCTTTGTAGGGAAGCATTTATGTAGCTTTGTACTTTGCTGTTTGACCCTTTATGAAATGTGCTGCTGGCTGTAATTGATCTCTCTATTCAATGAATATATGTTTCCTTTGAAAAAACGAAAAGGTCCTGTGATCAAGTGCTCTCTGATTACGTACTTGAAAATTTGTGAGTTAAAAATTAGGATAAGTAATTTAAAATTTATAATCTATTTGTTTGTTGAAAAATAATTTATTTATAAAAAATATTTACTCAATAAAATTTTTGTAAAAAAATAAATTATTTGTCACTATTTGTTTGTAATATTGAGAAATATGTTTTTAACTTTAATTATTATAAAGAGAAATTAAAATAATAAAATTAAAAATTTTAATATAAATTAATTATTATTATAAATAAAAATGTAAAAAAAAAACTAACTTCTCATAAAATATAATAGATTTTGATACTAAAAAACAAAAAAGATTATTACAATAGTGACAAAATTGACTTGCAATCAACAAATAATAATTAATAAAAGTAATAATAGAGTTAACCGATGAAACTAGCAATAATCTAAAAGTAACATTTTTTTTCTCTAATTCATACTTTCTTTCTTTTAGATAAATTTTAATTGTTTTGAATAGAAGTTATTTTTTATAAAATAATTTTTATTTTTGTTAATTTTATAATTATTTTTTATTGATTACATATTTTCAATTTGTCAAATAAAAAAATAAAACAATTATTTTACAAAAAATATTCTACTATACACAAACAGACCTAATAAGGAAAATAATGCTGCAAAAATTTTTAATTAAAAAAATTATCAAATTTTCATATGATAATTATTAAGTATTTAATGATATATTACTAACTTTTTATATCAACTAATAAGGTATTTGTAAAAGATAGAAAAAATAGTATCTTTACAAAATAATATTTTTTAAAGTTTAATATAATATAAGAACTATCTATAATATTTCAATAACATTAGCATGCCATATGGATACTCTAATATTCATTTCTAGCCATTTTTTTTAGTTTTGTTATCATTTACAAAAATTATCATTATTGCACTCATTGTTAAATTACCTAAAAAAAAAAAAGTTAATGATTATTCAGTTTTCATCATTTCTTCTCCCTACAAGCATCTATTATTAAATTACTTAAAAATAAGTTGACAATGATTCAGTTTCCATCATTCCTTCTCCCTACAAGCACCCTTTATTAAATTACCTAAACATAAGTTGTTGACGATTCAATTTTTATCTTTTCATCTTCCTACAATGGCTTTAACTACAAATTCTTTCTTACTCTTTCGGACAATTCGTTGAATGTGAAAATTAGGGAAGACAACGGCATCTCATTTAAGACAAGAGTTGTATGATCTTTCTTGGCATTTTTTAATTAAAACGTAAGGAAGAAATGTAAAAATATGATGAGTACTTCAATAAAATTACAAACACAAAAGGTCCGGGTGAAGGTGAAGGGTAATAGCCAATTGAGTTCTTCAAGTATTGACTCTAGATATAGCCTCTTTCTCTCTCCTGCGTCTCTTTCTTTACATCTCCGTCATCCTCTTCTTCTTCCTTCTTTTTCCATTTAATTTTTAATTTTCAGTTTATATTTCTTTTTGCCTATGTGGAACTACAATTATCAATGAATTTCATAAGTTTATTTTTTCTTATTTTTACAACTTCTATGATGCAATACATCTTTGTTAAATGATTATTATTTTTTCGTAGAATGAATTGAAATTGTATTTAGATTTCAGCCTTTATTGTAGCCAAAGATTAGAAGAGAAGTAATAACATGAAGGCAGGAAGAGCAGTTGGTATTCAAGATGGTAATTTCTTTCATTTATTATTTTATTAAAATAAGTGATATTTATATTTATATTCAATGTTATCTAAATAATTATGAGACATTTTATTTTTTATAAGATCAAAATTAACTTAGATTCTCGTGTAGTGCAGTGAATTTTTCTTTTTTCTTAAAAAAAAAAAAACTAATTAATTGTGTTATTATGGTGTCCGGTTGTGGATATTGGCTTCATTCATCAATTGTTCACGTAAGCCTAATGTATGTGAGGCGATTATGGACTATGGCAGTTGAAGAGCCAAATACATGTGCTTTGATTGGAATTGCAAATTTGAAGACGAGTTGTGGTCTGAGCAAGAGATAAAGGAAAAGAAAAGGAGATGGGGCTCTAGAGAGAGGGATTGATATGTGTGCCGTGCAATTCTAATAAATTCTTGTTTAATCAATCATACTTGCTTCCTTATCTAGTTAATAATACGAGTTCTTATCCTCCTGGAACACGAAACACTTGACTAGTATAAATACGTCACAGTCAAAAAGGCCTTGTACAAGGAAGATGATGATGATGATGGGTGATACGATGAAACTCAGTCCAATAGGCAGCCCACGTTCAGAGAATCTTCTTGGGAAGAGAATGATGTGTGTAAAAACCCAATTGGCATGTAGAAGTAGCGAAGTTCATATCAAGCGTATGCATGGAAAGAATATCAAAGGAGGAGACGGCGGGACTAGCACTACAAGAATCCCTGGCAATTTTGTTATGGGGCAAAAATACCTTAGGAGCTTCAAATTTTGCAGGGATCCTGGAGAGATGAACAAGGCTGCTCTATAGAGAACCAAGATTTTGTTGGAAAATAAAGAAATGCACAGAATATCCATGCAAATGAATTTAAACTAAATAAAAAAATACATAACATAGTTCAATAGCTTTGCCAACAAACCACATGGCTGGTGAGGATCATACCATGAAACTCGTTTAGGAAGATTTGCTTCGGAAAAGTAGAATCAGTAGTATGGTAGCGTACATGTTATTCGTAGAATTACCCAAAGAAATATTTTGTTTTATTAATATGTGCAAAAAGAATAAAGAATTACAATATATGTTTTATGTAGACAATCTCAGTTTTTCCCAAAAAAAAAAAAAAAGCGCCAACAAATTCTTCATGCATGCTTGGATGGATGTAGTGTCATGATTTAGAGGAATCTTGACCGCTGGCATTCAGGAGGCAGACCCTGAGGGAACCTCTTGTAGTCAGTGCAGTAGTTGTAGATCATGTACTTTTGCTGAACCCATCGAAGTCTGTTCCTGCCAGGGGCATCAAGTGCTTGGACCTGCCAAGCACTATCCTGCAAGGAGTTTGCGGAGACTGAGCTACAAGATGATGACCCTGATGACCAAATGCAAGCATTGGCTCTGAAGTTTCTGTAAGAGGCCGTGAAAGGAGCCTTTGTCCAGTCAGTCTTCACGAGCCCTCCTCTGGTTGCCCAGTCATCTGCATTCCATAGACTAGAATAAACCCTCATGGGTTGCTTGTTTGGGAACGGCACCCCAATTGCTTCCAAGTTTTTGAACAGTCTTAGAGGAATGTTGTCCACTAGGAACCTAATTAAAAAGAACATAATTAAACAATCGCAATTAATATAATTGTCACGAACAAATCTTTCTCGTGTTAAAAATGTAAATTATATACATACCCAAAAATATATATATATATATATATATGAAGAGATTGAAAAGAAAACGAATGACACACTCACATGATTCTCTGCGAATTCCAAACAATTGAGTAGGTATGAAAGGCCTTGGTGGGATCAAACCAGAGATAGAACTGTTGCTCCCTGGTGCCTTTTCCTTGGCTGAATACATTGGTATGAACAATGTATGGGTCCCCGGACAAGTTTCCCAAGAACTCGAAGTCAATTTCGTCGTGATTCGGTCCTTGAGAGGACAACTGCATCAAATTGGAATACAAGGACGAAATGCTTTTAGGCGGCAAAGACAAAATGAATGGTGAATTTGAGAAAATATTTCGTGATGAACTTGATATAACTCACGTAAAAGGTCGTGACGGTGCCAGCGGAGTTGCCTGGTACTAGCTTGATTTGCATATCTATTCTGCCAAAGAGGTACTCATTCTTGGACTGGAAGCCGGAGCCGGAATATCTGTCAAGAGACAGTGTGAGGAGTTGGCCGCCTTCGAGTATCTGACCACGCTGATTGCCCCAAGTAATCTCGCAATCCTGGTAGAAATTGGCCTCTGAGATGCCCATCAGAGAGCAAACGAACAGAGAGACGACAAGCAACGAGAAAACATTGTCGGATGAGTAGAATGCCATTTTTGCTTTGCTTCTTGAGATGGAGCTGTAGAAACTCTTCTTGGAAGCAGAGATGATTGATGTGAGAATCCCGGATTAAGATGGAAGCTATTTATAGCTCCCCCTGTTGTCCAGCTGGGATGGCTGGCAAGCAAATGCCAGGTTGTCTTGGAACAGGAGCACAAGAGCTGGCAGAATTTGAAGGTTTTGGAATTGAGTTAGGCCATGGAAATTATGAAAGATAAGGCTTGCAAGGAAGGATCGTAGGAAAGAAACTAGGTGACCCCTCTTTACGTAAGAGCAACAAAAATGTTGACCAAAGGGGAACGATAAACTAGTAGTGGGAAAGAGATGGGAATGTCTGAAGTGAACAACAAAAGCATGGGCCATGGTGGGGGGTGATCTGTATGTGGCTGTCCACCAAATAAACCTAAATCTGCTTTGCGTTGCACCAGAGAATTGGCTTTGCCCCACCACCATGTGAAGTCATTTCAACTTTTTTGAATTGAATACGCGGAGTTTGGAAGCTGCATTCCCCCGTGCAAGCGTGTTTTGAATTACATTTTCGTTGCGTCAGAAACAAGCAGTGTAGGATCACATTCTTGTCAAAATAATTTTAGAAGATAGATTTCAGACATATTGGAATTTCCCCGAACTCCTGATCCAGCTAGACAAGCTGAAGTTTGGAAGTTGGATTCCCCTGTGCAAGCTTGTTTTAAATTACATTTTCTTCGTCTCAGAAACAATAGCAGCATACCATCAAATTGTTGTCCAAACAATTTTACAAGATATGTTTCAAACATATTAGAATGTCCGCGACCTCATGATCTAGCTAGACAAGCTGTCTCCGTAGAGAAGCATTTATGTAGTTTTGTAGTTTGTTGTTTGACCCTTTATGAGATGTGCTACTGGCTGTCGTTGATATCTCTGTTCAATTAATATACGTTTCCTTTAACAAAAGAAGAAAAAATAAAACATAAAAACACAGTTCCTGTCGTCAGTTGCTCTCTGATAGAAGTGAATTTTGAGTTTAAGTTAGCTACAGGTCTGGTGATAAAGCTATTAGCTACTTGAATCAATAATCATGGCCTGGAAGAACCAAATAAAAAGTCAGTTAGAGCTGGCAGTTTCGATTTATTTCTAAAAAATGAAAATGAACCACAGGCCGAAACGGAAGAGTCGCACTCGTTTGGTTGGTTCATGCCTATCCATGCCTATGCCTATGGCATTGTACTGTAGTACCTGCCGCACAGCCCCCTCACGGAAGCTGCCATGTGCACAGAATTATGTACGGTTCCACTAAATGAGGCCCAAGCATGCATTGTCAAAACAACACTTTTCCTTTTCTATTTTTTTTCCCTTTCCTTTTTGATTAAAAAAAAACAATCAGTTGAAAGACCAATGAGCACCTCTTTGGTGCTGGCATATGATTTTGTATAAACACATAACTGGAACTCACTTATTTTCCATTTCTGTTTCCTTCCCCAATAAAGAGTTTCTGAAGATGCTTTGTTTCTGATTGAATGTAAAGAAAACTCAAAGAAAGACATGTACAGCTACATAAATTAAAGGAAAAACAAAAAAAAACAAAACAACTATTATAGAAAGATCAACAGTCTCAATATTGAAACTGCAGGCAGCCATTTTCCTAATCTTTAGATGCCAGTCATTCTCACCAGCTTGTTGTATAGGATGTGGTCATCTCTCCCAGTGTTACTCTCCAACAAAGCACTTTGCACAAGCTCCTGATGCAGTCATAAGATTAGAAAACACAATAATGGAATCATTGAAATTCGAGTGTGTGTGCATGTGCCCACGCGGGTGCATTCACAATATATATCAAAGAGAATTAAGAATTATATTCTCACCTTCACGTCCCTGTGCGAGAGAAATTTCCCCAAGTTGTGGATAATCAGCCTCATGTCCTCAACCTGAAAAAGCACGAACCAGTCCTCGTTAGTCTTAGAAAAAACTACGAAGAAAAATGTAAGGGAGTCACATATTACCCGGATGTAGCCGGTTCTATTCCGATCAAAAAACCTGAAAGCCTATCCCAGAGAAGAAGTTCCGTCAGACTGAAGATAAGTAAATGTTAAACTTCTCGATTGTAGTGAAAACTTAAAGAGCTAGTGATTCCATACCTGCAATAGCTCCTTATCAACTGCCACCTCCTTCACATCAGAATGCTCACTCTTCCCTGTGATCACCTTCGCTTCTTCCCTTTTAGTTAAATCTACATCAGACCTGTGCCTTTTCTCTGCATCTTCCTCATTGGTTTTCTCCTTGGCAGCTTCATCTGGTTCATCTTTGTTATCACCTGTGACTGGATCCTGCTCAGCGTTGACACCCACGTTTCCCTCTTTCTTGTCCTATCCATGAGGTCACCAGATGATATTACTTCAACAATATACTTAGCTTCATATAAACCAAATTGCTTAAAAAAATAACAGAAAACTACAAGATAAATTATCAATCGAAAGGCAACTTTGGTCAGGTAATCCATTTGGGACAAACAGCTAGAAAAACAAAAAATGCTTGCCTCATTACACATATCCAGTCCAGGGTCTTCCATTTCTTCACATTCCTCAGGATCTTCCTGTGGATCTTCTTCTTCATCAATTTTTTCTTCCATCTTAGCTTCATTAACATTATTACCAACAGATGCATCTTCTTTTGGTGTGTTATTTTCATCCCCTGGTGTATCTACACCCAACATTTCAGAGTTGACAGATTTATTTTTCACAATAAGCTCACTGGTCTTCGGGTGTTTTGCTGGTGATTGCTTGTCTGCCCCCTTTTCATTTGTTTCCTCCCGCTGTCTCTTGCGTTGATTTCTTTTTGCTAGGAACTTTATCCGCAATTTCTACACACCAGACAAGCAGTCAGTGGACATTGGCAAAACAAAAAAGAGATATGCACTCTTGGTTAACCATTGTCAACTAACCTGGAGAAACTCTAATATACGAGAACCCATTTGATATTGAAGCATTTCATAAAATGTTTCAGCAAATAATGAGAGCTGCAAAAGCAAATACAAATTACAAAGAATGCTGAATCCAATCTCAAATGAAGAAAGACGTAACACTTCAGCAAAAGGAACCTCAAATGTTGACTCCTCGACATCTTTATCCGTGTAATCCAAGAGTGAATCCAGTGAAAGTGAAAGTGAACGTAACTGTAAAAATAACTAAATAAATAAATAAACCATTGGATGTTTAATCAGATGATTTTCACATGCAAATATTTACCATTAGTTCCTTTAATGCACAGAAATTTATAATATGGTGCTGGATACCCTAATATACATACATTAGTTTCCTTGTTGCTCTTTGTTCGCAGAATCAATCCAGGGTGTCTGGGAGGTTCATCAGACTTCCTCTTTTCTTTTACTTGTTTATTTGTTTTGCCTCGAGAATCATCTTTTCCATCATTGTCCCTTTTTTCATCCTTTGGCTTTCCATCATCCTTTCCTTTTGAGCTCTTGTCATTATGATTATCCTTCCCAGCAACCTTTTGGCTACCAGCCTGTCCTTCAGCTTTAGTGCTTACATCACTTCTCCTGTCATTATCCTTTTCAGCATCCTTATCTTCCTCGACAACCTTGACTTCCAGCTTATTAGGATTGAACACACTTGTTTGCTTCTCTAAAGTTGGTGACTTCAACACCTTATCATTATCATTCTTACTCTCACCAGTTTTATCACTGGCAGCTGCAGCAGTTAGCTTTCTTTTAAGAACTCTCTTAACAATTTTCTTCTTTATGGAAGCTTTAACACTAGTGCCTTGACCCACTGCAACATTACTGGTCCCTGAAATATCATTGAGTTTACTTTCAGCAGAGTCCAATTCCTTCTCAGCTTTTGCCTCAGGCTGCAATTGCTTAATCTCATTTTCAGTGCTCCCAGCTGGAACCTTTTTCACAACTTTTTTCCTTACAAAAGTTTTGACTCCAGAAGGATCAGCTGGCTGAATCTGCTCTGACATATCAGACTTTCCATTGTCTTTTTCCACATCCTTCTTCTCTACTGAGTCATTCTGTTTGCTAGTAGAATTCTCAGCATCAGCCTTCTTATCAGCTACCTTCTGTTTCACAATCCTTCTGATGATCTTTTTTCCAGGCTTCACATTTTCTGCTTTCTGAGCAGTACCAGTTTCACCCTCTTCCTTCTTAATTTTCTCTGCTTCATCTACCATTGCAATCCAATTTGGTCCAGTAATTTTTTTCCCCTTATCATCACCCTTTTCTGCAGCTGTTTTAATTTTTGTGTAATTTCCATCTTCCTCCTTTTGGTTGACACCAGAAGAGTCAGACTCTTTGATCCTGTTATTTCCATCTTCCTCCTTTTGGTTGACACCAGAAGAGTCAGACTCTTTGATCCTGTTATTTCCATCTTCCTCCATTTGGTTGACACCGGGTGAGTCAGACCCTTTGATCCTTTCTGTTTTTTCCGGCCTGTTAATCTCTTTTGGAGAATCTGTTCCCTTACCTGAATTAAAATGGCCAAGGTCACCAATTTCATAAATAGTGCATGGCAAAAGACCTGATCTCATGGGGCACAAATTTGGATACACAATTTACCTTTCTGTCCTTCCTTCTCTCTTGATTTCTGAAACACATACAGCAATATTAGAAACAAGCTATATCACAGAAAAGATAGAAATTAGCAGCAATCTAATGCCCCCAAAAGGAAATTAAATCCAACAGAAAGTGCAATTATATGCATGCATGTACACTGCACACCTCTTTCTTCAAAGATAGTTGACATTCTCTCTCTTTGACAGCCTTCTTGTGAGCAAACCACTGTTCTTGCCAAGCATCCAATGAAGGAAGACATTCAGACAAATTAGGGACAAACAGAACAGTGACCTCCTTATGGCTAAAGAACCCATCC
Source organism: Bruguiera gymnorhiza (assembly GCA_020883675.1). Taxonomy (NCBI): domain Eukaryota; kingdom Viridiplantae; phylum Streptophyta; class Magnoliopsida; order Malpighiales; family Rhizophoraceae; genus Bruguiera; species Bruguiera gymnorhiza. Next base: position 250,878 of record JAIRCJ010000180.1, read on the forward strand.
TTGTCATATCTGTCATAATGTATCTGCACATGCCAGCAGGATTCTAGGAATTAGCACTTTAAAGTTCAAAATGCATGCATGGGCAAAGGCCTCCATCTTGAAAACAGCTTAAAAAATACACTTAAATCCTCCAAGTGAAAAGGCTAGAATTTTGCATGTGAAATCTGATAAACAACTAAAAATATACAAGAATAATGTCCGACTGACAAGAATCTATCCAACATTAAAAGAAACCAGTTTTCAATTAGTTATGTCATAATTGAAGAAAACATAATTTGGACCAAAACCAGAAAGGAGAAATATATTACCTCAAGAAAATGATTCCAGTTGCAACAGTTTTGCAAATCAAGTTGTGATACATCCTTTGCACACCTTCAAGGTAAAAATTCATTTGGTTGAGCAAAGAAAGCGCATTTACTCAATGTAGCAATCCAACAATGATGACCAATACCAACCTAAGAGCAGTTTGAATTAAAGCAGAATCATCAATAGATGGGTCAGTACTATCAGCAGCATCCCACTGACCACCAATTGCCATGAAAGCATGGTTCCTTTTCAGGATTGCAAACCTAAGAATATTGCAGATATGGGGTATACGATCATCAGAGATTCTCTCAGATGACAGTTCCTCCAGAGCATTCCTGCTAAGGCCACTCATCAAAATTATCTGAACCAAAAGAGGTAAAGCCAGTCACTACTGAGAAGATCATATGACTGTTACATAACCATAATCATGCATCAACTGCAATGAGATAAGCCATGAAGTGGAAAAAAAAAGAAAGGAAAAACAGTTATATTGCCCAGCAATTGAATAAGTTAATTTAGCTGTCCAAAGTTTGACAATTACTAAGACTCATTGCAATTGTTGCTTAGAAAAAAGGTAGAGCAATAAAATAAAACTATATTGCTTACACAACTCTTCAACCAAAGCTAGATAGGCCAGCTTGATAAATCTCTTCGTCCATTAGCAACATGCTAAGCCATGCTCTCATTAATAAAAAAATTTAAAAAAAAAAAACCCTCGTATATTTTTCAGTACTCTAATTTGTACCATCAATCTCTTTCCCATACTAATATATCTCAACCTGGCCTTCACTTTGCTAATTGATGATAAATACTTTCACAAAAATAAGCATCCATGAATTCCTTTTTAGCTCCAGCATCCCCCTTGACATTTTTTTTCAACTACTGATTTAAATATGTTATTGAATTCTCTACACTACATCTGCAACTCTTCAACTCCCTAGGTATCCTATCACCTGGCAATCCACTCATGGCACTTCCTCTCTCTATTCCATGACAAAATTCTCCTAAACCCCTCAGTTTGAAAAATTACTTCGGATCATGCACTTGATTATGATTCAAAAGGCAATTAAACAAATATTAAAGCTAGAAGATGTGATGTAACTTGAAAGTGGTACACCTACAAAAGATCCTAGTTATAGCATGAATCTGAAGGATGTAGCATGTTTGACATAAAGTTGAAAAAGATGGGGCACCAAATTTGCACATATTAAAAGAAGGGAGGAAATAGATAATTAAAAAAAAAAAAAAAAAAAAACCAAGTTTCCAGGCTTTCAGAGTTAGCAATGCTGTGTAAATGATACAAAAAGCAATGCACAACAAATAATCACACATCCAGCCAATCAGTTAGCCCCACTCCAAAGTCACATGAGAGAAGTATAATTTGAACCAACAAATCAGATAAATTTTGAATGAAATCATATGACCTACTTTTGCAGTCCAAACTGTCCTTCCCTTCTCAGATTTTGCACACTGTGGAGCCAACAGCTTAGTCATTTTTTCTTTTGAATCTGATATATTCTCATCTTCAACAAATTCATGCTCAAAACTGTGCACTCAACAAATTTTGTCAATATCAGTCCAACAAAAACATTTTACTCCCTTTCCTAAATAGAAAAATCTGAAAAACAGCCATCCCACTTATGTATAGAAGCTTCAAATAATAGCTTAGAAATTTAGAACATTTACCAATGATTTTACAAGGAGGATATATGGAACATCTCATTCAAGTACCAAAATCATAATCAGTTTGCCCATCAAAACTATAATAAATATCTTCGAGAAATTTATTACAGTTATGATAAGAGGAAAAGCAAGGTACCTGATGGGGGTATGCATAGAAAGCTTAAGGTTCCCCTTTGGCCAATTGACAACAACCTAAAAAAATTAGGGGACATCAAAGGTAAAACTTTTATTATCACAACTTTATATCCCTTCAAATGAAAGCAAATTATATATACAAACCTTGCAAAACTCTGGAGATACGAAAAGTCTGGGATATCTCTTATCTATTGACAAGTAATCCCTCTCTATATCTACCAATCTGGATGTATAAACCTGTATATAGACACCATTGGATGTAAACACAAATAACATTCAAAATCACTTTACAATGACACCACATAGCAACAAAAGTGAATAGAGTATGCAACATATGATTTAAAGAGAGAAGTCCCTTGTTACATGTAGAATTCCTAAATTTCAAAAGCAGTAGCAGCCATAGTGGACAATCATCTACCATCAATCCCAAGCAGCGTACCACAGTCAAAATTAGTGTTCAAGTCCTGGAAACTAAAAGAGGAACAGCACTATCTCCAAATGATGCAAGCACTTCTCCCGGTGTGGAGGAAAGAGAAAGTTAGAGGAGTCCAAATAACATATCCTTCAGAGAGGAAAAAGCAAAGAGAAAGATGAAGTTGAATCAAATTGCAAGAGAGAGGAAAAGAAAAGGCAAAATCTTAGGAGTCAAACAGTTGGGCCAAGCTGATAGAGAAGTAGGTAAATGAAGAAAGAGGCGGTCCAAAGAGTCAGTGAATCAGATGGAAATGCTGGCTGGAGGATGCCAAAACAGTTATCAGTCAATCCCCAAGCAGAAAACCCACACCAACTGCTTCAGGGAGGAAGCAGATACACAAGCACAAGAGTAGATTCCTCAGAGGAAAAATCTTATCATCAAGAATGACTAAACTCTTGTACTGTTTTCTTTACCTTGCAGATATATTCTCTTCTTTTTTCTCTAAGAGGTGAATGACGCCTTCAGCATAAGAGAACAGCAGATTAGTTAAGACTGCTGCAAGAGATACAACCAACTACATATTTAGAACTAAAGCAGGATGCAAATGAAACATCAAGATCCACCTATGTGACACTTCATGGCTTGGGGAATCTCGCCATGAGGATCTGCCATCCTTCATCAAGGAGGAACCACGGCGATCCCTTGAGAATCTTAGCGGAGTTCTTTCATGCCTAGCTTCAAGTTCACGTTTCTGTTCACGCTCTCTCTCCTCACGTTCCTCCAAAATGCGTTCCCTTTCACGCTTTCTTTCTCGTTCTTGTTCTCTTTCTCTCTCTCGTTCTCGTTCTCTTTCGCGTTCCCTTTCTCGTTCTCGTTCCCATTCCCATTCCCGTGCACGTTCTCTCTCCCTTTCTCTATCCTTCTCCCTTTCACGCAAGAGCTCCCGACGCCGCTCTTCCTCCCTTAGCTCAAATTCCCGAAGATAACCAGCTTTCCCATCCCTACGTTCATCAATTCTTAGATTACCACCACGATAGTCTAACTCAAGAGATGTTCCATATAGCACTTTTCCTGAGGCATAGTCCCTACCAGGAGGCAGGCTAATGCCATAACCTGGATTCGATGAACTTTGTGGGTACAATAGATCATCCACATTACTTCGTGGACCTGCCCCTAATATTGATGAAGTATGTTGTGCACCGTATGACGAAGCACTAAGCATAGATGAACTGCGCGGATCAGTATCCATCCTTCCTCCATATGAGACAAGGTCTTGACTGGAATGACGACTAACAGCACCCCTTTCTGCCAGATAATCAATTTGTCTGCCAGAAATTTGTTGCTACTTAGTGCAATATGAAGTATATGCCAGCTAGCTTGGCTTTGTGCAGACTAACAGTAACACCATGACAAACAAGGCTAAGGAATTACAAAAAGGGCAAGGATGACCTTGCTTTTCTATCAGGTAAAACAAAGGGATCACTGAACAGTGAACACCAGTGGCTGTGAAATACACTGAAAGTTCCACTTAAGAGTATTAACCAGCAAATAAATTAACAATAAAATTACCTGGCACCTCCATCAAGAGAAGCAGATTGCATTGACTGAGATTTTAATAATTGTTCTTGTCGTAGCAATGATGCCTGAACAATAGTTCTATAAACTCAGGCCATTATAATAGATGATTAAAAGAAACGCGAAACATTATCAGCTAAACAACAGCAGCCAGTACTAATGTGTCAAGGCCAAAGTACGAAAGTGAAATAGAACTTATAATGATCAACAAAATCAGAAAGTCTAAATATGAGATTAAGAAATGAACCTGATGTTGATGGCCAAAACCCAAAGAATCAGTATATCGTGCAGCTGGATCATTTTGAATGTCCCTTCCTATGTAGGCACTATGTCGGTCAATGTATTGCCGTCTGTCTAATGCAGAGTAATCAGGAATTTTATCAACAAATAATGGATCACTCTTGTGACCATATCCATGACTTGATGCTGCAAGATACTCGCCAGATGCAAATTTTGGAGAATCAGTTACAGAGGAGTAGCCACCACGGCCCTCCAAAGCTGATGGTCCACCTCCTTTGGCATTCATTGTTGGAACCTGCAGAAGAAAATTCCAAATGGAACCTCAGTCAGCCATGGAAGCAGATGGTCAAAGAAGCAATTTGACAACTCATTTAAGTTTCACAATTCAAAACAGGTTGGTCCATAAAGAGCTCCATCAACAAACGCTGACCCTGCGTTAACTGATGCTAATTCAACTAATTGGGAAATATATGCCATAAAGGTTGTAAATAAGGAAACATAAAAGTAGACATTATAGCAAAAAAATATGGATTGAACCAATGAGTTTTAGTTCAATGGTACTAGAGTCATCTCTAGGGCCCTGAAGGTCTCAAGTTCAAATACCAGTCACTGTCAATTAAACCCAAAAAAAAAAAGTGGATTGAGGTGGCAAGCATCCCAAGAGTTAAAATATAATAGGATAATGCATATGTTACCAAGGATTGAACTCATTATAAGAAAAATTCATAGTACGGACCTGTTGAGCCCCACTCATGGCAGCTGAACCATAGACAGACCCATATTGACCCCCATAACGTGTTCCAGATGAAGCATGGACCCTGTACCCACCAATATCCGCTTCCTGAGAACCACCCAACATTGATGAATGCCTAGAAGCCAAAGAATGCTGAGAGCCTCCATCGGGACCCCCAACTGAACTCCCAGAATAACCAGGTCCCAGCTGCAAAAAGAAAAATATAAATAAATAAAAATAAAAATGAGGAAAAGATGAGACCTCTAACCTACAGATACCCACACGAGTTCACCACTTCAGCAAGCACAACACAACACAACACATAGGGCCTTCCTTATCAAATTAATCACATAGGATAAATGATTGTGAAACTTTAATAAGTGACTAACAAACAATCCAATGACATTCAATTGGCCAGACAGATTCCCAAAAACGATAGTTTGATTAACAAGCAACGCCATGCCAAAAAGGCAAATATAGCCACCAACAGTATTACAAGAAAACTGGGATAACGGAGTGAACATAATGTTATACACCATTAAGGCTGCTATTTTCACCAATAACAGAAGCCAATGCATTCAGACACTTATTCTAATCCTCAACCCATTAAAAAGTTATATCTCAAGAAACCCATATCCCTAAAACATCAAAATATAGCAAATAACAAGTAAAGATTCAATTTTTTTTCTTTTCTCAAATAAAAATAACTTACATTTTGGCCATACCCAGATTGCCCACCATATGATTGCTGCCCATAAGCATTACTGCCTCTTGAGGAATACATATTCAGACTATTAATTATAATACAATAAACCTCCTGCAATTACAGTCACCAGGCAATTCAGATGCATCAGCTAAACCAACCCCCCCCCCCTCACCAAAAAAAATTAAATTTAAAAATAAAAATAAAATGCGAGGAGCTTTAAAGATGGGTAATTGAGATTGAGATCAACATCAAGAGAGACAAGTGAAAAGAGCCCAACAGACGAATCAACTTACGCTTTGGCAAAACCCTAAACGGATGAAAGACGATAGCTTTTTTACGCCAAAATTTGATCACTTCGACTTTATACCAGAGTTTGGGCCCTTTCCGGTTCAATTTTCTTTCCTTTTTTTTTTAATTTAATTAACTAAGCCCCCAATGGGCCTTTGATGGATCTAGTAGTCGGGCCCACTCTGGGCCTGGTATGGATAGTTATGACTGAAATTGCAAAATAAAATCTACCAATGAACTTTTATAGTATGGACCAAAAAATATTAAAAAAAAAACTTTAATAGTAATGAAATTATCTCTAAACTTGAAAGTTTTAAATTTAAGTTACAGTTGGTACCAATTAAATTTTTTTAAAAAAAAAGTTAAAATTTTCGTCTAAAATATATAATACAGAGGCACTTAAAACTTATATCAAATAAGTATATATATTTAATATTGTGTTTTTCTTCTCTCATAGTTTAAAGATTTTTTGAACATTATTCACTTATTTGAAGAACAGAGATAAAATATAATTTACTAGGATATTGTCAGAATTCTCAAAAGAATTGTGTGATTGTATTTGTGCCTATGATCACTTTGCACGATTGCATGCAAATCTCTAGCTTACATATTAAGCAGGGCATGTGAACGTAAGCCTGGCAGCCGCCGGCAACTTTCCAAGCCTGATGTATAACAATATACTTTAAAAAGCACAAATCGAAGGGGAAAGAACACATCACCATCTCTTGCTTTATATCTATATCTATACATATATATATAAATTTCTTCGTGCAATCAATTCCCATGTCTGTTTTCCCAAATTATGTATATGATCTCACTATAATTCCCACATCGCAAATGTGCATGTTTCTAAAACCAGTGCTTATCGTGATCTAATCCCATAGCCAATGGGACCCCACGACCCAAATGGATTATGATCTAATCCTTTTTATCTTATCATCGTTTAAAATGTCATTATAGTATATAATTTATACTCGTTGTAGCAGACGGAAAAGGGGGGCAATTTGGGTCAACTAAGAGAAGCCCGCCGACTAGTTCCTGTCATGCCTATCCAATCCAGGAGGCTGTCCCATTCCAATCGTCTTATGACTCTTTTTCTTAGAATATTCTGTTTTAACAAGGATTATAATAATCACATAAAGATAAAAAATAAAAAAAAAAACCCCAAAAAACAATGGAATGTATATTAGCATTAACAGTAATAATTTGGTCAGATAATTTAATGTATATTTTTTATTGACCTAAATTAAAAGTTGAGAGTTATCCTGATAAAGTCAATTAGATCAGGGGTTTGAGATGCCGTACAAAAAATTTTAATATAATTGTTTTTTATAAAAAAAGAAATTAAACGATGATATGTAATAAATAACTCTTAATCTCAACTTATAAATAGAATAATCAGTATGTTCATAAAATATTATTTTAGATATATAAACAGAATGTAACGTATATTGGCATTTGAATTTTCATCCTCATCTAACTGTCCAAGGGGATGTAATGTTAACCAGTGGATTTATTAATTAGAGAATGGTCCAAAATGGTAGCTGATGAAGGGGGGTTCGGACCAATTAGGACCCAGCGGGGTGAGGTGGCTAGATAAGGGCCACACAAATCATCTTCTATGCTTGCTTATCCTGGGAGGAGACTGACCAGGGGCACGTGTCGCTTGTTGAAGTGGGGCTTGATTTTGCCCACTTTTCGGAATCCAATTGGCTCAATTGCACACATCTGTTTTCATTTTCTTCGGGTTTGGATACTTCCCACTCCCCTCGACTTTGTAGAAAGTTGCGTACCCTCTCCGCTAAAGCCACCGCTCAAAAGCTCCATTTATCCAATCATGTTGCTTTGTACCCTTTCCATTCAACTACATGGATTATTCAATCATGTTAGACATTGTTTACTTTCGCCAATTAAATCAGAGAACTTTGAACAAAAATGAAAAAAAAAAAAAAGTAGTTTTCATTTATAAATTTTTTTTTTGCACTATAAAATTTAGAAGAGAATTAAATATGCACACTTTTATCATTATTTTTATAAAAAAAAAATTATTGCTATAACTTGAATGTATGCTCTTCCAGTCCTGCTAAATAGTATTACCATTGTAATAGAATTCAATACTTCTAAACTTGAAAATAACTTTAGCGAAAATCAAATTTTAAAAAGTATTACTTTGTAAATCATGCAATTATGGGGTAAATATTAAGTGGCCAAAGGAAAAGGGTCAGTTTAGTTCATAGCCTCCTCACCTCGTCGCATTCTTCCCAACATCACATTGCTGGTGGCACTATTAAGGTTTTAAATTTAAAGTGCATAAATTGTGTATAATTTAACTCTGATATTACTTTAATTTTTTATATTTAAAATTAATTTTTATATTTTGTGAAAATCTAAAAAAAAATTAATAAATAAATTTTTAATATCTCTAAGAATTTTACTTTTAAAACTAATAATTTTAACTTAATTTAATGTAATTAAGATTTAATTTACTATTTAGTTGTTAAAATTCATCTTTATGATCACTAAGTAGTAACACTTATTGATTAATATAATAAATGTAAGATGGTAATAATTTTTTATATTTAATTTTATTTATTTATAAGATAAAATAAAATATAATTGGCCCGAAATTTTTTGTCGTTTTCTAAATATTACTGTTTAACTTTTATCTTTCACGAAAAGTGCCAACAAATTAGATGACTTCACCGATGGAATCCTCTCTTTTGGATGGGTGCTGAAAAATTGATGGATTTTCTGGTTTTTTTTTTTGGCTCCATTGAAATATCCCAGTGGATATCCTTTGGGTATGAAAAGGCCCTTGATGTAGCAATCTTGCAAATACAAGGAACCAAACCACACAATTGGGAATTTGGAAGGTGTGTGTTGCACCTTTCTTGCCTTAATCAAGTGGGAGGGTGCGGCTAAGACGTCATGAACCCCAGGCATTGCAAAGTCCGCTTAGCCTCCAATCAAATCCATGCACACCCCCACAAAACGACAATAAACTCTTGCAAATAAAAGGCCTGGCCATCTCCTTTCAAACATTTCAAACACTTCCACCTTCTTCTTTCTTAGCACTTAGCTCACAAACATAACATAACCCACAAGCTTCAAACTATCGAATATTCTGTTTATAAACATTATTATTGATTTTCCTTTTTGTTTTTTTTTTTGGAGGGGGGGTTATTTTGAGCATTACTAGATATGCAAGGAAAATCCATCACTGACTTGCCTCCTGGATTTAGGTTCCACCCAACAGATGAGGAATTGATCATGTACTATCTTCGTAACCAAGCAACATCCAGGCCATGCCCTGTGTCAATAATCCCAGAAGTTGATATTTACAAGTTTGATCCTTGGCAATTACCTGGTAATCAAATTTTCTTAATTGGGTCTTAATAATTTTTTTTAGCTATGACTCTGTATTGATAGTTGGTATGGTTTTACCTTATTTGATGCAGAGAAATCGGAGTTTGGAGAAAATGAATGGTACTTTTTCAGCCCTCGTGATAGGAAGTACCCAAATGGAGCGAGGCCTAATAGAGCCACTGTTTCTGGGTACTGGAAGGCCACAGGCACGGACAAGGCCATCTATAGCGGGTCTAAATATGTTGGGGTTAAAAAGGCTCTTGTGTTCTACGAGGGGAGGCCACCGAAGGGTGTCAAGTCAGATTGGATTATGCATGAGTTTCGGTTGAATGAATCAAAAAAACAAGCTAACAAGGCCAATGGATCCATGAGAGTAAGCCCTTTTGTGTTAATTACTATAATTCGATTGAGTTTCTCGAAACTTGTCCGATTCCACTAAAGTATTCTTGAGCGTCGGACAAATTTGGTAAACAGATTCGAGCTAAACAACGTTATTCTTAATATTTGGCGATGTGGCCATTAATTGCTAATCTTGCGTTTGCGTGCGTTGCAGCTGGATGATTGGGTCCTATGTAGGATTTACAGGAAGAAGCATATAGGAAATATACATTTGGAGGTGAAAACAGAGGAGAAAAACACCCAATTGTGCATGGCACCTACTTTTGTCGATGATACGAATAAGCAACAGCAACAAATGCTGACATTTCCGAAGACTTGTTCTCTGACCCATCTATCGGAATTGGACTACATGGGTCCAATATCCCAACTCTGGAATGATGACGTATACGATAACACCGGCTTTGATCTCCAAAACATCGTGGGCAGTACAGGGGCTGAAAGACTTCAGCACGGGGGATATGGGAAGTTCCAATTCAGTCAGGGCCGGTGTTTGTGAATCCAATGGTACATGAATTCCAGTGATTTGCTTGGTTCTGACTTATTGGAGGATGGAATCTGAATCTGTTGGTTTCTTGGACACGGATTTAAGTGGTGGGTACATCCATTAAGAAATTGTAAAATTCAAAATAAATAAATAAATAAATAAATTGTGAGGGAATATCTTACACACTTGTCAAGTGCTGACATCAGGAGTCTGTCAAGACCCCACAATTAGTTAGAACAGTGAACAGGTGGTAGTGTCAATTGTTGACTTTGTCAAATAGATTTTAGCAAATTTGATTTGTGATGCGATGTATTAGTTTTTACATTACAGCTAGGGAAAAAAATGAATAAAGTACATTTCATCAATGGCATTCACTCCTGCGGCTTCTATACCTTCTAGATGGCTCCGCGTAAACAATCCCGAGATTATTCATGGCCGTCTCATGGGATTTGTCAACTAGAAAGCTTAAACTTTTTAAATTGAAAAAGGGAAAAAGATGAGTAGGCAATAATGCTATATTTTCAGATGGAACCATTTATTCTCAATTTTGTAGGGGCTGTGAGTTATACAGATGTTTTGCCATGGTTCCAAACTGCTTAAAATATGAATAATGCTATATTAACAACATACCCCCCTCCCCAATATGCAATAAATAAATTAATGAAGTTATATTAAAACAATCTAAGTCTATTTTTACTTCTTTGGCTCGCCAATTTGTCATTTTCGCTTTCATTTTTGGTTTGTTGGTACCACAATTTAAACCATTATTGTTGTAGGGATGGTATAGGATAGCCAAACGACCAAACTATGATGATTTGATAAGAGTTTTTTTTCTTTTTTTTTTCTATGGTACGACTTTTTTTACACTAAATGGATTCAACATTATTATTATTATTATTATTATTAATCTTGCATCGCCTGATTAAAATTATAAGCATTTCAACCACATGGATCTATGGCTTGAATTTGGTCAAAACAGCACAAAAAGAAAAACTTCTGGAAAGCAATCTGTGTGGCCGTAACCTAACCAGGAGCATAGTGCATGCACCGAGTAATTTTTCTTTGGCTTTGACAGCGATCTATACAATTAAAATATCATATTGGCTGGACAGTAAGATGTAGATTCCATCCTAATTTCGGAATTCTCTTTTGTTTTTGTCATATTTCGGAATTTGATTTGAACAAGCTTTATCATGTTGCTTCTTTGAACGAATCACATAGTCTGTGTATTCACCAACTCTAATTGGATTTATCATAATCGTTAAATATACATATATTTTTTTTTATTCTTATTATTAACTGTAATTATATTTTAAAAGAGTATAACTATATAATTAATAATTATAATAATATAATATAAAAATTTATATTTAAAATATTTTTAATTAATTACCCCCATAAAAAATTTTTGATCACTAAATATTTGTTAGTGTAGTGAAAACTCAAACCGTTAGCAGAGACATAATTTTGTTTTCTCAAACCTCGTGATAGCGTAGAGCAGGTCAACAGACTTCTATCAAACCCCCATGTCACGTCGTAAATGACAGCAAGTTCATAGAGTGATGTTAATTCCTCGGAAGGCAGAGTTAGGAAACAACACCTCCTACTATTGTTCAAAAAATTATTAAAATTAAATAAATAAATAAAACACCTCCTGCCAATGAATTTCGAGGGACTGAGAGCTAGACTAAGTTTCCTTAAAAGTTGTGGAGTTGGATGAGCCGTGGAGTACCCACATAACGGAATGCAAGTAGTTTACAGGTTTATAAAACTAAAAGGATAATTATTTTTATTATATAAATTATGATTTGAATTTTGATAAATAATTAAAAAATAAAAATCTACCGATGCAATGTTTCATTCCATATCACTCAGTTTAAATATTTTTTCCATTGCTAATTTTTCTACCACATGTCACGCTGGGGCATCGGGAGTAACATTAGGTCAAGGGCAAGAAAGTGGTGATGCAATTTCTTTTGTCGAATTATCCTGAAGCATACAAAGATCGTTTACGAAGAAAAATTAGCCAATTCTGTAGATTACACGTCTCAACACTAACCAACTCCTTAGCTAACTCCCTCTTCATCAAGGCTTCCTATAACAACAATTCCCAGATTTTTTTTTTTTTAGTTTTGACCTCTAATTTGTATAAATCAACAGAAGAAAGAAGTTCTGAGCTGCTCACTTCTACAACAGAAGGATTAAACATGGGATTCATATTGATGGTAGCTTGCATGGTTTTGTCGTGGTTCCTTATTCATAGGTGGAACCAAAGGAACAGGAAAGGCCCAAAAACATGGCCAATAGTGGGAGCAGCAATTGAGCAGCTTATGAACTATGATCAAATGCATGACTGGCTTGTCAATTACTTATCCGAGATGAAAACTGTGGTAGTCCCTATGCCTTTTACAACTTACACTTACATTGCGGATCCTGCTAATGTGGAACATGTCCTTAAGACCAACTTTGCCAATTATCCAAAGGTACAGACTTTCACTGTTTACTTCTTACCAAGTTCTGTAGTCCTTTTATCTGTTGCGTTCCTGTTCCTGTCCCTGGTAATAATAGAGAATGATCTAATTGAAGGGAGAGACGTACCATTCGTACATGGAGGTGTTGCTCGGAGATGGAATATTTAACTCAGATGGTGAACAATGGAGGAAGCAAAGGAAGACCGCTAGTTTTGAGTTTGCGTCCAAGAGTTTGAGGGATTTTAGCAGCTGTGTTTTTAGGGAGTACAGCATAAAGCTCTCTTCTATTCTCAGTCAGGCATCTTTCCACAATCAAGAAGTAGACATGCAGGTGATCACCTCATAATTCCTTGCATCAAATTTAGTCAACCAAATCAATCTTAGCTCTATTCACTGGTTAAAGACCGGAAAAGGTTGCCTAACATGTTGTAAAGTCTAAATGAACAACTCAATTTCTGTTTATAGGAACTGTTTATGAGGATGACTTTGGACTCTATATGCAAAGTTGGGTTTGGAGTAGAAATAGGAACATTGGCTCCCAATCTGCCAGAAAATTGCTTCGCTCAGGCTTTTGACACTGCCAACATTATAGTGACACGTCGTTTCATTGACCCCTTGTGGAAAGTAAAGAAATTTCTCAATGTGGGCTCAGAAGCTTTACTTGATAAGAGCATCAAGATCATCGATGATTTCACCTATTCCGTGATACGTAGAAGAAAGGCAGAAGTACAAGAAGCTCGGGATGCGAACAAAAATAATACGGTAACATGATTATTTAAATTATAGTTCTTCTCCTTGCTTTCAAAAGATGTTGCTGATAAATGAAAATATGCTGTTCATGGTGATAGCAGGTAAAACATGACATACTTTCAAGGTTTATTGAGTTGGGTGAACACCCAGAAAGCAATATGACAGACAAAAGTCTCAGGGATGTTGTCCTGAACTTTGTCATAGCCGGTCGAGACACAACAGCAACCACTCTGTCGTGGGCTATATACATGATAATGACACATCAACATGTAGCCGAGAAGCTTTACATGGAGCTCAAAAGTTTGGAAGAAGAAAGGGAAAAAGAAGAGCATGTTGCATTAACTCCAATCAAAATGGAAGGTCTACAAATATTCCATCAAAGAATAATGCAATATGCCGGACTATTGACTTATGATTCATTAGGGAAATTATACTACTTGCACGCAGTGATCACAGAGACCCTTCGTCTGTATCCGGCCGTCCCTCAGGTATGATTGATGGATGTACTAAGACATTGAGAAAAAGAAAACAACACCGTAAAAAGAAGGATGAAAGAGAAAGATTCACCTCCTTTTAGGGCAAGAAGGATTTATTTGTATATTCTCAAGATGCTGACTTTATGTTTGATCATTACAGGACCCAAAGGGCATCCTGGAGGATGATATTTTGCCTGATGGGACCAAAGTAAAAGCAGGAGGCATGGTAACTTATGTTCCTTATTCAATGGGAAGAATGGAGTACAACTGGGGAGCAGATGCGGCTTCATTCAAGCCTGAGAGATGGATTAAAGATGGCATCTTCCAAAATCCATCTCCACTCAAGTTTACCGCATTTCAAGTAAGTAAAATTAATGTAACACTCTCAGCCAGGACATTATTACTAATCCTAGTGTCTTATCAAACATATTACTCAACTTAATTCTTTTAAGTTCCGCATAAACTTGTCAACATGTGTGGCCAAGTCTTTGGTTTCTTGGAAGTAGGTGGCTAACACTCCTTAACTGTGGTTTTCTGCAGGCTGGACCAAGGATATGTCTAGGCAAGGACTCTGCTTACCTCCAAATGAAGATGACACTGGCCATTTTGTGCAGATTTTTCACATTCAAATTGGTGCCAGGCCATCCCGTGAAATACAGGATGATGACTATTCTGTCAATGGCACATGGCTTGAAGCTGAGAATCGACAGGCACTCATAAAATACACCAAGCACCCATAACATTATAAATGTTTAGCAATGGAAGAGCATTAAAAATATCCAACTTCTGTTAGATTGAGGAGATAATGTTTTAATTCCAACACTCATAATCTGTTTAAATGGAGAGAAACTCGTCTCTTTGATTACGAAGGTGCTATAAATGACCAAAAACAGGCTGTATTTGGTATTGTGAAAAGGAAAACTTGGTTGGTTAACCAAACTAACAACAACAGGAAGTTAAAGGCACACCACATCGAAACAAAAACTCATTGTTCGGCCTCTGACAGGTTTGCTACCAAGCACAGCTAAGAATACCAGAGAAATAAAAAAAATGGCGTGACTCAAAGTGTGTTAGCTTTTTCAACTACTGAATTAATTATGCAGTGCTATTATATCAACGAGCAACCTTGTGGCTGTATGCCAGAAGCAGTTCCATTAACAAGGGATACCCAACCTTCTGTTGACATTCTATTTACAAAGATATAATCATGTGCACATCTAACTTGAAGGTTCTATATGACACTTAGTTCATTGTCAAATAATCTAGCGTGCTTCCCCCAGCAGAAGGAAATAAACCTACGATGAGGTTTAACTGATCGCAGGCTTGGGCAGAAACTAACTAAGCAATTAGCTTCTGCTTACCAGCTTTCCAATCATTGATTTCAGCTCTAATCTTTGCTTGAACATTTGAATGAAACCCTTGGTATGGTTCGTAATGGAAGAGGATTTGAAGAGCCTGAACCAGAGCAACCCAGCCAGGAGAGTTAGATTAAATTGATACAAAATTGTGGACACATGTTAAGAATCTACCTCCAACAACACAAAGAAGGGAGCCATTATAAAGGCTTGGGCAAGGTTGTCCAAAAGAGCCGGTGCTCGTTTCTGCAGAACATTAACTGAAGTTAAGCCACATCAAAAATGATGGAAACATCACCATTAACAATATTACAGATCACAAAACTAGATACCTCACACACCCCATGACCAATGAACTGTGCCGTCCAACAAACAATTTGGGCCACCAGGACAACCTGCAAGAGTTTTCACTCTTGGTTAAAAGAAATTGGAATTACTTTTACATGGGTTTAAGTCGCATTCAGGTCCACATTCACAGGGACAAGTCAAAACATGATGTAGAACCGGGTCTTTATGAGCATTAAGTTCTTTTAGGTTTTACGCAAACTGGCATAACCAATATATCTAATAATTACAACGTTCGAGGTGACAGGTTTAGCATAAGGAACAGCTTCTTAAAAGTAAGTTATCCCGAATTACTCCTTTGATTTTATTATGCTCAAAATATTGAAGTTGGATCCGCTGTCATCTTAGATTTTCTGATTTGTAAACGGCCGCTACTCAAAACCAGGTTAAGTCAAAAACACTGCAATTATCATGTCCATCTCATCTTTGAGACAACAATTATCTGGCGTCAGAAAATTCAACCAAGTCCGTCCTTGTCCAATTTTAAACATCCCTTGTGGCACAACCACAAAATGAATAGATTTCAATTAATTAGCTGATTGACTTGACACCCAACATTCAGAAATTTTTCTTACATCCTCTGAAAAATCAAGTTGAGAAAGTTAACAACAGAGTGGAGAATTTCTCATGTGTAGGCAATAGTGAACGGAAATAAAAGCATCCAGACAGAACACATGATCAGCAAATAGTTGCACATGTGCATGAGCAGCTCGACCATTGGCTTAACTAACCATACGATATTTAGCGCATTAGTTCCAATGATAGTGAACAATACCCACCAAATCGTTTTCCGTCCCAGTAAAAAGGCACCTGATATCAAAGGAAGGATGGGTTGTCAAACGCTTGAAACCTCACATTACCATAACCAACTTGCAGAAAGAGCTAATTGTAAATAGGCTTGATCTCCGTAGTACACGTCTTACAGATAAAAAATTAAAAGCGAAAGCAGCTGATGAACTACATCTCCAGAATGACAACCGGGAATTAGATACCCACAGGCAGGCTAACAACAATGAAAGATGAGAATAACATAGCCATCAGCCAACCACAAAGACCAACAACTAACATTTCAAAATGAAAAAAGAAAAAAAAAGACTGATGTTAAAATCTCATTGGAAATGCCATAGATGGCTAATTACTTAGCTTTCAATTTCAACAACCACCTAGAGTAGGTGGAAATTTACACCCGAACCAAACATAGCTTTTAGAGTCCACGATGCCACTGGGAAGGTGAAGTAGCTCGCCGTTTCTACAGGGCACTTAAATATGACAAACAGGACGCCCAGTTAGTACATGGTTACGGACACTAGCTTAATAATAACCATAGAATCATTCCCAGAACTTGACTGAAAATGGCCAAAATCTCCGTACTTGAATAGCTCAATCAGACACAAGTAAGCAACTTTAAGGAAAAATAATCTCCACGAAGACAGTTTTCAATTTTAGTATTATGATTTTTGAAGGCCAAAAATCGCCCTACTGAACTAGCTCAATCAGACAAGCCATAGAATCATTCTCAGTTTTCAAGATGTGGTCCATTCTTTCTCTTGAGTTCAACTTCGCAATTGTGAATCTGTATGTCCTTCGTTTACGCTCTTAGTCCAAATGAACTTGAGTGTGTTAAAGTCTGACATGTAACGTATTTTTAGGTCAGCTTCAAAAGCTTTTGGTGAAATGGTTCCTTGAAAAACATGCATACTGCTCATATATCAGAACAATTCACACGAAGAATTGCCAATTCAATTAGAGCAAAATTGCTAAAGAAAAAAAAAAACAAAAAGAAGGAGAATTTCGTTTCCCTGAAAACAAAAGCGATGAAACAAAAACTGTACCTTCCAAGAAATAGAGAAGCCGAGCCAGCTGCCAAGAAAACAACTAGCCACCCAACAAAAAGCAGAGAGCATAGCAGCCAAGGAGCCAGCTTTATGGTCCAAACCAAGATAAAAGAGAGCATAAAGCAAAGAGAGCAGGAAACCATAATTCAGAAACAGAATAACATCGTTGTTTCCGAACACAGAGAACTGGACTGAAGGGAGATTATTAAACAGAGGAGGCGTAAAGTAAAGAATGAGAAGGGAAGTGAAGAAGATTGGCCAAACAAATAGCATGTGAATCAATATGTTTGTTGGGTTGCTATGGTATGCTCCGTAGAAGGCGAAGTGCTTCTCTAGATCAAACAATCCACGCTTTCCCATTGGAGGGCTTTTTTTTTTTTTTTCTCTTTAATTTTATATTTTTCCTCGGGAAGGTTCTGGTAGATTTTCGCGAGAAAGTTTTTCTGGGTAGAAGATTTTCTTGAGAAAGTTGATGGCTTTTTGCCTTTGGCCTTTTGCATGAGATTTAAATAGACAACCACTGGTTTCGAACTTCCGATAATGAAGACGTCGGGGGAGAGAGATAAACGGTGTCGTGTAATTTTTATTATAATTATTTTTTTTAATTTAAGTTCTACATATTTTAAAAATAAATCAATAAAGTCTCCTTTATAATAACTTTACAAATGTGTTACCATTTATTAATGTTATTAGCATTCATACAATTTACTTCGGTGTTTTTTTTTTGTTTATTTTTATTAATGTCATAAATGCTTTTTATATAATTTTTTAAATAAAAATATCAAACATATGAAATAAAAATTTAAGTACTAATATTCTATTATTTAATCAAAGTAATAAATTTGAGGGATTTAAAAGTCTCCCAATATATTCTTTGAATTTAAGAGAAAAAACGAAGTTTAAGTACTAATATATAATATGAAGTTTTTAGTTTTAAGAAAAAAGCAATTTGATATTGCTATAAGCATGAACTGCCACGTAATTCTCTAAACTCCTACGACAAACTTTGTAGAAAGTAATTATCTCTTTTTTTTTTTTTAGAAGACTATGACTAATAGTTTAATATCATTATTGTGTTTTATTTTTTTTTGAATACTCAAATTGTAAATAAATAAATAAATATTCAATATTAAGAAGACTTAGTAAATGACATAATCACTTCTTTTTCACATCGCATTGATATAACCATGTTATGATGTATTATATGTTTATGAATATATGACTTGCACTTTGTTTAATGCATATAGAAGTACGACATAAGCAAAGTTACTAATATCTGATAATGAGATAAATTTAATTGATAAATTGGTTAGATGACTTGATTTTAGACTTATAGATCTATTTATAATTAAATAAAAAATACTTAAAATAAATAAAAAAATATTTAACAACCAAGAAACTTAATAATTAAGAAAAAACTAAAATAGAAATTAAATCAACCTATTATATAATTGACTAAAATAAACAAATATTTTAAATTTGTCTTAAAAAATCCAAATAATCTATAAAATCTTAATAATGAAATTACAATATTAATAATATAATAATAAAAATAATCTTTTGTGGCATGTGCTTGTTATTATCTTTATTACTTAATGATAAATAGATGAACTTTCTATACTATGGACATCATTCTTTTGTAAGAAATATAAAACAAAATTATTCCATTTGAAGATTAAACACCCACCTACCCCTACTTAGTTTTGTCATCCTTGAAAATAAGTCATGTTAATGCATCCATTTAAAATAGATGTTTAACTTCCTTTGAACTTGCCCTAATAAAGAGCTTTCATGGATTTTATCAAGTGTTTAACCTCTATATATGCCTAATACCTCTATTTACCTAACAACATGCTAGCATTAAAGACTAAGTACAAGTATCCAAGATCCAGTTAACTGCTTTAGTTGAACTTGTAAATCCCTTAATAAGCCTAATTTATGTAATATTAATCTCATCAAATATGACATAACAAAAAAAAAAAAGTAAGAGGAATGTTGATATTAGTTCCTTTTCATATTTGAAGTAGGAGCTATGATATTAAAGGTCATATTGAAAACGCGAAATTTGCCTAAAAGGAATTTCTTATGACTTACCCCAATCTTGCAATCTTATTATTCCTGCCTTTCATGAATTTTGCTAATTGATTGGTCACTGTATACCTCTAATTGCTTAATACATGTTTAGCATTTAAGATCTCCATAAATTAAAGGATAAATATAACACTTTTCAACGCCAAACCAATGAAAACAAAGTTCTTTAATCTTAGTTTATGGCCTTCAACAAATCTAATAACTTGAACTCGTTAATAAATCTTATAAAAAATTCCTTATAAGTTTAATTCACATAATATACATTTTAAAAGTTCTCTTTGTTGGATCAAATCTTAAGATAAATTCTAATGAAATACCTTTTTCAAAAAAAAAAAAAGAAGTAGAGTTAAGAGAGAGAGAAAATGTAATCAACAGAATTTCAAATTTCATATCAATATTTAACTTTATTGGCGATGATGACAAGCTTAAGGATTGTGACAACACCTCTTTTTGTCCACAACTTGTTGACAATGATTAATCCTTAAGGATTATGATGGCTTTTTCAACAATGGGGTAAAGTTGTAGTCTTTTTCATCTTGAATAAAGCCTAACAAAGTCAATAAGTAGTTTGAATTTGTTAAATTTGATCATTGACGAGATGCATGTAATGTTACTTATCAATTAAATGGTGAAAAGTTACTAGGCAATTGAATCAAAGTAAAGATTGTCGATTTTCCCCCATCTAGGATTGTGGCTAGGCTAGTCTTATAGTTAGTCTCATTAGGGTCACATGGAACCATTTTGTTTCGTTAATAAGTTATTATAGATAAGGTTATTACCTGATAGTTTAAGGATGTAGTAATCAATTCACAATAAAAGGAAAGTCTGATAGAGATGTATTCAATTATGTCAAAAATGAAGTCGATACTACTCTTATACACCACTAATGAGATGAAGACTAAATGGCTTTGCCAATCTCTAATAGGAGGTGGTTCGGAACCCTTGTCTTGTGAAGTCCTTACATTGGTTACTTAGATAGATTAATATTTGCCCCTTCAGAGTTATAGTGCTAAGTAGTTTGAAGGTTTTATTAACATTTGACTTAATTAAAGAGATGAAGGGGATGTTGAGTAAAGAGAGAGTGCGGCTTTAAGAGCACTTTCAGAGTATCTCTCCATGGTCTCCAAGTTAAGTGAGGTCCGACTAGTGGTTGTAAGTGTCAGTGGCCAGCTTATCTCTTTATAGGTGGAATTATGAATTCTTGTCTTCTTTTGTGAAATATTAAGGTGTCTTCTTAGGTATGAAAGAGCAATCATAGAAGAAAATATGTCTGGATGTTTGCCTCTTCATGATCTTTGTTTCCAACAATTTCAACATTCTGATAATAGTAAAGGTAAGAATTAATATTTTTTTATAAAAATAGGTTTTAGGAACCTTAAGTTTGCTGAATTATTAAGATAATAGAAATGTGGATTTTTTTATTGATTATTTTATTTTTGGGCCATTGCATGGGTAATGAATTGTTGTAGTAGTGATAGAGGATCAAACATGCCTATAAATGATGTTACTTATAACCTATTATTATTGAATCGCAACAGAGAGACTTTGACTTGAATGGTGACTATAGAGGTGAGTTTTTGGCTTAGAAGCCAATTAATAAGGTTCAATTCAAGCAAGTGGCTAGGGACAATGGGTGCCTAGTATTGAAATGGTATAGTTTATCTCTAGGTATTTCCATGGGTTGTGAATATTATGACAGGTGAGGTAAAACTTAACTATATGAGGTGACTGATTGCGATTTATTTCTTCAAGTATATAAGTTTATGGATAATTTATTATATTTTAGAGATGACAAAAATTTTATTAGTGGGCTTAACTTGAATGAGCTTAAGGGTTATTTTATACAAACAATAAGGATTCCACAAATAATGGGTATGAAGTGCTTGATTTAAACCTAAGAGATCATTTAGGAGTTAAGCCTTTTAAATGGCTAGTTGGGTAGGGCAATAGTGTCAAGTAGGGATGTAAGTTAGTTCGCTGAGCATGATTTAATGGTAGCAACAAGCCTTTTAATTATAGTAAAGGTAAAGGTAAGTGTTTTGTGAAAGACACTCGAAGTTTATTCAAAAGAGTTTATTGAGACATCAAAACCTCCCAAGGGTAAGAAGAGGGCTGTGAAAGTGACTTAAAAATTACCATTTAAATCTCCATTTTATTTTGCTACACTAACTAGGGAAGTGCTTTTAGAGGATGGACAATTTTCAAATGACCATATTAGGTTTTGGAATAAGGTATTATGTATAAAAACTTCCCAAATATTAGAGGTTGGTCAATTGATGAGCTTGCAAGTAATGGGGGAGGAAGGTGTTATTATCATTTGGCTTACCCCAATGAAGGAAAAACCAAAGAGGAAGTAATAGTAGGTATATTGGTCGATTAAGGTGTGGATTCTTTTGTAACATGATCATCACATCAGTTAATGTTTATGGGTTGGTTAGGTCTAATAAAAGCCAAACAATGCATAAATGGCTATTTTCTATTAAACTGAGAATTTTGTTTGTTTAAGGAATGAAGTTAGTATATCTCATTGAGTCAATGTTATAATAGTTATGGAATAGTTTTGTTTTTTATGTGGTAGTTGTTGAGGCAATTGAATCAGCGGGTGGTTTAGGCATTTTTGGGACTCCTCAATGTTTAATTTATGTAATAAGTCGATGGTTAACCATTTTATTATTCTAGAAGGGGTGATCATTTCATTGGGCAAAAAGACTATTCTTATCAATATTTATTTTTCTAATAATTTTTCTAAACAGTGAGTGTTGTAAGATGAACTATAATGTTTAAAAGATAAATTTGAGAGTTGATGGTACTTAAGAGATGATTTTGATATGATGTTGTTGGAGAACTAATGAATACGAGTGTTGGATGATAGATTGACTATTCAACATTTTAATGAATTTGTATATAATATGAAATTGATTGATTTACTAATGTATGGTTGGAAGTTCACTTAGAGTAACTTTAAGGAATCTTCATCAATGATTCAAATAGGAAGGTTCTTAATTGTTATTGAGTGAGTTAGGGTTGTACTTGAATTTAATCAATGAGGGGTAAATTATTACTTCTCAGATCACTATAATGTCTACCTCATAGTTGAAAACAAGAATTGGGGCCTTACACCATTTTAGTTCTTTAATTATTAGTTCAACGATTGAGGTTGTATGTGTAAACTCTATTATTAGTAAATCCCCAAGCCAAGCTATCGGCAACAGACTAAAACTAGTAAAAGAATTCTTTAGGTTGTGGAGTCATAAAGAGAGAGAAGAGAAAAAGGTGAGACTATAAGTTGCCAATAATAAAATAAAAGAACTTATATTGAAATAGGCATCTTAACCTTTAATTGACATAAAGAGAGTTAAATTATCTTAAAATAAAACCAATTATTAGGAGGCCTTAAGAAAAGAGAAATTTGAATGGTTTAAAAAATCTTGTTTAAGATAGATGTAGATAGAGACTGAAATTTAAAATTCTTCCATATTGTGGCCTCTACTAAGCATTGAAAAATCTCATTGACCATATTAACGTCAATAGGGAAATGATAGCATAATTGCAATATATCATGTCAACTATCTTTTCACATTTTTTATTATAGCTAGGTATATCAAAGTGGCTTTATTTGTAGATGAATGAATCTTTTTTTTCATAATGTGGATGTGGCTGAAAATGCAATTATGAAAAGTCCTTTATGGATGACTAAGGTATGAGATGCAGTATGAGACTACGAAGGTGGTATGAGACTACGAAGGTGATAAGGCACCAATATGGATTCAATTTTTTGTTCCTTAAATGACATTGAGAATCAGTTAAATAAAAGGTGATCAATTTTCTAATGAATTTTTATAATAATGAGAAACTTTGTAAATTTGTTTCCTCTTTATTCATTGTTTTGATACTCAAGGTAAAAACAATATATGAGATCTCTTAATTTTGATTGATTTTTTTTGTAGGTTGTATTTACAAAATTCTAGTAAAAGTCTTAACTAATAGATTTCGGTGGGTTATTAGGAAGGTTATTAAAGAGTTCTAGTTGGTTTTCATCAAAGGTCAATTGATTTTAGATAGTGTTTTGATTTCCAACAAAATTATTGAAGAAATGAACATAAAGAAAGAATAAAGGGTTATTATCAAAATAGATTTTGGAAAGATTTATGATATGGTTGGGTAGAGTTTTCTTATCAATGTGATGTGGTTTATGAATTTTGGTGAAAAGTGAAGACGATGGATATAAAAGTGTATTTTGACCCCCTCTTAATTGTTTATTTTAATTAATGATAACCCTATAAAATAATTTTTGATAATACAAGGATTATAATAGAGGAATCCTCTATCCTTATTCTTATTTTTACTAACTGTTAAGGGCCTTAATTCTCTCTTAAAGAAGAACCTAGATCTAGGCCTTATTAAAGGATTCAATATTAGGCAGTAGTTATGATTTTGCCACCTATAGTTTGTTGATAATGTCATTCTTTTTAATATAGCTAATATTGAATTCATCAGGAACTACAAAAGGAATCTTTAATACTTTCATTGTTGTCTTAGTTTGAAAATTAATCTATCCAAAATAGTCATCTTTAAGGTTAAAGTCAAGGATGTTTGGGTGTAAAATTGGTCTTTCTTCTAAAAGTGTTAAGTTAGGGAATAAAATAAAGAGGATTTAGTGCCTTTTCTTCTGGGGCAACGATGAGAGAAATATAAAGATCCATCATGTTGGGTGGGATTTAATGTGTCATACAAAATCATGTAGTGGATTAGGCACAAATAGACTTGAGAATTGTAATCAAGACCTACTCCTTTGACTATGGAAGATAAAGAACTTAAAGCATACGACATAAGTGGAAACTCTAAAAATAGGTACAGAGAGTATCGATATTGGTGATGAAAATAACAGTCAAAGTTGGCAAAGATATCCTCGATGTGGAAGGTGAATAATACCAATATAGAGATTGTCAAATCTAACTTCCTATATTTGCTTGGAGAAGGAAATTAAGTAGACTTCTAACACCGCACCTGGGTGGAAAATAAACCACTTAGGAGGAGTTTTCCATGATTATTCGATTTAGTAATAAAGAAATCAAGGTTGATCAACAACTTCAACACGAGTTAATGAAAATTGGGAGTGGTGAATTAATTGGAGGTAGGATTTGTTTAATTGGGAGTTGGATCATTTGGAATTGTTTTTCAACACTCTAAAACTGTCCTACTTAACACAGTAGGAATCATACAAGTTTATTTCATAATGCAAAATAGTGGTGCATTCATAGTTAGATAGTACTGTGACTTTTAGGACAGTTTACAGGGAGAGAATTCAGTGGTAATGCCTTGTATAGTTGTCCCATATGTTGCTTGGCCTAGGAATTAGTTGATATTTATTTATCCATTGTAATCCAGTCTGGCCCATTGTAATCCAGTCTGGCAGAGTTGGTGTTGTTGCATAAAGTGGTAGCGAATCAATTGGATTGCTTTGGCATCAATGAATATGACGTGGGAGACATGGTCCAAGGTTGGAAAATGTGGCGAGGCTTTTGAAATATGACTAGTGGAATTCTTTGCCATAGTTTGGTCCACCTGGCTTACTCGGAACGAATTGATTTTTGCAGGGAAACCGTTTATTGTGGAAACAATTTGCAATTTAATTCGAGTTCGGATGTTGTGGTGGTCAAAGGCTAAGTGGCCGCATGACTGCTTCTCGATAATTTCTTCTATCTTCCAATCTCGACAATGTGACGCTTTTGTAGAGGCTTTGGCTGAGTTGGCAATGGATAGAATGGAGTCTTTCTTCGCTTAGTTGTGAGGTTCCTTCGTTGGGTTGTTTCTTGGGTTCTGTGGGTTGTCAAGTCTGAAGTTAGGGGCTGTTGGCTGTGGAGTTCCGGTACATTTGTTCCCAAGTGGGATGCTTTGAATATATACGGGGCCTTTTTGTTTTTTTTTTTTTGTGGGTTTACACTTAGACATTGCCAAAGGTTTTAGAGTGACAGTGTAGTCGTACAGAGTGTTTTTGTGCGGATACCAAATTGTTATTGCTCACTGATTGGGCTTTATACATACGGTGATGTGGTCAGTTTCTGTCGAATCCATCCATTTTTTGAGAATTGTTTCTTGTTTGAACAACCTTGAATAAAACTCTACGTAATTATAAAAAAAAAAAAAAGGGGGCCATTCCATGAAATTGCTCGGTGGACGATTTACTTAATTACCTACGAGACATCACTAATTAACCAACTTGTGGAACTAAGTATTTTCAAGTTGCTAAAACCCATCGCGAATGACTTATCTTATCTGGACATAACATATAAAACAAATACAAAACGCACAAGAATTTACCGTCTACAATTTTTCATTTTCTTAAGTTATTCGCATTATATATATATATATATATATATATTCCTCTTTGGATTGTGTAACCGGTTCCTTAATGGTTAAGATAACATAATTTAAAAATAATAATAATAACACAAATCTTTGTCAAGAAAAGGACTTGTAGCAGAAATTTTAAATCATTCATAATTTGGCAGGTGGAGTCGTTATTGTGATTATAATTTATGACTTGGGTCAGGGAAATTATAAGTACATGAATTTACAATCAAATATTTATATTTGTCGCATATCTCTTCGCAGCACAGTATGCAACTTTCTGTCAATATCTAAACAATGCCATGGGTATCCCGTCTTTTGCAAGACATGTGTATAATATTAGACTAAATTCCATTTTGTGATTCCATAAACATAATCATAATAATAATAATAATAATAATAATTTGAGGATTGGACAACCACCCCACCTAATTTCATCATCCTTGGAAAGCAGGTCATGTTAATACATCCACTTAAAGTCGATGGTCAACTTCCTTTGGATAAGCCCACTTGCCTCCACTTAGAATCGATAATCAACTTCCTTTGGATTTTATCAAGTGGTTGGCCGCTGTATGCCTCCACTTGCCTAACCACATTTTAGCATTTAAGACCCGCATAAATTGATTATTCTCTTTGCTTTTCCGACTGATCTAGTTGAAAAAAAAAAAAAAAACCATTTAGGTTTAAGAAGAACAGTGGTTGGTATAACCAAGCTATGATCAAATGCCTTTTTTTTTTAAGTCTTTTATAGGAGCAGTAGGTGAATCCTATACAATTCAGGTATGTGCAAATAAATAGATTAATGCATCCAACCGACACTCAACTTCCTTAGGACTCACCCCTCAATCTTGCAATCTCATTATTTTGCTAACTGTTTAACCTTTACATACCTTCACTCACTCAATACCTGTCAACATTTAAAATCCCTATAAACTTAAGGCTAAACACTGCACTTTTCTCCACCACGTCAAAACAAATAAACGTCTAACAACTTGAACCTATTAATGAATCTCATGCAATTTGCACAAAAGTCCCTACAAGTCTAATTCACATAATATTCATCTTGAAACCTTTTTTTTTTTTTTTCTGCTGGATGATATCTTGAAATTTTATTGAAATACATTTTAAAATGTTACAAGATAGTAAAGCAGAATGTATGGATGCAACATAAAATTAAAGAAAGTGAAAGGGTATATTATCTGAGACACACGAAATATGGTTCTTAAAAATATATTTTGTACTCATAAATAAAGTTTTAATAAAACAATTTATGGTGACTACTACTCTCTTAAGGATACGGCAAACCTTTCTATTAGTATATACACACGGGTTAGGACCAGAAATGATATGAACTTGATTAACTCAATAGTATAAAGCCTGTGGCAGAGAGTTGGAGTTTTGTTACTAGTCCCTCTGAAAGAGGAAGAAGAGATAGTCTCTTATCTTATGTTTAGTGTGGTGGCCACAAGGGGAATAAATACACATAATGACCAGACAAAAGAAACAAAAAAAAAAAAGGACCAGGCTACTAATTGCCTACGAGACCCCACTAATTATAACTAAATAAAAAACAATTCTCAAACTTTCAATCACTGTTCATCTATGGAACTAATCATTTGCAAATTGCTTGATGCCATAGTGAATGAATTAATCTTATCCGACTGTAACATAGAAATACAGAACACAGGAATCTGCCATATACAATTTTTCATTTTCTTTTATTTCCTTGTTATCAATCGCAATTTTATTTTTTTTCCTTTCTTTTCTCCTTTTCAGACTGTGTAATCGATTCCTTAATGGCTAAGATGGCAGAACTCAGAAAAAAAAACCCACAAATCTTAGTCGAGAAAAGGACCTGTAACAGAAATTTCAAAATCATATTATGGTTATGATTCTTGAATCGGATGAGTACGCACATGAATGTTCCTTGACCTCCTATTCCATTAAAGACTGGAAAAAGAAAGAAATTCGAGCTGTAAGACCACCGTGTCCTAATTTGGTCCCAGGGGTTAAATGCCATTGTTCTTCTTCTTTTTTTTTTTTTTCTTTGGGTTTTTTAAATGAAAATAGGAAAAAGAAAAAAGAAAAAAAACTGAATACAAGATAATTAATTATCCCTAAGAATGACCTGACCGACCGCATCTGCTTGAAGCAGCACTCCTAAACTTGGAGGGGAAGGTCTCAAAACCTGAGTTTCACTTTACTGGCAACTCCATAGTTTGCAAGGATTAAATGGGATTGTTGACACATTGTTCATCATCTTCTACTGCCCCCCCCCCCACAACTGATTTTTTTCCTTCCTTGATCTGAAATTTAGTTACTTGAACATGGATGGCACAACATTCTGTGAACTTTAGTCGGTATTTTCCGTCAAAGGCATATGCAAAACCTCATTTATATAACAAACGACAATTGAAGTTCAATTGAATAGTATTGAGATAATTAAGGTAGTATCAAGATCAAGTTTAACTGAGTTTGAAGTAAGTGGGAAGTTTGTGAATTGTGGAGGGACAAATACAAAATTCTCTCTCTGCTTGAATTTTTGGAACATCAGGAACAAAAAAAAAAAAAAAAAAAAAAACTGAATTCTCCTTAATCAATAAGTCCAAACTTTTTTGCCGTCTTTCGTTTTCAGAAAATTATCATAATTTCGTACCTTGTTGTGCCTAAACTTGGATCAGATTTTTAAAGTGAAGGGTATGTTCTTTTTATTATTGCTCTAATGTGGCAATAAAAATATTCCGGAGATATGTAAGAAACCGGTAGATGATCGATTTTGGAGTATTTGTGATTTGGCATACTGCAATTTGAAAATTTTCAAGTCAAAGGATATATTTTTTTTTTTTTCGGATTTTGTTAATAACCAAACCTAACTGTTTTAGTCTTGAAATTGAATTGAACAAACAGCAAAGTTATATGGCGTGGCAGTTTGATTTAGTTTAATTCTCGGTTTGCTATTATAGTACCAGAAAAAACAAAAAAAACATTGGAAAAAGAAAAAGGTATATTTCAATTCTTGTTTTGTATGTAGTTTAAAATTATGTTAAATTTATTTACGTCTATGAAATTGCAGGTTCATATAATTATTCTCTAGAAATAAATGCAACTTTGGCAATAGATCTGTATGGCTATCAAAAGATGAACTACCACCACAGACACGAAAAGGAAAGAAGAAGCCACTGGCATTACACCCAGAAAAAATCTCTGCTTTTTCAATTATATGTATTTTATTTTAATATCTATAGTTATTGTCACATCAAACTTAGTATGCATAAATAATAAATTTCAATAAACGAGTCAGCTAGATCGAGTGGCCACCCAACACGTCCAAGTGAGGGAAAATACATTATTATTATTTTTATAATTCATTACACTTTTATACTTATTATTATTAATTATAATTATGTATTGATTATAAATTTTAAACGTTAACACTTTTTGTAAATTCACATTTACGTGCATTGAGATACCCCTTCCATGCATCATTTCCATGCGTCAAAAATACTGCTTAAGCAGTCATCTTTACTCCTATCCGTTGATAAAAGAGAAAATTAAAAAAAAAAACAAAAAAAAACTTTAAACAAACATAAGTTAGTCTATAATTTAACTATAAAAAGATAAAAGTTTTATTTTATTGTATTTTATTTTTGTTCAGGGAACCCAACATGGTGGCTACCATTTACCTTCATCCATCGGCCGAGTCGGACCCGGCTTGATAGGTTGGGCTTCATTCTTATTTACTTGGGCCCCCTTGAGCTCAATCTATGTCTACCCCCTCGTCCTAAATGTTCCCACCGAATTATTTAAGCTTTTTGGATGCATTGGGCCTGATTATTTGCATACATTTGAAAATTTATGTATTATTGTTGTTATTATCATGATAAATTACCAAAAATATATATATATATATATATATATATATATTATCATTATAAATTTAGGTATTATGGTGATTATTTGAAGATTTTGTATTTTTCTTTTTTCAAATTATTAAATTTGTTGCAACTTTTATTTTGCACCAACAGTATAACTCTTTTGTTTTGTATTTTTCTTTTCTTGTTGGTTTATAAGGACTTAAATTTGAAGCATATACCTAAAATTAAAAATTCAAATAACTATACCATAACTCATTCAATTAGTCATCTTTTTTGTTTTTCTTTAAATGGTTAGGGTTTTAAGTAATTGAGAGTTGTTGAAGATTATTGAGTGCCAACACATTATTAGTTTAAAAAAGACCAATAAACACGAAATGTAATAAATAACTAAGTGCTATCACTTATTATTATTATTAAGACATAATTTAACAAATATAAATAGATATTGTGTAATTTATATTATATCTAATAATATTAAATGTTACATAGATTTTATATGTAAATTTATTTTATTTTTATATTAATATTAAATATTATTAATATGATGTAATTGTCTCCATGCAATATATTTATCGAATAACTTTTCTTATTATTATTATTATTATTATTATTATCGTCACAAGAAGATAATGGATGCCACGTGTCAGAACGCTGTGGTCCACGTTGGAATAAGGGCAACACGGTCAGCACTCAACCCTGCCCCAAAATCCAAAGAGAGACGGGCCAGTCACCCTCCACTCGCTCAACAATTTCTAGTCGTCAGTCCTCAAAATGCTTATCCAAACGATGAGCAACTTAACCAACGCCGCAAGTTTCCTGCACTCCCACAGCCTCACCAAATGCCACAGCCACCATTCTAAACACTTTCTACCCACAATCAAAGCTTCAATTTCACCTCAAGAAAACGTGACCTTTCGTCGGAATATTGTAACAACATTAGTTGTAGCCACTTCGGCAGCATTAGGCCAGCAGTTACACGGCAGCGGCAATCCACCAGCACTTGCAGCTGAGAAATGGGGTACGCGTTCGTTTATAAAAGAACGTTTCTTTGAGCCCGATTTGTCACCGGAGGAGTCCGTGGCCAGAATTCGGGAGACTGCCGAGGGGTTGCATTTTATGAGGGAAATGTTGGATAGAATGGCTTGGAGGTATGTCCTGTTTTACATTAGGCTAAAGCAGGCTTACCTCGGTAAAGACTTGAAAATTGCAATGTCCACCTTGCCCCAAGGTCGCCGTAAAGATTATGTTCAAAAGGCTAATGAGTTGGTCGAAAATATGTCGCAGGTACGTTAGCAACATGACATTAATTAGAGCACATTCCAACTCGGGCCGTCTTTTAATTTGACTTTTTCTGAAGTTAAATCGATCATGTAAAACATAGAATCAGTGTCTATTACAAACAAAAAAAAAAAAAAAAAAAGGTAAAACTTAGCAAACACCCCTCATGCAAACTTGTAGATCAAACATGTAGTGAGACTAAAAATGCTCAGCTTCTTTACCGCTAGACTTCTTTGTGTGTTGGGTTTTGTAGTTACGACTAGAGTTCAACATCTTTACCAGTAATCGTCATTTACTAACAGCCTGTGATGGGTTTTGCAGTTAGATAAGTATGTTCGCAGCCCAAAAGTATATGAATCATACGTATACTATGAGAAGACACTGAAATCAATAGATGATGTCGTGGCATTATTATAGCTCCGTGTATGATGCTACGTCAGGGTTTGTCGAATGCTCCATTAAAATGTAGTTGCAGCTTTTGCATTCTGTTGCAAATTGGCAACGTTTGAAGATCCTTAATTATCAATACGGGGTTTGCCAAGAATTCTTAAAATTTAGGACTTGCTATAGTTTCTTCTTCGCTTTGTTCTCTTTCGTGGTGCTCGTACAAAATACATGTAATGTATTGTAGAACAAAGTTTGATGGATTACCGGATTTCCAGTAGAATGGGATTGCATACATGCAATTAGATTTTTCTTTTAGATAGCGAAATGTTGAAGAATTATAATATAAAATTCTTTTACAATAGGAGCTGCGTGTCCAATTGTTGTAATAATATAACGATTTTAGGAGCGTGAGCTTGAATGATCGAAATATTTGCGGGTATTGGAGAATTTGTTGTTGTAATATAATGATTTTAAGAGCATGAGCCTCAGTGGCAGAGGGTACTTGTGGGTTTTAGAGAATATATCGTGAGTGAGTTTGTAAATCTTCAATTATTTTCACTGGTAATTGTTAGTGTAAAAGCCGGGAAACGCGTTAATTCTTGTGTCATCGCGAGTGCCATTATTTTTAGCACGGTTGACCATATCATCTATATATTATATCCAAGAGGTTGGTGTGCCTGTCTCGACAGAGTACAATAGGGGTGATCTCATCAACATAAACTAACAAAGCAAGGTTTATCATAATCAAAAAGTGCATACATAGGACATACATACACGAACAAAAAGCTGATGATAATGTATTATGAACGAGATAGAGCCACGGCTGATGTAACGATGGTGAGCATAAGGGCAATTATTGCTCCAAAAGAGCCTATGAGAGAGCCAGATATCCGTTCGCAGAAAGTATTGACCTGTTGGCAAATTGATGGCCAATTCGCACTAGTGTTCCCTTTGTGAGCTAAGTATACGATGGCCACAGAAGCAGAAGCCCCAGCAGTGAGAAGAGCCAGCATAGCCTTTGTAACAAATTAATTAGCAGATTTAGTTTAGTAGGCAATACTTTTTCTGGACATAAACATTCACAATTTGACATAAATAAGGGTACTACTCAAAATGAATTAAGCTCTTAATTACGTAGGATCAATATCAACTTATCATGACAGGGGCAATCTTAAAAAGTTCATACAAAGAAGGGCTAACTTATCCAACTATTCGATGATTAAATCTCAACTTCTAATGCGGGTCTTAGTAGCACTTCCATATGAGAGGGGATGCCGAGGAAAAGAAAGAAAAGAGCTGAAAGCACATGGGAATGTGGGACTAGGCTAACTGATAAAATCTCCTGGTGTTATTTCTACTGACTTGGGTTTAAAATTTTTGTTATATTTTCACCATGATTCCCTTTTGAGTCTTATAAATAGTTTATTCCCCACCTGGAATGGGAGCTCAGTAATAAATCCATGTTTACCCACACACCTGGCCAGCGTGCGTTTGAATCTATGCATGGTATCAACTTCCTTCTGAAAAATAGTTTATGGGAGATTTAGGTGCTATCTTGTCGATGAGGTTGAATTGGGATATCTACAAATGATTTCGGTTTGAATCTATAAAATCAATGACTTACAGCCTACTATGCACTTTTTTGATGTTTATATAGTATACTCAGGTGCCCCATATACATACCGTGTCAATGAGGATCAAGATGATCCTAGTAATTTTTGCTGTACTTCTGATGATGTTGAAGACAGATATGGGAAGAGAGAGAAAAAGAAAACCGCTTACAACAGCATTTGCAATCACGAAGAACCTGTTTGATATACGCAAACAAACAATTGCAACTTTCTCCTCAGAAAGAAAACTTGTTGCAACCCTGAAATTGTAAGAAAGCAAGTCAAGAATTTCAAGATGAGCTAGGGCTAGCTACTTACGTTAATGTGGGGAGATCACTATATTGGGCCCTTAACAAGATGAATTGTGGGAGAAATGTAAGTGTTTGATCAGTAGTTCCCATAGCCACGGCACTGCCTAACGTGCCAATAACAGCTAGGAATCTTGAAATAAGGTCCACTATTGAGATTGCTCTATTCACCTTTTGTGTTGGGGTTGCAATGTTAGAAGCTTCACCAGCCTCAACTACCGGTCCTTGCTTCATTCTCTTTGGTGGGGTTTTCCTCTTTGAAGTTTTAAGGTTGAAATGAGGCTCAAATTAATGTTTCAAGGTTGAGAAATGGGCTAATTATACCTGCATGTAAATTAATAAAGCAAAGAAAAGCAAAGCAAGTAGGGATTTTTCAATGAAAACAAACAACTAAGTGGGTATTAGGTTTGACAAGGCACATTTGCTTCTCTCAGCAGTCCCAATGTCTTTGTTGGATAGGTCAGATGATTAATCAAATTAAAGATAGGATGGTGATGTTTAGCTACACTATCTTTTCCAATTCTTCACCCTTATCAACACAAAGTCTTTGCTATTTTTGTGTTGGTATGTGTATGGGCGTACATGGAAATAATTACACAGTCTGTAGGATTAAGAACTCGAATTAGAGCCAAGCCGACTTATAAATAAAAAAAAATAGTGATTAGATACATCATTTAGTAATAATTTCTAGCATTACGAATTTTGATATGCAAAAAGATTTTAAAGTAACCAACCAAGTTTAGTTTGGTTAGTCACAAGAGCAGAACTCTTGGAAAAATATAGAATTCAAATTCGTATCACTCAAATTCTCAAAAAAAGAAAAAATGTAAATTTTATTATCGAAGTACCAGGAAAAAAAAAAAATTCTTAATGTACTATGCAGCCAACTAAGAAAAATGTATACACATTTGGATTTCAATGAAATTTTGATGCCGGATTTCTCATAAACACTCAAATCAATTTGTGAGATAATAATCATAGACAAGATTTGCCTAAGTTTTTTCTCCTCGTGGATGAATAAGACATTGCATAATTGTGTTAGGATCAACTACTTACCATTATGCTAAAAACCTAATTTTTTTACAAAACCGTGACTTAATCACCCAACTTTGCTACAGCAGAGTGTCAAACCAAGTATTTGCAGCATGCTTTCTAAGGAAACCATAAAAAGAAAAAAAGGGCCTCATAACCTTAGTTATGGTCTGATGATTGTTACGATTAAATGCCATTATGCTTAAGCAACTAGCAGGGACACAAATTTATAATACTAAATTACATAGCTAGCCCAAGATTTTTTTTTTTTTTTTGACAACATTTAAAATTTTATTTATGGCATCCGAAACAGATGAAGGACACCCAAAAGAATATATCCAAGTAACCTAAAATCAGTTCAGTCCCCCTACAAAGACAGAACCTAAACTATCCATCTGTTAAAAAACTCTTGATTGGCCTCTGCTATCCTGTCCCCTTATATATCAATAGATTTTCCCCCGGCCGAAAAAAGACAAACTAGCTGCTAGCTCCAAAGCCTAGAGTCATTTGCCAAGAATTGTAGTTCAATTGTGAATTCTCTGACATAAACTTCATCACGGCAGGAAGCAAGATTCCACCCCACTTAACTTCAGTCAGCAGGACCCTCCCCGCTAGTCAATTGGAAATAAGTAGTTTTCTTTTCTTTTCTTTTCTTTTTCTTAACTAAGATAAGTATTATAATAAACAACATATGTGATAGGCTGTTTCCCAAGCGTGAGTGTGTCTTCTAAAAGTTTTACATTAAAAAAGAGAGAGAAAGATATAACATATTTGTAAAAGAGACCACAAATTTACTAGTTTTAAAAGTTTTAAGCTGATATGTTATATAAGTCAACAAATATATTATTTATTTAAATTTTCAATAATATTAAAATATTATAAGATATAAAAAATGATACTCAATTACTCTTAAAAAGATGCAATTTCTTCTTGTTAGGAAATTTTACAAAACAAATACACTTAAAATTAAGACCGTTTCACCAACTAACTACTCAGGATCAAATTACAACTACAAAATTACATTTTATATTTATTAAAACATTTAGATAACAATTACACAAGATTATAGTAATTTGTCTAAGTCATTACTCTACAATAATACACTATAAAAATGAAATTATGGCTATATATCACACTAAAATATCAACTCACGATAATGACACTCGCATAAAGAAATTTTTTCACAGCAGTATCTCTCTACCTCTCAATTGGCATCACATATGTCAATCAAACTAATACACAAAGACAATAACCAAAAAAAAAGTGAAAAACCTGCTTCAAGTTTGCCCTTTTAACCTACAGATTAGCTACAGATTATTAAGAAAGTTACTGATCAATAGAAGATTGGCCTGAAACCTGGGATGGTGCTTATTTCCATGCCAATAAAATGCTGGATCGATGCATACCGGTCCGCAATTGAGAATCGCCTTAGCTCAAAACCTATATGTATTTCTTCTCAAACTGTCGGAAGTTTAATCGAGTTGAACGCATTTAATTACTTTTTAGCTTTTAGAGAGGAGAAATGTACGTCACCTTGGCTTTCGTAACCACCTTTGAAGGAATCGATCTTTAATATTGCTACTAAAGTAATCATCATAAATCTAGCATGCCACTAGTAAAACAGAAATGTAGCCACGGACAACTTGCCAATGATCTCTGCTAGGATTCACTTTTTTTTTGTTTTTTTGGTACTCTCAATTAGATGAATGATTAATTGGAAATCAAGAGAAATCATTAATTAGCAGATTGAGGAATGTACTTGAAATTGATGAACCTGAAAATTAGTAGACAACCTAGAAAGAGCTTGTCGGCAAGTCATCCTTGGCTGCACAACGTTGTCTCGTAGTCGCATGCCAGACCATAGATGAATATATAGAACTAGAGCATTGTTAATCCGGAAACAGCAAGAATGATTTTGAAGTAGCAATGAGAGAAGTTGCAAGTGATAAAGAACATGGATTTTGGTTTGGGGTTTTATGGTGGAATTAATCATTGCATAGATCAACCTCTACCCATTTTCCAATGGGATCAACCAATGGGAAACAAGAGATTTCAATGGGGATTGAAATCAGAAAAATCCTGGCTAATTCGTGTTTGACATTCCGCATCATCTTTTAAATCGGAGACAAGAGAAAATGAGCATATGATAAACTTATTGGCCACGATTTCAGGGGGTTTGTTTTGGTAACAGATTCTTATCGCTGACGACGTTCTTGTTACTTGTTACGGATAAGGGATGGGGGAGAGCAATACGGTGGTGGTTCACGCTATTCAAGAAATACTTTGAAGGCAACGTTTGGCTTACATTATGATGATGTAGGTCTCCCGTTGAATGAGTTTGATAGCTCCTGTAAGACAGAAAGAGGATATGGGGTGTCGAGTTCGTGCCCAACACTAATACTCTAATGTCAAAGTCAGTAGAGAACTCTTGAAAAGATAAAAATGTAACTTGGAGGTAAGTAAAGAAGAGAGAGATTACCTGAATTCCTAAGAACTGGGAGTATTTATAGGCCATTTGACAGGGTTTTATTGGTTAAAAGGTATGGGGTATGTTCAGAAAGAGAGTGCCTAAAGTATTGGGTGTCATTATAGGTTGCTAGCTGACAAGAGTTGCAAGGTTGGTAGCAGACAATGTCCGTGTGCCTGAAGGGAGTGGCAGTGCCTGGCCAGTAGTATTTGTCAGGGTCCTACTGGTAGAAATGCATGCTTGAGCTTGAAATGTAGTGATGTCTCCACTTATGGGTTGATGCCAAGCTAATTGTGTGATGCAATGGAATATGAGGCAGCGAGATTTCGAGAACCATGACTGGAAGGTTTAGTTACAAAGGTGACATGGGCTTGTGAATAGGCTCAACAACCGTGCATGCTTTCTGTTGTAGGATAGCATCAGTCCACCACAGCAATGCCAGTTGTGATAATCATCTCTTCAACTTTTTCCTTCTGTTCTCCCCTTTACATAGCGAAATGGTATCTTTTCCTTCTCAAACAACAACTCCGCCCAGACCCAAGTCCATATAAAGGAAAAGGGTTGCGGTAGGATAGAAGCCAGCGTTAAACTAGTCAAGCCTTTATGACATAATTTGATTCTTAAATCAATCTACAATAAACGTAATTTTTTATTTTGGTAAAACAATCTACAAGAAAGAATCTACCTTTAAGTCAGACTTAGAGGTGAATCCCTTATGATGCGCATAAATTAAAGTGTGATATCACCTAACCATAGTAACAAAGAAATAATAAGACGTATCGAGCAATGAAGAAAGCCAACAGTCGAGCCGACCAAACCAGACCCACGTAACAAGAATGATATTGGGCCTAACTTTTCGCTCAATCAGGCCTAAACTGTTGAAATTTTAAAATTTCATATTCAGTTTTGATGATTACAAAAAATCAAGAGTTACTAATGTATTTGTTAAGTGTGATTAGTGAGTAGATTAAATTAAATGCACATATTGAAATAGAAGCAATGCAAACACAAGAAGACCAGCTCACTATTTATATTGATTCCACTCATCACTAACTAGTGGTATGATGCATTAGTTTGTCCTTAAGACCTTGCTGGGATATTAATAGATGTTGATGTGAATCAGACACTTGCTTGGGACTCAAGAGTCAAGTAACAACAAAATTATCCAGCAAAAGGAAATGAAGAAGATGCAGAAAAGAAGCAGCAGTAGCAGTAGGAAAAGTTGCAGTGACAACAACTTCCTTGAAGCCAAAGTCATCAGAGTTTGTATTAGAATGTTAGTGAAAGGAAAAGGACAAAAGAATAGTAGAAGCTGCAGAATTAGGATATGCAACAAAAAAGGAGATCTCAGCCATACCAAGTGGCTTGAAGAAAAAGAAATTAGCTTTTTAATATTAGTTTTGTAGTGGGATTAGTTGAACATGTAAAACTTAGTTTGTACATATTGGTTGATTAGAATTTAAACTTGTTTTGTTTTTAAGTGGCTTGCAACAGAAGCAAGAGATAAGGAACAAGGAAAATGCTTCCTTCTTCATTAGATTAGCTATTTATAAGGGTCTTAATACATGGATTTGAATTTTATAGCTCAAATTCAAATGTTAAACATGCTTACATAGACAATTGTGATACTTGATTACAT
This sequence comes from Bruguiera gymnorhiza, assembly GCA_020883675.1. NCBI lineage: Eukaryota > Viridiplantae > Streptophyta > Magnoliopsida > Malpighiales > Rhizophoraceae > Bruguiera > Bruguiera gymnorhiza. The sequence continues at coordinate 289,478 of JAIRCJ010000180.1, forward strand.
AAATTTAATCATAGTTCAAGGAAATTCAAATTTGAACTCAAAAATTACAGCAAATCACATGCACCACTTCATAACTTCTTTGACAAGTTTCCTCTAATTGTCATAACTAATATTTAGCTTCTAGAGAGACAAATGGCACTTAGGCATTTGCTAGCAGGTAAAGGTGCAACATCATAGTTGTTGTGATCTGCAAGAACATCACTCCTCATTAATGTTGTGCCTTTACATGCCTATGGCTTTTCTTAATTCTTCAAACTTGCTCCTTTGCAGTCCCTTGGTTAGTAAGTCTACCGACTGCTCTTTTGAAGTGTTGTAAATTGATTCTACCTCATTATTTTCTTGAATTTCTCTAATAAAATGGAGTTTTATTTTGATGTGTTTAGTTTTGCTATATATCATTAACTTTATTGAGATGACAATAGTGGAGTAGTTGTCATAATGTATAGTGGTAATATCATGTTATTATAGCTTTAGTTATGTCAATATTTTTCTAATTCATAGTGTCTAATTCACAGTTGATGTAGTAATTATATACTTTACTTCAGTTATGGATTGGGTCACTATTAATTATTTCCTTAAACTTTAACAAAACACACCTGATCTAAATGTAAAGACAAATTCAAATGTACTTCTCATATCTTACATTATATTAGCCCAATCATTGTCTATGTATTCCACTAATTTAAACTATGTTGTCCTTTTGAACATGACTCCAAAATTTGTAGTGCTTTTAATGTACTTTAGCACCTTTTTTAATATTTTAAGATGTGATTCACTTGGACTGTGCATAAATCTAGATAACATATTTACAAGAAACATAATATCTAGTCTTGAGGCTGAAAGACATAATAGGTAACTAATGATACTTCTGAACTTGTTTGCATCAGTCTCAGGTGACTCATCATTTTACTATAACTATGTAACAAGAGCCAAAGGTGTAATAACTTTCTAGTAAGTTTGTATTTGAAATTTTTGTAGAATATTCTTTATATATTTGGTTTAACTAATAAAAACCCTTATTTAGATTGATAAATTTCTAAACTTAAGAAGTAATTCACACTCTCTAAATTTGTTATTTTAAATTGTTTCTTCATCTTAATCTTAAACTGATAAATAAGTTTACTATAATCTCCAATAATAACTTGTCATATCTTGTATTAAACTAGCCTAATCATTATCTATGTATTCCACCAATTTGAATTATGTTGACCTTTTGAACATAACTCCAAAATTTGTAGTGCTTTTGATGTACCTTAGCACCATTTTTATTGGTAATTCCCTTGGACTATGTATAAACCTAAATAACATGCTTATAAAAAAACATAATTTCTAGTCTTGAGGCTAAAAGGTATAGTAGGCAGCTAATAATACTTTTGAACTTGTTTGCATCAGTTTTGGGTGATCCATCATCTTACTATAACTTAGTGCCAAGAGCTAAGGGTGTAGTAACTTCTTTGTAAGCTTGCATTTGAAATTTTTTTTTGCAAAATATGCTTTATATATTTGGCTTGACTAATAAAAATACTTTGTTTAAACTAACAAATTTCTAGACCTTAGAAGTAATTCATAAATTTCTAGACCTTAGAAGTAATTCATACTCCCCAAATCTATCATTTTAAATTTTTTCTTCATCTTAATCTTAAATTGATGAATAAGTTTACTATAATCTCCAATAATATGAGGTCATCAATATATATGGAGATATAAAGAATGTGTGTTGTATTAGTTTGGACATAAAGTGTTACTTCTATCAAACTCTTAGAAAAACTAAGCTCAAGTAGGTAGGCATGTATTTTGCTATACCATGATTTTGGAACTTGTTTGAGCCCATAAAAAGCTTTTTTGAAAAGATAAACTTTGCCTTCCTTTTTAGGCTTAATAAAGTCATAAGGTTGTTCAATAAAAATTTCCTCTTGTAAAACACCATTTAAAAAGGAAAATTTAATATCCATTTGGCAAACCAACCAATGTTTGTGAGCTATCAAAGCGAAGAGGAGTTTTATAATGTCAAGTTTGGCCAATAGAGTAAAAGTATCTATATAGTCAACCTTTACTATTATAAGAACCTTTTGGCAATTAGTTTGACCTTAAGTTTATGCAAGGTGTCATCTACATTTACTTTTCTCTATAAATTTACTTAAATTTAATAGTCTTTTTGCCTTTTGGTTTGGATACAAGAATCCAAGTTTGGTTTTTATCAATTGTATTCATCTCCTCCTCCATTGTAGATCTCCATTTTGAAGTTTTAGAAGCCTTCTCATAATTTGTTGGTTTTAGATAAGCTTTATTTTCATTACATCTTTCATATACATCTACAAGTTGTCTAGCGTCTCTAACTACAGACTTTTCTTAATATCATCTCTTAGATTCATCAATCTTTAGGTCTTTGTTACTAAAAAAAATTGTTTGTAGCAAGATCATATACCTTATAGGTATTAGATATGTTAGTATAACCAATAAATACTGATATATAAGCTTTATAATCTAATTTGTCTCTTTTTCCTTAAGGCATATATGTATAATATAGACTTTTAAACACCCTCAAATAAGCCAAAAATGGTTTTGAGCTAAATCAAGACTTGTATGAAATAAAGTTAATAAGAACCTTGATAGGCAGTCTATTCAACAAATAGTCTAAGGTAATAACTACCCCAGACTATAAGTGCTTTAGAAGCTCTTTCTTAATTAAAAGACATTTGATCATGTCTATGATGGATCTATTTTTTCTTTCACTTACCCTATTTTACTAAGATATGTAAAGAACAATAAATTACTACTGGATACCTACTATGCTGTAAATTTACCTGAATGTCTCAGATATGTATTTTAAACCATTATCAAACCTAATAGCTTTAATAGAAAGGCATAATTGTTTCTTAATCCAAGCCTTGAACTTTGAGAAAATAACTAGCACTTTAATTTTTTACCTAATGAAGAAGATCTAGATGAATCTAGTGAAATCATCAACACAAATGATGTAATATATGTTTACATTCAAAGATTCAGATTTCATAGGACTATAAAGATCACTATGAAAGGATACATTTATTAAGAATGATAGCTTGGATTGTTTTCCTAACTGACATGTCTCACAATTACTTTGAGAGTTTACAATTCTTGGCATGTCATGAACTAGCTTCTTTCATTACATCTTTTGAATGCCAAAATAGTGATAGTAGTCTAACCTTCTATGCCAAAGCACTGCCTTGTTAACTAATATTGTTAGTACAACATTATGCACCTTTTATACATTTAGATGAAAGGTTTTACCCTACATAGTAAACTTAACTGGTTGATGACCCTTTGCATAAAAAATAAATTTGCAATTATCTTTGAACATAACATAATAATCTTTTTCTAATAATTATCCTACACTAAGTAGGTTATGACTCACATTTAGTACATAAGTACATTTTATGTGAGTTTAGTACCTAATTTTGTGTGAACGCTTGCTTTACCTCTCCTTTAAGTTTGAATCAATTGACCATTACTAATCCTAATTTTAAATTAGAAAGTCTTATCAACTTCCTTGAAAATTTATAAATTAGAAGACATATAACTAGTACAACCATTATCTATATGTCAAGTGGTGTCCTTGTTACTAGAACTAGTTATAATAACAAATAACTGTTATTTAATTCTCTACTTTGCATTTGCTATTTAGGCCTATTGTGGTTTGTGAGAGGATTGCTATTGTTGTTGCTTGCATTTGTGCCAGTATATCTTTTTTGATTATCCTTTCTTATTTCATACTTTGCAAATCAAATAGGGTTTTTTCCAATGATTTTTAGAAAGGTGATTAGTTCTTTTGCAATAATCATATTAGGAGTATAGCTTTTTAGCTTCGGGCTTTATGTTTTCTTCCACCTTTTTATCCTAATTGCCTTATCGCTTCTTCTTTTGTTAAGGTCCTCATTGTTGCTCCATTACAAATACTCCTTATGTAACTTCTTCTTGTCTAAGGAGTCTCCTTTGCTCTTAAGGTTGAAGAGCACTAATAGGCTTAGACAACCTAATAACTATCAAGTCCTTAGAATCTTTTAAAAATGAAATCTTTGCCTCGAATCTCTCAAAAATACTTATAAGATTTTTTTGTACAATGTCGTATCAGAGAAGTCCTTCTCCAAAATTTTGACCTAATTGAAAACCTTAAGTTTATTACTATACTTTTTAATTGTCTTAACTCCCTTCATTCTTAGGAGTTAAAAATTCCCTTTTGAGATTAAAAGTTGTATGTTCTCGAATATCTCACTATCAGAGAACTCCTTTAACCTATCCCAAGCTTGCTTAGTTATGTCATAAGTCATTATTCTGTTGAAAATAGTTTCAAACACAACAAAGTAAATGCAGGTCAATACCTTATATTGCTTGGCAACCTACTTACTATGCAACTTGTTCTAAGGTAAGGAAGGATTAACAAAAAGTGGAAGTAACTAAGTACCAGTTTTAGTGACTTCCCATAGGTCAAAGACTTTTAGGTATACTCTTTTCATCACTGTCCATTGAAAATAATTCTCCCCAGTGAACTTAGGAGGTGGAAAAGGTGAGAAACTAAAAGGAGCCATCTAGTTTCAAGTTTTATTTTAGACTTGATAAAGGTATTCTCTTGGTCCTTCAATTCTCACAAGGTTTTGTTGACAAACTTGCTTCCTTTTTCTCTCTCACAGATTTTTCAGCTCTAATACCAAAGTGTTGGTTGATTAGAATTTCAACTTGTTTGTTTTTAAATGGCTTGAAACAGAAGCAAGAGATATGAAACAAGGAAGGTGCTTCCTTCTTCATTAGATTAGCCCTTTATAAGGGTCCTAGTCCTTGGATTTGAATTTCATAATTCAAATTTAAATGTTAAACATGCTTACATAGGCAACTGTGATGCTTGATTACATAAGTTTAATCATAGTTCAAGGGAATTCAAATTTGAACTCAAAAATTACAGCAAACCACATACCCCACTACATAGCTTCTTTAACAAGCTTCCTCTAACTGTCATAACTAACATTTAGGTTCTGGAGGGACAAATGGCACTTAGCAGACTTGAGCACTTGCTGGCAGGTAAAGGTGCAGCATCATGGTTGCTGTGATCTGCAGGGACATCGGTAAGGAAGCATGGTAGATAACTTGTGTTAGTTGTCAAAGTACAAGAGTTGTTTTTATAATCATGATCAAGCATGTATTGAACTACTATATAAGGAGCACTTTGCAGCAACGAAAATACGAGGAGAAAATGTGTATTTTCTCTCCAAATGCTCTGTTTTTTCCTTCCTCAAACACCAAGAATAGATGAGAAAACGAAGTAGATGAAATGACGAGCTAAATTAGATGTCAAAGGAAGAGAGTCAAGTGAGGGAGCATTGACTTAAGAATAATTCAAGTACCACTCAGTGCAGTGAACTTGTAGTCAAGTGATGGAGCATTGACTTAAGAAGAATTCAAGTACCACTCAGTGCAGTGAAATTGTAGAGGCTCGTACGATCAAGTGAAGAGGAATTAGTTGATGAGCCATGCACTGTTAGAAAGCTAGAAGTGTCTAGTTTCTACTGCAAAAAGAATCGCATGATTGAAGATCTATAGAAGATGTTATGATCAAAACAGTGAAGAGTGTCAAGCTATGGTGACAGACTGTCTGGGTCAACTTTCAAAACAGATGCTACGGAGAGCTAGGGAGTAAGCAGGAGATAATCATTACATGGTTGGAAAGATATTTGAATTTGGTTTCCAAATCAACCAGAAACGTGTTAGTTGGATGGTCATGGGGAAAGTTATGGACCAAACAAGGAAGCATGTACAAGCTGTCAAGATATACTGGACGAGGTTGTTGAACTTTCAAATTAAAGAAATACTCTTTATTAAAGAAGTTTCGAAGTTCTAAGAAAAAATTGTTGGAACCATATCAAGGAGCGTTGTGGCAATTCAAAATCATTCTCTACATGGAAAAAAAGTTCAAAGAGGAGCAAATCGTTTAATTCCATTGTGCTAGACAAAATTCAAATCATCCTTACATATGGAAAGAAATTAATTTAGAGCTTTTGTTAGATAAATCATGGCTTCCAATTGAAGAAGATTTGCTGAAAAATATTCGAAGATAAAAAGCTTTGGTGCTGGAAAAATTTTCAGCTTGCAAAAATTTAAATTGTTCCAACATCAAATTTGGAAGACTTTGAGATTACGGCAGATACTACTAGTCAAAGTCATATATTAAGAGAATTAGGCAAATTTTACAAATTCTAGCCAAACGTTTCAGATCATTTTTTTTCTACCATAGATAATAGCTAGGAGAGCCTTAAGGTTGTATAAATGCATTTTATGCAGCAACTACAAATAACTTTTCTCCATTGTAATAATGAGTATATTCTGTAGAGAGAAAATGAAAAGCAAAAGTGAACTATAATGAAATATCGTGTGAGAAGTTTTTTTATGAAATCAAGATGCCTGAGTTGAGTTGAAAGAGCAAGTGAGGGTTCTAGAGTGAACTTTGATCAGGTGATCAAAGTAAAAGAATAAGTGTGTTCTAAGTATTGAGAAAAAGAATATGTGTACTGTAAGAATTGAAAAATAGAGTTAGTGTTTTAGTGTTATTTTTGTGGTGACCTTAAGTTGTAAAAAATTTAATTTTCACTCATTGAAAAAGATTGAAATAGTAGGCTGTAAAATATTCAGATTAACTTTAAAAAGTGGATATAACCACTACAAATTTTTTGTGTGAATCTCTTTATCCCTTAAATTCTTTATATTATTATTATTTTACTTGCACCCCATTTACGATTTTGGCATGTATTTTTTGTTTTGCCCAATTTATCTCTACCTTAGGTGGTATCAGGACCAACATAAACTAGCCCGTGTAAGCACATACACAGGTGATCCACTGGGGAAAGGCCCGTAAGCAAGCCATAAAATCGAATCTGCATCGTTGGAAGTGGTAGTCATTTGTGCGTGCTCTTCAGGCAACCTTTTTTTTATAGGATAAAAGGCAGGGCTGAATTAAGACGGATCTATATTTCTAGGGGGCTTCTGCTCCACTCTGCTGCCAAGCTTCCCCCCTCAGATAGTAAGGTAATAAGTCAATCTTCAGCTACTCTTTATTCTTCAATTTTCGAATGCTTTGCTTGAATTCTTTTGCTTTCTTTCTCATATATCTTGTTCATAGTTAGTTTCTTTGTTTTTTTTATTTACTAATTCTTAGCCGATTGAGTGTCTATTGTAATGTAACTTGGTCATGGGGTGGGGGACATGTTGGCAGAGTTGCAACATACAGCCATATCCCTAGGGCTAATGATTAGTACCTAAGGGAACATTATAGGAAACAAGAATTAGAGGCTTCAAATTCAAATTTAAGATTAGAGAGGCTGTTGAACTTTCAAATTAAAATTCTCGATTTTGAATCCATGGTAAGGGAAACTTTCTTATTAGGTTATAAAAAAAAATTAAAAAAAAAAAAAAGAAAGAAAAGAAACATAAAATCGTCAATCTGCATAACTTGAACAAAATTAGGTTTTCGTTTTGAGATTATACCACGAGATTTTTATATCCTCGACTTAATAATCATAACTTGCCCATGCTTTACTTGACAGCAGCTCTTGGCAGTGCAGAAAGCAGGGAATGTCAAGCACAAGCGTTGAAGTGAGAAAAGAGCCAGAGCAACAAGGGGCAGAAGGTGGTGATACTGTAAGTCTCGACAAAAGTCAAAATGATAACAACCCAACTGTGGAAATGGAAGCAGAGCTTAGTAAGACTGAGGATCAAAATTGGGAAAATTCCTTGTCCTCAATTCGGCAGCCGGTATGTCGTAATTGAATTCATGAAGTTCCACTTCCTTTTTTCTTTTCTTTTGTTTTTTTTTTTTTTGAGGATTTTGAAGAATTTTATTTGCCACAAGTTTGCTTTTGAACCAACTTGTTTTTTCTATCTATTCAGCATTCACTAATATATAGGGATTCAAGCCCCCCGCGCTGCCAATTGCCCTCTGCTACACCCTCTTAAAGACCCACCAAAACCAAAAAAAAAAAAAAAAAAAACTCACCAATATATGGGTTCTTCCTTCTCCCTAATAACGTACTACCATGCAAAAAAATAAAAATAATAATGCACGGTAGAGCTGTTTTTACTCTAGTGAACCCTGACTCAAGTGAGAAGAGATCCACCGTAGAATTATTTTGTTTGTTCTAATTTTATTTTTTACTTTCATTCTTTAACCTGGAGCGCGTGCTAATTGTTAAAAGAAACGACTTTAACTTCTTTTTTTCAGGACGAAAATATGAAGGAAAAATATGGAGGACTGTCAAAGAAGAAACCATTGATATCAAAGGTGCCACTGCTTTCTTTATTTTCTATATATCTTGTTCCCTCCTTTATTTTTCCCTTTTCTTAAAAAGAAAATGACCCAACTTGTGGACTGAAAAAAATAAAAAAAAAAACAAAACAGAAGGAAAGACGCAGTTTCATGTGATTTATGATCTATTTATTATTTGTAGGATCATGAACGAGCTTTTTTCGATTCTGCTGATTGGGCACTGGGAAAGGTTTTTGCATTACTCTCTTATTATTTTGAACGTCTTTATCACCGTGAGAAGTCAAGAAACTTATATGCATCTGTATGAATTGACAATTATACCAAAGTTCAAGCAAGGAGCCCAGAAGCCTAAAGGTCCACTCGAAGCTCTCCGCCCAAAGTTAGAGGTCGTTCTTTTTTCTTTTTACTTCTTCTTTTTCTTTTTTTTCCATTGAACTCTAGAGTATAAAATTTCGAGTTTAAGTCAAAAAAAGAAAAGAAAAAAAAAACTCTTTAGTAGTTTTTAGTCGAATTTTTAATTTGTAACGTGTAACTTTCTTTTGCTAATACTTAAGGTCACCCCACATCACCAAGTGCGTTCAAGGCTCTCAACTGAAGCTTCCACAAATGAATGTAAGGGTATGTGCACCACAATGCATCTCTCTCCAACAATTTAGATTTCTTTTTCAGTTTTCTTTCTTTTTTTTTTTTCTGGTCAAACACAATTTGGTTTTCGGAATTCCGCATGTATACTCTATTGGCTGAAATAGTGGAGTCTCGTTCCACTTTAACTTTGAGGTACTAGGAAGTGGAGATACAACTAATCATGCTTCTTCCAAGGCAGAGGAATGCATGTCGGATGGTGGAAAAGATGAAGACATTGCTTCTAGAGATCATACCAGCGTTGGATAGTTTACTTTGAAAAATGTAATGATACATTCATATGTACCCTTGGCTATCTTCGTGAGACCACAAAAAGCAATGGGGTGGGGGGAAGAGCAACAGACCTGATGTCTCTTTGGTCCACCACCCCACCAACTGTATAGATTTGCAGGGACATTTCCGCTAGCAACTAATATAAATGAACCAAGCTCAGATAAACCATAAGGCATACGAATGTAGACCAACCAACAATCTCAATCGTTCCACCAATATTCAGACATGACACGATTGATTTCAATCCGACTTCGAATTGTTGTGCTTTTGCAGGTACACACCTACCCTATCTTTGATAGGGGTGTAATTGAACGTAATGTAATGGAATTGATTGAATTAAGGTTTAACAAAAGTCTCAACCAATGGCCTTCCATTACATTCCCTTAGACCCTACAAGTGTGGCTGTGAAAGCCCATTAATGAAGCTTCACAGCAGGAATCATACAACCAAATTTTTAGAATAGTTAACAGAGATATCGGGTAGGCATAATGAAGGGAGTGTCTCAGTATAACCGTAGGATTAGTATATTGAAGTCACCATTCGAGTTGTCAAAATAACCTTTATACAAAAACAAGAATAGGTCTGAGTACATCAGACTTGTGATTTTCCTAAACTTGAGATATTAATCTGAAGAAATATAACCAATTGATATGCCTTTAAAGCAATTTGTAATTAGGGATTATCCTTGTTCCATCAATTCTAGCAAATATTTAAGTTGCTCACTAAAAGAGGGAACATTCATTGGTTCCCTCCCAACCATAAAGGAACAAACAAGCAATGGTTACAAAGAAAAAGCAGAAAATGTACAAAAGGCTATCCCAAAAATCCTGAATGCTCTACGAATGATTTCTCAACTCACACACGGATAGACAAACAAAAGCAAGCAGACACTGTCAAAATTCAGCTAGGTAACTTTTCCCCTCATAAAAAGCAAGTGGGTTAAAATCATGGTTCCTAATCCCATACCTTCTCCAGGCAATTACACATTATTTGCTATTGCACATAAGCGTGTTGATTATACAGACCACTTGGAGCACACAAGATGCAGCTAGATTACCATAGGTGTAAATGCACAGAAATGTTTGAATTGAGAATTGCATCATCGGGTCATGTTGGTTTATCCAAAACATGTTAGAATATTTTCTCATTTATGGGCTACTATTAATTGGATTCTTTGTTTTAATTTAAAATTTTGATCAAATATATAGGGTAATAATATATTTGAATATTATAAAATAATCTAATAAATTTTATTTATCTCTTATATATGTTATATAAAATAAAAATATATTGAATTTTTTAAATATAAACTTAAAATAATTATTTAATATAAAATTAATTATTGAACTCATAATAGATTAATTTAATTAAAATTTGAATATAAATATAAGAAATAAGTTTCCTCTGTACAAAAAAATATTACGTTTTATTCTTTCCATCAGAGTGAACAAAATATTAAAAGAAATATTATAATCTTACTATACTTATTACATATATGTTATCAATTTCTATAATACGATACCAAAAGATATACCTAATATGTTATTAATATTCAGTTTATAATTGTAATTCTAATATTGATATGAGTTTTTGTAATTCTAATATTGATATGAGCCTCTAGGGTTAATTTCTTATATGCAGTATCAGAGTTTCGTTATATCAACCTAACCCTTCTTTTTTTTCTTTCTTGAATAAATCTAGGAAGGCTCGTACAGGTATCATATGCCAATTAATAAGCCTTCATCACCAGAAAATGTCCAACACAACAAGCTCATTCGCTCAATAGGATTCTAAATCTAGCGGTGCTAAACCGTGTCCTCGCCAGCAATGGCGTCCTGGTCGCTTTTAGGTTTCTCCCTCGTAGTCAGGTTGAGAATGTGATAGCTTGCTATAATCGTTTCAATGGCCTGCCGTTGACAGTTACAAGTGAAAAGCTTCCACCTTTCTCTGTACATAAAAGCACCCAGTTCAGATTGCACTAAAAATTCACAAGAAAAAAATGTACAGCCGTCAAGAACAGATGAATTAAGAGTTGCTGCAAATAAAAGGGTTGAAAATTCAAGAACATATCTCACATGGATCGAAGTGAACTCTTCTCTTATTACTCTTTTTCTTGTGGAGAGTCGAAAATATCTATCTGGTGTTACCGTGACAGGACAACCAGCACCATAGATTTGACTGAAACATCCGAAAGCAAGCATGGTGAAATTACTAAATTAGCCCTCCCTCCCCTCCTGATTGGTTATGATTGTTGTCGTCTTCACCTTTTCTTTTATCGTTTCACCAAGTGCTTTTGTTCTTTAGACTGATCCATTTGTCAGTCCTTGGAATTTGAATCAATTTGAGATCTTTAGATTGTGTGACAAAATACTTTCTTTAGCATGGTTTTGCAATCATCATCTGTTTCTTGTTGGCTCCCCTACGGCAGCTTCAATGCTTATTACTCCTTGCGGAAGACTTCAAATACTATAATGGTCACACCCTTCAACTCTTCAAATAATAAGGGGTGTCGTGCATCAGATTGCTCATCACGGGAAACAGAAAAGACTAATCCTGTGCCATTGCACGCCAGGAGATACTGCTTTTGCGGAAGAAGGCATTTTCTTAAAGCAGCAGCAGCAACTGCTTTACTTCCAATACCTCCTTCAAAGGCTTCTGATTCACGGTCTGATTATATGGTATGCTAGCTTACTGGTTATACATCTAACGTTATATTATGTCCATCGACTGATTGTGGAGTTAGAGTAACTTGATACTAAAATGTAATATAATGTCATCATTGTAGGCCACATTGAATAGAGTTCGCCCTCCAAGTCCAGATTGGTATGAGGAATGGTATGCATTTGTCGAGAATTCGACCATGCAACTCTACGAGGCAGAGGTTAGTTGTCTTTCTAGGTGATATGTCAAATTCTGTTATGATCCAAACCGTGCTCCATATTTTTATATCCTCTTTTCGCAAGATTGCAGTTTACAAATCCCAGCTCTTTACCAATTTGAGAGGAAAGGCCAAAAAAGTACTGGAGATTGGCATTGGAACTGGCCCTAATCTCAGATATTATGCCAGTGACACCGATGTGGAGGTTTATGGAGTGGATCCTAACAGAAAGATGGAAAAATATGCGCAGGAAGCAGCAGTGGCCGCTGGTCTGCCACACAGGAATTTCAAATTTGTGCAAGCGGTATGCAAGCTACTATCCTATAGCATTGCATAATTGTGCCATTATCTATTTGCTTACTGCAGCAAGCAATCAGTAATTTGGTTTTCAGGCTATGTTGTGTTTATTGTTGTCGTTGTTGCTGTCGTATCTGTTGCTTACTGATCATGTTATAAGTAGAGTTATTAGGCTCATTAGTGTTATATCCTGCGTGGCAACTGGACCATCTGAAACAGAATGGATCAAGGAAAAAAAATGGCTTGTTGATGGACTTAGCAATGCCTCCTGTGTTAGTTCCACCGGGATTATTTTCCTTTTTCAGTTGTAGAATTCTTCCTTTCAAGGATTTGTAAATTCCACAGAATGTCCAAGGATGGCTATGAGATGTGTAAGTTCTGAGCAAAGGTAGAAATGAATTATCTTTCCCATTAACTCGCCAAATGTCTGGGAAGGCGCTTCTTTGAATTACCTGATCTGTCACTTCCCACAATGGAAGCCAGTCCACTGACAATAGAAATTGTATCAAGTCCAAGCCCATTCTTGTGATTTGTTTCCTCCTAATTAGGAAGATAATTTTCCTACTTTGTTTTGATACGAAAGATATTCTGTTTGGTTGTTGGAGTTGTTCTTTAGATATGAAGCTTATTCACTCGTATGCAGGTTGGAGAAGCTATACCACTTCGTGATGCTTCAGTTGATGCGGCTATTGGGACTCTTGTTCTCTGTTCTGTTGAGGATGTTGATCAAACACTGCATGGTAACTCATCTTCTGGATGTTTTACATCCCCAGTTTAATATACTGCACTTTCACCAAAAACAATTGACTGAGCAAGAAATTATTCGACAGAAGTGGTTCAGTCTTAATTCTACCATTGTTCTCGGTTTCTTATTTTGTAAAATTTCTGTGAACTTCCCTTGATTACTAATGATAATAAAAAGAACACAACACACTAGAAAGATTGCAAATGCAAAGTCTCCTTTCTGAACTTGTCGATAAGGCCTATGCCGATGAGAGGAACAAGGTGTGCCGGTTCATGTTGAGTGCATTATTGCTTGACAACTGCTAGAAATCTCCAGGCTGCCTTTAAGTTGTTAAGACGGGAATTGAACCTTTGTGTCCAGAGGTGAAGAGGGTACTTAAACCAGGGGGCCTCTACATCTTTGTGGAGCATGTGGCTGCACAAGGTAGTAAGCTGAACTTCTAAATTTTTTGGTAGGACAAATGGTTATGGCATTTAAGATTGAATAGCTAACTGCTGCTTCTCAGTGATGTCGTTGGATAATGCAGATGGAACAATTCTTCGGTTCTTACAGAGCGTCTTCGATCCTCTGCAGCAGACACTTGCTGATGGTTGTCACCTGACCAGGGAAACGGGAAAAGTAATTTATGAAGCTGGCTTCTCCTCTGTTGATTTAAATACGGCTTACTTGTCTAGTGCACCACTTCTAAATCCTCAAGTATATGGAATAGCAAGAAAGTAGAGAATAAGAGCAAAACAGATAGAAGTTTGGATGTCCAAATTTGGAACAATGCTAGTCCTGCAGCCTATTTATGTTCTTGAAGAACAAGTGAGACAAGTAATTACATTATCGTATCAATGATTAACTCTTAATTATCGGAAAATCTTGTTCACTTCCATATTTAGGCGGTCTGTCAACATGTATTTTGTTCGTTAAAGGCTGTCAAAAAAAATGAGATTTACCTAATATGTTCTATGCAAATTTGTACTTCTGAAAATTCCGCCAAGTTTGATGTCCAAGCCTATTGGGAATTGATGGTAAAGCAACTTGCCCACTAGGATTCCCAAAGATGGATGTTGTTTCATGATCCAAGAGCAATAATGCAAGTTTGATTCTGCTTAATCAGAGCCGCACCAAAAACGAAAAAAAAAAAAAAAAAAAACTCTCTCTAAAAGTCTAACTCCAGCAGGGTCTGTGAATTGTTCATAGTTTTTGAGTGGAAAGTTAGTTGAGAATTTGTTCTTTCTATACGAATTGAAAGCTGAATTTTGTATTTAGCTTTTCATTCGCTGGTTTACATTTGATTCCAATTCTGATTCTCTCAATGTTGATCAAGGGCAGATGAGGCCAGTCACTCTCGTATAATGATTTCATGCTGACTATCGATTGCAATTCCATTTAATAGTAGTGAGCAACTGAATGTTTATTTGTAGAATATGATCTTGTTTGATTCAAATTTTCAACAGTTACTAGTTTGCTGCTAGCTATTTTAATACAAGTGATGAGTACATATTAAATTCAGTTTCTGGGAAAAATTTAGGACTGAGATATAATTTCAACAGTCACATTCCCAGGCAATAATAATTGGACGATAATGCTACTCTAGTGACATTGTTATCTTATCTTTATGCGACAACTTACTATCAACCATGACTTTTGGTAAGTCCTTGATTGAGCGGGTGAACACTTGTAAGGCAAAATGATAGACTTTTCATTTTTTTTATGCGACTTCTCAAAAGAGCCTATGGTGGGCACTTGAATGCAAGTAGAATCTGATCAGTATTTTTACTCGGAAGTCGTGTCACTGAGTCAACCGAGTCAACTCAGTTGGGTTAATGGACTTGTTAGGCATTCCAGAGCTCAAGAGCGGGAATCTAAACGGACTGATCCCCCAATGGAGAGCCCATTTTAAGCAGACCTGAGGTCCACTTAAGGGTGTCCAAAATTGGATGAGATGAGAAGTGGCGGTGAAGAGGCCTTCTTTTTATGTTAAAGATTCTTTTCAAAAACGAAAGAGCTTAGACAAACTCGAATTCGAGTATGGACACATAAATTTAATTCGTCAATGTCATCAAGAAACCACATTGGCAACAAGATCCTATGCAAACAAAATCTCCTGGTAAAATGTGGGCATGCACATCCCCTTTCGCAAAACAAAAGGGCTTTATGTGATTCGTCTCAACATTGGAAATGAGAAAAGGCCCTTGAATCCAATTTCCACCGCCACACAAAAAATTTAAATAAAAAAAAAAAAAAACTTAAAAAAACTGGGAGTAATTGCGGACTGGACTGTTGTGATAGGAATTGTGCAAGACAATTGGGACCATTCTCCTTCCACTTTCAACCCTCATGTGCTAATGTTATCACTACGCTAGACAATGTCACGAGCAAGTTGGGAGCCCCTCATGCTTCGCCTATTGTTCTTCCATTCTTGGAAAATCATGAGCAACTGTCGCAATTGGGTCCATTTGAAAAATGAATCAGTCCGTGTCATATTCCACCAATTGGCAACAATGGCACGGAACCTTAATCCTAGAAGATAGAATTAATGATAAAAATTGCAAAAGAAGAAAAGGACATCTCGTTCAAGCAAAATCACTGGGGTTAGATTTTGCATTCCAAGAGAAAGATACATGGGGGAACATTGTTTGTACTGATGCTTTCTTGTGGCCCGTTGGATTATGGAAAAGCTGCCAGATTATAAGTAAAAGAAATCCCAGAGTTAAAATTTAAATTGACATCTGCTCAAAGAAAAAAAGAAAAAAAAAAAAAAAGCTTAATGGTTAAAAACTTAAATAGAAATTCAAAATTCCAAAGCAACAAATATGATGACAAGGTTTATGATATAAGTGAGAGTTCTACCTGCTGCTTAGGTTCCAGATTGATGGCGTAACTTTCATTTACTCATTGTGGTCAACTTAATGTCCCAAAAGGCAAATTTATATTATTTTATTATAATTATTAGATATATATTTATAATTTTTATTTTAAATTATAATTATATATTAAAATATTAAATCTGTATAATTAATTATTATGATAAAATGATATATAAATTCACCTTTGAAATATATCAAGTTAATTGAGTTTATATGATTTTATTATTTTTAATTTTAGGTTTTTTTTTTTTTTTTTGGTTGGTGTGATAGAGCTTCTAACCTTCATATTATCCCTAGGCCATACCAGCATCTTGTTCGGGAGGATTTATCCATGAATATATCGTCAGTTTCGTTAATATAAGTAGCCATCCGAGGTGTTGTCAAGAGAACCAAAAAATACAAAAAATAGCCATCCGGCGTACCCATGTTGGACCACTCCTGGCATTTACCATCACATCTCGAGGTGGATTACGAAAATTTTCTTGTTTTTATGTTTATCTATGAAATTGTGATCTCCAAAATCTCGAATTGATTTTCTTTTGGGAAGGGGTTGGTAACGTGTCAAAAACCTCCACCCATCGTAAGAAATGCTGGTTTGTCTTTGAACTACATGACAAACTCAGAGCTACTTGATGAGTTCTAGTTTTGATGTAAACTTCTCACCCAACTGAATTGAATTTGCTAAGAAAATATTGCAACCGAGTTATGTAACCCCTTGAATTATTCTTTTTTTTTTTTTGTAACTCTATATTTCCATTTTAATTATAATTAATGTCTAATATCTATTACTAACTATATTGAATATGTATACACTATTGGATTTTTAGCCCTAGGCGGAGGCTCATCTCTGGCGTCAATGACTAAACAAAAGTTTACTTAATTTTGATGAAGGACTTTTCATTTATTATGTCAACACTCTATCTTATAACTTCGTAAGTTTCATCGGACAACAAACTGAAACGTCAAAATTAAATTAAAAATACTGTGGTTTGAGTAGAGTTTTAGCCTAGATGACACACAATGTGACCTCTAAAATTACTCCGGCGTGGATAAAAGTTATTTTTTGTGGGCAAATTGTCTATGGGTCAATTGTCCTTAACACTGCCCCCCCCCTCCTTTTTTTTTCTTCTTTCGATCACAATAAGCAATAACTCTCACGCTATAGCTTATACAAAAAAGGGGTTGATCTTAAAAACGATATGAATTTTACGATTTTTTAAAATCTCTCATGAACTTTATTCTTTGGATTCCATCATGAATTTTGCATTTTTTAACAAATTTATCTCGCCATCAAAGAACAATGATAGATACAGTTAACCTCAACCCAAATTGAAGTTAAAAGTCAAACCAAATATCCCCTCGCAGAAAGGCTTTGGCTTGATCTTCAACGAATGAATTCGATGGTTGATTTAAAAAAGAAAAAAAAAAAATTGTACACAACAAGGGATGTCTTGTTCATCGCTTGAGCAACTCCAACATGTTGGCCCCAGCATGTGAGAGTTGTAGGGCAAGCAATGCAATAAAAACTGTTCCACTAGTAGCTTAACCTTGAGGAACCGATGCCAGCCTCTTTTGTCTCGTGTCGGGGCATTCATAGTTAAATGTGCAAGAACAAATGAAAGTCCTAATTAAAGTTGCTGGGGTTACGTTTTTATATTGACAACCTCATATGGCGGCCTAATTATATGACTCTTACCGGCTTCAAGCAGCTGATCAATCCATGAAGGTTTGAATCTTGATTGTGTAATCAAATCAGCCTGCAATTCCAACCACTTGGCAAGTCTTGCAAATTTCGGTTCCTCATTTATGGTCTTTCGCTTCCAGGCTGAAAAATGCACTAGCTGGTTGTTTAAAATACAAAACTCCCTCCATACGTTCCCAAAAAAATAATAATAATAATAATAATTAAAAAAAATGTACATTGAGGGGTTGAACAAAAGAATATCCTGATCACCAACTTTTTTTAATTTTTTTTGCCATTAAGTGCGATGCTAATATGATTAATCACTAATTCATTATTTATATCTCCGCCCCCTAAACGGCGATTGGCTAACTTAGAACAAAGGACATCACAATTTTAGCTAACATGTAATGAAATTATCATTGTCTTCGCCCACCCAATTTGGCAATTGGAGCATTTAGGTAGTTGTATGTTGTAATGATGAAAAAGAATTACGGGCAGATATAAATTGAACATATTGTTGCAACATAAATTAATAAAGTAATTACATTAACTTCTTTGTTCTTTATTCCGTAAGCTACACTGCAAAGGGTAGGTTTTTTTCTCTCATAAGATTGCTCAAGATGTATAATTAAAATGTCGTTAAAGATTCAAAGTAATCCTAACTCTGGAGTATAAATAATTTCATCTTCGACAATATTTCAATTATATATCACAATTAATTTATGGTTGCTGATTAATTGTCTTCACTGTTTTAAAGCATGAAGCAAGATCCATCACAAACTTTTACGTTAGCTTTAAAGAACTCATTTCAGAATTTGAATTATAAACAACCATCCTCCATGACCAGAGGAACAATGAGAGAATCCATGAGAATTGATTTAATAGCATTTTGGTGTCGGCAAACGTCTCTCGCTAACTGGTCCACCAAATTGCCTATATGAAAAGGGGTGTTGTTTTGTCTGTTGAGGAGCCAAATCAAACGGCCCTCATTGAACAATCATTCCCTTTTGGTTTTGATTTCTTTTGCCACCTTGTTGAATAAAAGGAAAATTAACCGTGCAGCCTTAGAAGCCTCTATAAAAGCATTTCCAACTAAAGATGCCGAAGGGGTCTTCACCAAACCCAACATTGGAAAGTTGTTGAAAGCGCTTTTAAGAGCATTAGTTGTAAGCTTCTGTTTTAGTGCATTTGGCATCGAAAGGGCACTTGAGGCAGTTAGGTTTGCTAGCCTCTGCCTCAGGCAGTTAAGACACGACATTATCTTTTGTAAAGATTGAAGTTTTCTCTTTTCTAAGCAGGGTCTCCATTGATGGTGGATTCAAAGCTGCAATTTATTCCTTATACTTGCTAGGAGGATGCGGTATAATTCAAAACCCCACAATAAATCAGGATCTTAGGCTAGATTAAACAAGCTAGTTCTGCTTCTATGGTTTCCATTTCTTCTCTTCTATAAAATGCATGTGTCAAACTGCTTAAAAGATATGTGCCCGTTTTAAAGGAGGAATGATTAAAATTTTGTTCTGGACATCAAACTCAAGAGCTAGTAAACCTCCCAAAAAATCAAAAGTACTGAGTTATCAATCTAATAGAAACATAAAATTTTATTTTGAAACATTGATGCGTCTCTCTTCAAAGCCAAGAAGTTCCAACTTTGAGTCATGGCTACTTAAGCTAAAAATATCGGCCTTTATTGCTCCATGAAATCCCTTAGATAAAAGCAATAAAAAGCTATGCAAAAAAATAAAGTGTGTAAGTGATGCTTTTCCTATATAATTTTCTGCAAATCTTTAACTTCTTTCTTCATTGTGACAATACCCAAGATGGAAGCAATAATGTCGATTACCAATTTCGACCAATTTCTTTAGTGAGTTGTATCTATAAAATTCTAATAAAAATGTTGGTTCATAAACTTAAAATGGTCATTAAAAAGGTTATCAAAAAATTTCAGTTAGCTTTCATTAGAGGACATTATATTCTAAATGGTGTGATAATTGCAAATAAAATAATAGAGGACAAAAAGAAAAGGAAAGAAGGTAAGGTTATCATAAATATTGATTTTGAAAAGGCATACGATGCTATTGAATGGGGGTTCCTTAATGATGTTATGAAAATACAAGATTTGGAGACAAATGGAAATGTTGGATTTGGAGTATATCTAGACTTCAAATATGTCTATATTGGTTAATGATAGTCCTACTCAACAGTTTTGAATGATTCGAGGCTTAGATAGGGAGACATTCTCTCCCCCTTCTTATTTTGGCTTGTAGCCAAAGATCTTAACTCTTTATTCAAAAAGGGGTTGGAATTGGGATTAATTAAAGGGTTTGATATTGATACAGGCATTAAATTAACACATTTACAATTTGCAAATGATATAGTTACGTTTAACAAAATAGATAAGGAATCTATAAGAAATTGTAAAAGGGTACTATGATATTTTCAATGTTATGTTAGGCTAAAAATCAGCTTTGCTAAGACTGTTATTTACAAGGGCAAAGATATTTGGGACTTCCTATTGGTACTAATCCGAGAGTAAAAGGATTATGAGATCCAATTATCTATAAGATAAAGGGTAAGTTGGCAAAATGGAAATCTAGATTCCTTTCAAAGGCCAGACGATTGATACTAATCAAAATAAGTCTAAGGTCTCTTTTCATCTACTATTTATCTTTATTCAAGATGCCCAAATGCATAGAGGACCACATTGAATAGATATAACGTTCTTCTTTTTTTTTTTAAGGGATAAGACTTGGCAAAGGAAGATTCATCAAGTAGGATAGGGTCTTATGGGTCATAATAAATCACATAGTGGGTTGGGTATTAGCAAATTAGGAAATAACAATCAGGGTGCGAAATGGGTAGACATCCTCAAGGTATGATATAGAGACCAACATTACTAGCCATAAGAGTGGTCCACCAAAGGGCACTAGATATCCTTATTATGGTGCAATATATACTTTATAAACAACAGAATGATAGAGTTTTAGTTGTCATAAAATCTATCTTCCAATTTCCTATTGGAAAAAGAGGTAAAGTGGACTTTTGGCATTATATTTGGATTAGCGTCAAATCACTTAGTAGCAAGTTTCCTTAGTTTTTTGCTTTAGTGGGAAAAAAATAGGCCTAGTGCGAAGTTTTGAAGCATGGGCAACTGGAAGTTAAGAGTGGAGAATTTTATGGTAGCAAAACTTCTTTAGCAAGGAGAAGAAACAATATAGTACATTTATGAAAACTATCTAAGAATGTTGTCTTTCACAAAGGGAATTGAATGGGTTTATTTGGCAACTAAAACAAAATGGCTCTTTCATAGTGAAGTTGTTTTATGATTTAAAAGATAGCCTCTTAAAGGAATATATTAATGAAACCCATTATATCTGGTAAGGACTAATACCTCCTAAAGTGAAAATTTTTAAATAGCAACTACTGATTAAAAGATTACCTATTAAAGATCATTTAGCTCGCACAATAGGCAATTTTAATCAAAACACTAATTACACCATATACTCATCGAGATATGAATCTATTAACCATCTTTTTCTTCATTGTAACTATGTTTGGTAAGTATGGTGTCACTGTATAGGATTGTAAGGAATAGTTTAGGTGGTTTTGGAGTTGGTGATATCATTGTGGGAAATATGGATTGGACTTAATCAGTATTATCAATTGAAGAAAATATGGATCATGAGTGTTTTTGCAATCATATAGTCCATTTAATTGGCGTAGAACGAAAGTATCTTTTAAGGTAAATCTTTTCAAATTAAAAATATTTGTAATTTGATCCAAGTTAGATTGTTGTGGTGGTCTAAGGCCAAATGACCTTATTGATGTTATTATATCAATAATTTCATATTAAACATCGCATGCATTTTAAGAAGGCTTATACTCATACAAGATATTTGGCATGGACATTACCTTTAAGGGAAAATTTGAAATTTAACACTGACACTTCCATTATTGGATCCACTGGAGTAACAAGTATTGAGGGCATTTTGAGAAGTCACGAAGAAAAGGTAACATGTATCTTCTCTAAATCTATTCGGGTGGCTAATATAAGGAGGAATTTCTTTCAATTAAAAATATAGTGATCTTATAGGGGCAAATGAAGGGTGTCAATTCTTTACCTTTGGCCATAGAAAGTGATTCTCATGTGATAGTAATATGGTTAAACAAAGGGGTGGAAGGCCTTAATGTTTGTTCTTTGTCTTCAACAATATCAAAAATAGGATTAAGGGTCATTTATCTTTTTCTCCACTAACTAAGAGAATGCAACTTTTTTGTACATATATTAGCACAACAAAGGAATACTAAAGTAAAGGATTTGGTTACTTGGTTTTAAAAAGATGGATTATTATTGATTACAATGATAAAAATGAATCTTTATCAAAAGAAGGCTTATTGTTAATTTCGAGACCATTATAAAGTGTGGCAATTTATTTTTGTGGACACTCTAGTATGAATCTTGTTATCTAATAGTTGAACTCTCGTGGAAGATAGGACCTTTCTCTAGGGGTGCCAAGTGTTGAGTTATTACATCATTTTGTTCTAAATATGAAGGGTCTTATTTTATGAATACAAGAATTTTTTGTGATATTTTAACTAACTTTTTTTGTATAATTTGATGTTGATACCATACAATTTTTAGGTTACTTTTTTATTTTGGTAAGTCAAATTAACTATCATAAGCCAAATTAGTTGTCTATTTATTGAGTTGATGTTATTATACTAGGGCAACTATAAATAAAAGTATTATACTTATAAAAAAAAGCAATAAGAAGTTATTCCTAATACATATAATTCTTAATCTAGAAAATAAGTGCAAAATCATAAGTTAAGCTAGTAGTTAAAGGAGATAAGCCTTTAGTTGTGTTAAATGCCACCTCAACTACGCAGTTTAAAATAAAATAAAAAAACTTGCCTTGTGATCAATTACTAAAACCTAGTCTGAAGAAAGTAAACTAAATGTGGTAAAAGTTGAAAGATTTATCAAGATATAAGTGACAATGCAAAAATCTCAAATTTAGTATTAAAAAAAAAATGGAACTCCTTTTTTTATAAGAATTAATTACACAATTATACTATTGGATGAAAGAGTTTAGCAATTGCACACAAAAGTGTTTTATATTAATTATAAAATTAAGTTGATCTTATGATTTGTGAGTTAATTGAGTAAAATGAATTTTATGAATTTTGTTAAATCAGTCAAATATTCTTTTGAATTTATGTCTTTTTTTTAATAAGATGTGTATAATATTTAAGACTTTTACATTGTGAAATTTAAGATATGATGAAATTTAAATAACATTACTTTTGTTTTTACAAATAAATTGTTTCTACTAATATAATAAAATTTAAATAACATTACCCTTAGCTTTGTTTTTTTTATCTATAAGAAAGTTGTTTTTATAACTTGGCCTTTTCACTTTTGATTTACAAGAGAGTATCTTACCATTACATCAACTTCCTCTTTATTTAGTTTAAATATAAGGTAACATATAAAAAAAAAACCTTTGTGATTGCAAATTTTTTTAGGTAAAAGATTCTTTTTTTTATTTATCTTTTCCATATGATCATGGGCCTTATGCAATAACATTAGTAATATCTCTCCAAGTTTATTCAAAGTCTGACAGGAGGTAAAAGCATGAAAAGAGTATACCAAAGCCAAGGTATTGATGGTTTAACGATAATATAAGAATACTAGATTGATAGATTAATTTTAAGAAAATCAATAAATACTATAAATAAAGGATTAACAAGGTCTTGAGACCAGTTAATTATACGATCATTTTTTAATTTGATAGAATTTACAGATAATACTGTAATTACTTAGTTATCGTTAAAATTTCAACTAATATAAAAGGAATCAATTAACTTAACCACCACATGATTATCAATTAATGTTTCATCTTCTTTTTAACACATCCTCTCAATCAATACTTGATTAATAATTTCAAAATAAGGATAAAGTAACAAATGTTTAGATTTTAAACTTATTTTTACAATTTCAAAAAATATAAAAAAATAAATTATTTTTCATTCTTTTTTTAAAATCTCATCAAACTTATCAATACCGTAAAATTCAAGTAGTAATAAATTTTTTATATTTTTCCATAATCATATTTTTTACTCACCAGATCTCAATTAGTATTGTTAAGTGTAGTTCTACCAATTAATTGCTTTATTTCGGAGTTTTAAATACGTAACAGCCATTTTTTCCTCATTATATTCAAAATACATATCAAGTTATTCTAACTATCTCACAAAATCTTCAACTAAAAATTTTTTATCGAAAGTTAAAATATTTTTTAAATCAAAAGCATGTTTATGAACAAAATAATTGTGAGTAACTTCTCTAGTACAATATTTGTTACAAAACAACATTAATATAATTAAACTTATTTTGACATTATTTGATACAAAATAGAAGTGTGAGAAAAATATAACAGAAGTAAACACCCAATTAAAATTTTTTAAAAAATTATAAAAGATATTTCATTGATAATTTACTAAAATATAAAAATACTGAATTATTATATTATTTTAATTATTAAATTTGCATATATTTTTATAGTTAAAAATACTTAACTAACTAAAAAAATATTTTAATATAAACAAAAAAATAATTAATAATTAACGAGAAAAATAATTTTTAAATAATTTATACACTTCTTAAATAATTTAATTAAAATTTTTAATTTGATTAAATTAATACAAAATAAGTAAATAAATTATAAAATAAAATTTATAATATAATTTATAGAATAATGGAATATAATATTCATGAAATATATTACATGAGAGTCACACGTAACCAAATTTGTTTAAAAAAAAAAAATAGTTGCTGTTTATAATTTCTCAAAAAAGTTAAACAACAAAATCGGAAGATCACAAGAAAGGGACGCAGATCTTGTCGTTTGAGCCAACATGTGCCGGTGGTGCTGCCCGCGATTTTTTCTTTTTTCTTTTTTTAGTTTAATTAACGTTAATTAAAATTTAAACTCAAAACTTTTAACTTAAAAACGATTTTAGTATTATTAAATTAAAATTCATCGGTTGGTGCTAAAGAATTCTACCGAACAGATCTCGAGGCTTTATTTATTCTCTGGGTGAAAAGGGTTGTCTGATTTTGAATTGTGAAAAGGGAGTGGCGCCAGAGTAAAACACGCCGTCTGGTTTTTCTTTCTTCTTTCGCTTGTCTTATCACGAAAGACAAGTGCTTTTATTATACAATAGTCGCCAACTCGGTGCAGGTGAACTGGCAAAGATTTGATTTTGGTTGTAAAGGGTCGTAACAGGAGACTTTTGAGTGCCTGATAGCCACTTTATAACGACATTTGCACATGGTGGGGTGGGGGGGTGGATGGGGAGATGAGTGACAGGACAGCAAGATTTGACGGAGCATTCAGGAAGATTTGACATTGGTTTAAGGTCGTAAAAGGATGGTTAAGCACCCGATCATGCTGGTAACTTCGTGATAAAGTTATTATATTTACATTTGTTTTAAGTAAGGGTTGCTTATGTTAGGGTAATAACGTTTAAATTAAATATTCGTAGTTTCAAAAACAGAATTGATATTTAGTTTGATGGGTGAATTTTATAATTTACTTTAATTTGAATATTTTTCTTTTTTTTTTTTATGTTTGTACCTTTTTGACTAATGTTCATTTCTTTTATCAGTGTGCACAGGCTTTAACTCTTTTCACTCTTTTTGGGAAATTTCTCCGGTTGAGAATTTCGTTTGAAACTGTGTTGATGTGACTCTCCCGCGCTGCAAGACACAGCCTTACGTGTGAAATTCGGAGTGCTTTTTCGATTTTGGCAATATCTCTTTTTCAGTTTCTCAGCAAACCTGACGAACCAGAGGTAGACCTCATCGACTACTCAAGCTAAGAACTTGCAATTATTTGTCATTTCTGGTACAGTCTAATAGTAAAATTATTAAACCCTTAATGTCAGTATTAAATCTAAATTATATTTAGTTCTGGGGAACAAGAAAAATAATTTGCATTCGCTTCAATTATAGGTTTATGGCATCTTCTGCGGTGACCCTATTCGTTAAATTGAACGTCAAAGAAAGATTCTGTTTACAGAAATAATCACGGGAATACAAAAATTGAAAAAGCTATGTATCTGGACACCATTAATGAAATAATATAATTTTTTAAACTTCTCTGTCTTGTGTTAAACAGTATCCGTTCATAGCATCGCCTGTCGTTGAAAATTCAAAAGTTTACCATTCTCATTGATCTCCGAAGTGGTTGGTAGACCACACGATCAAGTGGATTGCAACTCCGTGGAGTCCGTACAATGACCATAGGCCCCCAGGACCCCATTTCCCAATTGCATTCTAGTTGCATGTGGGTTTGAATTTCTCAGGACGGATTGAGAAAAAAAAAAAAAAAGGAGAGCGAGAGAGAAAAGGAGGCCTCGGGCCCTAACAGCCGCCGTCCAAGAAAAATCTGGGTTCCGATACTCGCTGAGAACAATGGACGGTCCAGATGCAATCTTTTTTCTGGGGTCCGATGCTCACTGAGAACAATGGACGGTCCAGATGCAATCTTTTTTGTACATTGAAACCAAAGCTTCCGAAAGGGAACACCAGAAGTGTTGAAAAAGTGGGATTGCAACGTTTGGACGATTCAAACAAGAAGTTGGTTATTGGCCGTTAAGGTTCAACGTAGGGAATCACCGACTACCTCTTCTAGATTGCTTTTTTTATCTAATAAAGCAATATTTACCTCCAATTCAATCATGTGAGTGGGTGAATAAGGATTAAAACTTTTAAAGAGAGTCTCAACTTTGCACTATATATATATATATATATATATATATATATATATATATATATCAAGAAGTAGCTATATTTATTAAAATATATAGTAGTTAAATGAGGGTATCAAAATAATTTTTTTATTTTTAATTTCATTTATTTATGTTAAGTAAAGGAGATATAACTAGTGTACATCTTGTGTATTTGAGAGGTATCAACTTAATTGTGTTCATCTGATTTTTCTTAGAAAAACTCTTAACTTTAAAAAAAAAAATCATTATATGGTTATATTTATCGGAGCACATTTTTTTTCATGAATGTTTCTTGAAACCCTCTTCCCTAAAATTCTTGTCTCCGAGTTGTACAAATATTTTTACGGAGATGTGCATAATTTTTCTTTTACTTTTAAACCATCTTTTGAGAAAATCGGAAGAATCAGATTTTGGTCCTGATGGGGAATATTCCAAGCTTATTAATAAGTCCAATTCTTAGGAATTAAGAAAAGAAAATATCTCTTGGAGTCAGTAAGATGGAAGTAACTTTAGGTTGTTTCGTCTGAGGATCTGAAAATCCAGGAATTTGTATAATTTCATGAGTTTCGAAATGGAAATTATCTTTTCCGATCAGAAGTAGTTATCATTTGATCAAATGGTCTGAGACAAGTTTTTATTCTTTTTTTTTTATCTATAACACAATAATAATTAATAATTAGTTATTAGATGTTAAAAAATAATAATAAAAAACAAGTCTGAAGGAACCGCAAGAAATACAAAAACATTCCAAAAATCTCACGTCAGTGAGAAATTTGAGGGTCCCAAGATAATACTTTGGTAGTTAAGTTGTAGGCTCGGTGGTTTGTCTGAGACCCGTTCAAAATCATTTTTTAACTCTTTTGAATTAACTGTTTTCTTTGACCTTCATTCAAACACAAAACCCTAGGTGCCTAGAGACTGGGGAGAGTAACAACCCCTCGACCCCAGATTTGCATTTTGTTAATGTAAGTTTGACCCTCTAGGGAGTGGTGCCCGTGCCACTCGGGGGGGGGGTTAAGCTTGGCACGAGCTCTGCTTGAAACTTGAGCTGCCAAGCTCCGCCTATTTTCTTCAATCAAGTGGACTCAGCCTGTCGAAATTGCCATTCGGCTATTCCTGCCCTTTTCAAATTTTCTCTTATATTTTAATAAATGGGTGTGTCGTTAGCCACAGTCCCATATTGTATATTCTATGGTACTTTTATTAAATTTGTCTTAACCGATGCTTTGTTCTCTATTTTGCTGTAACTTTTTCTACTTCTTGGTGGGTAATCACTTGGGGAATAGGGTCAAATAAAATTAAAAATTCAAAGACAATATAACATGTGTAGTACCCCACCAATATAAAAAAAAAAAAAAAGAAAGTTGATTTAGTTAATTAAGTTATCTACTTTTCTTTGCTGGGGTACTAAACATGTTATATTTACTTAGTCCAGCTTTTGTCTACCCTATCAAATTTTTCAAACAAAATTAACTAATTCGATCCTTCAATATATAATCAAAGAAGTTGATTTGATTCTCTAATTCCGAGAATCGCGATCCTGTTCTTTCGCCAGTCAGCATCAGAATCCAACTCATGGGTCATGGCCGTCCATGCAGATCTTATCTTAATTAACATCATAAATCATGATTTTCTTTTTCTGTTGTTGAAATTTATTATAATAAAGAATTGATTAAAAGATACAATCCAACTCATGGGTCATGGCCGTCCATGCAGATCTTATCCTAATTACTATCATAAATCATGATTTTCTTTTTCTGTTGTTTAAATTTATTATAATAAATAATTGATTAAAAGATACAATTCAACTACAGGTGACCATACACAAGTGCTTCGTTAAGAAGCATTAAAATACCGCCAACCAAAAAAGAAAGGAACAAAAGCTGCAAATTTTTGTGGTTCCATATATGTACACGCACGTCTTTGCCAGCAACTTTGGGCTCATACAACGATTTTTCAGTTAATGAGAAGCTACAACAACGACTAAAGACAGTTTTCCGCTTGAAAAAATAAAATAATAATAATAAAAAAAGATTAAACAAAGAAGGGGTTGAGGGCTTGTTTGGTGTAGTCGAGCGAAAGTGTACCTACCTGCTAAGTAAAAATTATCAAAAAAAAATAGAATCATATGAAAAAAGAAAAATTAAAGATAAAGGACCATTTAAACAAGCGAACAATTTTCTAAAAAAAATTTGCAAAGGAAGAACAAAATGGACAAGGCAATTGTTGTATTTTTTTTTTGTCAAATACAATTTTTGACGTGTTGCCCAATTGTTGTTAAAAAATGGGCTCAGTGTAATAAATAGAAAAGATATGTGGCCAAAAAGATAAAGAATAAAGTTATAAGATTATATTTAAAAATGCACAAATACCCCAAATAAAAAAAGTATTTAGTGTTTACCCATTACTTTTCTTTTTATTACATCACGATTTAATATTACCTAACAAAACTGAATGCACTTGTTAAGTTTCATCCGTACTGCGCCCCACGCCAAACATGGAAAGGAAGCGAAGGAGAAGAGGAGAAGACAGAGACGGAAGCATTTTCACTTTCACAAAACAGCGAATTAAATGATGGGATGGAATGGGATGATTTTTCAAAGCTCATTTAATTCTGTGGCCCAGAAGGGATTTGTTATCAAAGCAGACCACAGACCCGCACTTTTCCAGTTCTATAATTTGTAAGTTCCTCACAGTAATGTGTGTTGAAGTGTCATGTGTCGAAGGAACGATAATGTATTTTCATTTAATAATAATTTCGACAATAATTTTTCTTTTTATATTTGTTTAGATGCAGGTTGGGTTGAAAATTATGTACCAGACAATCCGTTAAATCAATCAGTTAAATGTATTTAATATATTTCTTGACTTCAATCTCATCTCATGAAATTTTCATAACAAATGGTAGACCAATTTAATGTAAAAGTTAAATTCATTTTAACTAATATAATTACTAATTTCATTTAAATTGAATTTGTTTTTACATAATCTTAGTGTGTCTTGGTAAGATTTTGATTTTTTAGTGTGATAATTTCTTTTTTTTATATTCAAATAAAACACATAAAAATTGATTATTATTTTATAAGAGAACATATCCTCAAAAATTGACTATATATTTAATATATTTTTATTATAAATTAACTTGTTAATATGTTTTGATTTAACTATAATTTTAATACTAATTACTTAATTTTTATCAATTACAAATTTCTCTTATAATTATTTATTGTTTAATTTTTATTAATTATAATTTTTTTACTAATTACTCATCAATTAAAATTAATTTTATAAAAAAATAATGATATAATACTGACTTGTATTATAAAAAGATATCATATTGTAGAATTCATACAAATGAAATTATATATAAAATTTGATTAATAATTAACACTCATTTTTATGTTATTAGTTTATAATTTTACACTGAGCACCACGGTAATTGGAATTTGTTACCCCCTCGTCTTACTAACTTTTATAAGTTAATTACTTATTATTACTGTGTCTAAAAAGGAGTTAGTATTGGCGCAGTGAGAGTTGTAAATAAATAAAATTAAGAGAATAAATAATATTGTGGGACAAAAGGAAGGTCGGAATTGATGGACTGGCGATGGAAGATGGGGAAAGATAGCACTAATGGTTTAGAAAAGGGTTATTTGCGGCGAATAGCCATTGATAACTTTTCAACTCGTGTACATCAAAGTATATCAATAATTTTCGGGTACAAATTTATTACAGGAACACAGATAAATGAATATGTTCTTATTATAATAAGTGAAATTTTAGTGATAATTTCATATAACTTTACACATTTGACTCAAATTGGAATCCTCTTAAAAAATAAAAAAAATACGTTGGTCTGAATTCCTATTTCCGATAAATAATATCTTTTAAGGTCATATTTTTATTATGGTAAAAAATAAAAATAAAAATAAAACCTGCCACACTTCGATTTAGGCAATTTCCCGCTAGGAAAACTACAAAACTACGCGGTTTTGAGCCACAAAACAGCCATTGCAGCCCCCATGTGCTCTCGTCTTTTTTCAGCGTACGCAACTGCCCTTCTTGCCTCAACGCTTATGGTCCAAAGTCCCAACCGCTGCTAGCTAGCTTGCTAGAGTGTTCTTGTGTGTGTCTGTGTGTGTGTGAGGCAGAGAGAGAGAGAGAGAGGGAGAGAGAGATAAAGGTTGTGACTTTTCACTGTGGCCCATTATTCCCCTAAGGCCTAAGCCCCCCTGCCAAAGTTCTATAAATTCTCGCTCAGCCCTCCCGCTTTACTTCACTCAACTGCGCATTTTCTCTTTCTTTCTGTTCTGAAAATTCCATCTACACATTCTCTCAATATCTTTCTTTCTCTTCTGAAAATTCCATCTAATTGTAAGCCTTCTTCTCTTATATTTCCTCGAAATTGACATGTAATGTTACAAAGCAACATCCTAAATGGCTTACTTCTCTGTGCAGGAAAAAATGGTTCTTGCTACAGTTTTCTTGGTGGGGTTTCTTGGAATGTTCTCGTGTGTCAATGGTTATGGCGAAGGAGGTTGGATTAATGCTCATGCAACCTTTTATGGTGGCGGTGATGCTTCTGGCACAATGGGTATGGTCATAATGAAGAATGTTCAATAAAAATTGTACCTTTACTGTAACACCCATTTGAGTTTTTGTTTTAATTTTTTTATTTTTTTATTTTTTGCAGGTGGGGCTTGTGGGTATGGAAACCTGTACAGCCAGGGGTATGGGACAAACACTGCAGCATTGAGCACAGCTCTGTTCAACAATGGGCTGAGCTGTGGGGCTTGCTTTGAAATTAAGTGTGTGAGTGACCGTAGGTGGTGCCTGCCTGGCTCAATCGTGGTCACAGCCACCAACTTCTGCCCTCCAAACAATGCTCTCCCCAACAATGCAGGGGGCTGGTGCAATCCTCCTATGCACCATTTTGATCTCTCCCAGCCTGTCTTCCTGCATATTGCCCAATACAAGGCTGGAATTGTGCCCGTGGCCTACAGAAGGTGTGCTCTCTGGGGTTTTTTTTTTGTAAAATAAACCAACTTAATAAATTATTAGGTTCGTGTAAATATTTAATCTCTTTATGCCATTAATAAACCTTAATTTAACCACTAATTACAGTTTAATGGTCACTAAATTTGAAATTAAGATGAAATCTGGAGTTCGAACCACTGATCTTAATAATAATTAGAAGTCCCTCTCCAATCAATTGAACTACCTATCAAAAAGAAAAAAAAAAAAAACGAAACCGTGCTTTGTCTCTTATGAAATTTAAATCCACGTAGTTTAGTCAATTTTAGCAGCTCTATAATTATTTTTTCTTTTTTATTGAAAAGTACAAGAAGGGACATGTGATTATTTGACTTCAATCAGTATATATTTATAATATATATGCGTTGGGTTTGTTTATGTAGGGTACCCTGCAGGAGAAGGGGGGGCATAAGGTTCACGATCAATGGCCACTCTTACTTCAACCTAGTCCTAATCACCAACGTTGGGGGTGCTGGTGATGTAAATGCCGTATCCATCAAGGGGTCCAGAACTGGCTGGCAACCAATGTCAAGGAACTGGGGCCAGAACTGGCAGAGCAACACCAATCTCAATGGACAAAGCCTCTCATTTAAGGTCACCACCAGCGACGGCCGTAGCGTGGTCTCCGACAATGTTGTCCCCTCTGGCTGGTCCTTTGGTCAGACTTTCACTGGTGCCCAGTTCCCCTAGGGGACCCAGCCAACCAAAGCCAGCCATCCTTCCTGTCAATGCTTTTATATATAGTATAGTATTTTAGGTCTTTTAGTATACTCAATCAGTATTTTGCCCAGTATTTATGGCATATTAATACTGTAATCTGAAATGGGTCAGTCTTAATTAGGCTTGTTGGGTCAAAGCGAGAAGGGCTTATTTTAAAATGGCCCTTTCTCTCGTTTTGAGGCGATTGTGTCAATCGAGGGTGTCTCTACTTATGAGACTCTCCTTTTTAGTCTAAGTCTACTTGTGGGGGTCTTTGAATTTTTTTCCCTCTGCTGCTGTTAAAAGCCGGATGGCAGAGGTGGACTTTTACCACCCGCCATGAGTGGTTTGAATAGCAAATATTATAAAATGTTTTTCAGATTTTGGGTGATCTGGAAGCAACCCTTTTTTAGTTTTTTATAGATGCAGCTTTTTTTTTTTTTTTAAATTTTTGGGCTAAGTAAGGTCATTGTAATCGCTTTGGATAAGCTATGTACTTTGTCTGTCATGTAAATTTCCAATTTCTACTGATAATGGAAAGTGGAGAGCCAATGAGCTGTTATATTGTTATGGCCAATTGTTATTATGTTATATCTTTTCCCTCAATTGCCAACGTCAAGAAAGCAAAAATATAAAGGTTTGTCTACTGTAAATTGGGCCACCAGATGAGCTCTTCAAATGGTTACAAATTCAAGGCGAACCCCTTGTTCCACATTCGATCAAGCATTAGCTCTAACCCATGTGCTCGAAACATGGGTTGCAGATGCTCCGCAGTGTTTGCTGCATTTCTCAATCATTTCCCCAGTCCCATCAATTGTAATGTCCAAAACAAAGAAAGCATACTCCAAACTTACTTAAACTAATGATGCCTTGTTACTCTAAGATGCCTTGTTATGTTATGGGTCTTAGATAGATAAGTGGCAACGTGGCGACCAAAGCATAATAAATAAAAAATAATAAAGAGTTCGAAAAGAGTTTGAATTGGCGGGGGGTCATCCATATACATGTAATCGAAAAATCTTTATAAAACATAAAAAGTTCTACTTAGTAATTCGGATAAAAATATTGAGAACAAAAATATTAAAATTAAAAATATTATTACTCAAAATTGTAAATTGTTTAATAACAGTGATAAAAATATTGTAAAATAAATCTAATAAAATTTTTTTGTTTAATAAAATTGTTGTTAAAATAATTATTAATTTTTAAAATAACAATAAAAGACATGATAAATAATAATTTTTTAAAAAAAATTTACATTAAATTTAACTATTAAGAGTTTTTTATAATTAAAATAATTAATAATTTTTATCATACAAATGAGTGTTACATTTGAAAAAATATATATATTTTATGAATTACAATAACAGATAGTTAATTAGTCTATACTGAATAAAATGAACCATTTTTTTTTTTGACAATTTTACTATTTACTAATAATATTAATGAGCAAATGTAAATTTTCTACTAATATTAACTTTAAGTACTTTATATATGATTCAAATTTTTTTGAATAAAAAATATAAATAACAATCGTGTATTATTAAAACTCCTTAACGTTGAACTCTACTGATTGATCAGTTTAATAAATATAATTTCATCAAATGAAATTTCTAATGAGTTTGTAAATATTTTTATCTGTTTTTTGGAATCTTTGGAAGCTACAATAAGGCCAAAATAAGAGATGAAGAAATGGCTTTGTCGGGTTCAAGCCTAAGAAGAGAATTGCAGCACCCGACGGGCGGGAGGTGCAGACCTTCTGATGGGGTGCGAGCGAACCATAAACTCAAGGCAAATTCAGCCTCGATTCTGCGTGTGCTTGCAAGCTGCTGCAGATGGAAGGAGCAAAGATGTTTTGTACATGAAGAGGAGGCTGACTAAATGAGGGAAGAAAAAAAAGAAGAAGAAGAAGAAGAAGCAAGAATAGATTCTAATAACCAATGATTCAGGATTAACTATCGCATTACTATATTGATGTGTGACCATGAACATGAGTTTTCTCAATAAATGCCAAGCCAGCTGAACTCAAATGTTCCCTAACCTTGTACTTTTGGGAATATATCAACCAGTGATATTAGATTCCCCAAAGCCAGTGGAAGAAAATTAAGCTCAACCCAACTAGGCATGCAGGCAACCCTCCACCGAAAAATCTTTACATGATTAGAAGTTAAACGCTATTTTTAGAGGTTTGTGAAGACTCGGCAGCATACTCTAGTCTTAGTTTTGCTGCTGCTTCTTCAATCATTTTGTCTTTATTTGCTGGGCCATCCACAGCGCTATCTAGTCTTTTTAACCAAAGATCATAATTTAGTGGATGCGGGGTTCCACAAATACCTTTACAAGAGACAAGAAAATGACTTAAAGTTTCATTCTTCATTGGACCATTAATTTTTAAGTAAAAAGAACAAAATTTGCATGAAATTTATTTTACTTACAATTTTTATTCCTTTTGAAGTAACCAATTGTAAGATTAAATGTTTCAATCTTAATATTAAAAAATAGATATTATATCCATATTTTATCAAATATCAAATAATACAATACCTCTAAAAAAAACTAATGTAAAAGAAAGAGCACAAAATATAAGGAAAAAGAATCTAATTCATCAAACTAAAAACAATTTACTTACAAACAAGGGTCATTTTTATTATTCTTCTATAATCAAAGAATTTATCTCGTAAAATTCTTCCAACATAAGAAAAAATATTAGATGGCACGATGTTAAGATGCTAGTCAAATCTCTTAAAAGCGGGATCATTTGCAGAATTTTGACAAATATAGTTTTATGATGTTATTGATACAATAACAATATCTCTTTGCATTTTAAATGAAAAACGTGGCATCACAAATAATATCTTTTATCTTGTCGTTCATACTCTAAATGTCCTTTCAATACAACTTTTTAGTGATGAATATGTCCGATTAAAGATTTCTTTATGTCCTCTTGCTCGTCGATCATGTTGAAATTTTGACAAATGATATCTTGTACTTTTATAAAGCTCAAGATATCCTTCAAGTGTTGGATATCCAGCATCAACAAGATAATGTTTACTCATATTAATTCATAAAAATAAGGAATTATGAAGTAAATAATTCATTATATAAAATATTTATTTAAAAAAAATCATATATGTCATGATTAGGAGATAATACTTATTGGTGGGTGTAAAAAATTATGATTTAGATTATTGATAGCTAAACTAAAAATATAGCTATCATGTATTATACCTTTCAAACCAATTAACACCAAAGTGAATTGCATATTAAAACTACATGTCATCATTATATCTTATATTAGTATGCCTTTTATTTTAATAAATCACATTTGATCAGCCATATAAATATATAAATACAAATGCATATGTATATTCTATTGATTATTTTAATACAATCTTATTATTAAAACATACCTATCTTTATATTTAATCTATATAACAAAATTTAGCAAATAATATTAGTAAATAAAAACTAATTATTTGATGTGATAATAAGATTATTATTTATAAAAAATATATATTAAAATACAACATATATTTACTATCATAGAGAATTTGTGGCATGATATTTGTAAAATCATAGTTATGAGGTTTAATAATATCTTTTGCGAGTGATAACACTGTTAATAAAACTTCTGCAAAATATTCACTAATTATTTCCTTTGAGTGTTGAAATCTATTAGATTCAATACAAGAAAGAAAATAAAAAAACATATATATTTTGTTAATTAAAGATATTTTTCTTGAAAATTTTAACTCATACTTTAATTATAGATCAATACATCATTAGAGCAATATTTTTTTATTTAGTCTAAATATATTCAAACGTCATATGTTATGACCTCCTATTAATTTAATCACTCATTTCATTTTTATTTGATATGAGATCATACAAGATTCTTCGTATATATGCATATAATAATAGGTACAAACAACACAAACAACCTCCACTTCTAATAGTTGAAATTCATCTTCATTGTCATCATCATTATCATAATATCCTTCACATTGATTAGTATACTCATTAATCATATTTATAGAAAAAAAATGCATATATTAATATATAAAACACTAAATATATCAAAGATTACTCATATTGGCTATAAGAAAAGAAAAGCTAAAGATTGATAGTTATTAAATGTATAAAAAAATAAATAACATCATAGCACAACAAAAAAAAAATAAAATGAAACTCAAAAAATTATTATGTCTAAAAATTGTTTCTTTTACTGAATCCTTCCCAGTCTAGTCACTTTCCTAATTAATTCCTTTCATTACTTCTCATCTTTCTTCAAAGCATCCCACTCTTGCATTCATTCTTTTTTTTTTTTTTAAATCTTCAACCACATAAGTTCATTTTTACTTATCAAAATGAGTTTTAGGTCTAATGCATTTTTCAATAACTTTTATGCAGATATCACCAAAATATATATATATATATATATATGAATTCCTTTCTTATTCTATACAACTTTCAATGTTTTACTTGTATTATCTTAAATCCCTTGGTTGTCATTATTTCATCTCATCTATAATAATTTTAATTCAGTATTTGCATGATTAAAATATTGAAATTAAAAGTAGCAACGGACAATATATTTAACAAATGTCTAAACATGAAAGAGAAAAGACAATCATGCATAAGTGTAAGAAATTTCAAATTTGGTATATGGTACTAGCACAAAAGTATCAAATTTGTTCATGCTTTGCGGAAGTGCGGACGGTTTTTTTCACTACTACGCTGGTGCTCTGTGGCGGGTAATGTAAGGGTGTAGGTTGCAGCCAACTGATAACTGTACAATTAACAAGTCATTCTAAATGGCAAAAGAATCATGATATTCAGAAGCAGCAAAAGCTGCATCGACATAACAAAAAATAAATAAATAAACAAAAGTGGTCTTTGAAACCGAACTAATTACACTAATTACCTACCTTTTCATTTCTGATTTACAATTCCGTAAAAATGGAAGATCAGGGCAGAGACAATGGAATAACCACACAGTCTTAAATAGTTTCCAGCATGTCCCCAGAGGCAGAAAAAGTGGGTTCTAACTATAGCAACCGTCCAACACATATGCTCTTCCAATGTATAACGAAGCATTAATTAATGGCTCGATTCACCTGGAAATATATGTTTTGATGTATATAATTTTGCATTTGCCTACTTCAAGAAGATATGCCCCTTATTAGTACATATCCTCACATAATTGCCCACTTCTTATATTCGTTTGGCCAGCAACCACCGTCCTTGATATTCTAATATCATATGTACCAAAATGAAGATAAACCATAAAAAATAAATGAAAGTGATCTGGTTTACAATTCCGTAAAAAAGGACAAAAATGAAAAAGAGAAGGGAAGGAAAGAGAGATGCCAAG
Organism: Bruguiera gymnorhiza; assembly: GCA_020883675.1. Taxonomy (NCBI): domain Eukaryota; kingdom Viridiplantae; phylum Streptophyta; class Magnoliopsida; order Malpighiales; family Rhizophoraceae; genus Bruguiera; species Bruguiera gymnorhiza. The sequence goes on from JAIRCJ010000180.1 coordinate 327,048, forward strand.
AGCGACTGAGAAATTCCCACGCTAATGGCTTGCAATGCACCCAGACACTTTCCAAGCAACGGATAAATGAAGACAAAGGCCTCTGATAACACTTGAAATAAGACTACAATGTTTATGGTTTGAATAATGCAGGAGCACCTTGTAAAGGGGGTCAATTATTGTTTTAGTGGAACTGACGGAGAATTGCTTAATTATATTATACATGTCCTGAGCATGCATGTGCTGTGTAAGAGACTGCAGATTTTTAATTTGATTGTAAGTGCCCACCTGCGGAACAATAACCAAAGAATATGAAAATCAGAGTGACAACAAAATACCAATCTATAATTGCTTTTACACTACTGTTGGCCTTACCGCAACTCTTTTTGTAAGACAATATTATAACATCAATCACTAATGAGAACACTACACTTTGTATTAAGAGTACCCAGCAAATATGAATTGAAAGAACTTACCAAAAAAAAAAAAAAAGAGTTGAAAATAAATGAGAAAGGGAGAGAGAAGAATGTGAATTGAGATTTTATGATTAGAAGAATTAAAAAAAAATGAAAAATATGAAATTATATAGACGTAGAAACTCACCAGCAAATTTCGTGAAAGAAACAAACCTATTACACAAGAAAGTCCTAACTTCGACTTTATTGTATCTGAGAGGAGAGATTCTTACCAAAACTAATTCATAAATTTAGAATTTTTTCTTTTTTAAAATAAAAACTCTAAAATAGGAGTAAAGAAGATGTTTTTATCAATAAAAATTTTATTCAATTCAGAATTCTTTTGAGAGGTGCGTTGTACTATAAGTCTATTCTTAAAGCTCAAATAAACTCAAGAGATGATTTACAGAAAAAAAAAAAAAGAGTTTATCAAATGGTAATATTGAATAAGTTCTTAAATTGTCAAGGGTTATTTTTATTTGTTTAACTCAAAATTAATTGTTGTGCTCTGAATTTTTTAACGTTTTTGAAAAGCTTCTCTAAACCTTTTTTTTTTTTTTTTTGAAACCACAGTTTTGGAAGACATTAGGAAACACCATTTAGAAAAAGTTACCACATATCATAAAAATTACTTTAGAGTATAAAATACAATTTTCACACCTCAACGAAGTTTCCACCACAATACCAAACAAAGCTAAAGACATGTATAGAATTGAAGGTTAAAATTCTGACTGTTATTATCAGAGAATTTTCTGTTTGTAGGTGGTGACTGATAGTGGGAAACATTCATTTGATTGAGAATGGGAATCTTCCACCAAGTTTCGTCAGTTGTAAACAGCCAAGCTTTGCTTTCGCAGCTCAAATTAACTTTAGGGGAATCCTTCAAAATTTCTAGCAATTAGATGTTCAACCCTTCGATTCTAATACTATTTAAGATGATTTTGATGAAAAATTAAGAAATTCATTTGTCGAATAATCTTAAGAATAAATTTATAAATTTTAATGATAAGGTCTACCCGTTGCCAATGTCTTGATTGTAAATAATGTTGAATTTCTTAGTCGTACTAGATTGACAGTGTACCACCTGATGGTCTGGATTCAAATAAAACGTAAGACATCATTTCGTGTCAATGTCACTATTTTTTGTTAGAAAAAAAAAAGAAAAGAAAAGAAACAAATGTAAAATAAATAAGTAAATAAAATTATATGAGATTTGAAATAAAATATGTATTTTTAACGTGTAAGATACAGACTTTTTAAAACAACTTTATTTTCCAAGGTCTTTGTCACATTGCTATCGGACTCTTATCTTTGCAGATTGCATGAAGATTCATTCCTGTTTCGCAACGACAATGCCCCAGGGAGCCTGCGGAAGTAAAATCACTCGCATTTGTTGCTCAGAAACTGATATCTCCTCTCTCTTTTTTTTTTCCTTCTTCTTCCCTCCCCCCCCCCCACCTTTTTTTTCCTTGTCGTTAAATCTCGAGAAAATCACAAGGGATAATGGGAATACAAACGCACGTACTTCCAGGGTTTGTATGATAAAATGGATCAAATGGGTGTATTCTAATTGGATTTCACCTGTAGTGTTTGATTTTAATTTCACTTTTTGTTTTTTTTTTTTGGCTTGCGTTGTCCTTTTAACGCGGCTGGTCCTGCGAGACAAACGCTGATAGATTCCAATGGCGGCACGCAAACCGCTGGCAAACGCAACTTCTCGGACAGCTGCCCATGTGCGCTGCTGTTCGCTCCTCTGACCTTTCTGTCCGTTCACCAGCTTTCCTGATAACCCTGTGGACCCAGTTTCAACGTAACATTAGCAGAACCAGAAAGACAACGACTAAATATCCCTTTTATAATATCTTCTTTTTTTCTTTATTGTCTAACCAAAAAAACCAAAAAAAAAAAAAAAAGGGACAGAGCAAATAAGATCTTTTTTTAAAAAAAAAAATTGAATTCATTTTATTTTGTGTTTATTATTTTACTTAGGCAAAAATTTGTTGCATCCAATTTTTTTTTTTTTGTATCAGTCAAATGCAAGTACATGAATTTTACAACTATGATAATTTATTATTCTATAACTCACATTTTCTTTTTCAAGTAAATTCTTATTTTCATCATCTTCAAGCAATATATTAAGAATTTGGAACTGGGCCAACATCATTGTTAGCATTTCATAAAATAATTAAATTTCAAAAATATTTGTAAATCTTTTTTATATGATGTTTTCTGAAAATAACAATATTTTTCATTTCCAACTTCATTTTTTTTTTTGAAACGAGAAATTATATATAGCTTATATATATATATATATATATAATGAAAAAAAATATATAATTCAAACTTTTATTTTATTTTTAATACAAAATTCATAAATGAATTGTCGTAAATAAGTTGGCTCATTTTCAACTTCAAATTGTGCATGGTACGAAGAAAATGTCAGTCATGGGCTTTTAAAATTCAACGATGTGAGGTCAATATTGGGTTGAGTGGTCCGTGTAAATAGATGGCTTTAACTTAAAAAATTAAAGAGAGAGTGACACCTCGCGCACTTAATGCTTCTCTAGTACCAGTTGGTTGGAGGGCTCGAGCAGTTGAGTTTGAACCCAGAGCATTAATGCAGCCCAATACCTCGACCGTCCACATGGGTATAGGCTCGGCTCTTTACTGCACCCTCAGTCCTAAGACCCCGTTTTACTTGAAAAATACTTATGGAACACAAAAATAATTTAACATAATTAATAAAATCATACAAATAACATTATAATAATAAGAAGTGAGTTAATAAAAAAAATTAATATAATTTTGATAAATATATCTAGCGATCTTTCTTACTTCTGGGGTTTAGCCCCTGGTTTGATTATACACATTCCGCATAATTTACAATTACTATATACATCATATCAATGCCGAATTCAAACACTAATTCAAGTGTTTCTAATGCTCGTTTAGGTTATATTTCCTATATCATTAATTTTAATAGGTTATGATCCACGGCACAATCGTTGAGTTTTGAGAATAAAAGGTTTTTCGGTACTTCTATATACTTTGGCTGCCTACATTTTACTTTTTTTTTTTTTTTTTAATCATTTTACTTTGAACTGGTTAATGTCACTAAAGAACTCTGGGCTGCACTTCTAAGAGGAAGCATCATTCCATAAATTAGGGTTGTACTGTATTTGTTGGTCAGCATTATTGGATAATTAATCCGCTTAGAATACACCTCAATCTAACTTATATTATCTTAAAAAAATAAAAAAAATTAAAACTCATGTCTCAAAACACCTAAAACTAAATTTATTTGAATAATCCGAAATACCTGAAGTTTAATGTACATGAAAGCTAATCAACTCAAAAGAGATGTCTAAAAGTCACTAAATTGCAAAGTTAATAAATTAAAATAACTTAAAACTCGATTTGAACCTATTTGTCACTTTTAATCATAAAAACATGTTTTTCGGTCTCCTTATAAATAGTATGAAGACTACACAATGTGAAAGAATTCAACTAAATCTTTTTGTTTTTTTTTTTTCCTTTACCTTAAACTAAAGATAGTCTACAGACCAAACTAAGAAAGATGGAATTATGTTTTTTCGTTTTTCAAAAAACAATAAAAAGAGTTTAAGTAGGAATATTGAGTGTGATTCGGTCTCTCTCTCTCTCTCTTTATTTTAAGAAAGTCTCACAGCTCTCCTTGCCCTTTCTTCTTAAAAAATGCGTATAATGAGTGTGTATATGTAACTTTCCTACTTGCAAATGAGCACCTACGATTATTTTTTGGTTTATTAGAAGACATTGGATTGTAAAGCATAGAAATCTCATAGCTCAGCAATTCTCATTATCTCCACTTAACAATTCAAATCTAAAATTTTTAAGATACACGTTTAAAACTCTTGTATAATAGAGTATTTCCTTGAACACATTGCGCCCATAAGATGAACACATGGGTAAAAACCAAAGAAGTCCCTCTACTTTGGTCCCATTGAACTCTCGACTCTTTTCTTTTCCAAACTCCTCCAAATTCAGAAAGTGACTTTCATTAACGTATAACCATCTCATCTCCTTCTCTCTCTCTCTCTCTCTCTCTCTCTCTCTCTGTTTTTTTTTTCTTTTATATTATTTTGCTGTTAATTTTGGGTACATTATACTAATTGTTATTGTCTATTAGTTTTTTACACGACAGAAGTACAACAACGTGACATGGCCAAGGTTGTCAAATAGCAAGAGTAGGGAAAATCTCTTGCAATTCCCTGTTGCATAGTATTTCCACTTGTCTGACCATACTCTAATTTTTGACTTTTTTCCCTCATGAAAAATTTAATTTAGAATTTATAGCCCCGCCAAAATTAAACTGAAGTCTCCGCATAGAACCTATTCAATGGCCTAGGTCGGCACTATCAAATCACGGCTTCATCCTTCCCCTATCAATTCGAATGCCAACATCACAACCACAATCTAGGCTAGTTGTATGTCCATTAAATGACTTATGGAAGTGTCAACTTCTTGCAGTTAGCTTGTGGAGTTAACCCCTTGTCTCCTTCTGTGGTTCGAGTAGCTAAGGTAACACTAGTTACAGAGATGTAGGTACACTAGTTTCAGTGATGTGATTCTTCAACTTGCAAACGAATGGAGAATTCAATCCATTGAATTAGTGGAACCCATGTTGACAAAGGGGAAGAGGAAGAGACGGGGTGAACTGATAAGTGATTCAAGCTCACGTTCAGGTCCATAATTCTTTTTTTGGCCCATTTTGATGGATATGGTCCACGTTTTTTAGATTATATATATATATATATATATATATATATATAACCGTGAGCTGCTGGTTAGGGTTCATTGTGTTCCCCGGTTGGGTGGTTCTAACGAGGACATGTAATGTGCCCAACCTGATGTCAGGTTTATTTCCATAAGTTTTGTGCCCTGGAGGCCCAGAACCCATCCGCATATTTGTTTTTCATACAACCGAACATCGGGCCTCAGGCTGCAAGGAAGATGCCAAGAAGAACCGTGTCAAGCTTTTCTTCACTAGAAGCTGTTTCATTTCGCTGTTATCGGCGAAAAAAGAGATGGAAGCAGGTAACAAGCACAGACAGAGGCAGGCAGAATCAAAATGTAGCCGTCAAAAGAAACTCAATCCATACAATGTTATTTCGAATTGCAGCCGTTCCTATATGGTTTACAATATACAGGCAAGGACTAAGTCAGGAAGACGATGGTCTAACTGCGATGAGCGACCTTGTCATCAAATAGAGGCAACTTAGAGAAAGCTATCAACCGTATGGTTTCTATACATTAGAGTTGTAGTATCACACCAGTGGTGCCTCATTGGGTGGGAGTCAGCACCGTTCCCCCTAATGGGCAACCAACATTACGACACTTGTAACTTTTTTCATGCTGTTTAACGTGTAATTCTACAGCTCTCGCTGGCTGGCTGCCCCTGGCACTCTCATGGCTTAATATATACGTTGCAAACTCCTTGGGTTCATTTGTGATCTGTCATGAAAGTGGCCAAGCTTTCTGGTAAATTTGATATCAGAAAGTCTACAGCAATATCACTCCTGAACCTCAGTTTGGATGCTGCAATAAAAGAAAAAATGCTCAGGTTTTTCAGTAACAAGTGCTAAGGGGTTTCAATCACCAAGAACAAAATTAACATAAAGAAGACTAGACCATTTTCCTTTTTCATTTTTCAGAAGGGAAAAGGGATACAGTGGCCTACAATTTGGAATAGAGGTGAAAGCAAGGCACTAAACATTCATTTCAAATGTAACTCATCGTTTGCAGTACAGCTCCTTTCCATTAGGAGGTCAAGTTGATCCAAGGCTAATCAATAAGTCACTAAAAGGATTTACTCTGTGTTCAAGGCTTCCATGATGTTGAATGCCCAAGCATATGATGGATGAAACCGAAAACATCCAAACAAGCAATCCAAGTGGAAAACTCGAGTTCATTCCAATAACCACAAGCAAGCTGTGGAATAACAAGTTTCATGGGTTCATTGGATGAACCACAAGCCCACATTCTACTTCACCATGGAACCACATTTCTGTGAGGCTAATTGAAAATTACCACATTTTTCCATAAAGGAACAGGCTCTAATAAATATCATTCTTGCACAATCAGGTCGTCAAAATGTACCAAAGAATTGGAGCGAACACAAAATTCTATTTATATTCTTCTGATAAAAGTTAGCTAATAGTTAGGAAAGAAAGAACTTCCATAGCATCCCTTGAGACAAAAATTGCACAAATCTTACTCAAAAAAGAGGTTAGAAATATATTGAGTTATAGAACATTAACAGCTATTTCAGACAACTAAAATTTATAAATTTTTTGTACCACAAAAGGTTCTCTTATATAACAGCCCTCTCACTGAATTTTTATTTCTTTACAGATGTGGAGGATCAAACTTTTCTCACCAGCGCTCTACATTTATCTTTGGATGTTTTAAATCTACACCCAGCCCAGCAGTTAGTTGGTCAACTACAATCATTATCCCATCAGCTACTTTGTCAGCTAAATGTCTCCTATGAGTTCATAGATGACCCAATAACAATGAGAAAACATATTAGAAAATCTTGATGACACTCATAGACATCAAACCTGGGAATACAGATGCTCATCAAACATGGTCACATTGCTTGGTCCTGATGTGGAGGCCCAGCTACCAGGGGTTGTGTCATAACCCGATTTGGGGGTTTCAAAGCTTCCATTAATAAGAAAATCCACATTGCTTTCCTGTAGGTTCATCTTTGCCGCAGGTTGGAATTTTGAGACATTTAGCAAATTAAGATTGTATGAAAAGAATGGATACTGTCCAGCCAACTTCAGCCTCAGTGATGCAGCTCCATTCAACTCATCAAGAAGATCATTTACACTATTTTGTTGACCAGAAGTAGATTAGTCTGAAGTTTTTCCAGTGCTGAACAAACCAGAATAACTCACAAAGGAGGAACTCACAGAGCACTCGACGTCCCTGAAGGAAAAGTAGGTCAATCAATGGGATTAGTATCATGTAGTGACTTTTGAGAACAAGAACAACTCTATCTAAAAATAACACAGACGTGAACGGAATCTTCATACATTCTAGAATACTTTGTGCCATGTTTTACACCAGAGATTACCACCCAAATATAAAAATGATTCCTAAAACCATGAATTCCATGCTGTGCTAAGCCCTTCCATCTTTTCCATCTACTGGGGCTCTGTGAATTAGTGTCTTTGCACATGTTCCTACATACAAAAAGTTTCATACAATTACTTTTAGCTTTGAGTGAGAAGGATAATACTTGAGCATGAGAATTAGAAGCACCCTTTTGAACGTTTCTGACATTTGGGAAAGCATATTTGGGTTCTCTGATATCATGATATGTTGACCGTTATTATTTGAAATTCATGGCACAGGTGCTAGCTGCTGCTCAGTACCCATTCTGAAACGCGTGTGCATCCCATTTTGGAACTGTGAGCAATATTCATTCAGATAGCATCTTTCGACAAAGACAAATGAATGACTCGTTGAGGAAAGCATTTGTAGAAGTAAACAACCAATTTCTTACCTGAATATTACATTCTAATGGCATGAGTTGCTGTTTACATAGATTCTCCTGGTCAAAAGAAATGAAAAGTTACCATTAAGAGATTTGTGCTTTTATAAGTGGTTCCAGGGCAAATCCAATAATTCTAAAATTCAATCTTATACTGTCTCAATGAGCCAAGAAGAGACAGATATAGATAGCAAATTATCAGTTTAACAGCCCAAAAGACACATACCAAAGAATTGATAGTCTGACCTTATGTACTTGAATTTGGTTAAGTGACCCTCTAAGCAAATTTTCCAGTTGCCCCAAATGTTCCATGTTGTTTATCTCATCTGGGTTAGTCCAATAGCTACAGAAACACAAAATCAATTTTGAATTAGCACTGGTATTGACCAGCTACAATGCAGATTAAAAGATTTCAAGGGCTCACTTCAGTCTTTTACGCACTTCAGAAAGTTGATCTGCAGTAATCTTGATTGATTACTTGGGTCCTGCTCAATGCAGTTTTAAACATATCAAATTGTCATCATCAAGACTGTACAAGAAAATGAAGTTCAATGTGTCGTAGTGACATTGCTATTATTTCAGTTTCATACCTCTATTGTACTTGAAACAAAAGAACAGAATGTAAAAAGTTAAAGTACATGGACTCACAAAAGAGCATCATAAAAAATAAAAAAAAAACTGAAGATAGCATACCTTGTGCCCAGAAATTCTGGTATGTGAATGGTCCAACTTCTTGAAAGTATTTTTCAATGCCTAGACTCTCAAAGAGAAACCTAAGAGATTCATTTGATCAGTGACAAAAATGAAATAACATCAATGAAACCAACCAGCACTTGTAACAAATTAACATTGGCAATGGCTTATACAGAAGGCTTACTTCAAGGCTTTCTAACTTTCTGCCCCAATGAAAGTAAAAAGGAACAAGATTTCAAACTCCAGTAATATTCAGCTCTCAAATACATGTATCATAAGAATAATGAGAATAACAATGATAACTGAAGTGAAAAATTTAGCATACCTTTTTGCCCTCTCTTGAGGTGTTATCTGAGCAAATTTCACAATGACTTCATCAATACTGCTCTGAATGACCAAAAGAAAGGAAATTTCAAATTTTTTGCTTGTCAGTTTGATGAAAGCTTTCATCATGAACCTTAAAGTTTCTCTGATTACATCAATAAAGAAAGATGTATGAGGAAATCAAGGCATAGAAACCCCATAAAGGAAAGAAAGACTATCCTTTTTCAAAGAATTTCCCACCAAACTCTGTCTCCCAATCAAACCCTCCCCCAACCCCACAAAAAAGGAGATTTATCTGCACTAAACTTATATCGCTGAAAGAAGATTCTGTAACTATCTGAACTTCAAGTTCATAATTTTAATTTGTTTACAAGCCAGACATTCATAAATAAGTAAAGAGCAGAATGATTGTACCTGCGCTTGCCTTTGCATGAGGAAGGCTTCCCAGTTGGTGAGAACATGAGAAGGACAATATCTATGTCACACAATAAGGATAACTCATTAGCCTTCTTCATAATGCTATGCTTCCTTTTAGCATAAGTTGCTTGACGGCCATTTGTGTTCTCCAATCTCTTGATTTTTCCCCTAACTCTACCCATCCCGCATATAACAAGTTGATATTTTCAGCCTTGAAGGTGTCCCACAATTCCAAAGCCTAGAAATTTCCAATTTAGAAGCTCCTACAGAATTCCCTCCATGCATTTCAAAACTTTATGATCATTACCACTTACCTAGCGCAAATAGATGCAATCATTCACCACAAATTTAATCAATCGGCACCAACAAGTCTCACCACAAGTTAAAAAATTTTCAGCACAAAACAAGTAAAATTCAAATAAAAGTGTCACATACATTATGAACAGCCAAAAAAAGCTTTCCCTCGCAGAAGTATTGCGGAAAAGAGAAATAAAAACATCTAAACTAGACTGAATTGTAGCCAAAATAGCTAAAATATAATCAAAAGAGCCCGATTAAAGAATCGGACGGTTAATGTGCTTCCCTTATTTGACAGAAACGAGGAGACATGTATCGACCCCAGTGTGAGTAAAAAGATAATAATGTGTAAAAGAAGCAGAAAAGGCTCCAAAAACAGAAAACTTACCCAAATGAGCTAATCAAACGATGAGCTGAACATGCGTGATTCAGAGTGCTGAACGTGGGGCAGCTTGAATGAAACGAACAAAAACTCAGAGAGAGGTGAGCTCGCATATAGGAATTGTCACACACGACCGGGTGAGCGGCAAAAGCAGTCATGGCGTTGGGAGGGAGGGGAGCTCGAGAACCGGGAAACGTCACAGAGGTTCATCCCCAACAGCTCAATACCAACCAAAAAGCCACCGCCTGTCCTCCCAGCCCAACCAACCAAAAAAAGAAACGATCTTTGTAACTCATTCCTTTCGAATGTCAGCAAAATATACAAGGAAAGAAAAGATAGTAAATGGATGCAAAAAGAAATAAATATATAAGATAAATATTAATTTAAATTATATAAAATATTAATTTTTTAAAAATATATATTATAACGTAATAAATTACAGTGATTGTTTGTTTTAAAATATAATAAATTTTTTTATTAATGTGTATATATAAGTGAAATAATAAAATCATACTAATTTATTAAATTTAATAATTTTTAATAATTCAAATATAAAAAAGGGAATATTTATATTATTTTTATTTAATATTTTATAAAAGTAAATATTAAAAATAAAAATAATAAATAATTTATTATTATAATAAATAATTTTTTAATAAATAAAAATAATTAATTAAATAATTATTAATTTATTTATAAAGTTTAAAGTATTAAAAAAAATTAAGTAATATTAAATTTTTTTATATTAACTATAAATTTAGGTTATATGATTTAAAAAAATTTATAAAATATAAAATAAATATTATATTATAAACTAGTTCTTTCAAAAGTCAAGCTGCTGCCGTTTCTCTCTTCTGTCTCAATCTGTTACCTTTTAGATAATATAATAATATAACAGGCACGAAAAGAAAAGAAGATCAGTGAAAGTAATAAAAAGTGATTTTCTTTTTACGTTGTTTGAATGGGAGTGACCATTTAAAAATTTAAAAAGACTAAAGGAAAAAAAAATTACAAATTAATCACCCTTCTTTCTATTATTGAACATTTTAAATTTATTTAAATCAGTGGGTTTTATTTTGCGCATCATAATTTTCTGGGATCCCACTATAGGGTCAGAGTGGAAGATGGAGTAGAGATATTATTTATTTATTTATTTATTTTTAAATATATGTGACATATAATATATAATGTGTATATTAATAATGATAATATACAAAATATAAAATACTTTTTTTTTTTATTAATTGTATACATATTTTCTTTATGTTGTGTTATGAACAGTGAAAAAGGCATAAAATAATAAAAAATGGTGAATCGGCTCAGACATCTCTGAAACGCTGGCGCTATGCCGTCCGCGGGACTCCAAGCACGCCCTGTCTTCCTCCTGCCTCTCAACAAATCCACCGCCAGCTGCCTCGCCAGCAAACCATCCTCCTCCGCCGCACCAATCACCGCCAACCCCGGCATTCTCTTCCGGGAAAAGCTCATATACCTCACCGAACTCAAAGTCGACACCCAAAAGGCCCTCACTCTGAACCCAAACCTCCGCTCCACTCCCATCTCCGCCCTCCACTCCGTCGAGCGCTGCCTCTCCTCCATAGGTCTCAACCGCTCCGCCATCGGCCGGGTCCTTGACATGCACCCGAGCCTCCTCACCTCCGACCCCAACCTCCATATCTACCCAGTCCTCGACTTCCTCCTCCACGAGGTCCGCCTTCCGTTCACGGCCATCTCCAAGTCCATTTCTCGATGCCCCAGACTCTTAGTCTCCAGCGTATCCGGCCAGCTCCGCCCCGCCTTCCTCTTCCTCCAAAACCTAGGCTTTGTGGGCCCGGAAGCCGTTAACTGTCAAACAACAGTGTTGCTTGTGTACAACGTTGAATCTACTCTGATGGGTAAAGTTAAATTCTTGTTAAATTTGGGTTTTGAGTATGACGAGGTTAGGGAAATGGTGGTCAGGTCACCGGGGCTGTTGACTTTTAGTGTGGAGAACAATTTGGTGCCCAAAGTCCAGTACTTTTTGCGGGAAATGAAGGGTGACTTGGAGGAACTGAAGAGTTTTCCACAGTATTTTTCTTTTAGTTTGGAGAGGAAGATAAAGCCTAGGCACAGAATGTTGATGGAGTACGGGCTGAAGCTGCCATTGTCGAAAATGTTGAAGGTTAGTGATGGTGAGTTCAGTTCAAGATTGGTCGAAATGCGATTACGATCAGTGAAGTAGAGTTAGCTAAAAAAAAAAAGAAAGGTTCTAACTTATGTATATATTTTTTATTATTTTATTATTATTATTATTTTTTGCTATGTTTCAGTTTATTGTTAATTGTTGATTGATATTTGTAATGGTTAATTGTTTCTGACGGTATTGTGTGGTAAGTTTAATATCTGCTTTTGAATTTGAAGCTTTTGTTTATTATTAGGACCTTCACGGTGGATTGTCCTATAAGTTGAGGACATGGGAAGTTGTTTAGAGTGTAAAAGTTCTGATCTTTGACAATTCTGTTGATACACTATTTAATTTATTCCTGGTTTGTGTCTAAAAGAAATACAAACAGCACAAAGTTTTTGGATGGTTGTGCTTACTTTGTACAGTTTTCTGAATGTCCCAAATGTTTTTTTCCTGATCAAGAGTAGGTTATTTTCATACACATAAAAGAGCTAAGATGTTGGCAATGGAGCCATTAATTAGTGTTGGTGGGGATGTTGTTCATAGTTTAAAATTTGTGACATTAGAAAGTGAGTTTGCTATCAAAGTTCAATTGATGTTTTCTTCTGCTGGAAATTTAAATTGATGTCCTTTTTTCTTTCTAGTGTCTCACTTTGTTATTTTTGCTTGGGGAATCATCACAGAAAAAACAAAGAGCTATGCAGGCATCAACATCATTTTGCTGTGATCTTGAGGAGGCAGAATGTTGTTATTGAAACAAAAATTAAAAGTTGGATGGTTTGGCTTGGTTACAACACTTTTTTGTCCCAGGAAAAACTATGTGACAACTTTAGAACCAATATTGAAATTTATTTGAGTAAGTGAAACAAATTGTTGTTAATATTAAACAGAGTGCAGGTCTCTTCAGCTTTCTCCACTCCGTTGCTACCAAATGGGAAGTTGGAGAGCCAGCAGAGTTAGAATATTTCTGTATGCATGTTGTTTCATTAGGTTCTTTCTTTTCTGCCCTGCTTTGACAAAATGTGGTAGTTTGCTTTATTAATGTTTAGAAAGTGGTATTAATGCTTGAAACTGTGCTGTTGATATATTAGAGAGTGGAATGAAAATGCTATCTTGGAGGATGTTTTGATTCAGTGCCTTAGGATCAAAAGATTGTATCAGCTTCAATAATTTGTCATTTGCGTTGCAAGGTATAAATTTATAGCATTCAAGTCACCTTATTTATTGATGAAATGCTTGTTTTGGGGCACCTTTGTCTGTAGTGAAAGTTGCGGATTTACTGTAGTCATCACTTACTTGGTTTGGCTTTGTGATTTCCATTGTTTGAGGAGTGTGCCAACTCTCTGTTTCATAAGCATTGTATTCCCTCAGGGATATAGTATATGTATACAACATCATACTGAATTGAAGGAAAGATCTATAGGTATGCCTTGATCAAACATGGTTTCTCATGAAGAGGTGGCATTGTGGATATTGGTTCTGGATTAGAGTGCTAATTCTCCTCAAGTGAAAGAAAACCCTCTGGGTGATTTTCACAGAGAGCTTTGGGGCCTGAGGAGGCCTGAGCTTTGGAAGTTCTATATGTGTTAACCTTTGGGTGCTTGCTGACCACTTTCTGAACTATTTCTGGACAGGGTAATAGAGTTTCAGTTGTAATATGGAAAAAGCTTGCAAGCTTTGCAGCAACCAGTGATAACTGGAAGTTGAAAAGGTTGAACGGAGGTTAATGACCATTGTAGTAGGATCTTGCTGTTAACTGCAGCTAAATAAGCCACATCATTTACTTGAACAAGCACGTGCATTTCTGGTCCTCATACAACTTGTACACAACCTCCTTTTTACGAAATCCTGAATTGTTTGATATCTGTTTTTTATTGCTACTTTTTCAGGAGTGGGTGCTGAACATTGAAATGAAGCATAACTTGTTTCTTTTTTCTCTGGATCAATTTGACCATTTATTCGAGTTCTTATGCCCATAGTGTATTGTTTAACTGGTTCTCCTCATTGTAACTTTAAGCCCACTGCATGATGCCAATAAAATATGGGAAATCATGGCAAAGCCAAATATTGGATTTAGATTCCTTTTGATATCTCACATGGATGACTCATCCGACACTGAAGCTACAAACTCATGATATATTTGGATCTTTTGAACCTTCATGTGGTTAGGATTTCTTTTCTAGGAAACTTCTTTATGTTTATTCAATAAATGCAGCTGTTGTTTATCTTAGTTACTGCGCCTTTTGTGTCTTGAGGGGTATTATTGTCTCATTTTTCAACACGCGTTTTTCTGTTGATTTGCAGACCTTGTTAGTTCATTATGTTTCGTTCTTTCACCACTACACGTGAACTGTTTTGTCAAGTGTCTTGTTCCAGCAATTTAGCTTTGACCTAAACTTGGCATTCATGAAAACTATGTCTCTTACATCTGGGTATGCTTAAAAATTTTTTCTGTTTTATCTTACATCCTTCTTTCCAGAAAATTTTCTTTTTATCAGGGCTATCTTTAATAACTTTTGAGCAGGGAGATAGAATATCATAGAAGGTTAAAATTTACCAGTTGGTAGGCCACTATCTGGCAAATTGTTGAAGCCCTGATCAGATTGTGTACAGACTTGAATACTTGCCTGCCTTCCTTGGTTCAGCAAGGCTGTCTTTCAGCATGGCAACATGAATCAGGCTACAAGCTGCTGGCATCATTCCCTTGGCTGTTTATATTAGACCATACATAGAATTTGGTATAGGATTCTGATTTGGTGTGTGCAGCACTGTGCATATGCTCCATTGGATTGGATGCTTGAATTGGAGAGTAATTTAGTTCACCAGACATGGACATGTTAGCACCAAATTATTTCCATTTGGTGTATCACAGAAATTGGCCAGTCACAAAAGAATGCGGTAGATATAGAGTCAACTTATAGTTGCCTGAATGGCACTGGGCGTTTGGTGGCTTTGCTTCACTCCGAGGTGTTGCAATGAACATCCTGTATGACACGCAAATGCAGTGATCATATATACTCTGTGAGCAGAGGAAGGGTTTTTGCATCCCCTATTGTTTCTGTAAGTAGCTGTCGGTACAATTTTCTTTCCAGTTCGAGTCAGAATAGAAATTGAGCTTTAAAATTAATCAATTTCAAACTGAATATCCAGTCTACGGTGATTGGCATACGACAGGCAGGCATGATTTTATGCAATCGGGAAGTACAAAGATGTTTCTGTAGATGGATGTGCACAATCCACTGTTATTGTTGCCAGTATATTATGCATTTGCCTTTTTGTCACTGTTTATTGCATCTTCTTAGTTTCCAAGTTGTTTAGTTGCAAAGGTGGGTACCTCTGGCTATAAATACTAGCCAGCAATTAACCAGGGTTAGCTTCTTGTGATTGCGGATGTGGCAGTGGGGCAGGTATTTAAGCCGGCACTAGCCCGGGGGTCGGGGCGAGGCCCCTCTTCTGCAGAGCAAAATGGCCAGGGCCTCTCTGCGAGCTGCGAGTGAAAATCATAAATGGCCTCACAAGTTACAACTGCTTGGGCTGTAATGTCCAATACCCCATCAGGGAACCCTTTTGAAGGACATGAAAAGAGAGCTTAACCTTCGCAACAATTATGCCGTAAGGCTGGTATCTGACCGTCTAACTGCTATTGGCCCAGCCCACAAAATAGTACGAAAATGTACTGCAATCTCCGGCTTCTTTCGAGCAGGACTGAACCTGCAAGTGACCCAATTATATAATAAAAGGGCTGTGACGCTAAATCAAACGATCCCTTCAAGCCCACAATTTTCTACAAGTCAACGATTACTTACAAGCACTCTGTCCGTATATTGTAATTCCTCCAATTTTTTCTTCAAAAAAAAAAAAAAGGGCTTATTTTTTAGGCGAGAGGATAAATGAGTAGAAGAAAGAATTTCATTTTTGTTATATGATGAGGGATGAGCCTTCTTTTCCCCCTTTTTTTTTTTATTCACTGTAAAATAAGAGTATAGAACTTAAGTAGCCAGTATGTATTTGAGGGAGACCTACTGCCCTAATATCTTCTGGCATAGCCTAAACCACCCTTGGAGGTGGCTGATCAAGGAACAGTAATCCGAAGGGCCGAGACAAAGCATATATAGGGAACCAATCCGTAACCCTATTCGTTTCTCTATAAACATGGACCAAGTGGACTTTCCATCTCTGTTGAAGTACTCCCTGCACTCAGCTATCAAATTAGCTTGCGGTGAGATGATAACCCTCCATTCTGAATCAGTTCGATCTTGGTAGCTTCCAAACCTTCCCAAGAGATGCCTGCCAAACAACTGGTCCTCTTCAAGCAAACATATCATATACGTGGTTGACAGTGTAACTATCATCTGGCGTGTGTGGCCAACCGAATTTATCCTCAGCATCATTCCCAAACGCTAACTGGATAGGAGCTAGCAAATCTAGCAGAAGAAGAGGTGATTTTTTCACACAAACTTTGCCAATCCCATTCTTTAGAAGGCAATCGGTATTGACTAACTAATCTTTGTTGCTCAGCTAAACAAATATCAATGGTTGCATGCTCCAACAAAGTCATTGTTAAGAGCTACTTATCGAGTCAAAAAATGAACAGATTTCTCAGGAATGAGCCTTCTATACCACCAAACCCATCATAAAGCCTCAGCCCTATCATGAATCCTTATCTCCTTCGGCTCCGTTTTCCCACTTTCCGAACTTTTCCGTAAATCCAAGGCGAACTAGGAACTCAAAGCACCCCCATGCCCCTACCACGTCATCATTGGGGTCATTCTCAAAGAACACCCTCGTAAGGCCTATAAGACTCATCACTACGGGGTAAGGAACACCTGACCTAACCCAAACATTCTTACTTCTTTCTTTCCATTTCCTTTACTAATTTGATCGGAAAAGTGTTAACATCACAAGTTTCCCTTTGATCCCTTGCATCGTGTTTTCTCTTTACAAGTAGCAAGTCCAATGCTGAACTTAACTAACAATTTGGTGACTCATCATCATTATTTTCTCATTAATTTATATATATTTTTTATTATTTATAGGAAGAAAATCAAGAGGTCTATAGCTTTACGATGGTTTGTCATTTCTATTGTGAAATTTGCATTATGGAACGTTCCCTATTGTTTTGTCATTAATGCTAGTCTTTTAATGATATCGTTTGTTTTGAATGGTTTTTGCCCCTCGTCAACTTGACCATTTTGCCTATAGCCATTATTTATCTATTTAAAAAAAAAATTATTTCATCTATTATATTTAAATATTTTTATAATTATATTTATTTTTATAAATTCATTCGGTATATTAATTTCATTAATTAATTTGGATCATATTCAAAACTTGTTGTTAAATGTTGACATATGACTACTACCTAGCAGATATAAGTCCAAGTCACTGCTATGTCAATAAAATTATTGATACAATATTAATTTTAATTTTTTCAAAAAATTAGGAAAAATAAAAAAAATTAAAATATTATAATTATTTTTTTCTCTCTTTTAAACATTTATTAAATTGTCTCTCTCCAATATTTTGTCATTTATTTTTTTTTGTTCTTAATCTCTCTCAAACCCCATCGAAATGACCTCTTCCAATCAAGTACTCCTCTTTATTTTTTGTTGAGATCTTTAACTATTTATAAATTCAATTTATGAATATTGATAAAAAGAATTGGCTCACTTGCATACATCCTGAACAGATCGTAACCTAAGTAAAAGGTTTTGGGTGTCTAAATTATCAAGTAATGCTTAAATTATTTTGTAATGGTGAAGACTTCTTTTCAAGGAATTTCGTTATTTGCCTTTGTAAATGAAATGTACCAAGTTTTATTAAGGGAAATAAAGAACTGATGGTTTTGGAGACATGTATAATACATATGTTTTTCATGTCTTTAGGTTTGTATGCAGAGGATCTTTGTTTGGGAAGATAGTGAGTTTTTGTGAACATGCAAAAGAAGTTGTTAATTCACAAAGGAGGCAAAATAATAGATTAAAAAAAGAAATTGAAAGTTTTTGGTGAAAGAAGTCAAATTGCCACAACAAAAAATGCTAGTGTGAATAAGGATTTGGTTAACGAGGTGATTGTATTACGGACAAAAGTTGGAACAACAGAGTTAAGGAGGAATGTTGAAATAAGAAAGTTGCAGAAGGCATTATATTTAAACAAATTGGCCTTGATATTGTGTGTCTTCTTGTTAATGGGTTGTATCTATATTAATATATAACTGATGGTTTCTATAATTAATAGACCATTAGAGATCATTAGATGTGTGTGTGTGTATATATATACATATATATTTTCCCATTGTAAGCTTGCAATGTTGGTTTTAGTTCTTAATACATGGTTGATTTGATGTAGTAGAACAACCCTTTTTCTGTATGACAAAGTTGCACTATAGATCATCTTGCATGCATCGAAATGAATCAACTAGAAAATGTTAAAGATCATATATCAAGTTTGCGTCTAAGTTTCAATGTTAGATACACACATGTTAGTTACCAATTAAAGTAAATGAGGTGAGACATAAGAAAAGTCTACTTTTTCTATTTATAACTCCTTACTTACTCGTACTTGAATTTTTAATTTAATTTAACTTTTGTTTTCTATTCATAATATTGTTGTATTCTCTACTTTTCCCTACAAATGATGTTACTCGTTTACTGGTACTTAATACAAGTGCTTGAGTTTTAGTTGAAAAGTGAAAATAGAAATTTTGATTTCTCTATTTTTGCTTTCAAATTCTTTGTTTAGCAACAATAGTGTTTTGTTATTTATCTGTGTATTTGTTCATTTGTTTTGATGTTTTTTAAATTGAAATAAATGAAGCCTAGAAAGCTATCCACCAATAAATATGATGTTCGGTGTTATTGTTGTTACAATCATTTGTGTTGTTGCTTTTGTCTTTGTATGGCAGTTGAATTCGCCCTTTGATGTCATGTATTTTTTCAAGAAGTTAACTGTAACAAAAAATGAAAGATTAACATGTATATCAACATAAATAAATAAATAAATAAATAAGTTTCCATTCTGTTTCAAATTCTTTACTCAAACTGTGGCATAACTTTCTCCTGTTATCCAAAAAGAACTATACTAATATTTAGAAATTGACCTCAATTTTATTTTTGAACTTGTCCTAATTTTAAGTGTAGCATAATCTTTATAATAATAATTTTCAAACTATGTCTTTATAATTTCTTAATCTATTGGATTCATACAGTTAAAATTAAATCTAATTTTATAATACTCATCTACCTCACAAATTATAAGCACATATTTATTAAGACATAAAACCAATGTTATAACATACATGAAAACATACATAAAATTAAATCACTAAACCATTACAGTGTTGAACATGAATTTTATGAAATTCTTTAGAGATTAAACCCTTGTCAAATGCATAAACCAAATCGTTGCCAAGAAAAATAGGTGAATTATCTCGAGCAACTAATGCTCCCTCACTTTTGTTTGAATTGATAATACTAACGATAGGAATCTAACTGAATTAACAAGTAGCAAATTCACTTGAAGGTGTTCACTATAAACCTAAGGAAATATTTTACTTTCATCTTCATTATCGGTGCATAATAAGAATGAGACAACATAGTCAAAATACTCATCCATCATAAAAAATATCAATCAATATGAACTTTATAGCAAGTTAACCTCTCTATTACCAAAGAACCTTAGAGCTAATGATGTATATATAAGGAGAAGTTATTACAACCCTATTTATCTTACATATAGCAAACACAGGTTGAATACCACATCCATTTGTTAGTCTTAAGGCAAACAATGTCAAAACCATTACCATAAATGCAAACCATCAATAACAAGTTATGTATATTATATATTCAATGAGTTTTTTTTTTTCCATTAATTTGGTATAGAAACACAACTTAAAGTTCTTGGTCAACATGTGGGATATGTCTTAATAATAAAAAGCTATGAAGCCTTGTCTATTTTTATAGATAACTTTCATAAACAATCATTGTAACACTTAATATCAAACCTTATCTCAATGGCATATTTTGAAACTACCTCCGAAAATTTAGCCTTACCATCAAAAAGTATTATAATCTCCCAAACTAGTACTTAACACCTAGGGTTATTTCTCTTTATATGGCTCCTCCTTCTGACTTTTAAATCTATAAATTTAGATTCCTCTTTAGTGTCATTATAGCTATCAAGATCATCTATTAAAATATAATCAAATTCCACTATTGGAATGTTTGGCCTATCTATATCAACACTTTTATCCTCAACCCAGCCATTATTTATTTCATCATTATTAGACTTTTTACTTTTATTTGCTTTTAACCTATTTAGAAAATCTTCATTAACATTCCTACATACTTCTAACAACTCTTCATCACCATGGTTTATCAAGTAATCAAGTATTCTAATATAAGTAACCTCTTCGTCGGACTTATTACAATCCTTAACCACAATCATATGAATCATAACATTAGTTAGATCCATATTAGTAGTATTTAAAGTTTTCTCCTCTGTCTTACTATCTTTAGTCATCCTATTAATTTACAAATGGAAATAATGTAAGATTTATCATTTGTATAACCACAAGGTACAATTAAAACATACAATCAATCAATATATATAGGTATTTACCTAATCATGAAATGGAAATGCTTTCTTCTTTCCAAAGTCAAACTCCTTGGAGTTATAATGAATGATATTTGGTTTAAGAAACTCATTGACTTGATATAAATGAAGAACATACTTTAAGATGTAACCTCACAAGATTTAACAAATTTTATGTTGTGCATCGTTACCTCGACATATGCCCTTGGTAGCCTATAAAAAAATGACATACTTTTCAATGGATATGTTGAAAACTTAACAACTGGCTTTTTTATTACTAAGAACTTAAACCTAATTAAAAGTTGTTGCCAAATCTTGAGAATTTGGATTGATATGAGTTCAAAAATCTTTTCATAAAGTAAAGCAAGAAAACCATTAAACAACTTATCATAGCTATTTTATAGCTTAAATGCATCGCTTAGTTGATTAGTAGATTGAAGGAAAATGAAAAAGTGAACACCTAAATTGATGATTGAAAGTTAGAAAAATATGAAGATAATAAGATAACTTCACAGGAAATGCTTTTTAATTACTAGGAAAAAAAAAAGGGTAAATGCTTTTGTTTGACACCATAAAATAGGATTTTTATCCTTAATGCGAGTTTTTTTCCAAAAATAAAACAATAAAGACAAAATTGGTGATTTTAAATCTTACAAAGATCATGTTTAAATTGTTTAGACTTCATTTTGTCTTATTCTTCTAATATTTGCTCTTAGAGGTATTATAATGAATTGTATCTTACTAACTTTTACATTACCTGATTAGGTTATTTGCATTCCTGAATTAGGAATTGGAATTAGGATTGACTAGATGATAAATACGTGTGAATAAATACTTCTGGAAAGCTGATTTTTTGCTAGTGAAGTATGGTCGAATTTACTATTTAGACTAATAAAACATTGCAAACCATGGAAGACGTTTAACCCATTATAGACATGGTGGATTCTATTTCAAAGGCTTATGGTGAACTGGTTAGTGTTAAACAAATTAAAAGCTTAATGGGATTAGTGCCGAGAATCCATTAACGAATGGCTAAAAGTTAGTGATACCATTGCCTTGCATATGCTGTATTAATACTCATAGTGGTGTCCCAAAATTTACATATCATAAATCAATTGAATTCTTTAGATTTCCTTTAAAAACAATTCATTGGTATTTCAAAAAGGTAGTCTTATTAAGATCACATGTCTTTTAAAAATATTTATTTTAGATAAGAAACCTTACTTTGTATTACCAACAAACAAACGTAAAAACGCTAAGGTTGACTCTAATCACTCTTAAAAATCAAACTTTATATACAATAATGGAGACAAGTCTTTCTAACTCATAAGGCCAAACCACTAGGTTAAGTTAAGCACACACAAACCCCAAAATTATTAATGGTCATAAAGGCACTTATTGTTGATCATAAGGAGACACATAACTTAAGTAGGGTTAGAATCACAAATAGATGGCTTCCATGAAAGAAATAACAGATAAATAACAAAGAATCAAAAAAGAAAGAAAGAAGAATGAAAAGTCAGAGACAAAGGGGTGGAGAGATAGAGTTTGATAAATATTTTAGAGATAAAAAATAATTATGATATTTTAAAATTTTTTTATTATTTTAATTTTTCTTAATTTTTTTGAAAAAATTAAATTAAATTTATATTTGTCATATAGCATACAAATAATAATCACATGATAATTTTTAACAAAAAATTTTAAATATAAATTAAATTTATTAATAGAATTAATGTGACGAGTAAATTTAGAAAAAAAAATAAATAAATATAATTATAAAATATTCAAATTAAGTAAATAATTGTTTTTTTTTTTGCCTCTTTTTTCTTTTTTTCTTTTTTCTTTTTTTTTCTGTAGTGGGAAGCAAACGTGGACCTAACTGTAATTACCAGCGAGAAGAAGAAGCCTTTCTAATCATTCACTTTCCAAGCAATTTACATATGTGATGGTTACTTAAATAAGCGAAGATGGTGCGGTTGATCCCCAACATCTGAAAATAACCTAACCAAAATTCAATTTTAATCATTCTAGCTAAAAGTTTGTTACTTTCACATAGAAAATTTCTACTTAATTTCCACCTAAGGGGGCGCATTTGGAGCGGAGTAGACTCTAGAAAATTTACTGCGTAATCTTACTTTTTTTTTTTTAATTTAAAGTGTAAATATATGGTAGTGGCATTCTTGTACATTGCTTCAAATCCATATCATATTACCTTGGGGAGATGGTAATTTGAATTAATCTAAAAAATTACCACCTATATTAACACCCACATGGAAATATTGGTTCATGCTTAGGACAATTTTATTCCCTTAAATAGATACTAAAAATAATGATTATTGTCTTTAAGGTAGATTATACATAATATAAATAAATATATTATTGATGTACATAAATAAGTATTTCTTATTTATGACTTATGAGTATGATAAATTTAACACATTGTTATTATAATATTATATATTAAGTTTCTAAAATTTAAAACGAAAATGTAAATAACGATTTACCTTTTTATAAGTAATTTTAAGATTATAATACTCTCTAATCACGGGATATCTCTTGAAACTAATATAGATAAAATTACACTATCTATATTTAACGTATATACTACGTAGTTTATATTTTTATCTCTATTATTTATGGTGCAATATTAATTTAATACCCTGTTTCTATAATGTTAATCATTGAATGCTCTTTTAATTAACTGGAATTGTTCTGACATTATATAAACAGAAGGGGAATTTATTAAGGTTACGGAGATAGCTAATTACTTTAACCAATCGGAAAATAACCGAAAACAAAATTTTGATTGGTCTGAGACTCGTAAAAACGATGAAATTATTGTATTATGTAGATCTTTGAATGAACTTTCCTTCTCTCATAACTCCTCCTAATTCAAAAGCAATTGGTCTTGCATCTAGAAGTCAGTTTGGACTTGTTAATTTCAAAACTATCGAATTATTTTAATGTACTCTACTCTGTTAGGAAACTGTTAAATTCTAATACAAGAACAACTAGAGTATGTTTAAGTTCTTGCAGTAAAAATCTCAAGAAGGGCTCCCAGGAGCTTTCCAATATTATTATAATTCGTCAACTGTTGTCAACTTTGTTTTTTAAGCTGAACATAAAAATATCGAGCTCTGCTTAGAAAGAAAATAAAGAGTTAGAAAATAAATTTCGTAGATTATATTATAATTTGAAATAATGTATGCAATCTATCGAATATTCCTCTTTGATGAACTTTTCAAATACCAGAATTTTGTAGAAGTGGTATAGCTTGACTTTTCTGTCCCATTTGCTTTACAAATGCTCTATAAAGCAAACGTCAATTTATTGCTATTGCTTGACAATTGACGCTGTGCAATGCACCAAAATAATACTAGAAGGTTGACGTAGTGCTTAGTCTTTGTATTATAAAAAAAAAAAAAAAAAAGGTAGACTATTCCGAAGTATAATAATAATAACATAAAACTAGTCTTTTTATCCGCTTTACGCCGGTAGCTCCATGAACTTATAATTTTATTAAAAAAGAAACAGATTATTGATTAAAGGAATAAAAAACTGTTGAACTTAATTTTTATACAGTTTCTTCCCCCACTGTAGAAGACACGAAAGGATAAAACATTTGGGGACAAAAAATATCCAAAAAAATATAAAGGAATCCATCAAGTGACCTCAAAAAATAAAAATAAAAAAAAACCTCAAAGTGCAGCTGCAAATTCCTTCAGAATGGGAAGAACTCCCATTGTGTTTTGAGCAACAAATGGTTTTGTATTGGCCTAGCTAGATTCTTTATTTTGATCGCCAGATCGGAAAGCAGATCAATTGCCGAGATCATTGAGAGAGAACAGAGGGAACTTAGGATAAGAGAGAAATAGATTAAGGAGGGGGAAAGAATTATGTTATTTTCTTAATACCTTTTCAGTATAGCATTAGCGAGGGATGTTTATAATGCCAATAATCACAGGCATTTTCGTTTTCTGTTGTTTCAAGAGCCAATATTATTTCCATGGGAAGATGAAAAGAACACTTATGGGGTCCGTTAAATCACCTTGATTATCTTTTATTTCCATTCATCTGACCATGAGGAAAAATGAACGACACTGTAATGGATTGAAAAAAAAATGAACGACACTGTTATTTTATCTGTATTAGGAGTGGCTCGGCCGCATGGAGAGTGGAGAGAAGAGGGTGTGGTGGCTCTTGCCACCCGAGCAAGCCTGAATTTTCATTTAAACCCTTCGTAGTACGGGATGTTTGAATGTGAAACTGTAATTTTTAGGTAATAAAATAATGAGTATAATAATCAGAATTTTAATACAGATTGCTTGGAGTAGAGTTGTTTAACGGTTTATTTGACTACTATGTAATAACCAAGGATAGTTAAATATGCTTTAATTCCTTTCAATTTGATAGTTATGATTTATGAAGGAGGATAACATAACAACAATACATACTAAAAGTACTTATGTCTCTTCAAAATCTTCAATCCTTCTTCTACTAGAACAAGAAATATAAGAGAATTTTAAATTAAAAGGAAATGGGATATTATGAATTGATTGCACATTAATTGTGCTTCCAAGTTTATTTCGAAAATTTTTCCAAAGTAAGTAAAAATGGCTAAGAGAGTTATCACATACCGGCCTCGTGTGATAAGATCTTCGAAATTATAAATTTAAATTCTTAATCGCTGACAACGACTTAGGATTTTTAGTTGGCTTTATCCATAGTGCATCAATGGTTTCCACATATTGCACAAGGGCCACTTTGGACAACCAATAGAAAACTAGCTAGCTTTTGATGTTAACATGCAACGAAGCAATTGTGCTCCAAGGACAACCACACAAGAATTTTTTTTTTTTTTTTAAAGGGCATTTTTGAGGGGTTTCAATCATGCAAAGTTGGAATCTATACAAAGAAAAAAGAAAAGTTCTTCAAATGTCTAAATCAAAAGGAGCAAAATGAAACGGAAAAGGAAATGAAGATTTTTGTGGCTTAATCTAATGCTGGGGAGGATGGATTGGTGTTATTCACATGTTTTGGGCCCCATAACAACTAATGTTTGGCAGAGACTATGACCTTCTGATAGTGAAATATCTGAACGTTTCACCTTTGCTAGGAGATCAGAAACACATTATATCATAGAAATTAGCTAACTCTTAACTCTTACGGATAGTTCATTGGAATTGAGAAACAAAAGGGAAAAATTGAAAAAGAAAGTGAGGAAAGGCAAGCAAAAAAAACAGATGGAAAGAAAAAACCTTTTGTTTTTTTTTTTTTTCCCCTCTTGTTTCTAGCTTTTGGAGCTGGCTGCTGTTGATTCTTTGGGGCCTTGAAAGAGAAATATGCTTTGGTTTTTTTATGTGGGCCTATCTGCAGGAACCTTTTTTTCCTATCATTTGAATCTGTCCTCACTCTCCATATCATTTTTCAAACCATGCCCTAAATTTCCAATCCTTGCTTAGGGGGGAATCAATCATGCAGTGAACATGAAAATGTGCATACTTTGGTGAGTGGCAATTCAACTAGCAAGAGCATGTTTTCCCTGTGTGTGTGTGTGTGTGTGTGTTTGTGTGTTTTTTTTTTTCTTTTGTCCTTAGCTGAGTTGAGAGAGAGGAAGGTTTTTGTAGGACAGGCTTAGGTCTGAACCCCAAATATGCCCTCAAACGTTGTTTGGTGGCCACTAAGCTAGCTCTAACGGCCGATTAAAGGCGAATACTAAGACAAAACTAGATAGTTTATATTCAATTATATCGTTATAGCATCTACTCCAACTTTGGCCTACATAGTGGATGTCATTGCACATTCCACTTTGTCCAATATTAGAGATTTACCTTACCAGCATCATAAAAGCTGAACATCCATGTAACTGTGGCATTGAGCCGTTCAAAGGAGTTTCTGGAGAGGAAAGTGCTGCTAAACCCAACATACCATCTCAGTATTGGAAGCAAATTCGTGTTTCTTGCAAAAGGCTTTTGGAATCAAAAGTTTATTCTATAACATTTTATTCTTGTTACATAACAGAAGCTCTCTTGTTTTGAGTTACATTTGCATGTTACTTCAAGGAACCATCGTAAATGAGGGCAAAAATCCGTGCTCTTGATGTTACAAAGGGATTATAATGGAGCATATATATATATAAGAAATAGCCAGCGGTGGAGTTGCTCTCCTACAAGGTGAAAGTAGGTAAAAACTTCTCTGGTTCATCTCTATATTTGAGTTCTCAGCCAACTGATTCTAAGAGACCGCTAAAATTCACTGCCAGCAAAAGGCCGCAGGGATTGGAAACTTCAGTCCAATGCATTGCTAGTGTAACAGAAAGTCTACAACTGTCAAACATCTTGCTTTAAGTGCTCTCACGGAAGTTTAGAGACCGGGACAAGGCGGCAGGGTTTGCTTGCAATAGGGAAGTTTTTTCATCTTTGCGGCATCGGTCCCCAGTTTTTGACTGGAAGCCATTAAATAGCCCTCCTCCATTGATCAAATCGGACTTGTCATTCTTGATCCTGGGCGTTGCCCATATGGAGCTCTTTGCAGCTTCATTATGATCATTGATCCTCAATGTCTTGGGAACCACTAACATCTTTTCTGAATTGTCAATCTCTCTTGAATGTTTTCCCAGTGAAGAATTAGGACTACAGATTGGGGCAGGGCAATTTAGATGCGGTGATGACAAGGACAGAGGAGGTGGCACATGATATGGGCTTGGAACAGTGCTTCCACAGAAAGCAGGTACTGGAAAAAATGGCACTGGAAATCCTGAAGAGGCAAGAGTAGGTTGAGGCATTACAGGATTCCAGGAATAAGGCCAAGGTGGGAAGCCTTGTAGGCAAGTTACATGAGCAGGAGAGCCTTGATGATTTTTCATAACAAGTTTTTGTGAACTGCCATTGCCTCCCACTTCGGACGAGTTTGAAGCTGTCACAGATGATCTACTCGAGGGTTCATCTCCATTTTCTGCTGCCCCTTGGCAAGAAACAAGGAATCTCTGTTCAGGTCTATGGTTGTCATTTCCAACATTTTTTGTTGCCTTCTCCGACAGGTTCAAAACAGAAACAACAGACTCGCAATGAGAAGAATCAGAACCAAAGTTAAGGACAGATCCATTATTTCCCCAAGATGAGCTGTTAACTCCATTCACTGCAACATGGACTTGAGCCATTCTGAGACTTTCTGATACCATTGTCTGACGATATTGTGAAGTGGAAGAGCTCTTGTTCTTGCGCCGTCCAGCACCCACTGGCACATTCCTCATGATCCCTCCGGCAGTCCAGTACCTCTGGCAGTGTTTGCAGAAATGACGAGGCTGGTTGACATTATAGTTGTTGTAGTAGCAGAACTTAGTGTCCATGCTGTTGCATCGAGGGCATGGAAGGATTTTGTCAGGCTTCTTCAAGCTCTTTTCTTGTGTGCTACTTGTCTCACTTTGCTCTCCTTTCTTTGATGAATCTTCTCCCTCAGCTGAGGTAGTCTTCTTGGGATTCTCGCTAATGCTCGACGATGATGTTGGTTGTTTAGGGTCCTCAATCATCTGATTCAAGGTACATTCCAAGGGTTACTTGGGCAATAAATCAGCAAAAACTTTTTTTGGCTAATTTTGTTTGATTAAGGCTACAATCGGTTACCGGTCTCTGTAGAACTACATAAGATTTGTCA
Source organism: Bruguiera gymnorhiza (assembly GCA_020883675.1). Taxonomy (NCBI): domain Eukaryota; kingdom Viridiplantae; phylum Streptophyta; class Magnoliopsida; order Malpighiales; family Rhizophoraceae; genus Bruguiera; species Bruguiera gymnorhiza. The sequence goes on from JAIRCJ010000180.1 coordinate 355,550, forward strand.
TTAGAAAATCAAATATACCAGGTGTTCTCTGACAAGCTACCTTGCTTCTCTAAATTGGATATATTGCACTTTGTAAATTGATCTCAATTGTTTCCTTGGTACAACCAAGGAATCTAATCAGTCTAATGATCCCCATACTTTGCCCCAAAATACATGCCGACAGGGCAAAACAGCACACTGACCCAATAAAAAAGGCTGCAGGGGTTAGTCGAAAGATAATCTAAAAAAATAATAATTCATTTTTAAATCACTCCCAGAAAAAAATCAAGAACCACTCTTGTTAACCACCGGAACCCTTGGCCACGGGACCAAAAATCTTCCGACTACCAAACATGGAAAAATATGACAACCTGAAGTGCTCAGATGGAAAGGTTCTGTGAATCAATCAAAATCATTGAAACTAAAAGTGACAGAATAATCTAAATCGAAACCTACAGAAACGAATGCCTCTCTCACATGAACTGAAAATGACTTTCTGCGCCAAGCACACCGTCTAAGTCCCCAATGCCCAAAAACCAATCGTTAGCTCATTTCTTTCCTAAAATTGAACAACCTGGAGAAAGTAAGATTGACCCATCAACATTTCCTTGATATTAAGAAATGGATTGCCGTCAGATTACCAGTTAGCACATGTATGGCAATCTGGAAAGCATAGAAATTCAATCTTAACAAAGACACTAAAAAATACAAGCACATAGCAACATACCCTGTTCGTTTCTTGCTCTTCTTTTTCCTTTGCTGTCTTATTTTCTTGTAAACAATTCATATTGTTATCAGAATGGTCTTCAAGAGCAGGCGCTTCTGCTCCTCCAGAAGAGCAAGAATGATTACTAACAGAAGAAGGTACATCCTCCTTCCGGTTGACTACTGGAAATGGAATCGTCTGCCCGAAGAGCTTTATCATCGCCGAGTCTTTCAACCCCAACATTCTCTCCTCTCGTTTCTTGCAGTTTTCTTTGACTTTCATTCTCTTTTTCTGTGTTCCTCTGAACTGAAGTCCTTGCTATGTTGAGATTTAAGAATGTCTGTGCGAAGTCATTGTTTATTATTATTATTAGTTTCTTGTTTTTTTTTTTTTTGGGCTCGACGAGGAGAAAGACTTGGGAAGTCAGCATTGGTAATAAAAAAAAAAAATCAAGCAAAGAGAAGTGGAAATGCCACATCAGCCAGTGGAGAAACCTTGTGAGCCACAAGTTTATGTGGCCTTTGAGGTCCCTCCTGCTGTTTGATTCCCACATTTGTTTGTAAAGATAGTGCCGTGCTGTCCTTTCCTGTTTCCACTGCCATCTCAGCACACCACTTCCCATTTTCCCCCTTCCTTCAAACGCGGATCCCAAAACAAGATTCCAAAAAATCAGAATTATTAATTACATAATTATAATAACATAAATGTGAGTCTGCCTCCCTTTAATGTAAAAAACACAAAATTCATATCTACCTAACATTTGAGGTCCTTCGAGTCCACGCCTTCTCTCTCAATCCCTCGTCTCCTTGTTTACCAATGTGGCTAGTTCTTTCCCACAAGGCAATGTACGAGTCTATTGTGGCCAAGTAATGGATTCATCATCCTTATTCTTCACACACGAACTTAAAGTGGTATATGGCTTAATTAATAGCTTGTTAATGAATAAATAAATATTATTCTTTTGTTATATTAGAGATATAGATTATTTAAATCCCATTAAATCTTAAAATGCTTTCTTTTATTTAAATTTTATAAAATCATGTGATTAAATATTATCTTGATCCCTTTAAATTTTGAATTCAGAATTTATATTATTTTTGTATAGTACAATTTTATATATATTTATATACAAAATTCAATGAAAAGTAACCTAAATTTTTGTTTTATTTTTTATGTTTTTCTTTTTACATTATCAAGAGCTTTTTTTGTTTTTTCATTAGTCACAAGATTTAAATAACAAAATCATATAAATTTTTAATTTTAATATTAATATTGGATCTCTAACTTTATTCACTTTTTATTTATAAATATATGTGTTGCCTATACATAAACACACACGTACACACCATATATATACACACACACACCCACACAACATATGTACAAAAAGACTATTTTAATAATTAATTAGAAATACACACACACACACATATATACACACACATACCCACGCAACAACATATGTACAAAAAGATTATTTTAATAATTAATTAGAATAATTTAAATAAATTTTAAATTATTGTGTAATTTTAATAAATAAAAATTAAAAATTATATTTTATTTATGATTAACTTATGTATTATTATTTTTTATTTTTAATTTATTTTTACGTATACAATGACAATCATATTTGATAACAATTGTCTATTCTAATTTTTAATGTCTAATTTTCAATATTATACATTATTTTTTTCTCTCTCTTCACATTAATTATATTTATATTTCTTATATTTTATTTTTTCTTTACCTATTATATCTTTTTTTATTTTATCTTTTTTCTTATTTATTTTCTCTCTCAACTTTTTCCTTAAATTTATAACAATAATATAATAATTAATATATTAATATGACTATAAATTTTATTCTTATTAATACATATTATAAAAATTATGAATCTTTTATATTAACGTGTATAGCTTTTCAATTTTTATTTAAGATCAAAAAAATATTTAATGTATGTCATTTATTTATTATTAATAAATTATATTATGTCAATAATTTTTGAAAAAAAATTGTTAAAAATAAAAATAAATATTAAATATTATAAAATAAATAATAAATAATAAAATTAAAATATCAAATAATCAAATTAATAAAAAAAGAAACTTTTGACTAGTTCTTAGCCAATGACTTTACGTTTAATGATGGTACTCGTGAACTTTCACCATACAGGACAAAATTATACATAGGATTCCACCATGACGAGATTTTTTTAAAAATAAATTTTATTAATCCAATTACTTACACTTGAAATTAAATAAAAAAAGAAAAAGAAAAAAGTGGGGTTTTGGAGGTTGTGAGAAAAAGGGGTGGCGGTCCCATCTTATCTCCTCCGCAAACCACGACACAGAACACGTGGCAGCCACCCACGAAGATATATTATCCGCCCTTGAATTCCAAAAACGCCAGCCACCAAAAGGATTTAAGCGAAGAAGATTGTTTTTCTTTTCTTTTTTTTTTTTGTTTTTACTACGTTGAGTCATTAATTATATAAATAAAGTAATTTTTTTATTTTTATAAATTACATATATATTTTTAAAAAAATTAAAATGTAAGATTTTTAAAATAAAAATTTAAATGTTTAATTATTAAAATACTTTCAAAAATAATTAAGTAGAGTTTTCTCATTAAACAATGCATGTGTCCCTTAAATAAAAATTTAATAATTATAATTTTAAATTTTTATTTTTATTAAATAGCTTCGAGGTCTGTAAAAATAAAAAATATAATTTTTTTTTATTTTATAAGCTTAAGACAAAAAAAAAAAAAAAGAATTTGCACAGTTCGCGGTTATTTGCGATTTGTCAGTGATCGAACGGCATGGATGTTGTCAGAGGAACTTTCAACTTCACTTTTTGCGGTGGGCCCAGGTTGGAATATGATAATGACGTGGCAGGTACTAACTCTGCACAGCAGGGTGGGTCACGTGCCAAACAGGCAGTAAGCCTGTAACGTTGGATAAGATATGCAACCAAAAACCAAGGTGAAGAAAAATAATAAGTAATATATTTAAAAAAAAATAAAGATTTTTTCATCATTAATTAATTAAATTAAAAACCAGCCATCAATTCATGGCTCGAGAGCATGGCTTTTACAGTTGTGAATTCGGTTTTCACTTAATATGTAATTACTGTTAACAATTTTGCATCTAACCCACAATTAAGTTATGAATTCTTACCAATAGACTAGGGTGCTTTCAGTTATTAATTATTAAGGCATATCTTATTATTGTTTTTTTTTTTTCGGTTTTCATTTTAGTATTATTGAATGAGTACAATAAATAAATTTAACAATGAAACTTAAAAATTATTTCTTTTCAGCCTCAAACAATACTTTATACAAATAAAAATATATGTTATCTCTTTTATAAATTTTATACTATCTTTTTAAAATTTTAATATAAAATTTATGTATTAAATAAATATTTAAAATTTTAATTATTAATATATCCTTAAGCATGTGAAAATTAAAAAGTTCATCAATAAATGAGATAACTTAGATCTAAATTAAAAATTTTGAATTAGAATTTACTACTTTTTCTTGTACAATCATTTCAGTATAAAATTATAAAATAAAATTTTTCACATATTTATATTTATAATAATTTTAAATTAAAATTATATACGTGCTAATACATTTGTTAAAAATTGAGTGACTTGACCCCATAAAAATTCAATTGAACCCATTCTTTTACCTATATAAATAACATTCAAATTTTATTTTAAAGTTTATCTAATAAATGAGTCAAGTTAATCTCAATGCTGGACTCGAAACTTCAATTCGACCTTAAAAGCCAACAAATCAAACTATCCACAACGCTAGCTAAAAGAAACGACTGGAGGGGAAAAGACTCCCTTCCCTTTCATTTGCCAACGATGTGGATTGTGGCACAAAAGCTCAAATCTGCCATCGCTGGTGAGTAGAAGGGTGGGAGGGGGTCTTTTCTATAAAAAGACAGTCCCTCCCCTATTTTTTGCTTGGGTCTGAGTCCATGAACTTGAGTGGACTGGATCCAAGTGAAATTTATATAATTTTATTTAAATTTTTTACATAAATTGCATAATATTAAGTTCTATCTCGAACTTTTTTTTAATTTTTTTTTATCAAAATATTCATCTTCAGTGAAAACTCGCTAGATAAATTACATTCAGGATCATGTCATGTAGTCTTTTAATGAATCCAATTATGTTAAAGCAGGTGAAGATATAATTAAATTGATGCATGCTCGTCGTTTGGTTAATCGAAGCAGGAAATTGTAAAGCTCGATGGGTGTAGGCAAGATTTAAAATATTCAGATTAAGAGCGAATGACCACTATACTCTCTCAAGTCACCTTAGCACTCGGTAGAATTTGCCAGTGACATTTGTGAAAATGCTCTTTTCTTTATGAGAAAATATATGTGGTGGTGGTAGTTAGGAAGAGGAAAAGCCTGTTGAACATTTCAGAATTCCATCGTAGCTTACTTTTGTTTAAAGCTTGAATTGGCTTGATGATACCGGGCGCGATACAGAACTGTAGAGAAAGCCAATTTGGAAAGGCACGACACTATCCGAATGAAGAAAAGGGTGAAGAACCAAAATGGCTGAACTAATAAAGCCTATAATCAAGGATTGACCTTCCTAATATATTTACATAACATATGGAAAATCTTCATGAAACCTCCCATAGCGAAAGCTCAGGGAAAAAAAAAAATGAAATCTTCACTTCAGTACCCTAAGTATGGAAGAGAGTGTTAGATAAAGTATGTTATATTGGAGTTTAAAATGGACATTGTGCTGGATAAAGAGTGGGTTTGAAATGCTAGTGAGCCACTAGTCTTTTATCCTCCACGCAGTTAGATTACTTTAGGCCATTAAACAGTGTTAAGCATCTCCTCTCCAATCACAGTCAGCTTTGATGGATACGTGAAACCCCCAAGTGGCTCAGCTCAGTGGTGCCAATTGTGAAAGTTGTTCCCTCTATGTTTTGACTCAGGGTGGATGTTTACATTCGAAATGAAACTAATAAGCAGACAGTTATTAAGGATTTGTTTGCCATCGATGTAGTTTTTAAAAAAAAAAATTTTTTTTTTGATTTATTTGTATTTTTGTGTCAAAATTGTGTTTAATAACTGTTACCTAATTTTTTTTTCTTAAAATTTGAATTAAGAGTAGACTAAATAAATAATAAAATTAAAAAATTAGATGACGAAAATTAACATTAAAAATTTGATAATATAACTAAAGGGTTTAGGGTTTATTTCGAGGTTGGCATCTTTAAAGAAAACGTGTATACTCACTGACTTTGATTATAATAGTAGGCAAGCATCCTATTTGATAAAGAATGGATATGCTTTCTAGTTTATTTTGAACATGGTAGATGATAATGGGTCGGGTCCGGGTGGATAGTATTCTTCTCTCACGCCCGTCACCCGACCCTTTGGGTGCTCGACAATGAATTAACAGGAAGAACTTTGTACTAAAACAAGTTTCCAAAAAGGTCCAGCCCAAGCATTAAGGTCTGGTACCAGTGGAGTGGCCTAGCTGAAAGCCTGGGCCTGCAAACTTCTTTTCTTTCAATTTTTAAGACTCTCACTTGATCAGAATAAAAAGACACTTATTCGGTTTTTGAATACATCTAGTCTTATGTTTATCGGTTTTTGAATTTGTTGGGTTGTAGTAAAAAAGAACTCTTAAATATTTAAAATTATTCTTCATTTTTCATTATCATTCTCCAATTAAAAAAAAATTTGGAAAGAAATAATTTTCTTTGGGCTTAAGAAATTTTTTTCTAGAAATAGCAGCTTAGGTGACAATGATGTGAGCTGTGGATGAAGTTCAATTGGTGAAAAAAGCCTTGGTGTAAAGGTAACGTTCTTTATTTTGACTCAACTTTAGGTGGACCTTGTTCCGAAATGATTCAACTGTGTGCTTGGTGTTAAACCGTCAATGATCCAGTTTGCTTTAGTAGGGTCAGATGTGCAAAACTGGCTTGCCCTTGCCTTCCCAAACCGTAGGTCCTGTTGTTAGTCACCAGTTGGAGGACTGCTTAGTGCATGCAACAAAATGTTTCTGATCTTGACAGATGGAAGATCTGCAAGCTTTATCCGCTTTCACTTACAGAAATAATCACAAATCATAGGGTTAGCAGGATCATATAAACCAAAGATTAAATAAACTTGAAGTTGAAAAACAAAGGGGGAAAGAAAATAGTACTTTTAAGTGTTTGACTGGTATTATATTTTCTTTTTTCACTCTGTTGTTTTAGTAAAGAAGGTAACAATAAATTCAGATGAAGAATTAAAAGGCTGGAAAAGTAAGAATCTTGAAGGAAATTCAAGAAAATTCCATGTATTGTATTGCGAAAAGTAATTCTCTTTTCATGAAACTGACAGAAACTCGGGAAAAACTTGCCGAGTTTATTTTTCTGCGGGAAGGGTCCTAATTTTTTATGTTAATTTCTTGTTTTAAGGTTTTACCATTATATTTCCTAAATTAAACTGGGATTGGGAAGTGATATTGAAATTTCGTTGTTGTTTTTTTTTTTTTCCCTTTCTATCTTAAGGCTGTACTCTAAAACTTATGAGAAAAAATGACTCATTTTTGGGTTTAGTTATGCCGACGAAGGTCTATTGCATCCGTAGGTGTAACACCTTATCACAAGTGAGTTCGTCCCACCTGAATTATTTAAGGGAATAATTTTTTTGCATGATTTCACTTTGTCCGTGTCAATCAATTTGTGGGGTATTGGACAAAGATGTGCCCCTAAAAGATTCCAGAAATTGGACATCACTTGACAAATGTAAGTGAGACTTTGCTGTTCCCAAGCAATTGTATCCACAACTAAAAGCCGATATCTGCTGCAGTAGACTTCTAAAGGTAATTGTAATGCATAATATAAAAATAACTCCTAATGTTTTGGTTTACCATTTTGTACCTGTAGGCATGGAGGAGAAAGAAGAGCGACCCATGATGTAATACCAAGATTTACTCTATTTTGACTTGGGTTAACAGATTCGATTCGAGTAACAGAAATCTTACAGTATGAAAGTCTCGTGCAACTGGGATTTTTTTTTTTTTACATGGATGAGAAATTATACATACCTACTGAAAGTTCAAATGTGATGCGATGCTGAGAATGCAGACAGGCTCTTGATTTCTTGGTTTTGGTCACTGAGCCTTCATTATATAGCTCCGGACGAGAATATCAACAAGAAAGTTTGAAAATCTTACGGGGAATTCCTTTGGGAGCTAGATTATGAATATGCGTAGCCATACTGTAATGTAAAATTTTCTGCTGACAGCAGTGTTGCTTGAAACTGGATGAAAAATGAAAGCATGAAACTATATTCGCATTTGAAACCATTCCATTTTCTTCCCCTTTCTGTTGTATTTCAAGATTCTATCACGAGAGTTTGTCGGTACACCAAGCAACCAAGATGGAGTTGTTTGTTTTTGATCTATTAACAAAAGTTTGTTGTCTGCATGCGGATGTATTGCATAATTATTCAAAACCCTGTTCTTATTACAAGTCCCCTATTCACCGTGTGGTCGTGAGTATCCTGAAGTGACCTAAACGTGCATAGGGGTCCAACCGCTGCAGGATTTTAGCATCAAGCCTAGCTGCTATCATACCTGTCATAAGTTGTCTTGATTTGTATACTGTATGTCTAAATGCAAAACAAAACAAAACAAAACAAAAAGAAAAAATACAGATATCTATCTTCTAAGTGGAATTGCTTTTGTCGGCAAAATAAGTCATTCGGATTCGATATGCCAAATCATCTAGTTTATAGTATTTGTAATACGTGCAGTTCTTCAATAGTAAATGTAACTACAGACTATTTGAAAAAATAACAAAATTTTCGGTAAAATAAGAGATTTTTAATTTTTAACAGTTAATATTAGAGTAAGTCATGATTCCAACAATATTGAGATCGAGATTGTTGACTAAATAAATAACTTATGGTTTTGTGGGATGACAAACGCTCGACGAGAATCACCCATAAGAGGATGCAATCACTCTCCAAGATGCCATCTATGGAAAAATAAACACATTAGTGACACATAGCTGACATCATTTCAGCGCGAGTGCACAAATTTGGAGCAATAAATCCCATTATTCTTCTGTGGTGGGATTGTGACAAGTCCCTTTTCTGCATCTTTTCCTGATTCTTAGAGACCATATTCTGCTCATCTTCTTTACATGCCTTCAGATTTGTGAGATCTCCTCTAATGGGTCCCTTTTTAAAGAGTAATACTTGATGAGGCACCTTTGCTTAGGCGAGACTTTTGATTTACCGGACCTTCTCCTACTGACCAACCGGGGCCGTTCGGGCATCATCCTAGAATCTCCTTTACCTGTTGTGGAATATATTAAAGCAAGAAAGTAGCCTTCGAGTACAGCAGCTGATTAAAGAGAAAGGTAACTTCAATAACTCTTCCTTCTTTTCCTTGTTTTTCAAACATTCGAGCTGCCTTCTATTTGGCCTTATCAATAATTTATATTCCTTCCCTTGAACTTGAACTCGGAGCATGTTACTGAGGAACTACAGTTTCATGGCAGAAAAGCAGATGCTTGCTTGGGAAGAACTCACTGTTAAACTAGACCTATCACTCCTTGGTCCACCACTTTGGTTTTTCGCTAAAAGCCTTTTATCCAAGAGAATGATGGTGCTCTAACTCAGGTTAGCCAAGTTGGCCCAAGACTTTGACCTCCGTCCCTTGAAAAATCCTGCAAAAGACTACAATTCCCCTCACTATCTTTACACCGTATTTGGATAGGAGAGAAAGAAAGTTGCGAGAAAAAAAAAAAATGAAGAGACAAAATAATTTTTTAATAAATTGTTTGGTTAAATTAGAAATGGAAACAAAAATTTAAATAATATAGTTTTCTTTTCTTTTCTTTTTTTTATAATTTTGATCGGTATATTACGAAAAAGTAAAATTGATATTTGTAAAATAGCTCTCTTGTCCTGTAAGCAAGTGTATCTTTTAGTGTTTATGAAATAGAATATATAGATAATTTAGTAACAAAAATCATTAAAAAAAAAAACTTTTCTTCTTTCTTTTTTTCTCATTAATTCTGTAAGACAATGAACATTAGCTTAGGTGAGAAAATTTTTGAGTTTTTCCAGAAACTTTCCTTTCCATGGTTTTCCAAATAAGTGAAAACTCTCTTTCTTATTATTTTCTTATGTTTTTCTTTCCCACAATTTTCCCACCAAACAAACAAAGTGTTAATGACCAAAAAAAAAAAAAAGAGAATGATGGTGCTAACAATATGATCTATGGACTTTTCACTAATGCTCTCACTGCATCCAACTTGCAGCTCATAAACTGATTGGAAATCTTTTAGTAATATCAAGACAAATAGAATATCTCTTAGACTTTTAGAAAAATATATTCAGGTTCGTTGGTTACAGAGATGGGATATTGCTCCTCTGTTCTGCGGTTTAAAATATTACTTGGTATCTAATCTTGTTTCTCTTTCAATTCTTAGAAAAGTTGATTGCAACAGAGCAACTGATTGTATGGCACTGAGAGGGCAAATGCTTTGAAGATCAATCATTGGATTTTGATTCCAGCGATCAAAGTCCTTGACCGCAACCCAAGAAAATCAGAAGATCGATCCTATTCAATAGACTTTTTGAGATTGCTTGTTGGCCATTTTAACTTCATCTTTTTCTTTTCTGGGTGTGCAAAATTTCTTTTCTCAGTTTCAGCATGAACATGGAATACAGGCTCAGAGCTAACATTTCCCTTTGGAATATTTCTCTTTAAGGGACTTTAATGCAGAAGGAGCCTAGTTGATTGCTTTCATATTATAAAAGTAATGCAACCACAAATTTTTGTGGAACCTTATGTCACTGCCTTGCAGGGATAGCATCTTTGTGCAAATAAGTGCAAGGCTGCATAAATCTGACCTTTCCTTAGTGAGAGCATTGCGCATGAGGAACGTGCCTTTATGTTCATTGCATTATTTGTATGCGCATGTCACTCACACGCTCACAAATACAGAGCCAGGCTGGTTCTTCCGTGTCACCATGTACCATCAGATGCCTAATTGGATGTGTTGCCCTCATATCACAACCAACGTAAGATGTGGGTTCCATTTCAGCTTGTTTATTGTGCTGTTCTCTCTCGCAACCGATCATGAAAGTGCTGGTTTAGCTTCTTATCTACTTTACCTTGCCATGACAAGGTAGTTCTACTTTAGTTTTCTTTACAGAATTAATTGAGGTCACTTGATAAATTTAAAAGCAACTTTAATCATTTTCAAATAAGCATGACCCAGAAAAAAAAAAAGTACGGGAAAGAAAACTTAATGGAGGAGTCATTAAATGCACAAGAAAAATATTTTTCATGACCAATCGTAAAAAAGTATATGATGCAAGAGGATAGTGTTTACCTTATTACATGGAGTGATTGACATTAGAAGCTTGTGGACAATTTTATAAAATGTGTGATTTGATCCAACTTTTCTCAGGATTCTTCTTTACAGAAAAATAAGGCAAGCTTGAGCATAATATCTAAGGTTAGATTCTTTGATTCCTCCAACCCTACAAAGAACAAAAAGAATCTGCCAATGGCATTATACCCTACTCAGTGAACAAAATAAAGAAAAAAAAAATAAAAAAAGATTGAGAGATCCATTTGGCTATCTCTTTCAGTCACCAAAAGAGAAATATCCATTATACCATTACCATCAATTCATTTATTTTTCTTGAAAGTTTCTCCTATTGTTAGGAAAGTTGTAACCATTATTCATCATGGTGGGGCTGCCTAACTCAGCAGGGAATCAAGCAGAGAAAGAGGGAGAGAGAAATGGGGGAAACAGCAATATAAAAACAAACCATACACTTTTCTTCTTTTCTCTTCTTTTGAGAGGGACATAAATTGAACTGTGTTGCTTTCTCTGTTTTTGCTGCATCACGGATTCTCTTCCATTCCTCTTTCAAGTCAAAGAAGAAAGAAGCAAATATTAGAAAAAAAAAACAAAAAGAAAAGAAAGAAAAGTTGATATGAAATGGGAGGGTGGGAGAAGAGCCGCAGCTCATAGCATATATTCCCTTCCAAGGTAACCCCACTTATGTTTCCAGATATGGAGTGAGAACTTGGGACATCTCAACAACTCCATAATTATAAAGTGAACTTCCCAGTAGCCACATATTGAAGCATTAGCTACAAAAGGATCATAACTCATATTCATGTTACCATCTTCCTCTTGTCTGTCATCCACAAACAGAAACGGGTCTGCAAAATACTCAAAATCAAAACATGAACTTGGTCTTATCTACCGACGCAAAGCCTAGGCTAAAATGGACACCAGAACTACACCAAAGGTTTGTAGAAGCAGTCAATCAGCTTGGAGGGGCAGACAGTTAAGTGAATATATAACATCTGAACAATATTCTTCTTTGATATAACATCTGAACAATATTCTTCTTTGATCTTCCGTCTCACTGAAGAAGATTCTAATATTCTCTGTGATTTTTGTATTGGCAGGGGCAACACCAAAGAGTCTGATGAGGGCGATGGGAATTCCTGGACTTACCTTGTACCATCTAAAGAGCCATTTACAGGCATTTTCTCTTTATACTTATTAGATCAATATTGGTTGCTTTTAACAATCTAGAAAATCGAATATCGATTGGATTTATGATTCTTGCTGCAGAAATACCGGCTAGGGAAGATCCAACTGTCACAGAACAGCATTGATAACAAGCAAGAAGGTGAGTGACACTGCCAATTTCGATCAAGGAAATTATTGGAAGATTTCCTTTTTCCTTTATGTTCTACTAGAATAATATTTATATATATATTGAATGCAGAAACTAAAGAGATTCAAAGCAGTGAGGTTCATTTAAGTAGAGAAATCAGTAATGGAAACGACAATCCTGTTAACAAGTAAGAATTCTAATAATTTCCCATTTCTTTCGGTTGAATATTTGCGTGAAATGATTATACCGAGGATGTTGTGTTGATTTAAGGTGTTTTGTTTAACAGAAGCTTGCAGATCGCTCAAGCTCTCCAAATGCAAATGGAAGTACAGAGAAAACTTCATCAACAGATTGAGGTACAATCACATTGTCACTAAGAAAGAAAACAGAAGATACTTTCTTGTTAGCTACTTCTCAGTCTAAGAGGCAAAGCATGCAAATCCAGTAAGAATTCTAATTTCAGGTGCAAAGACATTTGCAGCTAAGGATAGAGGCTCAAGGAAAGTACTTACAGTCAGTATTAAAGAAAGCACAGGAAACACTGGCTGGGTACAATTCTTCATCAGTGGGCATAGAATTTGCAAAAGCGGAACTTTCTCGATTATTGTCAATGGTTAATACAGGATATTCAAGTTCAGCAGTCTCAGAATTGACAGAAACAGGAGGTTCAAGCTTAAATAAAATAGAAAAGAAACCTATAAGGAGCACAGTGTGTTCAATGGAAAGCTCTTTGACATCATCTGAGAGCTCTGGTAGAAAGGAAGACGTGCAACAAAAGAATGAGATTGGTGACACAAATAAAACCAGTACAACTTTTGTTGAGCTTGCTTTAATGGACATTCCCCCAACAAAAGAGGCTGTGCATGGCAGTTCAAGTTATCAAGGGAAGAAGGGAACTTGCAGCACAATTTCTGAAGATATTTGTGTTGAGCAGCCACTGGTTAAAAGATCAAAACTTGTTGACCGATTAGAAAGAGCTGCCTTACTGGCGACATTCGATCTAAATAGCCGATGTCCAAATGATACTGAATCAGGATCAAAAGCAATAGACTTGAACTGCAAAGGAGATTGAACAAGTTCGCGGGCAATTCAGCACCTTTATACTGGAAGGGTTGTAGTAATATAATCTACGCAGTGAAGTAAATTCTTTGCCTAAATCTTTTGTTTAGAAAATATGTATATTGGTATATGTATGGACCTCAGGAACTTTATATTGTTATTCAAAGATGGTATAATGCATATGGTATGTATACCTTGCTTGTGTCCCCTGCTTTCTCTCTATACTGGGCAGCATGCCATACTCACTATGCCTAATGCTGATGAGACGAGTAACTAACTAGCCATGGTGCTATCCAATGAATTCAGAGGCAGTTTGCTAGAGCAATGCGAGGCCAGCTGATAGTTTTTGGTCCCCCAAATTGCTTTGTGCTGCCATTTGGTAAGGGATGCTTTGGCTATTGAGGGCAGCTTTCTTCACCCCAACAGCTGAAAGGCTACAGTCCCGAATGTCTAGTTAGTTACAAATCATGGGATATTGTGAGCAGTGTGTTTTTTTAATTCTGCTATCGTATCCATTACGTTTTAGTTAATCAATTCTCTCTCGAAAGCACAAAAGTATAGGGAAAGGAATTAAACAAGAAGATACCATGATGGTAGCGAAATCCTCTTTCCAACTAGTTATAGTAAATTATTAGCCGCAACCACACTGTAAGGCAAAGTGTATTATTACTACTCAAAAAGCTGTCATCCATACATGGCCCCACGCCTACTATTGCTTCCAACCTTTCTTCTCAAACAAGCTCAACGGAAGTGAAAGTGGAAACACTTGCTGATTTTTTTGTTTTCTTAAGTAAGCCTTATGACAAGGACATTGGGATTACGAAAGAATAGAGCTTTCACAGATTGGCCGTGGTTATGTGATTCTCGCAGGTTTCTTTTCCTATTTGTTAGCTCGTCTAATCTTCATCACTGCTACAAGGTATGCTCTGCCAGTTAACTAACGGAGTCTTTCCATTTGTCGTGACTGCTATCATTTACAACAAACTTACAAGCATTGATACTAACACTTTGACCACTTTCCTTATGGAATTCCTTTCGTATCAGAAAAGCTTTACTACAGTTTCCCATTGCTTCAAAGCCTATTTCGGTGGCTCAAAGCTTCATCTCCCAGAATGGATTTATGGACCGCAGAACACGAGTTCTTGGAGGATCATCAGCCATAAACGCCAGATTCTATGGGAGAACTAGTGATGATGTCAAGTATCAGATGATTCAAAAGGCAGATGATGGAAGCTTATAAATAGGTAGAGTCCAAAATTGTCCTTAAACCTGAGTTGACCATATGGCAACCTGTTGTAGAATTTGTCCTTCTTGAGCGGGCATTGTGCCTTATAATGGCTTCAGCTACGAACATATTAAGGGAACAATGATTGGGGCAGTTGTCTTCAATGAATTTGGAACAAGACACATCACAGGTGATCTTCTAGGGTCAGGGAATCCAGAAAATATTACGGTTCTTTTGAATGTGATGGCAAAAAACGTCATCTTCCACAGCAATAAGGGTAAGTACACAGACCAAAGAGCTCCCGCAACATTGTTTACATTATCATTCTTCTGATTCTCAGTCCTTCCAAGTGCTGCATGTAAAAGAAATGAGAGAATTGTTCATGGAATTAGTTTCATCAAGAGCAATGCCAACACAAATCAAACTTACAAGGCTTACCTGAACCAACAAGAGAAGTCTAATTCATGCGGTGATGTTATTTTGTCAGAAGGAGCAATAGGCAGTCCCCAAATCCTGTTATCGATTAGCATAGGGCTGAGAAAAACATCTTTATGTTTTTGATACATCTCTTGCAGTGGAATTGCCAGGGGGTTGGACAGGAGACAAAAGACAACCCTCGTATTGCCACTTTGGCAGAAACCAAACCAGCATATTGGTTTCCAGATTCACCTCAGGTTGCAGAGAGGAATCACACCAGTAAGCTTCAGTGAAACAAGGATTCCATTGGAGTCAAGCTTGCATTTCCAGAATCCAAAGAGAAGCTGGAACTAAGAAGCACAGACCTTCGGCAAAAGCCTTTGGCAGAATTCAACTACCTAGCGAAGGGAAAGGACTTGGTGGAATGCATTGCAATGGTTCAATTGCTTCAAAGATTAGCAAGGTCTCAGTCTTCCTGGGGACTGAACGCCAAGATAATTTGATGTCTAGTCCTCAAGAGCTGAGATATTTCTGCAAGACCAATGTGAGGACGTGCTATCACAATCAGGGTGGCTGCACTGTTGGATTAGCTGTGGACCATGACTGCAAAGTTGCATTGGGGCAAAGGGATTGAGAGTCATAGCTGATGGCCATGTTCTTAATGCTAGGAAGATATCAGGAGATCAAAATCAGCCAAGAGAGAGAGAGCGCTGGAGCATATAGCATCTGTCAATACACTTTTCCTGGTACTACGGTTGCTGGAATCAATCCAATGTAACAATGAATTCTCCCATGACTCCCCTTGTTCAATTTCACACAAAGTCATAAAATATGTAGGTCACATATTGCAGATATGATTGCTCATAATAATTGCGATCAAGGAACACAAAATATAAATTATTTGTTATTCCAGGAAAAACATGAATCACAATTGCTTTCAGTACAGTCTATAACAACAGGAAGAAGAAAAAGGGGAAAAAAAAGAGTTTTTTTTTTTTTTTTTGACAAAAGAATTTCCTGTAATGCTCTATTTAATGACCAGCTCCTGGACTTGAAGAAGAAGCATTATCAGAATCACTCGCAGGGGTTTGATTAAAATTTTAGTGCAATCCTGTGGCTTTTTAATTTTCAGTGCATGTGGCTTTTTAATTTTCAGTGCATGTTGCTAAAAGCAGATTGTTGCAAACTTCTGTCTTTTTTATAGGCGCACATGGAAAAGCTGCAGCTAACTTTTTAAATTTCAGTTTATGTGAGTATTTTCCATCTGAGTTTTTTTTTTTTTCTTGTAATTAAAAGTTTGAATTGTGGTGGAGATTTCATTCTATTTACACGGTATTCTCGTATCAGGGGATATAATCTATAGTCTACGAGAATCTTATAAATTTGGATAACCTCTCTTCAAGAACCTTGACCAGTTGACCTTTTGATAAGTGATATTTCTTGAGATTATTATTATTACTATTATTATTATTATTATTATATTTTTTTTAGTGTATTTGATTGCTTAACTAATGCCGATCATCATCTTGACTTTTGAATGATTATACCAGTGTCGTCCTTGTAGCACCAGTGTATGTTGTCTTGAAAAGTCAGTAGTTTTTGCAGAGGCCAAGCCCTTGAGTCTCAGTTGTTGGGCAATGAAAAAGACGGCGGCCTGCTTCCAAGTTTTTATTGATCAGCTGCCAATTCTGTTCATGTTTCTAGGAAGCTGCTAAGTTCATGGGTACAAGGTGTCTAAGATTGTAATTTCTCTCTATATCCTAATGATTAAAAACTTAAATTCCTATCTCTGAATTTTCATATTATAATTTTAAGAAAAAAATATAAAATTTATAATAATAAAAATTACAATTATTATACAACTTACGACTAAATGGAATAAAAAAAAAAAAACTGCTTTTATGCACATTTCAGTGGTCAGGTAGGTAAACATGGAGAGGGAGAAAAAGCTCTTGATTTCCATACAAGTCCATCTATTATTTGGCACAGCAAAGTGGAAAACAGATCATAAGGTTAAAAAAATAATAGTAATAATAATTAAACAAAGTGGAAAGAATTAAGTGTACACCATACCATAATAGGGAAAACCACTCTATCACTAAGGTGACTTGTATAACCTATCAATGGATCTGAATCTAAACAAAAGGCACTATATATACTCCTACACACATCCCCTCAAAGGTCATTGGTATTAATATAGCCTCAATATGAACTGCGACTGCATTAAGGTAATAAGACCTACAATTGTAAAGCTATAAAGCCTACGCCGGTGACTTCTTCCTCATGATCCCTATTTGCTCAATCTTGTTCAGAAAACCTCAATTAGGTTTATGGTGGCCGGGGGGGGGGGTGTGACATGGAGCCTTGATAAATGATAATTTTTCAGTAAGCCTAATAGTCACCACAGCATCGGGCACCGCCTTCTTCTTGGAGTTTCTGCCAGAGGCAGAGCATTGCCCTAGGACGTTGGTAGTGGGCAACAATATAGCCATCCTTGCATCCTACGTTATGGATCCTCTCTTCATTTTCATACCTGACTTTCAAGCCCTCCTTCTGCATGTCTGCTATCCAAATGCCCATTGCCACGTCTTCTAGCTTGAACATCTGGTAAAAGAAAAGCATGAAACTTTTTCCAAATGAGAAGGGAAGTGTTGGATATGGCCGTAGTTTGAAAGGATAGAGTTCTTATCTACTAAAATATCTTATGACATAAATTGATTAGTTGGAGAAGCTTACCTTTAAATGCCCTCCTTTATGCCTCTTGTAAACTTCCATGGCTATGTCATGGGACACCACATAACCGGGACCATGCGCCCAGGGAGGGTATCTCTCTTCAGGCCATTCCTTTTTAACAAAGACAAGGAAGGAAGACAAATAAGGGAGAAGCAAACAGAAATTTCTTGCTGCAAGTTGGATAATTGACTGGGATTAGGAAAGGTAAGTTGCTACTCCAAACTATTTCTTTTACCCAGGTATGTAAACTTGAACCTGACTCAAACCAAGTAGAATCCCGCTTCCAATCCTAAAAATATGGTTTTCTTAACTGTTTGCCAACAGTATGTTCTTGTGTGTGATTCCCAAGTGTTTTTTAGAATACTGATTGGGTCAAACATATATGTGCAAAATTGCTTAGGACATAAAGATCTTATGAGATATGTTTTCTTTACTTAAGAAAAGCGTAAGACAACAAACCAGTATGAACCATGCAGGCAATGCAAGTTTCACTGAAACAAATCAGTAGAAGCAGCGTAGGGTTCACACAATATAGGATCAAGAGTAAAGCAATACCTCATGAGTAATATACCACTTGCTATCAGCATTTCGATGAGGTCGGGAATCTGAATTGATGAGTCCAAAAAGCAAGCCATGACTGACATTGATCCTCTTCAAAGAATCTAGCACTTCATCCACTCGAATAAATGCATCATCATCAGTCTTCATGGCATACTTTGCTGATGCAACCTCTGTCTGTTTAAGATATGAGGTTAATAGGCTAAGGTTTCAATCACTTGCACAATAAAGAAGAGACAAATGTTTTACCCCAAAGATGCAGATGGCTAAAGTTTTCCAGGTGATGAGATTGTAATAGTCAACAAAAGGCAACACCTGTATGTCTCCATACATCCGTGCTTCATTCCAGAGTTCCTCATTCACCAATTGATTTTTATGCTGCAATATGCTTCAAGAGTTGTGAGTGCTGGCAAAGAGAATGAAGACACTTTTTTGTTTTTGTCTTTTTTCTTTTTCTTTTGTTAACATTCAATACATTAGGAGTACACTAGGTCCTACCCTAAGAGTTGTAATGAAAATCCAACTCCCTGCAATAGCTGAGCTAGGACATATGCTGTATCTGATTGGGAAAAAAAGAGGGCAGGTTCCATATCCATGGAAACTTTACACCACAGACTTCTGAATGTGTTGCTCCAGGACACCAAATACACAGCCAGTTAACAAATACATTTTGTTATGGCCTGGAATCAAGATGAGACATTGAGGACCCAAAATAGTACCCTTCATGAGGTACATATTAAATGGAAGTATCACACACAGGAATCTTTCGGATTGGGAGAGCTTCATCTATTCAAAATTTACAGCCAGCCAGCAACACCAACATAAAATTTCTTTAAAAAATTGTAACGAATATAATGATAAGCTTACCAAACCAACAAAGAAGCGCACCACAACTGCCCCGGACCTCACTGCAGCATACTGCATCCAAGTTCTTCGGACAGCCATCCTACGCTTAAAGTTGTTTGCTGTAGAGAAAACACCAATAAAGAGAGCCAGTGGCTCTTTCAGAGAGAGAGTGGGTGCTTTGAGTGCTGCTAAGTCAACTGCATGCTCTGGATCTTCTGAAGTGGGTAGGCCACTAGTAACAACTGATATTAGCTTCAGGTCTCCAGATATCCTAACTTCACTAACCAGCCATGGCTCCAAAGTCTGGAAAGATAACACAATGAAAAAGGCAATTAATGCAAAGAAATTTATATTTACCTGACACAGCTGCAATGGGCATAAATAGAAAAGTGAAGAAGGTACTTCACGGTATGCAAAAGATGTTATGTGCTTTCCATCAACCGTCATCTGGATTCCCTCCAATCCTACTCTTAGTGTTGCAACAAATAGATAACCTTGCTTAAATGGAAAGTGTCTTCTCCTTAGACCTTCCAAATGCTTGCCACCCACCCAAGTATCATTCCTACCAACCAAGTTGTTACACTGATACAGTTCGTCCACTGGCATGTAAACTAAAGAGTTATCATCTTATTCTCAAGCCCATAAAATTAATAGAGAGAAATTATGAGGAAGTGTTGAAAAATGTTTTGTCACAGTTTTCTACGAATAGCATTGATGACTTCACAAAACACTAAATTATATGTGTCAATGAACAGGTGTCTATCAATTGCTTCCAACAATTGTAGAGCTCCTTAACTGAAGAAAATTGGATCGCATATCATATGAAAAAGCTTTTGCAAAATATCTGAGCAAATATTAAGTGGGAACTCATGAGAGATCTCCACAAGCCAAAAGGATCAATCTGATTCATCGCAAAAATAAAGGCTTCAAATTCTTGCTCAGAGTATGATAAAATAAGTTTCATAGCAGATGCAATGTTATCTGATGTATCCTAGAATTCAAAAGTAAAAATGCACACAAAAAGTAAAAAGAAAAAAAAAACTAAAATCTAGATTAAGCCATATGAAATGGTCCTGAATGCTATCAATAACAAGTAATATTTTATCTTGTCTTGAGTAGAAAATCAACCTGCAAGCAAGTCCTACTGATTGATTTATGTTTCACCTGATGCTAAAAGAGTGCCACAAGCATCTCTACCTTTCTTGTTTTTCTCAGGGGCAGGAGATGGACAGCGCTCCTCATCCCCCCAATCATGAGCTACAGTCCATGTGTTTTGCACTATCACAGGACCCTCAGTAATCTTATCTCCATGGAGCCTAACATTGTAATGCAAAATTATGGGAGGATCAGGCTCCCCTGGAAGTGCTTCCCCAGTTAAGTCAATCCGAAAGTTACCAAGAAGACCATCTGGAATTCCAATAATTGTGATGGATGAACCCTGAGTCAGGCCACAAGGAAGCCGCAACTTAAAACCTTTTTCTAGTTCATTAGCATTTATTTTGTTGAGAAAATGAGGACATTGTTTTTCTTTCCCTATCCTAGTTGAACTTTCATTTGTATATCCGAGTCTTTCCTCTTCAACAGAAGACATAAGGCTATCCCATGCATTCCCAGCTTCCTTAATAGCCTCCAATCCATTTGCCAAGGCCTGAGTATGATTAATCAGGTGTTTCAACAGTTTCCATGTCTGCAAAGATTTTTGCTCTTCATTGGAAAGATTCCTCTGACTAAAGAGACAAAAGACTATTGTATCAGTAGAAATCACTTGAGAAGATTTCTCTGGATTTTCAACAGTAGGAGGGAGGGTATTCTGCACCCATTCAAGAGGATTGCTTGCATTGGAGAAGGGGTTCATCAGATATTTTTCTCCAATAGGATTTGAGATAAGACAATACCTCAGGATCAGCAACATGAATAAGGAGGCAATCACAGCACCACCATACCATTTCTTCATTCTTCCAAGGAAACAAATGGATCAAATTTTCAGGTCCAATTGGCGTTGTAACATAGACTAACGGAAAGCAAAACTCTCAAAAGTTTCTCAACCATTTGCTCTGGCAGCTCATAGACTCTGCAATCAGTTGCCACCTGAGCTCTGAAATTCTTCAAGAAATATACCGCACAAGACTGTCAAAGCAGAATCAAAATTTCAAGAACATTAGTTGCCAATTTCATGCATAAATGTACCAAAAAAAAAAAAAAAAACCCTTCCATGCTGACTATGCTAAGTATGCATATGGCTCCGGATCACATTTGCAGAAGAAGGTTCCACCAAAAGAACCATATGGTAGTTTGAGATAGCAAGAGCATCGTTTAAGAAACAAGCCTATGCAACTCAGAAAAGAAACAGTAAAAAAAGGGGGGGGTTCAATCAACAAACTGGAACAAAGGGTTTTCTTAAATTGAAGTAGGTTCACCCATAAAGGTCAAGAAAGCAAGATCTAACTTCAAAAGGCAAGCAATGCTACCACGCGATCAGAAGAGCCATTATCAGTCCCAAATGAATAATTCAATGCAGCTACTTCTTCCTATTACAGGGAAGTATATAAAATTCAGCGAGGGTTTCATTGACTAGAAGGCCTGCATTATTAACTACAAAAGACAAAAAAAAAAAAAAAAAAGCACTAACAAATAACACCCAAATAAATACTTAAGATGTAAGATTCCCACTTTACCAATAAACTACACATTATTTTTTGGTCTCATTTTGTTACTACAATTTTAATAGTTCACCCAATTCAACTTTGTAGTTAAAAATCAAGGCGCAAGCTTTTTTTTTTTTTTGGGTATTGAAGGCTATGGTACTAGGAACGTTCGCCTCTACACTCTGACAAATTTATTTATTTATTTATTTATTTTAGTACGCGGAAACCGCCATTTGCGTTTCGTTGACCAGAAAATAGTCAACAAGTCAAGCCGCCGGTCCAAAAGTATACTTCTAGAAAAATAAAATGCGCATCATAGTATTAAAATTCTGATTGGTTCCCGAGAAAAAAAATTTCAGAAAATTTTTTAACAACATTCAAGGAGGCAATAATGCTAATTTCCGGCTCATTTTTCAAAGTTCCATAAAAAAAGACAAAAAAAACATAAAATAGATCTTCCAGATTTCCATTCAGTTTTCCTGCCAACCAAACACACTTTGCACTTTGAAGAAATTAAAGCAAGGAAGTTTACAACACAGATCGGAACTTAGTAACCGAATTAGTTTCATAAATGCAACGAAACGGAAGAGTTGGCAGGTAAGGTGGAGTGGAGAGCAAGCTAAAGAAACTTACCTTTTTCCGCTTTTCTTTCTTTCGTTCTTTCTTTATTTACTCGGAATCGGATTCTGCGAGGCGAAGAATAAGAATGCCGAGAGAGTGACGGAAAAATCGGGAGAGAAAGTAATGGTGGAACAGTGGCAGTCTCTCTCTTCACGACGAAGAAAGAGTGGAGAGAGAATGGAAGTTGGCGTCGTTAGTATGGATCTCTGCTTTGAAAATCAACGGTTCTTCGACGGTTGGAAAGAAAAAGCAAATAATCTCTTTTTTTTTATTTTTTTTTTACAACAAAAAAAATTATATTACGATTAAACTGAGATTATTATTAAATTTAAGTAAAATTTTTTAAATTAATAAAAAAATATATTGAATTAATAATTAAAATATTACTTCAGATAACACTATTTATCTAATTTTAATTATATAATAATTACTGTGTTGACAGACTGTTGAAACCCCGAGGCCACCGACAGCCCTCATGGGACGAAGAGAGACTGGTCGAAATCGTTTGTATCATTACATGAATTCAAAAATAAAAAATAATTCAATAAGCAACACGATTATTTTATTTTAAATATACAACAAAATTCTTTAATTGTACAATAAGTTGTTAAAAAAAACTCAATAACAACTTATGATACATTTTATTAATTTTACTGTGCATTTAAAATCATCACAGCGTCATCTAATCACTTTTTGTAAAAATAAAAAAAGAAAGAAAAAAAATTGATTTTTTTAAAAAAATAATTTGTTAATAATATTAATATCATCAATAACTCATCTGTTCAAGTACCCAAATTCTTATTTTTATGATCTTTAATTTATTTTATTTTATTTTAAGTATAAATCATGGTGGCGACTAAATAGTATTTTTCAACTCAAAGAGTGTTGATATTCACTTAGCAAGTGTACACAAACCCGAGTGATTCAGAGATTAAACACTCGTCTTGGATGCTTCGGGTTCAAAAACATTAAAATGATGAGCTTAAACTTATAGTAGGTACTATTATTTATTAATTAAAAAAATTTATTAATTATCTATGATAAGTCTAATAATAATTTTGGTCGAACAAGATTCGAGTTGTTCAAATTAGCCCTGCCATGTAAATGCAAGGTTAAAAAATCCAATTTCACCCACAACACAATCGCAAAATTTTGTAATTATGTTATTTTAATTTATTAAATACCTTAATTTTATTAATTAAATTTAATTAATATTAAACATGTTTTTATTAAATACCCATGCGTTATATGAAAAAGAAATTCACACAATTATATTATTAAATTTATTGATATAGTATAAATTTAAGTAATTTTAAAAAAAAATTTAAAAAATTAATAAAATAAAGATATTTTTAAAATTATAAAATTAGGGAAAAAATAATTATGATATTTTTAAACAATTTTAATTTTTTTAAAAAAATAAAAATAATAAATTAAATTAGTCTTTTTTGCTAAATAAAAAAAAAAAAAAAAAAGCTGTGGCGTAAGGAGGAAGGGGTGTCAACCAAGCCACCTTCGATCGTCCTAAAATAAGGGGGTCGCATCTACAGAACCGGATGACCGACAGTACGTACGTGAATGGAACTAAAATACACTATTTATTAGTGAAAGAGAACGATGGGGAAACATGATCAAAAGTCAAGTGCTCGATGCAACAAGGGACGGCTAAAAAGAAGGGAATTCAATGTCTGAACCACACTTTTTGCCGCTTGGAAACACGGGGCATTGAGTGAGATCTGATGCAGAGCTATCCACACACAGGTAAACTTGGTAAAGTTGACTGTTGCCCGACTCGTCGGTATTGCACTCGATCCACGGGGTATATCCCACTCCTTGCTCTATTGCTGTCTTGATGTCGCTCAAACTGTAGGATCCTCCTGGCTTTACTCCTGCAACATTTTACTCCCCGTTTTTTTTATTTATTTCCTTCTTCTTCTTTTTTTTTTTTTATTCTTACCAAAATTGATGCTTTTAATAAATTTGTTAGTTAAAAGGGAAAAATGTTAAACCATTCGTAAAAATAATTTTTTTATAACTTGCTCAGAATGATAAAATTTTGTAGAATACAATTCAATTCCACCAATTTTTTATTTAATTTAGTCTTATAATTTTTAAAATCGGAAAATTCAAGTCAAATAAATCGTCATATTTTAAAAAATACATTAATAATATGATGAAGTTATTAATTCTTACCAAAATGGGTGAGAATTGGGCGGATTGAATTTAATTCATTTTATCTCTTTCAAAAGTAAAATAACTCAATTTAATTTATTCATTTAAAAAATTTATATCAAAGAAGAAATTAAAATATAATTCATTTTCTAAATCAAA
Source organism: Bruguiera gymnorhiza (assembly GCA_020883675.1). Classification (NCBI taxonomy): domain Eukaryota; kingdom Viridiplantae; phylum Streptophyta; class Magnoliopsida; order Malpighiales; family Rhizophoraceae; genus Bruguiera; species Bruguiera gymnorhiza. The sequence continues at coordinate 380,371 of JAIRCJ010000180.1, forward strand.
TGAGTTGAATTCTATTAAAGGGTTAATACCAAACAGGTTGCAAATGACATTGAAAGTTTTGTTTACTAGAATGAAAGGACCGATGTTGAATTTGACTACTGTTTTTCTTAGTTGACATTACACATTTTGCAATTGTGGTGCTTATAACACTCATATAGGGACTTTGATTGCCAGAATTTGTATATGTGTCGTGTAAATTAGTAAACATAATTTTTCGTCCAAAATTAGTGAAAATCTTTTAACTATCTTAATATTATTGCTTTAAAAAAATTATAAAATTACCTGAACCCTGTAGAGCCTGGAGAAGCTTAACCTTGTGTTTAAAGTTGAGGGCCGTCTCAAAGTAAGCATGTTGGTCAAGAACAGACTCGGAGCATGTTCCATGCTTTTCCCACTCGTGGGACCAGAAGGCTGTGCCATCGCCGCTCGGGCAAGCCAGTGTTGGCCAATTCTTTTGCAGAGTTCTGGTCAGATCTGAAATCTGATTATAAAACATTGCATTTGATTATGTGGGGGTAGTTAAAAATAAAAATAAAAATAAAAACCCCTATGCCATGGTGTCTGAACTAAATTAAATTGATATAAAAGTATAAGAAAATCATTTAATGTGTGATTGATGTAACAGTTTTCTGTCGATTTACTTTATTAAGGGGCGAGATACTTAACATTTTACAATCTGTACTCAATCTCTAAAATAAATTTCTAGATTCTTAGTCTCTTTTTACAGCACTCACTCTTCTCAGCAACAAACCAATGAATTTAAAGCGTACAAGGAAAGACAGAAATTAGGGCTGCCATGCAAAAAATTTAGGGGAAAAAATTAGAAATTTATTTTACTAGCGACAACAAATATAGAAAGTTTCCTTAGTTGAAGGCAAAAAGAAATGGCCAATAAAGAGTCGTTTGGCTTTTGGTACAAGATCGTTTTATTTTTCAGCTTGAAAAGAAGAGAGAGACCTTACCTTGTTCGGCCTGATCAATGATTTAGGTTTTAGTTTTATATTCTGTCTGCTATTTCTTATTTCTATTCTATATTTGTATTAGTTTTATCTGCTACAAATCTCTTTTTTTTTTTTAACTTAATAATATTTTTTATTTATGACCTATAATAATGGAATTAATCTATTAAAATTTAAAGGGTCACGGTTTAAATTTACAGATAAAAAAATTAGAAATTCTAATATGTGTCATAATATATTATCAAGGCCAAAACATGAAGCTGATATTGAGTAAGGCAAAGAATTGTGGGATTGCAAAAGCTACCTTATCTTTGCTAAATGAATTGCTGGGATCACAGTTTGAGGGGTACGAGCCATCTTGATAGTTAGGCCAAAGTCCATGAATCCCAAAATCAGCCGCTGGTTTTCCAGTAGTTGGGTAGCAGCAACTCCGCTCCGTGTCACAGTATGATCCTGGCCACTGAAACATGCATAAGCGCCAGATCAAGCAATTTCGAGAGAAACCGGATCGATATACCAGAAATATAGCTCAAAAAATAATAATAATAAATGAAGATTTATAGCTAGATAATTGAACGTAACGTACCTGTTGAACAAAATAGAAGAAATCGAAATCTTCTGAAGCACAGAGACCAGACAGGAAGAGGGTCATCAATATCTTCAGCAAAATTGAATTGCAGGACTTCATTTTTCCTATCTCTTTCTCTCTCTCTCTCTCTCTCTCTCTGCCTGCCTCACTCCAATTCAGTAATGTTGGCTATTGGTTAGTTTCTATGTTGCATACAAAGGCGAGACCGGATTCCACTTTATTTATAGGCTAAAAGAAGAAGGTCGCGTTCATGGAATCTCGGGCAGGATATACTTACCAAATATTTGTCCAGGTGAACGGCCCCCCCCCCCACCATCACATCGTTTCCGTGTGAACCCTCTTCATTGCTGATGATTTTCATGCTTCTCTCTGTCCGCTTGCTATTCATCGTTTGTTTCATTATGCGCCCGATCGTGTATCCTGTCAAATTTGTTTAAAATCCCGTGGAAATGGACAACCCAGCTGCAAGGCCCTGATTAAATTTTTACTTCAATTTGCCCCTTTGTTTTGTCTTTCCCAGTACTCTAAAATCCATTACTGAGTGTTCTTTTAAGAATATTTGAGTACTTAAATTTTGGATTTTAATTATGTGAAAAGAAGTATGAGATTTATACAAATAAAAAAAATAATTATATTTTTACTGTATAATTTATAATTTAATAAATTTTTTAATAAAAGAATTTGTTAGTGAAATACAAATAAATTTATCCATATAATTATAATTAAAATGTTTAGATTTCCTCCGAGTCAAGTTATTTGTAAGGGTAATCAATCAAAACATATAATATGACATTTTTAATTGTTGTTGTAATGGAATTTTTTTCATTTGTATCATTCTGTTTCCCTATTTGTTGATGTCAGAATTTGAATTATATAAATATAGAAAATATTTATTTTTTTCAAAAAAAACACAAAAGAAAAAGAGCAGAGGAAAATGTTACCGAATGCATTATTTGGGATCATAACTGATGGGTTCATATTTGTGTTGGCTGTCTATTCTCAAAATATATCATTTATTTTTTTTTTTCTTTGGGAGATTCGAATTAAAAACAATCTGGCCTTCAGAAACAGGCCTTTTGTTAATAAGGGGATGCCCCTCTTCCGTTTCTCCGCGTTCGTGTGATGGTGGCATCTTAAAACGAGATTGTTCTTCTTTTTCTAAGGAAAGATGTAATAAAAAATGAAAAGGGCATCGTCAATCATCAGCGAGCAGATCAAATGAGTTGCAGTTGGCACCGTGCGATAGGATGGAAATAGAAAACGGTGCCGAAAATGGACGGAGATTTGATTTAATTGGCAGGGGGGATCACATCTCCGTGGGTTTTTCTTGGCATCCCATTTTTATTTGCCGTTGCTTCCACACCGAGAATTAAAAGGCCCCCTGTGGAAAGTCATACCATACACACCGACAGAATTACGAGTTCGAGTTAATTGTGAGGCGTTGAAGTTGAACACAATCACATCCGAGTGCCTTGGACTGGAGGCATATTCTTCATTTAGATTCCGCAATTCTGGTTAACTGATGCTTTACTTTCTTTTCTTTTTTTCTTTTTTTTTTTTTTCCTTTTTTGCTTCTGTGAAGGGCACGTAGTTTGAACCACAAATTTTACCTTTAAATTTTATACATAGAGATTGATTAGTACTTTATGTTAGGGAGCTATGTTTGTGTGTGTTAACCTATACAATACTTAATCAATTTTACGTGAAAAAATCAAATAAGTTTATAAAAAATGTTAAAATGTGTATGTAATATTATATTTAATTAAGAGTTTAGAAAGATATGATAAGAAGTTAAATATTTTTTTAATTATTATTATTTTTTAAGTAATTAACTTATTTTTAATATAAATAAATTATTAAATAAAAAATAATATTATTAAACTAACATACCAATATTACAAAAGTGATATATATAGAGATAATTTAAGATGAACAATTATTCTCCTCCTCAATCGAGTTACATGAAACCAGTTAAACCTTGAAATTGGCAACAATTAGTTCTTGACGTTAACATTTAACAATTAAGCAATAGACAAGCTTTTCAAAGATTAAAATGACGAGCTTGGACTTTGTTATAATTGAAGGGCGTCGTTCGGATTGTGAGAGAGGTGAGAAAGAGAGTAAGCAATAGAATCAAAGCCTCTAAGCAACATTAGCATGTCATCCTTCATTCTCTTAGCTCGATCTGATTTTTCTGGTATCTAAATATTAGACAAACAAAATGAAATTCAATTGAATGCAGTTGGGCCCGAAAATTGAGTGGCGAAGGCTAAGGATGGGTCGAGATTAAGAACCCCCTGAGATTCTTGGCTCCCTGCTGTTGTAACCTGCTGGTGCCTGTTCTCAAGAAGCGTGTCAATGTTAGTGACTTATAGGTTGAGTCAATTGGCATATGTCTAGTTGATTAAAAGATATATACTATAAAAAATGCGTGCGATATACAAACACATTTCAGATGCACATGAATATAATTAATTAGACGTGCATGAATATAATTAATTAATGTGCTCTAACAGAAGGTGAAACAGATGAGAAAAAGTAGAAAGGAGGAGGAGGAGGAGGTACAGAGAATAGATGAAATGGAATTAACGGGAGAAATGGGAGGTAATAGGGGAGAGGGCAGAGATGGGAGAATGTTAATGATTGAGAAGTTTATAGAAATTGCTATTAATTCTAACAAAATTAGGAAAATTCGCAAAATAAGTCATTGACTATTCGAAAAATCAATTATAATTATAATCAAGTGGCTATTTTTAATGGGAATTTATTGGAAATTAATTATGCCAGAACTTTTAGAAGGAAAGAGGAAGCCAAAGAAGGTAACTCAAGAGTCCTTAACGAAAAAGAAAAGAAGTTACAAATTAAATACAAATAAATTATACATTCAATGACCTCCTAAAAAAATATATTCAACGACTATTGGGAAAATCAATTTTAATCCCGCGAGATATGAAAAAGAAGTTACGAATTAATTGCAAATGAATTATATATTTATTGTTAAAATTAACTTGTACAAAGACAATTCTCTACCTCAGAAACTCTTCCAAAAAGCACAAAACGAACAAATAGAAGTGTCATGTGGCAGGTGGGTGTCACAAGCTTAGTTTGTATGTGTGTGTGTTTATATATATGTGTGTGTGTGTGTGTGTTTGACAGTATCTTCACCCACCTAATAATTTCTTTTTTCTGCAACCTTAAGCTTGTGTATATGAATTATAAATGCCAGTCAACTCAAAAAACAAAGCGAAGTTGTTGGAGCAGCTCGCTGGGGTTACTTTGTTTTTGGGATAGGGAGGTGGCATGCATGTGGAACGAAGGCATCATCATTTTCATTGTTTGTGAGAGAACTGTAAAGCGTCCCGCCAGAGGGATAAAGGAAGTGGAGAAAGCAGGGTCACAAAAAAGAAAAAGCTTTTATTATTATTATTTTTATTTATTTATTCCTTAAAGAGGTTTAGCTTCAGGTTTGGAGGTCTATGGCCCTTTCATGGAGGAGAGGGGGAGGGTTTACGGCCCCAAACTTTCCTGAACTATAAATGCATGAAATGGACCCGGGGCCACGTTGAGTTTGGTCAACAAATTAAATAGCTTGATGTGAATATATCCAATTAAACAATTAAATAAAATTGGCATTCGCTTGAAAATGATAGAAAGTGAATTCTGGATATGAAAATGAAATGGGTCGGAAAAAGAATGGATTGAAATTTAAGGATGGAAAAAAGAAATCTTAAGACTCACGGGTCGGAATAAGAAAAGAACACTTGGGCATTCCTTTTTCTTTCTTTTTGTTTTTATTTATTTTACCTAATCTTATACAAAGTAAAATAGTTAGTAACTACATAGTCTAATAATAATAATAATAATAATAATAATAATAATAATAATAATAATAATTAAACTCTCAATTTCAACGATTAAAATTCAAATTTTGGTACATGGACCAAAAAATAAAATAGTTTAAATTAATTGTATTAATTATTGTTAAAATTTAATAAATGATTTATTTTTGTTGGTTGATCTCACCCAAAAATTTATATTTTTAATCTAAATATTTTTAACATGGTATCTAAGACTTTATATCTAAGAAATTCTGAGTTCAAACTATATTGCCTTTCATTCATTTTTTGCATTTAAATGTGAATTTTTTTTATCTGTGCTTTTTTTGGTCCTATAAGTTTGGGTGTGTTAAATTTTATATATCGATCTATTTTTAATTCTCACTCAAATTTTGATATTTTGGTTGGAGGATTTCTCGACGATTATTGGCAGTTTTTGTAGCCTGCAATGACATTGTCATACGCATCAAATGTGCATTTAAACGGTATAGTATTTGTTATCAAAAGGATCAATGTATGCATTTTTAACCGAAAATGAATCTTATTTTATTATAATTTTTTTTTATGAATGAAAATTTTAATTTGTCAAGCAACTCACCTATAGAAGACAACAAATTTTATTGTTGGGATAGTTAACTGAGGTTGTAATTTTGTTTATTTTGCTTCTTTTACTCATTGTCATCCAAAAAAGAAAAAAAAACAAAGAAAAGAAAAAGGAAGCTACCCTGTTTTAACCAATTTTCGACAAAAATATACTCAACTAGAAAAAAAAAAAGTAAAGATATAAGACAAAAATGACAAAAAATAAAAAAATAAAATAAAAATAAAAGCTGTAGTCCAAAATGGTTGAGAATCGTCTCCGGCCCCTGCCGCCAGCTCAAACCCGCTAATAATTAATTATCATTCATTAATAACGTGATGCAATGGGTCCAGAAATCCAGCGCCGTGACCATAGGACCCAGTCACCCAACGCCGCAACACATCTCAAATTACCCGCAAGCAAAGTGAACACAGGCCACATTCAAATTGGTATTAAAATATATAACAAATTAATTAATAAAATATACAAAGAGTTTGAAGAAAAGTGCAGTATAAGAGTTTACTTCACTGCATTACAACTTTTTTTTTTTATTTTATGTGTCAATTCTTAATAACATTTTTATCTAAAAGGTAAGTAATAAGTGAATTTTTATTAATGTGGTAGCGTTTTGAATGTTGACATATACGGTATATATATTATCATAACCGAATTGTCACTCGTCACCTTTCACACATCTAATAATTTCAAATCAGATGATAATTAACAATAAATAAATAAATAAATAAGAATGAGTTTTTATTCAAAATTACCTCGGAAATCGGGCCGGACCCACGTAACGGTCGTTAAATCCAAAAGTGAGGGAATAGCCCGACAGAGAATTCAAGAACTTTTGTTATTATCAGTATTAATCAATATTACCTGTTGTTCTGTCTTTTGCCAATCATAGAACAGAAGAGACGCGGGATTCTCTGTTCTCCAATCACATTCGGACCAAACAAGCAAAACAAACGGACGCCTCCCCCCCCCCCCAAATCTCATTTTCGTCCACGGGGAGACATATTACGCTTTTTCTTTTTGTTTTGTTTTTTTTTTTTTTTTTTCTCTTTTGCTTTTTGTGTGGAAAATTCTTGGAAACCTCCGGATCCGCTGCTGTTTCCGGACAGCGTGATTCCTAGGTTTCCTCGACCTCGAAATAAAGAGATAGAGATTTAAGGGAAACAAAAACAACAACAACAACAACAACGTATGTGTTTGCTTTTGTAAAATCGCTTGGCTTGGCTTTAACATTTTGGGGTTTTAGGCAGAGAAAAATGAATGATCATGTGGCGTTGATCGTTGACCGGCTGACTTCGGCTGATGGGACGGTTGCAGAGGCCGTCGCCGCCGCCGCCGCCGCCGCTGCTGCTGGCCCCTCTTCCTCTGCTTTGAATCAGAGAAGCGAAGGGACTGCCTACCGTGAGGAGGCGGAGGCGGAGGAGGAGGAGGAGGAGGAAGGTTGGGAGGGGCAGCCGCTGATTCAGGCTGCGGAGTGCCGCATTTGCCAGGAAGAGGATTCGATCAACAACTTGGAGACTCCATGTGCCTGCTGTGGCAGCCTTAAGGTATCTATCAATTTCTTAGCTTATTTCTTAAAGTTCTCTTTTTTATTTTCCCCTACAAAATCTTTAGATGTTATTTAATTTGTTTGTGATTTGGGCATCATGAATGTCGAGAGAGCCTTGGAATGCCACCCGAGAAAAAAAAAAAAAAAAAAAAAAAAAAGAAAACTTTTTATCTGCTTGGTGGGTATTGCAAGGTGGCTTATATTTGCTATACACGGTAATATACCTGCTTTAAATACAATTTGACATATGGGGTTATTCATTGATCATTGCCCTTTGAGCATAGGCCATCGGACCCCTCAGACTCCACGGTGTAGAAGTATCAGTGCAATAGGAACGCCACGCCCTTTAATGTTTCCGATTTAGTAACATTTTATAACCATGTAATGGTGGTGGATATTGTGTGACATTTGTAATAATCAATTCCAGTAATTTTCATGTAATTTACTTTCTAAAGTATCTGAGGGATTAAATGAATTAAAACTAAGTTCTTGTGTCGAGGGACTTTTTGATTGTTAATGTTCTGTCCTTTTTTTTCATCCTCAGTGCGGTCAATTTGGTTGGTTGTTGAGTTTTATCATATATCTTATTAATGGCTGCACTTTTTTGCACCCAGTATGCTCATAGGAAGTGTGTTCAGCAGTGGTGCAATGAGAAAGGAAATACCACCTGTGAGATCTGTCATCAGGTAAGCTCATCAGTGTAAATGGTTGTCCTGTGTGATAGTTCATACTTGGTTGGAACGAATCTAGTTTTGTAACTTGCACAACAGCATGAATTTTTATATTCTTCAAGTTTTCACTCTGTAGTTGGCATCTCAGAAGGCATAAAAATATCTTGGATCCAAACTTATTTAGAAGCGTGCTATGTAATGCGTATGCTGTAAACTGCTTTCTCTTTTGTTTAAGACATGCACCCCAAAAAACACAGATAAATAGTGACTGGGTGCATGTACAAAATTCTCAAACTCAAGATGCTGATAGACTCATTCTCTAGATTTTTTAAGTCCCACAGCTCATGAACATCTTTAAATCAAGCATTGTATGCAGTTATCCAACCAAAGTAGCTGCTTGTGTGCTCCCACTCCTGCAGTGAACCTGTCTATGAACACCTGTTGGCAAAGCTATTTTTTATGTATCTTGATACTCATTTTTCTTTTCCAGTTAGATCATTTATGTCTGATTTCCTCGGTAATTGTTTGCATTTGATTGACAGCCTTACCAACCTGGTTATATTGCTCCACCTCAACCACCTCAATCAGAAGACACTGTTATTGATCTTCAGTGAGTTTTGAATATCTCTAATGTTTCTAAAAGTCATGCATAATTTTTTTACTAATATTATTTGTCTTCTTCAGGAAATCGAACAACTCTGTGTTTCTTGGATGTAAAATACATGGCAAGAATGTCTATTGTCCCCTTAGGATGTGTATTGAAAATGCCATCTTACTTAGAATTATGGTGATGATTATTGCATTTTGATAGATTTTGTTGGTAACATTCTTGTTCACGATTCCTTTTGCAGGGGAGGCTGGACAATCTCTGGAACCCCAGTCGATCTGCGTGATCCTCGCCTTTTGGCAATTGCACAGGCAGAGCAGAATTTTCTGGAGGGTGACTATGATGAGTATGCAGCTTCAAATGCTAGTGGATCTGCATTCTGTCGTTCAGCTGCTCTTGTTGTAAGCTCTTAAATCATAAATTACGTGACAAGTTTACATGATTGTAAAATCATAATCTCTATGCTGCATGTTTGAAGTTCTGTTTTGGGTTTCATTGCCCATGCCAGGTGGACCAACAGGTCATATCACACACACACACACACACACACACACACACACACACACACACACACACACACACACATGTACACATTATGTATTCCAGTTGCTAAAGATGCATAGGATACAAGTTAGATTTGAGAAATGAAGTCAGTCAATGATGTCAGTATGCCATTATTGGTTGGCAATTGGGATTACATGCCTGTTCCTGTTCAATCAATTGATTTTATTTCACAATAATATGTCTTCATGATGGCTTGAACACGTAATTATGGTATTATTGGGCCAATACCCGCTATGATCGCCTTTGAGGTATTTAGCTTCCAACTTCTTTCTAGATTAAGTGAACTGGACCAAAAAGCTTTTGGGGCAGTTGTGACTTGATATTAATGCTAAGTGGCATGTTTGGCAGTTAATGGCCCTTCTGCTGTTGCGGCATGCATTGAATGTCACAGATGCTGATGGAGATGATGATGTGTCTACATTTTTTTCTGTAAGTATGTTCCAGAAAGTTTATTCTCCTCTATGACAATGCCTCTGCATTTCTGCGATGTTGAATAATCAGCCAGATTTAGCATTTTCCAACCTAATGAGCTGGATGATTCCTGGCAGCTTTTCTTGTTAAGAGCGGCTGGTTTTCTTTTGCCCTGTTACATCATGGCATGGGCCATCAACATCTTGCAGCGGCGAAGACAGAGACAGGTTTGAGTCACTATTTTCTTTTTTTGTTACATCTTTTGTTTCAGATGTGCCAATTTTTACATCAAATTTTCATTGCAATGTGCTATATTCTAAAGTTTTGCCATAAATTGGTGCAACAGGAGGCAGCTGCACTAGCAGCGACACAAGTTGCTTTCGTGCTACAATCTGGGCGACGTAGAGGTCTGCAGTTCACAATAGCACCAGGAGTTGCTGTAACTCCACACCAGGAACCTGTTTAATAAGTGTAAACAATGAGGTCATCTATCCAATGCCACATGCAGAGAGCCATTAGACAGAAGTAATGAGAGGGATACATGAGAGAAAATTTTCAATCATAAGAGTGGTTGGGGATGCCCTTTGAGTAGTTGAAAGCCTAAGAAAACTCCAGTCTGTAATGGTCTGTTGGAAAAAGCAAGTTATATGCTCGCAGTCTGTACTTTGTTATATCTGTACATACGGTGTCCCTTCCTGAAGGGCCCGGAAATGCGGTTGATATCTGTACTTCAGTATTAATTGCAAAAATAAAGTGTTTCAACTTTCTGCATATAGTTTCAATTATCAAAACTTAGGTAATGGGGAGTGGGTATTCGTGAAAATTAGAATGGAAATGGACTCTAGGAAAGGGAGGAGCACTCGGAACTTCTTCCATTCACAGCCAAGGACTAGAACAAGAATTGGCATTGCCCCGGCATTTGGCTGGCCATATGGTTTGGAAACTCAATGGCATTGTCCGCAACTTGTACTTTCGCATTTGCTAATACATCCACTCTTTTAATTGGCAATTGGGACACAGAAAAGTAAAAATGCAACACATTGTTAAATGTTGATAGAACATGTATTTTTACATTAATATGACATGATTAGGATTTATAAAGAAATCAATCCTAAAGTTGAACAGAGAACCATCTCTGATCTCCTGTCGGACCTCTTCTTGTTTTATAACATCCTGTTTGCAGCTCACTTTTGTTTCCTCCCTTTAGAGTGGAGGCAGATGCAAATTGCCAATACAACGGGTCCATCCAGGATCCTAATTTGCCTAGACAAATGACATCTGATGTGGGTTAATGGTGAATTACGCTTCTCTCTCTTCTTTATACAACGTTGAATTGCATATCCTTGGTAAAAGCTTGGACCGACAAATAAAAAGAGCCATAAACTGATAGGCTGGTGTCATCCTCACCTCTGGGACACTAAATATTGTGATATTGATAAAGGAAGTTTTTGTTGTCAGATTAAAGACATTGGATTTAGTTTTTGCTAATACGGTTAATAGAGTTTTTTTTTTTTTTTTTTGAGACTGTAAAATATTATTTTTCAAAATTATGAGGTATCACCCCACTTTTTCATTTGATTGTACCCAAAAAAAAAAAAAACAAAAACAAAAAACAAAAAAGGCAGCTGTTGTAATTCAAATAAGGGAAAAAATTAACATTATGACGTGCAGCATCCATTACCATCTCACATTGCCTTAGCTTTGACATGCTTTGGCACCTCCTTTCATTGATGGCCGTTCGAGTTCTGTATACAGCGAGGAAGATTGATGGACATAATCAAATTGTCAACCACACAGGCTCCACTCATTTTATCGCTTTAAATAACTCATTTGTTTTAAGTAATGTTTTGTGTGCTCTAAATGCAATTTACTTTTCGTCTCTCAATTTTGCAAGACCAATAATACTTCCATTGAATTATTTCCTTCTTATTTTGGTTATGAAAGATTTGAATCTAGGGGCAATCCTCACACGAGGTCAGAATAATGGGGACTTACATGAATGACCGCCTTTTCAGTCAATTCAAGCCAAAAGCCTTTTATTATGTTGTCAACACCACCAACAATTTCTCTCCGGCATCAATGTCTCGTCACCTTCCTCTCCAATCTTTAATATAATTTACCTTTATCTAAAACCTCTACGATGATGCGAAAATAATAGACAGAAAGATTCAATAAATGTAAGAAGTTTATCGCATATTTCAAAAAGAATATGTAATAAACTTTTTACATCTATTAAAAATTTAATTCGTATTATTAAATTTTTGAAATATATAATGAAGATCTTATATTTATTAAAAATCTAACTCATATTATTAAGTATTTTAAAATATATAATAAATTCTAATTTGTATTATTATAAATTTTTTTAAATATATAATAAATTTTTTATATCTATTAAAATCTTTCGCCCATTATTTTCACAATTATCATTATTTACTTTAAATTTTTATAATGCATGTCTCTACAATAAAATTCTTTTGCTGTCTCTTTTCTCTATAGCTCTCAACCACTTAAAATAATTTACACTGATATTTAGGGAACTGCTTTTATCGCATCCTTTGATCAACATCATTATACTTGACTTTATCCACTCAAACAAAAATCCGTTATCACTCCAACTTTGAAGTGATTCAAAATACTAATTGAAAAATATTTTCAATTGCCTATTGAAACTGTGTACTCTGATGGGAGCTAGGAATATTTGGCTTTAGTCATTTCTCTCTCAACAAGGTATACAACACCTATATTCTCCACCTTATACTCCCCAATGTGTTGGCTTAACAGAGAGACGTCACAGGCACATAATTCTTGCACTTATGCATGATGTCTCCGTTTCACTTATATATTGGAGCCTTGCATGTCAAATAGTAGTATATTTTATCAATCGGATGATTACACCTACCCTTCACCACAAATCACCTTTTGAGTCACCTTTTCACATCCCTACAAATTATCAGACTCTATGTGTGTTCGGGTGTTTTTGTTATCCATAGTTATGACCCTACACTAAACATGAGTTACAATCGAAGTCTGAGCCATATGTATTTGTTGGTTATTCCAAAACCCACCATTGTTATTGGTGTCTGGACCCTGAAACCAATTGTATCTCATCTCTCTCGTCATGTCCATTTTATAAAGGACTCCTTTTTCTTTAAAAATCTGTCTCTAAAATGTCGTCCATATTAGTCCTGACACTTAATCCTCCTGGATTTCTGCTGCATCCTTAGACACATCCCTACCATCTCCTCCTCTTAATCCATCTTCTCCTACTTATGCTACTCCCGACCCGTCACCTTCACCACCACTGTCTTCTTTATCACCTTCACCATTACGCCCATGTCGTCGTCTTCATCTTCCTCATTATGTTTGGTAGACATAACTACTTCATCAGGTAGTCCATTATCGGTCTTGTCAGTCTTTACACCTGACTCATCTTCTCCACCGTTACCTGCTCTACCACCACCCAAAAGTATCATCACACACTTAAAAAATAATATTTTTAAGCCTAAACTCATTTTCAATTATCTTGCCGTCGTAAATAACCTTGATCCTACCACCTTTTTCCAGTCCCAAAAACATTCCCATTGGTGCAAAGCTATGCATGATGAGGTTGAGGCTCTTATTCGAAACAATATTTGGGAACTAATACCTTCTGCCTCTTCACAAAATGTCGTTGCTTGTAAGTGGATCTACATAACTAAAAGGCACCTTGATGATTTTATTGATCGTTACAAAATTCACATGGTGGCCAAAAGGTTTACTCAGCCCCCTGGGATTGATTTTTATTCTACTTATAGCCCTATGGTCAAACATGCGACTATCCAAATTATTCTTATTCTTGCTATTCAATTTCACTGGGATCTCTAGTAGCTTGACGTAAATAATGCCTTTTTATAAAGCACTCTGGAAAATGAGGTTTATATGCAACAACCTCTTAGTTTTAATCATCCTCAATATCCCAATCATGTCTGTAAACTGACGAAGGCCATTTATGGTCTACATCAAGCGCCTCGAGCTTGGTACCAAGAACTTTGCACGTTCCTCCTATCTTTTGGCTTTGTTACTTCTGAGTCTGACACTTCTTTATTTACATTCAGGCTATGGCTTCGAGGTTCTCTCTCAAGGACCTTGAAGCATTTACATTTTTCCTTGGTGTTGAGGTTCTTCGCACTACCCAGGGGCTTATACTTTCCCAATGCTAGTACATATATGAGCTGCTTCAACAATATAGCATGCTTTCTGCCAATGGTGTTCACAGTCTTACGTTCGCTAGTGAAACATTAACCCTTCATAACGACTCCCCAGCAACAAACGCCACTCAATATCGTCAAGTAATTTAAGCTTTTCAATATGTGTCTATGTCTCGTCCAAATATTCGCTTTGCCGTCAATCATCTGTCTCAGTTTATCCACTCTCCTTAACAAGATCATTGGTCCCTTGCCAAGCCTCTCACTCGTGCACAACATCAACAACAATGTCTCAAAATTAGCGTCATCGATGCAACAATATAGCTCATTACCACTGATCCTTTCCCTAATTGCCACAATTCTCGTAGAATAAATACTAATTATTTTTCAATCATTTGTTTTAATTTATTATCATCTATATTTTTTAAAATCTCTCATTAAAATCATAATTATTTTATTTATATTATTATACGCTGATTAAATGTTAATAACTTTTCCTCACAATTTGTTTCCTCACCGTATCTAACATTTTCCAAAACAAGTTACTATTAAAATTTTCTTCTCTGTCAATATCCCAAAACAAGACTTGCCTGAAAAGATTATTATTACGGTAATACACTCTTCTTCTTCTTCTTCTTATTATTATTTTCACTTTTAAACAATGTTAGAGCATGCCTAAAAAAAGTACATTAACCTTAACAAAGTACATGGCCGTACCCCACAATCTGAGAAGAAAGCCCCCACCCATCGATTTCTTTTTTGCTATTCTCACAAGATTTAAATAAGATGATCATTCCAACTTACAGGCGCTATCTGTTCATTGCGGCTGTTTTTCTTTTTCTTGTTTTTATTTTTTTTACATGCAGCCAATACTTGGCAATCAACTTTTAAAGAAATTTACCTGTGGGTACCATGATTATTTTGACATAGAAAGTAGACCTCAAGGAGAAGCTTTGGGAAAAATACCCAGAAATTAATTAAGTCATGAAAATTCACAGTGCTTCATTTCTTTGCTTCAGAAAAGTAACTGGGAAAAGAAAAAGAATTCTCTACGGCCATTTTGAACTGTTTGACTAGTCAATGACACCCAGTAGGCCATGAAAGCGACAACAAAAATAAAAAATAATAAAAAAAGAACAACAGTGCATATTTTGTAATTTAAGGAAAACATGAGTCATAGCTATGGAGTCAGTGCACCTGCATAATTATGTTGCGTGAGATGCGTCTCGAACGCATCCATATTATAAAACTATTTACAAATACACAATCCATCAAGTAATTTGCTTCAACAAGAATTGGGCTTCATCAATAGAACACATACAAACTTATGTGCACATGTCCACATTCCTAATTGCGGAAAATTCATCTACCATATGATTGAATGGGGTGCGGGACATGCACTAGTCTAGGGAAATATTTGATTTTAAAAGTGGGTATTGAGAATAAGAATGGAAAGCAGCAACTCTCTCCAACACTTTCACTTTTAGGTGGGGGACAACAAGCAGAGAATCAGCACATTAATAACATATTCAAGTTGAGGTTATCTTGCCTGGGCCATGACCATTGTGCCATTTATCTTGAGCCACCATAAAAAAATGCACGAACCAATGTTGCTAAAGTGCAAGAACCGATGCTTTAGAACGTTCCCAGCGGCTTGTAAGTTTCATTATAAAAGCAGCAGCAACATCAAAGAAAAAGATGCACAATTAAATGTAAAAACTGAAGATAAGAATAATATGATTTGAATTTAGGAACTTCCCGATCAGTTATAAAATATTCTGATGTCATATCAACACACTGTTCAGCCTAAAAGCTAATAAAATGTTGCGTACGGACGCGCACACACGGAGAGGGGCTCGAAGTGGGTTCAATGAATCATTGGACAGGAGATTTAAGAACCTAGCAAACGACATCAAAGAAAAAGAAACATATTAAGCACAAGAAACCAAGTACTGTTCTTTTTCTTGCATGGAGAAGCGAGCTTGGAATTCTAAAGTGAGGAGCAGATCTCAGAATGGCATAAAGCAAGCGTTTGTTTCTTTTGGAGGCCTATTCTATTCCAACATTCTTTCAGCCTCATAGTTGATTCTTTATATGATATGGTTTGCTACTCCCTATGGCGTTTGTCTGTCCAGTCACTCCAGTAAAGGAACAAAACTGCCCTTTTCTCGGTACCAAAGGAACGATAATTTCCCGGAATACCCTGCATATGAACACCTTGCTATACAGTCATCATACTACAACTGCCAACAGCAAAACTGGTAATTCCTGGGAAGCTAATAGTAAAGTAAGTTCCAAAAAGTGCAACCTTAAGGCATCCACATAAGCTAAACTGAGCCTTGCAGACACAAGATGGTCAAAACATTGGCCGAGCGAACATCCAGGTAGGCATTGGTCGGATGATGTGGCCAGAGAGCCAATAGTTGAAGAGAACGGTAGGCCTGCTTGAATAGACAAAAGCAGCACAAATGATAGGAAGTGTAGGGGAACAGATGGAAAAAGATGCTTGGCTTCTCAAGGGAATTGTCCCAACTCTTTTCTTCATACTTGTCAGATTCTTTGGCAAACAGCTTTAAAATGTTTTAAATTGCAGGCTTATGATTTGGGTGAATGTAAAATTCCTCTGGGCGTTTCTGGGGCCCTCTTGCCTTTTGCTTTAAAAGACCCCTCGAATTCCATCAAGAGATAAATATATGCCAGTGTTACATCTACAGGAATGGAACATAAGAGTAGAAGAATCACAATCTCACACCTATTTATTCTCTTACCACTACAACCACTACAAAAGGAAGACAATCTATTACTTTTTGTTCCTGGGCAGGAACAATGGCTGTCAGTGCTCATAGAGTGCTTATCCTTCTATTTTGTATTGGGTTCTTAGCAGTTCAACCCGATCAAGTTTATAGCTTAAATAGTATAGACCTGGTCCTCAAACACAGCACAAGAGAACAAGCAAAAGTTGTTCATGATCATCGTGTTCTTAAGGACGTCACCACTCGGGGAATGAGCACGCAGAAGCAAGCATCAAAAGTAAACAAGACATTTGATCCTAATCAATCAGGCAAAAGAAGAGTCCGAAGAGGATCAGATCCTATCCACAACAGAATCTAACAGGCTAGACTCATTAGCACAGCAACGAGACATCAAGTAAGCTGACATCGAAGAAAGAAGCTTCTAGCAATGCAAAGAATTCCAAGACGATGGATGTTGAACGGTATTGAATCTCAAACAAAGTTTAATAATAGTAGGTCAATCAGTTTTGCTTCTGCTTTTCTTATTCTAAGGATTTCCGTTGTAAAGTTGAGTGTATAGCATAGCAATTACAAGATGGTTTTTGAAAACCTTTGATCTCTTCTGTGCTACAAGTTGAAATCATAATCAGCCACCGAAAAACAACAGCATGGTAAACTCAAGACTCTTCTTTGTTTTAACATCATTAGGGAGGTGGGGGGATTCGATATTTGGGTGCACGGGTCTCGAACACCCCACCCCGAGGTCAAAATCTTGCGTCTACTCTAGAAACTAGAAATTAGAAACTTTCTAAACCAGGTGCATGGATGAAGTAAGAAGGTGGCCTCAAAACTCACTCAGCACATACAGAGTACTTAGCTGAATTCATACACAACGAAGATGAAGATGATGGCCGAAATATTCATTCCGCACATTCATGAGCAAGTTTCATTACAACCGTACTAACTAAATGTTATCAGAATTCAAGATAATCTATTTCAATTTCAATTTCCAGCCTTTATTTGAGAGCCACCGCAGATCTTCATCGTTATTTGCTGATGCTCACTCGACAAAAACAGCGCAGAATTTATATATTTACTAGAAGTGCATATGCAAGCTAGTGTTGATTGCTGCCACAGCAAAGGATTTTCTCATTTCAAATTGTACTGAATTCACCTCTTGTTACTTGTCCGCTGCTACTCCGCTGTACATTCGACCCTTCTTCAAACCCCACAACACGGAACCACCGTACACGAAGCGTCTTTTTTATTCTTTTTGATCTAACTTCCAAATAATAGAAACCATGGACTGTTGAAGCTCAACATATTAACATGCTCATTAGTCATTAAACTTGCATTTCCGCTAATGCCACAGTTAGAAGACCAGCACAATAGCTCAAAACCTGCAGCACCGTAAAGCAAACAAAATTCCAAGGTATTTGTTTTACAGGACTCAATTTCTCTGCTATAATCATCCATCTCACGATGGTCTGGAGCATTAAGTTCATGCAAGAATTCATACCAACTTCAGACAAAGTAAGCCCGGCTAAAGACGACAATTATCTCTGAATTACTATCAACGCCGTCGTATACTTTATTTATTTATTTATTATTATTATTTTTCAAGTTGGGCCAATTTTTAATTTGGAGAAGCGGGATTGATTGAATGGGCTGAGCTTTTCTATCGGAAATAAAAAAAAAAAAAAAAAAGGTGGGCTGAGCTTGAAATAAACAAACTTGGACAACCAATGCATTATCCAGCTGACCCTGTGTGTCCTTGTCGTCCATTAATGACCATAAACATTGTAGTACTTTTAATAAATATTTTAATATTTAAGAATTTAAATTTTTATTTTGAGAAAGGACATGACATTTATAAAAAAAAAAAAAAATTACATCTATTATTTAGTTAACAACCCAATAGACATCTCAATGAATAAAAAAAAAAGTAAAAAAATTCTAATAAACAAAAGAAGGGGAAAAATGTTGCTCCACACCTATTAATTACTATTACCAATACTATTATTTTTTTCGCAACTATAACTATACCAATATTGTTTAGCTTCCAAACGGTCAGTAAACTTCTTGAGGCACCACCAAAAAGAAATGCAGAAGATATTCATATGAAACAAATTGTCGGATGCACGCAAAAAGGATAAAGAAAAGGTGAAGTCTATATGCATATTTGCGCGTGTTTTCAGCAAAGGAAAATCTGAGTAGATATAAAATTCAAAAAGGTCAAGTGGGTGCAGAAGAATTCTATATAATATATAATATATATATATATAAAATTCTATCAACCTTGTTGACTTGAGTTCACAATTTGTATATTTATGGAATTAAACTCTTTCAACAGTTGTGCCATTTGATGGCACCTCCCCAACAAAAAATTAAATAAAAGTCTCGAAGGTCCACTTAAGAGGGGATTATCCAAACCCCACAAAAATGATTAATAGCAGGGATATGTATGATTGTTGTCCAAACATCCCCATAGGGAGAGAAGACGACATTTTTTGAGTCTTTAATTTTTTTTTTTTTAATCTTATCTTCACATGAATTGATTGTCGGATAAACGGCCATAAATACTTGTTGGCGAATGCTTATCCTCTATTCTAATAATAATAATAATAATAATAATAATAGCACAAATATGAGTTTTGTGTGCTTGTGCTAGATTATCTCTCAGCGTGGCGTTGCTTGAACATATATTTGGCGGGCCCTATATGTCTAAGATGGCATTGGAGCATGGAATGGGAATCCCTCTTTTGCCATTTTCCGGTGGTAAATCAGAGCGCCAGAGCCACGCCCTCTATGTTCCTTTTTGTTTGTTTTTTTTTTTTAATTTAGAAAAAAAAAACTGAAACATTTAAAAAAAAAAAGAGAAAAAAAGAAGAAGAAAAAAACACTAGAATTCAACAAAGATAACAAAAAATTTAGACAAAAGATGCCCCGAACTGGGGTTTCAACAATGACAACTTCTTTGGCAACTTTCATTTCCGTTGTAAGTGTCAACAATGGCAACTCTTTTGGGCCATCGTGAATATAACTGGGGTTTAATTTATGCAACATTCATTTCCGTTTCATAAAATGAAGGGCAATGTATGTTATCTCATGCGTTATTTTATCAACTTCGCGCATGCTCCATTGATGATGACACAATTGTCAGAACCTTGTCCTAATCCATTAAGAGGATCTTGACCCTTAGCCTTAGGCCATATTCTGTGGCTTTTCTGTTTTTTTTTTTTTTTTTTTCCGGGCTTTAGGAGTAGCTAGCAATTGTAGCCTCTCTCCTGTTCTTTGTCATTTTGTACGAAGGAGATTTGGCATCGTCTATCAGCATACGTGCCACCACCCCTTTTAATTACGAGCAACCACTAATCCAATCCAATATAACGTCTCTCAACATTCTGGAAGATAACATTAATGCCCATAAATCATGCTTGGAGCAGACTTCTCTTTCTCGGATTCTAGGTTAAATTTTAACTGAAAGCACAAGATGACAAAAATGTCAAATCTAGAACAACTGTGATTTCTGATCAATATCGTTGCTGAGATTTTTAAGTTGGTATTTATAGGATTCGGATCGGCATGTTGTCCCCCCCCCCTCTCTCTCAAAAAAAAAAAATCGATAATTCATAATTAGCAGAAAAAGGGTGATGCTGATAGTGTTGAAATCCACTTTCCTGAGCAGATATGAGTGCCTCTACCATTATAGTCCATCGGATTTGAACGAGGCTTATGAAAATTGACTTCACGGACACATGGCCATAAAGCCCCTTTAATTTCTTAACTTAGCACCCACGGGATACCAGACTTTGCGTTGTGTTTCAGCTATGACTAAATATTGACTGCTCGCCACAGAGAAAAAAAAAAAAAAAGCCATTTGATTATGGTATTCTGCATATTGAAGCTTTCTATTTCTGTTTATTCTCGAAAAGCAGATCGAATTTTGCTTCATCAGAGAGAGAGAGAGAGAGGAGTCTTTGTGCTTGCTTATTAATCATCAAGGACACATGGCGTGCAGCAGCATTATGTAGCTTTATTGTAATTAATTAACACGTGTTCATGGAAGGAAAATGATGTTTAAATGTTGCTCAAGATTAATTAACACTCTTCGCTTCTTTTCTCACAAGTGTCCACTCGTTAATCTACATCTTGATTAGATTCCTCACCCTATCGAGAGGTCGGCATGAATGTTCCTGGAAGATTAAGATTACGAACTCTGGTGGTCGGTGCGCAAATGTCAATTCACAATAATGCAACCGAGTTAGCTAGTGAAGTCTTCAATATCAGACTATTTAGCCTCTATTACATACACAGCTCCAGTGCCTTAATGTGACATGTCGTGCGGCAAATGGATGGGAATTTAATTTGAGCTTATCAAAAGTGAAATGCTGAATTCATCCAATTTTTCTTTTTGCTCGGGTTCATAAAACGTGTAATCATAATCTTGAAGTTACACATTTATGATTTATATTTTCATTTTTATGCAACAATGATTCAGAATTCACGTCCACATAATTACAATTATAAGAGGACAATTTCCAATAATTAGGTACTAACAACAAATCATTAGTATTTCTAGATGAGCGAACACAATTAGATCAGATTACCGCACTTAATTTGAAATCTTTATATCTAAGATAAACCCATTAGTCCTTTCTTGCTATGCAAGCCAAAAAAAAAATGAAAAAAGATTTTTTTTTTTTTTTATAATATCAAAGTGCAGACATAAGAATGGTACTATTAACCAACAGGAGCGACCTGTAACGTGGAAATCATGACATTGGCTGGGGATGAGCTGGCGGGATGTTCATTTTGGTACTATGTTCACTCTGTATATGAGCCACGCGTTCCTCTAGGACTGTATTACAGTGCATTGCCCCAATTTGTACAGTGTGACTTCCTCTCAGAATATATTCTTACTCAAAACGTGATAGGTAAATTCTAAATTATTTTTATGGTGATTTTTAATTTGATTTATTTAATACATGAGTGAAATTAATTTAATTTGAATTTATATAATATAAAATCATGTGAGTATTATATGAAAAAAAAAAAGAAGTAAGTAAGTAACTAAAATCACACTCAATCACTATAGACCACATTAATGGCGATGAGAGTCCTCATTTCACCAAAGGTAACATAACGCTTGCTGGGATTTGAGTTTCACTTTTACGGACTTGAAATCTCCTGACATAGCCTAATATAGTAAGCCCCACAACCCCGATTCCCATAGCCTAATTAAGCTATTTAAATTTTATCATAACCCACTCAGTTTTCTGCCATTTTCATTTCGTTTCACCCATCATAAGGTAACATAGCTCTCAAACACAAACACTCACCTCATCCCAAAACCCACCCCCGCCCCCTCCCTCACAACCCAACTCTAAATCTGATTTGATTAGCCATGGACTTGACCATAAACAACTATGCTAAAAAATCCCCAGAGTCAGATACAGATGCTGAAGCCCCACTTCAGATCAGTCGCCTAACAAAGGCCTTATCTCTCAGCAGTGGCCTGAAAAGGGGAAGCAGCTCCCAGCATCAGCAGAAAATAGTGGAGGTGGCTTACAAAGAATGCCTCAAGAATCATGCTGCTAATCTTGGTGGCCTGGCCCTGGATGGCTGCGGAGAGTTCATGCCTAGTCCCACTGCCTCCCCTCTGGACCCCAACTCCTTCAAATGTGTTGCTTGTGGATGCCACCGCAACTTCCACCGCCGTGACCCACCTGGAGCCAGCGGCCACAAAATAACCACCACCACCACCACCCACTTTCCACCGCCGGCACTTCACTGGACCTCAAGCCCGAGTCCAGGCCCGGTAAGCTCATCAGGCCCGAGCTCAGACCCATCATCCTCACCAGCATCACCAACCCCACAAAACTCTTTGCACCCTTCTGCACCTCACTTGCTGTGGGCCTTGAGCACCAGCCACTCTGGTGCGTTAGATGAGAGCCACCCCCACCCCCAAAATCACCACCCAAGTTTCTATCCAACGGTGATGAACCCAAATGGGAGAAAGAGGGCAAGAACCAAGTTTACTCAAGAACAGAAAGAAAAGATGTATGCTTTTGCGGAGAAGTTGGGTTGGAAGATGCAGAGGGGCATTGACGAGACATCAGTGGAGGATTTCTGCACTGAAGTTGGGGTCAAGAGAAATGTCTTCAAAGTCTGGATGCACAACAACAAGCACAGAAGAGAAAACAGCTACAAGGTTGGCGTCAGTGGCAATGGGGACAGGGTTGGGTTTGACAACAATGCTGGCAACAGAACCAACAACAACAATGGCAACAATGGCAACAATGTCAGTAGCAACAACAACTTTGATGACTTTGATAATGACCACCAGATTTCAATTCAAGTCTCTCCATCATCTTCATAGGAAAAAGGAGCAGTAATTTTCCAGAGAGGAAAGGCCAGTAGACAATGGCAGTCCAGTTAATTTCTTTTCCTTTCTTGTTTCTTGGACTGTTGATTACTGATTCGTAGTTAACGATTACTAATTGCTGCTAAAAGTTGGCAATTGAGGAAATTAATTATGCTCTCTGTTAACTGGGCCTTTATTTCTCTGCCGGGCTTCTTGCGGTTTCATCTTTGCTTCTAGTTTAGATCTAATGTTGATGCCTTTGTGGGTTATCCTACTGTTATGTTTTGGAATTGCCGTCTTGTCAAAGACTAAATCAGAATGGTTCCTGACTGTTTTATTTTAGTTTGAGGCTTCGCTTGAGTGTTTGAAGTTCTGATTAGTTTCTTGATTAACCATTAATTAGTTCGTTTTAAAATCTGCTATCTTCAAAGATGCCACTCGCCTGGGGCAAATGTCACTTTTTGCCACTTTGATAAGGAATCGTGTGGGAAGACGTTTTGCATTTGTTCCGCACCAAACATTTCCTGAGCCTGTATGATGGCCGTCAAAGGAACGTTGGCCCTAAACCTTTAAGAAAACCCCAACATTATCTTCTTTGTTTTCTGTTTCTTCTTGACATTTCTGTTGTTCTTATTAAATATTGGCAAAAATACTATAAATTGCTAATCTCCAAAGCTTAGCGGCATGCCTCTATATTTTTATCTCATCTTGTTATCCGAGCCTTCAAAGCTAAGCAGTTTTTGCTTAATCCCTGTTTGGTGACATAAGCGCTGTCCTGACTGAATGCTGGCAACTTTCCATTTTTAGTCTTGGTTAAAGCGGCAAGCCTTGTTTCCCTTTGCAGCTAAACATCAAATAAGCAAAGCATGCCCACGTTTTATTATTTGGGAAATACTTTATTGACTCAAGATAATCACTTCATTAATAAAAAATAACATGTATCTCAATGAATAATATAAATTACTATTTTATTGAGGTTTTTTTTATATATTTTTTATGTTTTTGTATATCAATTGTGTATGATGTGTTTGCTTCCTTATTAGTTTATGTGTGTTTGTAAGTAATTAATTATATGTGTTTGAAATTCGGGTATTAACAAACGTGACGCATAAACTACATTATACTCGTTATTTTGACTCCTTTTCTTTTATGTGGCCTCCCTTGCAGTTGGAGTCAACATGGCTTATAACAAAGCTTAGGGTTCTAAATATTATATTAACTCACCGCAATATAAAATTTGAAATTTAATATAACAGATATTTATTTAAATTTAATGATATTTATAAAAAAAAATTGTATTTATAAATATAATGATCTATATATTTGCAATATATTTTTTAAACTACAAAAAAAAAATCAACTCACCCAATTGCAAAGCATTAAGAAACATTATAACATAGGATAATAAGGGGTTAGGATGTCTAGATAAAGAGAAAAAAGAAAAGGGTTAGGATGAGTATCACATATGGTACCCTCAAAGTGTCTTCATTTCACTAATCCGTATAAGAAATTTCACCTTAATTCAAATATGCTAATTTTAGTTTGTAATGGCATTTTCCTTTGTCTTGTTCTCTCTCTTTTTTTTTTCTTTTGTTAAAAAAAAAAAAAGAAAGAGTATACGGTTATTACTATTTATACACTCAAAGTAGATAGATACACGTAATGACTATTATCTTTGTAAGGGGTGCAAGGAAAGTGTTCAATCCACTTCTGCCCGACACTGTGCAGAAGCCCAATTTTTCAGCTTCTTTTTGGGAGTGGTGGCGGGCGGCACAATAGCTTCATGGATCCAACTTTCCAATTGGACCAGTTCTCCACAAAGAAAAAGGACATTTTATTATCTACGTCGGAATAATTGCTTGCATTACTCTTTTAAAATCTAAATGCCTCAAAAATCGCTTATTTAAAACAGTTAATTTATCAATTTTATACTAAAAAAGACATAAAATTTCAAATCTTTATTTCTTTTATCTCCTCTTTATATATATATATATATATATATATATATTTTTTTTTTTTTTCTCTTCAAAAACTATATAAAAAAGAAATATAAGTACCTCAACCAATCCATTATGCTTAGAGGTTTGTGGAGCTTTAATGTTAATTAAGAGATTTAACAGTAGGAAGTTGAAAGAGATATAGCCAACTGAGAGGTAGAAAAAAAAAAAAAACTCTTGGACTTCTCTTTTAGATTCAAATAAATTGTTCTAATTTATTTACCATAATAAATCTTAAAGTTATTGTGGCAATTTATATGTATAAGTAAGTATATATTATTAAAATTGAGGCAAATTTAGTAAAATGTGGATAAAATAAAAATTATTTAATTTTAAAAATATTTAAATATATAACTTAAATTATAATTTTTAATAAATTTTTATAATTTATAGTATATAATGTTAATTTAATATATAATTTATAATTTTTTTTAAAATATTGTAACTAAATGATTTGTTCAATTTACTTAATTATAGTGTAACATGTATTGTGTTTTATTTAATTTTTATTAACAAAATTTCACATATTATTCCTTTCTTGTTTCAACGACATTTCAAGTTCATAAATTAAAGTAATGACTGTGATGGACAATGCAACATTTGCTAACAAATGACTTGTCCTCCTCTAGCATTTTAGGACAAATCACCTTTGTCTATGGAAACTTTGGAGTCAAGGATTCTAGTCATTAACTTTATCCTTCGAAAGACACCTCTTGGGATGCGGACGAAATTGGAATAATTGAATCTTTTGGTGAGTTTGTGATTTAAAAAAAAAAAAGAAAGAAAAAAGAAAAGAAAAGATTAGAATGGAGCAATCGGAAGCTCCTTTCGGCAAAACAAATTGCTTTTGATGTGCTCTGAAAGGAGTAGCTTTCTTACTGCCATGTCGTGGGGTTTGGAAAACCATTGAGATTGACATCAATCAAATTTTGGTTTAGGTTCGACATTAATTAATGTTATAATTGGTTAATAAAGACAAAAGCTTTTTGTCCACACGCACATCAGATTCTAATTGATTTAATTTTCTGTCCTTAATTGACACATTAACTCACACAACATGTCAATGTATGTAACAATAAAATTAATCAAATTCACATCCACATCTTCTGCTCTCTATCTCTACACCCAGACGTGGAGTCACGAATGTGATTGACAGCCTTCTTGATGGTCACCATTAATTGGCCCTTAAAGGTGCTGTAATAGCCTGTAAAATGGCGTCCATAGCGGGCTTGAACCGTTGAGTATTTCTAGTGACGCAATTCAGCATTCGGAGGTTGAATTTGAAACGAGAATGGCCCTAGCGGACGCAGTCACCAAAACCATTATCATAGAATAATCAATAATGTTGAAGTAGCTAGAATATCAATTCTCAAATTACTCACGCTAGAGGGACAGTAATTTATTTATTTATTAATTGCTCTCTTGATGGGAAAATTAAGTTGTTAATTAATATAGTATGTAAGTCGTTGTTACATATGCTTAGTGCATGCCGTTTACCAACTGTTATAATAGATTGTCTTCAGTTCTAGATAATATAGTTGTTAAGCTACGCATAACTAATCAATTTAATTAACTGTTAATTAACATCGCACGGGCCATATTGGAGATTGAAAATTCTTCGATGAAAATAATTTATTTCACAGTAATACTTTGTTAGGCTAATATTATATATTTTTCATTTATACACTTTTTCTAAGTGTGATTGAGGTAAACCTAATTTTAAGCTAACTGGTTCTAATTTCTGAGTCATCTTGAAGATTAAGAATTCTTCGAAGGAAACAATTTATTTCGCAGCAATATTTCATTAGACTAATATTATATATTTTTTATTTATACACTCTTTTCAAGCATGATTAAGAATTCTTTAAAGAAAACAATTTATTTAGCATCAATATTTCGTTAGATTAATATTATATATTTTTCATTCATACACTCTTTCTAAATGTGATTGAGGTAAATCTAATTTTGAACTGATTGATTCCAGTTTTTGGACCATATTAGAGATTAAGAATTATTTGAAGAAAAAATTTTATTTCACATCAACACTTCATTAGGCTAATATTATATATATATTTTTTTATTTATACACTCTTTTCCAGTGTGATTGAGTATATTAGTTTCTGTTTTTGGACGATCTTAGATATTAAGAATTCTTTGAAAAAAAAAATAATTTATTTTGCATCAATGCTTCATTAGGTTGATATTATATATTTTTCATTTATGCACACTTTTCAAGTGTGATTGAGATAAATCTAATCTTGGGCTAGCTTGTTGCAGTCTTTATGTTAAATCACCAGGAACGGTTCAAGGAAAAATGAACCATGGCTGACAATTTATGGGCCAATTTTAGTTTGATTCGGTTTAATTTTATTTTTGGATTCTTCTTTGCTTTCCTCCAATGTCCGAGTCTAAACAAGTAGAAAACCTAAGATGGGCGTTGGTGGATTTAAACAAGAATACGTGCCATGATCTGTACATTTCTGGTTGTTATATTATTCATTGATGCTTTTTAAACATTTTCACTATCACCAGGATTGACCAAAAGGCCCAAAGCACCACTTCAGAAGAGCTTCAATACACAGGGTCAGTTTGACTTGTGTAGATTTATATTACACTGTTCTAACCCTTGCGCACTTATTTGTGTTTCTTATCGTTACGATCATCACTTGTTAAAAAATAGAAAATATGATAATTACTTACAATCGTGTAAATCTGCGTGAGATTGAAAGCTCCCTATGAACCGAAAAATTGAAAAATCAAAGCAAAACGCACCTACAAAAGGCCAAAATGATGGAAAACGTTGCTTTCTCTCGTTGAATCGTCTCCCCAGTTTTGTCCCTTCGCACACGCAGAGATGCCTAAAATTTTTGTTGCCGTAATTCTCGGTTGCTACAAGTGGAGAGTCCACTGCCTTTCAATAACTTTGACCGTGAGTTCTTGTTTGCATATTTGTAAGCCTCTTTAAGGTCACCGTCAAGCCTTGCTTAGAAATGAGAAAAAGGCCACGGAGGTTGATACAGCCGATGTGTACAGGGAATTTGTTCACAACCAATCCCCACTTTCATCTTGTTAATAAAGATGGTATAAGCGAGAGAGTTTGTGTATGGTAACATGTACAGGGTGGTAGTTTTGTTTTGTAGCTACATGCGTTGCGTTTTTGGATCAATCTTCAGATTTATTTTCAGGTATCCTTGCTTTACTCATTTGGGTTATTTTTTCTTCTTTTTTTTTTTTTTCCAGATCTTTTGATTCCTTAGCAGTAATGGGCTGTTTGTTGCTTTTTTTTTTTTTGACAGAGTTCGGGAATGTAAGACTCCTGAGGAAAATAAGTCCAATTTCAGCGTTGTTTTTCACGAGCAGGATGATGAACAAATTGGTTTTTCAAGTTGTTTTCAGAATCCAGAGATGGATAAAAGCAACGGAGACAGAGAGAATTCTGTCTTAATGGATACTACCTTATCGGTGAGCACTAACAGTAACAAGTATGAGTTATCGTCCGGGAAAGGTTTCAGTGGATTTGTAGAAGAACCGAAAACATTCAGCTTTACCATCCATGAATTCTCTTCTGATGCAACCGATGTTACAATTACGAACAACCCAGTTCTTGGAGGATCTACCGACGACGATTTCCGACAAGTTGAATTAGAACCGGAGTGTTTTGCAGAAGAGAAGTCAGAGGAAACAGCGGACTTCAGCAAAAGTTCTGCCATTGACAAGGTTTCGGAGGCGAAAGAAGAGATACTACTGTCCGAGGAAAAGAGTTCTGACGAGAAAGAAATAGTTCCTGGTGAAAAAATATCCACCGACAATTATATTGGCAAAAGTGAATTGGATGTTGATGATGTCTTGGTTACAGAGGAAACAGAGCAAAATGTTAGAGGTTTGGTTACACCTGAAGTTTTGAGTAATGGAAGTCCGATTGATCCACGATTTGGACCCGAAATTCCAATTTTGATTGATGAGGAAAATGCAGAATATAACGAAGAACCCAACACCGTCATGCTGAAAGCAAATTCAGCTGATTCCGACGAGGAATTTATAGAATTGAAACTTCAGAATTTAGCGGATATTAAGGAGAATTCAAGCCAGGAAGAGGAAGAACAAGAAATAGATGGTTCAGTGAAAGCTGAAGAGCCTAGCTCGGAAAAGAACAAGGGCAACTCAGATTTTGACGCTCAAGATGATCCGTATGAGTTTGATCATGAAGACATAGTGCAGCAGCTTAAAATGGAGCTCAAAAATGCACGAACCGGGGGTCTTCCACCCATACTAGAAGAAGAATCGGAGTCTGAGGAATTGGAGACTCCCATAATTGTGCAAGAGCTAAAACCAATCACAATTGAAGAAAAGATTGAGCGTAAGGACGTCGTGGAGGAGATTCAAAAGGTGTACAAGAGATACTCGGACAAAATGAAGAAATTGGACATTTTGAACTTCCAGACCATGCATGCACTGGGTATGTTTACCATCTAAATTTTAATATTTTCACCGCATAATATGATTAGTCTCATTTTGAAGTCCGATCTATTGGCAGCAATGCATCTTGGGAAAGCAATCCTTAAAGGGGTTGACATACTTGGTCAAATATTGGTATTTGATCAATACTTTTCTTGTTTTTTGAACCACCAGATCTTGAAACTATTTTAGATTCTAATGCATACAGGTGTCCCCACTTGTTTTGAAATTTGTTTCTCTCAATTTTTTATGGTTGGTAGGACAACACGTGGCTAGTTCCTCTCTGTAGAAATTGTTTTTTTTTTTTTAAATTTATTTAATAATTAACGCTGATTGAGACTAGAATCATATTGGCCTTCTTCCCTTTCTTATTTTTAACAAATATTCTCCCACACTGTAAAGCTGCCCAGGACACCCGATTGGTTTGGGACACCCGATTTCTTATTTTAGTTTAAATTAATTTATGTTCTTAGATAATACATAATTTTGTATTGAACAAAATAATCAACCACATACCTCAGCTCTCTGAGCTCGACTCGAAATCCAACGCAAATTGTGTGCTGAGTTTGAACTCAAAATACAAAATTTAGTATGAGTTTGAGCTTGGGTTTGACCGGAATACTCGTTGCGTAACTCCAACAGGTTTACTTCAGCTGAAAGATGCAATTCAGACGCATGCAGCCCAGAAATCTCCAGTTCCAGCGAGAAAGTCTGTTTCTTTCCACAACTTATGGTCATGGAAGCAAGGGACTGCTGTAATTGACCCAACAAAGAAGATCATTGCAGAAGCGCATAGGGAATTTGAAATGGTTTACGTGGGACAAGTTTGCCTCTCCTGGGAAATTCTCCGCTGGCAATACCGTAAATTGCAAGAGCTGCATGTTTACGACTCACAAGTAGTCCATCAGTACAATCGAGTAGCTGGTGAATTTCAGCTGTCTCGAGTCCTCCTGCAAAGATTTATGGAGGATGAGCCATTTCAAGGTCCAACAAGGGTCCAAAATTATGTCAAGAACCGATGTGCTCTTCGTAGCCTTCTTCAAGTTCCAGTCATTAAAGGTGGACTGAACGCACAAAACCGTGCAATATTTTAACTACTTAAACGATTTAAGGCCATTTTTTCTAGCATAATGCTGTTGCCCTGCAGATGATAACACGAAGCATAAGGGAAACAAAGGCGAACCTGAAGATACAATTACGAGTCAAATGCTAGCAGAAATCATCGAGGAATCCACGCGGGTGTTCTGGGAATTTATTCGTGCCGACAAAGATCAAAATCAAGTGTTTAAATTGGGGCATCTCCAATCGCAAGGCCCCGTAAATCTAGAGTTTTTGATCAACGTTCAAGCAGATCTTCATAAGGTTTGCTCCTGAATTTTGTTTGAAAGCCCGATGCTTCATTTTTCCTTTTTAGTCAAACATTAACACGATTAAGCTTAATTAATTAATATGTCTACCATATCATGTAGAAGCACAAAAGGCTCAAGGACATAATGAGATGTGGGAACTGCATGGTGAAGAAATTTCAAAAGCAACGTCAAGATCGAATGCACCACACCTTGTTCATAGCTCAGGTCGAATTGAAATTGGTATCAAGAGTACTACGTATGTCCAAACTAACAACAGACCAGCTGATTTGGTGCCATGGGAAATTAGAGAAAATATATTTTTGTCGCGGAAAAGTTTTTGTGGAGCCATCATTTTTGCTTTTCCCATGTTGACACGGTGGGTCATTGCCATGCAGATGCATGTTGCTTCAGAAAGGTTTGTAGCTTGTTTATACTAAAATTGTAGCATAAAGTTAACATAGCTTTATCAATTAGTTTTTGGTATACGTCCTCAGGATATGCGGAAACAAGTACTATTATTTTTGTATGCTGCTATTCTGGGAGGGCAGCGTGGATCCTTTTGATGTAATGACATGCCAAATGAAATACACACTTTCAATATAATTTTTGGGTTCGCCAATGTCAAAGGTCTGATTTTTAGTTGTGGAGCAACTGCTTTGACTTTCTTTTTCTTGTTATGCAAGCTCCACCTCCCTAATTCATAAAATAAATTTTCGATAAGTAATTACAAGCTGCAGCATTTCAGTAAAGAAGCACCATTAAAAAATTCTGGCAATTCAAGCATCCATAATTTTTGAACTTTTAAAAATTTTCATTGTTGGTGTGTTTTAATTAGTAGTATAAGAAAGAGATATAAGTGAAATAGATGCAACAAATAAAAATGATATAATGTACATTTAAATTAATAGATAAATTTAATTTAGTTTATAATTGAGTTGTTTTATTCATAATTTGAGTCCATAAGTCATAGCTTGCGGTGACAACTCTTTTAAGAAGTGTTTGATTTAACCTTACAAAACTGCTGTTTAACTTTTGACAACAGTCCATAGCGTTTTGGTAAATTTTTTCTGTGCATAATGCTATTGGTGATTGGTTTACATTGATAAATTTATTCTTATCCTTTTTGTCTTAACCTCATTTCAATCAAAACTCTTTTTACTAATTAGTCATTTGATTGTCTAACTCAGTCTGGTCAAATGCTGTAGCATTTTCAATTCATCAATAAAAGAAAAATCAACTACATAATAAATAGAAAAAAAAATTATAACAGATAAATTAAATATGTACTTATTCATATTTTTTAAATTAAAAACTTTAAATTTATTATAATAAATAATAATTTAATTAATAATTTAGAACTTTTTTTATATTGATTTATATTTCAATCTTTGCATTACAACTTATTTTAGTAAAAATTAAATTTAAATATTTAGACGTATAATAGTGATATTTTAAATTTATTAATATTAAAATTAAATATAAAAAAAGTTACACAAATTTAATATTTAAATTTAATAATAATTTTTTTATAAAAATTAAGTAAAAATAAAAATTTTAAATTTTAATTTATAAATATAATAATTAATATATTTACACAATAAGCTTTCACATTTAATAAAATAACTTTTTGCTATAAAATGGTGTTTAAAAAAATGGTCATTAAAAAAGAAAAAAAAAAAAGGTCCATTCGTGGGAAGACTGCAATCGGGGCAAAGCCCAATTAGAACCCAGATCCTATATGAGCTATATAACCCTTCACCACGGAATCCGAACCGTTGATTTCAGTCTATCACAACCGTAGGATGTAGGTCAGTCCCCGTTTATATTTTCCTTTCGTCTGCGAGCTGCCTCTCGAACACCCTCCGAAAACAGAGAGAGAGAGAGAACACTCGTGGAAGGAGAGCGAAAGCAGAAAAAAAAAAAAACAGGATGGTTCAGCGGCTAACGTATCGCAAACGGCATAGCTATGCCACCAAATCGAACCAGCACCGCGTTGTTAAAACCCCTGGTAAAACCCCACCATCATTTCCACCCTCTTTGATCCTTTTCTGCTTTAATTTTATCTTTGGTTGAATGTTTTGATCTGGGCAATGTCTGATTTTTGGGGTTGGTTTTTATGTAAGTTTTGTGAAATGGGTCTGTTTTGCTAATGGTGGATATTCTGGGTTGGTTGGTTTTGGTATAGGAGGGAAGCTGGTGTACCAGACCACCAAGAAGAGAGCTAGTGGTCCTAAGTGTCCTGTTACTGGCAAGAGGATTCAAGGGGTATGTTTAAATTTCTCTCATTTTTCCTTTTTTTTTTGGTTTGTTTTCTGTAGTTGTAATCTGCACTTGTTTGAGTTTGCTTTTGATGGGGTGAAAATTGCATTTTGTTTTGTTTGAAATTCATACGAGAGTTTGGCATTCAAATCGAGAAAATGATCTACTTGATGTTGGAGTCTTTGGTTGATTCGATTTTTGTTATCATGTTTTGGGTGCCAGTGTGGCTTGTTGATTGTTGAACTTGAAGTGTGGGCTTAGTATGTTACTTGGATGGTGATTGAAATAGCTGTCCTGGTGATGGTACTGAAATTTTGAAGCTCTGTATTCCCCTTAGTTCGGAATTCAAGTTTCTATGGAAAAGAGGTTATTTTTGCCTTGTACCTCTAAATTTTCATGGTTTTGAGTAATGGGCATGCAGGACTAAGCGCGATAATGTGTATGCAAATTGTATGTGGTGTGACAAGTATTGTGTATGAAACTTAACTGACTTAAGAATTTGAATGTTGAAGGCTTGAATGATAGAAGGCCCCCATATTTCACCAAATTTTCAAGCTTCATAATAAAGATCAGATAGCTTAGTCAAAGATTGCCCATTGTTTATACCTAATGTTATGCTGAATTTTGTGTGAGTAATGTCTTCATGTGAGGAAGGATAGAGACCTTTTCTTTCTTCCTTTCAGTCTCAGAGGTAGTTTTATTTGCAACTCTGAGGTGACCAAAGCTTTTGATGCTGTAAGACATCTGTTTGTGTCTTTTAGTTTGCACAAGTTCTGTTGATACCTGTAAGAGTAGCCATGATTTGCTTGGTGAATGATTTGATTGATTTGTCGAGATTGCCTCTAAAACAGTTCACGACATTTTGAACATTTATTGTTTCGTGCATATAGTTCTAACTACAATTCACTGTTACACTCTTGATCTGTTGGTAGATTCCCCACTTGAGACCTGCTGAATATAAGAGGTCAAGACTGCCAAGAAACCGGAGGACAGTTAATCGTGCTTATGGTGGAGTATTGTCTGGAGGTGCAGTCAGGGAAAGGTCTGTTATGATCAATTCTGAGAATGAAATTTTGAGCTTTTACTCTTATGCTTAGGAGCTTTCTAAGTTTCTTTTTGGCACATTTTTCTTGATTTTTTAGGATTATTCGAGCTTTTTTGGTGGAAGAGCAAAAGATTGTGAAAAAGGTGTTGAAGATTCAGAAGGCCAAGGAAAAGCAAGCCTTGAAGGGTTGAAGATGGAGGAGTCCTTGTTATTTTTGTGGAGATGTTCAATGATAGTGAATCAGGGAAGTATTTTGGGTGTTCTACTTTTAGTTTGGATTTGTATTCTGCTTTTGTTCATTGGAACAGTGACTTCAACTAAACTGTTTTTTTTTTATGCTTGGTCAGGAAATTAATATGATACAATTTGTTTCAAGTTGATGCTTTCTTAAACTTTGAACTTTACTTTATATTGGGCAAGTTTATGCAAATGGTAGGACTTTCTCGATGATCTTGCTTGGGTATGCAAATGGTTTGAGTTTGATGTTCAATTGGCAATGATTCTCTGCAAATATATACTAGGTAATTAGGCTCATTTTACAGCCAGTGACTTGTGAGTGCAATGCTCTAATTCGTTGGTTTTCTAAAATAATCTCCGACCTTTTGGAATAACGATTTTGTTATTGTTTTTCCGGAATTTCCCATTATATGGGTGTTTGGATCATAGTCAAAAACTCTTCTCATAGCGTGCGTTCGCTACATTTACAATGACGGGGTGAGATTATATTATATTATTCCGTCAGTGTCCATGTGTCAAATTCATCTATAATGGTTAACTGAGAGACTGTTTCTATTAATTTCTATAATTTTAGCATTTACTTGTCCTAACCGTATCGTCCTGCGTTTCATTTAAGGGGGACTAGTGAACAAATCTATATATATATATATATATATATGTATGTATGTATGTATGTTAATTCTATGATATTGTTGTACCTGAGGACCCATCTCTCCTTTAAACCTTTTTTGGTGTTTTTCTCATCCAAATAATTATGGAATTTAATATAAGATGTTTTAACTCTTTATACATCATTTTAATTATCCATTTTTATTGCATTTTGATGGGATGGTGTAATTGTTAAAGCTGTAAAGCTTCTAAATCAGTTACTGCCGTTGGAGAACCAAAAAAATCATGATTTATTGATTGCAGTTTTAAATTCTCTTTAAGACTAAAAAAGAAGATAATTGAAAAGCCCTGTATACTAATTTATAATATTGGACAACTTAAAAGACAATGATAATTAATTATGGACAAATGAAGAGTCCTCCCTGGCTAGCATAAATATATACCCATTGCTCTCGAAAAAGCCCCCAGATTCCAATTCCTAGACTATTGTCTTTTCTCTCGTCCTTTCGTGTGAACCTTGCAACATTAGTTAATAGTTTTGCTCTTTGTTGGAAAGAAGATAATCAACTCACGAAAAATCATGCATCATCAATTGTGACTTCAAATAGATGGGTTGCAAGTAATGGACTCGTAAGTGTTGAATTTTAGTTTTGATTTGGAAACTCGTTATATTCTTTTGGCTTCAAATGCTTTTCAATTTAGGAACTTTTATTTTATTTTTCAAAATTGCTCTCCACATTAACACTACTTATTAAAAAGTATCCTATTTTTTGTTAAGTTCATGTGATTTTTACTCGGACGTCACACCTGACTTATAATGCTTACTAATATAACACATCGTATTTTTTAAAGTTTTTTAAAAATTATATTTTTAATTGTTAAATTCAACTTTTCAAAAAATTTTGTTATTAATAATGGTTGAAATGTTCTTTTTTTTATTATTTTTTAACTATAAAAAATAGGATTTGTTCCGTTATTTTATTTTGAAGTCAAAATCTTTTGATTGATGCTATTAACGTAAGAAAGCAATTTGAAAAACAAAAAAAAAAAAAACAAAAAGAAAGGCCCTTAAATCGAAAAGCATTATAATGTGGAAATAATTTTTGAGTTAAGCCTACTCTTTTTTACATGTTCAGTAGCCTTGCTGTCTACTATATGGCACATTGCATGCATCATGAATGCATGTCTCTTGAGGCCGGGTGTATGAATATATAAAGATTATGATTTCTTTGATCAAAGATTCAGAACACCAAAATTCCATGCCAAAAATTTGTAAAAGATGCCACTGATTGATTGCACATTTATGCCAACGGACTAAAATGACTAACAGAAACCATAACATAAGATAATTGGTCAAAGAAATGTGACAATCTCGCTGCAATTGACAATACCTAAATGACCTACAATGGCCCTTATGTAATATCTACAAATATCTCGAATGTCAATATATGTAGGAGACACTGTCTTTTCATATCAGATAATACTCATGTCTACTCTCTAACGTTTAAATGTGCAATTTTCTTCTAAAAATAATTTTTAGCTTGAAATAATTACATAAGCATATCTATGCGTAGTGTGGGTGAATGATCTAATTATATAACCAATTGAGAAGTTACCATACCCAGCAAGTCATAAAGTCAGTGTCGTTATATATTTGAAATCGCCGATTGAAAATCCACTGTGCTGGGGAATTATAGCAATTCTCTGTGTGGAAAGGCACTGCACAGCGGCTGAATTTCTACGTGGGCTTGAGATTAATCAATCAAACTGGAGTAGTTAATTGCTTAAAATTCAAATATGTAATAAGCTATTTCGTATTCTAAACTACATTACAAGGAGAAAAAAGATCGACCGTCCAGCTCTGGCACCATTCTCTTCAACAGTATTACGTGATATTCGAGACTGAATGCTTGTTAATGTTCCACTGCTTGAAAATATTAGATTCAGAGATTTTTACAATTAGGAAATGCTTGAAGAGCTACCGAGAAAAAATAAATCTCCATGTCAATGGAAAAACATATTTTTCCCAACATAAACTTTCAGCTAGCCTAGCACCTGTGTGGAACATATGTATTTCTCGTATGTTTTGGTTACATATCTGCAGTGGAGATCAAGTGGTTGTGCCAGAACTTACGGACATTTGATCAGTAGGCCAAAGTGAAGAATCCCAAGCATGATCAATACCTATACTCATAGGCAAGCTAAAGGGAAAATCAATGGGAGGAATGGTTTCCCACTGATCGTCTATTTGTGTTGCATTCAGATGCTTCAGTGATGCATTCTCATTTCCATTGCCATCACTTACTATTTCTTCTAGTACTGAAGTCAATGAGAAGGTATCGCGGTGTTTTTGTGATCCGTTGAATCCTATGCTCTCGCAAGCCACACTGCCAAAATTTTCTCCAAGCAACGGTGAAGACATGTTAAACAGAACAGAAGAAACATCCGACGGGCAATTGGAAGTCGTAAATGTTTCGAGAGGACAAAACAAAGAATTGCTGGTTGAACTTAGCTCTCCGCTGGAGGGGAGATGCCGAGATATATTGTCAGTAAATGAGTTCATGGGTCTGTGGGATGAGAAATTTAAAGGATTGTTTGTAGGATTGTGATGTAGCTCATTGTTATAATTCAGAAGGATGCCTGGACTAGTAGCGACATCGTTCGTCGTCAATGACATGTTTTGGGAACTGAACTGAGTATTTTGTGTGTTTTCAGCAAGCAGATCAGATGAGGTTAGTTCAGATACTGGGGAAACCCAAGAATGAGATATAGCCCTGTGTGCTGTGGAGCTGGTTTTCTTGAATATCCTGCATATCGCCCATGAATCCTGCAATTCCAATGCGAAAAAAAAAGAAGAAAAAACAATTATTGTCCCTTTTCGAGAGCCACTGGTTTCTCTATTTTTCATTTGATAATATTGACAGATCAATTTGCATGCATGAACGTTAAATAAACGGATTTGGAGTACAAGGATATAGGATTTCACTCAGCACAATAACTATGATTTCTAAAGAGCTGTTTCTCATCGCCGGATGCGTGAGGAAAAGGGTCAAATATACACGCAATTTTACTCATGTTTTTATAGAGAGACTGTTTCCACTATTTTTACATATTGTATTTTGCTGGTTCATTCACGAAGTAAATGAAGGTGGTATGCAAATAGCAGTAGTCCTTTTCTAGGTAGGCATGTAGCTTGAGATACTTTACATTGGCAGGAAGACTAGTCGTACTTCTGTCCATGATTCCTTTTGTTGGCAGGAGGTTACCCAGGGAAGGCAAGCGAAACTCATGCATCATCCAGTCGGTTTTGATCCCTTTGGCAGCCCTACCTTTGTAAAAAACAAGTGATTTCTTCAATCCTATGCACCTGTTCCCTTCGGAGGAGTAGATCGGCCGGTCAGTCCCCGTGGCTTTCCAGAACCCGGCTCCGGTAACCCTGTTAGGCCTTGCGCTGTTTCTGTATTTTCTGTCTCTAGGACAGTAGAAATACCACTCCTTTTCCCCAGTCGTCGCC
Organism: Bruguiera gymnorhiza; assembly: GCA_020883675.1. Classification (NCBI taxonomy): domain Eukaryota; kingdom Viridiplantae; phylum Streptophyta; class Magnoliopsida; order Malpighiales; family Rhizophoraceae; genus Bruguiera; species Bruguiera gymnorhiza. The sequence goes on from JAIRCJ010000180.1 coordinate 418,903, forward strand.
AACTCTGCACGCCAAAGATTTGACCAAAAAAAAAAAAAAGACATAGCAAACTTGTCAAGTTTCCAACATGGGCAAAACAAATGGAGACAAAACTAGTTTACGTGAGATGAAGTATTATCTTACTAGGAAGATCCCATGGGTCATATTTATAGATGTCTAGTTGCTTGATTAGCTCAATGGACAGAGTTCTCTGCTGGACCTTCCTCTTCAGATAGAAACCGACAAGCTCCTCATCAGTTGGATGAAACCTAAATCCTGGCAACATTGCCCCATCCATTTTATAAACATCGTTTGTCTCATCCATATTTCTTTGTCCCACCTCCCCCCCCCCCAAAAAAAAACCCTTCTCTTGAACAATTTTAAAGCTTAAAACTTTGAAGAAAAAAACAGATTTTGTTTTTCCTCACTAAACAAAAGACAATATGAAGTTCTGAACTAAAACCCAAGAGTGCAGTAGTAATACTACTTGGGTTGCTTGATGTCTGACCAAAGTAAGAGCTTAGGAGCTCTGAAACAAACCCTAAAAAATAAGTAAATCCTAGCAGAGAAGAAGTGAACTCAAAGGAAGAGCAAGTTGACAAATAGAGGTCAGTACATAATTTGAAGCCAAAATATATTCTTCCTGTAAAGGTTGCTGCCTCCGAAGGGTAAGCCTCCTTTTGTGGTGAGTTTTAAAGGAGTGTGTGTTTTGCGAGGATCCCGTTGGCAGATTGTGCGCAGAGGCTTGGTATGTAAAACCAATCGGACAGTTGGTAGATTGGTACTATGGTTGCGGTAGTGAGAATCGTCCCTCAAGACATTTAAAAACATATTCAATTTTTATATCATTGTCTCGAATACAATTAAATAAAAAAATTAGAAAAAAAAAAACCTTAGTCTATAAAGTTTAAAATCCAAAGTCAAGAAAATGGATTCTGGGTTGAGAAAAACTCATTTCTCACTTAAACTTCAGTGAAGTAATGACACCCCATTTGAGGATTTTATTTAATCTAAATGGAGGAATCTCAAAAATCACCAAATCAGTAGTTTATGGGGATACTCAATTTAGTTTTGATTGATCATCACTCACATTAATCCCATGCAAGTTTCGTTCCATCCATTGCGAATCAAGACAAAAGCAAAACTTCGCAGGAAACCATAAATACTTTATTTGGTCTTGGTTTGATTACTATTCGGTAAGTGGACCTGAACCAACTTCCAAGGCATAGGCTCCGTGCTCCTAAAAAAATAATCAACTATGAAATTCTACTTATATTAGTTAAGAATATCATTTTAGGTTTAGAATCTCAGAATCCAAAAATCCAGTTTCTATTCCATTCCCACAGCTTCATTCTTCCTGACCTTGTCAGGTTTAATTATATTTCAATATTTTGTGCAAAAAAAATTGCTGTTGTAGCTAGACACTAACAAGTAACCGTGTGATAGCCCTAACAGACGAATTAGGAACCAACTGTTCGTAACATAACTTGCTAGTTAGAGCATTTGTTGACCCATTGGTGAGAGAGCATCTCACCTCTTTTTCAGGGTTTTTCAATGATCACATTGAGTTTCTGGGTCATCTCGGGCTCTTTGGTTGGATGGTGGTGAGAAATTGGGTTTTTCTTTTCTTTTAATTGTTACATTTGAAATTGGAATCTAATGATATTTATTGAATACCAATCTCCCTTCTTTAGAAATCTTGAATTTCACGTTAAAGTGGAACGTCCTGGCCGTTTATTTTTTGGAAGAAAATTAAACGACTTGTTTGCAGTCCCGCGTCCCTCCAGCTCATTCATTCATAGGCATATGAGAGTATCTTTTTCTTCCTTGAAGAAAAAGCAACCATCTCAACTGACGTCCTGCAACTTTGTGGGTCTAATTTATTACCAACTTTCGGCCCTCATTCCAATTTTTTTATTACCTAGTTTTCGACAAAACTCAACTTAGCTCGAAATTTGAACCATGTCCCTTGACCTCAATCATAAATAATGTAAAACTGAATTCAAGCTGTGGCAAACGAAGCCAAATTGACCTCAAAAGGTCGAGGGATGAAGACATCTGCATTCCCCTTGTACTTTGCTTCAGTGGAGTTGCAAGAGCCTAGCTCGCTCGCACATAGATAATTATCATGATATAATTAGATCGTAAATATAAATTGGAACAAGGTTAATTTTTGAGAAACTTTAGATGAACTTAATTAGCCCATATACCTCGTTTTAAATATAAAATAAATACAACTGTGTCATGTTAATTTACTGGAAGAACTCACATGGTTAAATTTTTATTTTACCAGAGTTTCATTTGTTAGGAATACAACAACATAGTGGACTAAGTTTGCTTTAAAATATCTCTACAATATTACATTGTATGTATGAGTTTCAACGCTATTTTGCTCATAGTATATGGTTAATTACCTTCCCAGGTACCTCAAAATCACCTCTTCAAAAGCCTCGACGGCATCAAAACTTGAAAAATGTATCGGCAGATAAAGCAGAAATATATTTGAATTGAGAAAAACAATAAAATTTCGGACTTACATCTGCTAATGAACTTTTCCAACTGAAATAAATGGTTTAACATATAATGAGAAAATTTTCTAATAACAAAGAAAATGTCGGCTCTTAATAGCAAGGAAAATGTACCTCTCAAAAATAACCAATGAGATGTAACTTATCAATAAAACTATATATATATATATATATCGAGAGAGAGAGAGAGAGAGAGAGAGAGAGAGCAAAGAAAATGTGGCTTCAGCCTGAGTAAATTTAACAAAGAGAAGAAACAAAAAAAAAAAAAACAACACAAGAATTTACATAATTCAGCAATGCACTCAATTTTATGTCTATGATATTTTCTTTCACCGTGAATGAGCCACAGCTCAACATATAGACGGTGGTCTTACAAATCAAATTCATCTCGTCGGTGGGAGTACTCTTTACTAACTCTTTTCTTTGTACCACTTCCATATCAGTAATTATCAGTAATTGATAGTTTCTTGTTTTTTGCATAGCCGTCCAAAATTGTTTTTATTAAAAGTTGAAGAGTGGTTTCTCGTAGAGGATTAGTTAAAGTTGTTGGTTTAGCTTACATAATTTTTTTGATAAGTTTTATCGCTAAAAAAAATGGAAGGATACGATACACACACACACATATACATATTCTGGAATTCCTGCCTGGTGCCAATGCACAATTCCCACAAACACTTAGAATTAACATTGGCACTAGCTAAGACTTGAACTAACAAACATATTGCCAATCTCGTCATCAATTAAGTTGAAAGTTTTACCCCAAACACACAATGAAGCAAAGTCAAGTTCCTCTGACTTCGAGGGCTTCGGAAAGTCAAATAAAGTATGGGGTTCCTCAATTTCAAACTTTTGGTTATGGAACAATGAGACTATACATTGAAGTTTGAATTTCCTCAAATTAACTTCTTTCGTGGTTCAGTTTTTCACAAACTTGAAGTTGCTAACTATGTCTAGTGTATTGCTAGCAATTCAAATAGTATTAAGTTGCAGGTACCATGACTTTAATGGTGAAGGTTCACCGAGTCAAATGTCACACTTGGGACTCCAATTTCAGGGAAACTCCGCCCTCGGTTAAAACCCCATTTGTCTGCTCCTTGACCTAGAGTTTTGCAACCCAAACCTGTAATAAAAGTTTTCAAAAATGGGTCAAACTCTTCAAACTCAACTATCCATACCTCCTTCTACTCGGAACATTAACTGCTTATTAATGAAAAAGCACGTAGTGGAAAGTCCACCTAACAAATATTGATAAATGATCCAACCTCGAATGACTACTACAAAGCAATTTGGAGAAAGGTGAATAATATATGTTAAAATTTTACAAATTTATGTTAGAATCATATAAGTTACAATACAATATTATTTGATTCTAATACAGATATATTCTAAATATACATGAATCTCTTTTAATATAATTTTAGTGAATATATTTAGTACATTATTATTTACTTTTATACTATATAGAATCTAAATTTATTATATAAATATTTTTCAATTATAACAAAAATATACAATTTGGTGAATATCTTATTAATTTTTTTAATACTCTTCTCATATTTTGTACATTCCTTTCTATATAAATAAGTGTAATTTTTCACAATTCAATGCAGAGAAAAATTATTTTCTCATTCTAGTGATTTTTTAGGTTTTGTTAAAAATGTTGAGATTAATTGTATTTCATATAACTTGTCAAATATCATGTTTTACCTTTTAATAAAAGTAATTATATTTCTTTTACATCATTTGAATTGATTTATTCTAATATTTAGGGATACTCTTTTATCGGCACTATAAGTGAACCACGATACTTTGTGATATTTACAAATAATTACTCATATTATATATAATTTTATCTTATGAAAAATGTATTTTGAGTTATTTGATATTTATTCTCAATTTATTACTATGATTAAAACTCATTTTTTTCAAACGACAAAATTGTTTTACACTAATAATACTATGAAATATAGAGATTTAAAATTTATGTAGCTTTTTTTCTAGATTGATATTATTTTTCAACACTCATGTCTTAATATCTCATAATAAAATAAACGAGTTAAATGAAAATATTGTCATATTCTAGATACAATTTGAATTCTTTTTATTTCTGCCTTTTATCTTAAGCATTTTGGGGAGAAACTATTCTTATTGTTGTATACACCATTAATCGTATTTCATCTTGCATCATTAAAAATATAACTCTTTTTAAGGGATTATATAGTACATTACTTATACATCAATCTCTTTGAGTCGCTAGTTATGCTTGCTTTATTTTTTTGCAACCTCATAAATGAGTTAAATTAAACTCACATGCGCATTTGTGTTATTTTCTTAGTTACGAAATTGAACACAAACACTATTGGTATTGGGATCCCATATCTAAACGTCTCTAAGTTTCTCTGTCATGTCATTTTTAGGAACATAAGATGTTTTCTTTTATTTCCTTTTTTTAGTTAAATTCTTCCTTATAATCTTTTTTAACTAATTCTTCTGTTGAACGAATGTTAAATACTATGAATTCTAAAGTTTCATTACAATCTTTTTCCATAAATCATTTTCCTTTTAACTTGGATATAAGTTCAATAAAAGTATCACCAGTCAATCCTGAAGTATCTTCCTCATTCATGGATCTAATGTTTCTTTCCAAGTCTCCCTTAGAGCCTCTACCTATGCATCATTCTTCTCAAGTAAACTACCCTTTCACTTTTAAAATTTTGTTATTTACTCAATTAATGGTGATCTCACCAAAGAGTTCTACATGCACCTTTCAATTAGATGTAACCATCCACCCAATAAAGTCTATTATTTCTATTAAGCACTTTATGGTCTTAAATAGGTACCCCAGTTATGATTTGTCAAATTTAATACTATTATGCATTAGTTTTGTTTTTTTTCAAGTCCTTATGATATTGCCTTATTTGTTCACAAAAATAACTAAAGAAATTATTTTACTTTTATTTTATATTAATGATATGATTATCTTAGTAAATGATTTACAAGTTATTAATGAGTTTAAAAAATATCTTAGTTAATAGTTTGAGGTGAAAGATCTTGACTTACTCAATTATTTTTTAGGAATAAAAGTTTTCTTTGATGCTATTAGATATTATTTGTCTCAAACCAAATGTGCATCAAATTTACTCACTCGAGCAAAGATTAATCATAACAAAATTTTTTCTACTCCTTTTGAGTACAATATAAAATTTTTTCCTACTGATGACACACCATTGAAAGATCCTACTCTTTAACAACAACTAGTTGAGAGTTTAATGTATCTCACTATTACTTGACCAGATATTACCTATGTTATACATGTGGTTAGTCAATTTATGGTAGCACCTCTATTTCCTTACCTTGTTGTTGTTCTTCTTATTCTTTGCTATGTCAAAAGAATTATGTTCCATGGACTCCATTTCTCTACTCGATGATTACTTAAGTTACAGGCATATTCGAATGTTAATTGGGTAGAAGATTCTACAAATAGACATTATACAATAGGATATTATTTCTTTTTAGGGACTTCACTCATTTCTCAATGTAATAGGAAACAAATGGTTATTACTTGATCTAGTACTAAAGCATAATATTAAGCTATGACTAACATTGCATACATTACATCTAAATTTTTATGGCTTTGATGGTTCTTACAAAAGGTGGGTATTACACACTCCTTTACTAAACCTATTTATTATGAAAATTGTAATATCATTCATATTACTTACAATGATGAATTTTGTGAGCAAATCCAACATATTGAATATGATTGCCATTTTGTTCGTAAACACATTGTGCAAAATACTATTTGTTTGATTTCTATTACTTTTATTGATCAAACTGTGAATATTTTCACAAAAACTCATCCATTTGGGCAATTCTCTAATTTGGTCAATTCTCTAATTTGGTTTCCAAACTCTAGTTGGGTACATTACCATATTGAATTTGAGGGAAAATGTTATAATCTTATAAATTTTTATTAGAATCATGTAGATTACAATACAATATTATTTGATTCTAATATATTGTCCTATATAATACCCTTATTTATTGTATTGATATATCTTAATCATATGAATCTCTTTTAATATGATTTGATAAATATTTTTAATATAATATTATTTGATTTTAGTATATTGTCTTATATAAAATTTAGATTCATTGTACAAATATTTTCTAATTATATTAAAAATATGTATGAATCTTTCTTGATATAATTTAATAAATATATCATTAATTATTTTTAATACTTTTTTATTTTATATTTTCCTTCTTGTATAAATATATGTCGTCTTTCACAATTTAATACATGTAAAAATTATTTTCTTATTTTTCCTTGCTCATAACTTATATCATAACTTTATTTTTATAATATAGATCTAAATTCTTCTTTTTTTTGTTTCAAAGGATTCAAATGATTTGAAATTGCAACTAAGAACAAGTTGGCCTCTAAAAGTACTAAAACTGTAACTTAACATTGAACTTCATGTCTTACATTGTCCAGAAAAAAATAACTCTACCATTGTAGACTAATAACCTGTATACACTAACATTGAATGATGGGAATTGGTAAAGAATAATTGGAATTTTCTATAATTCATGATGAACATATATAAAAGTGAGGCGAGGTAAAACATCTATTAAACTTTTTCACTACCAATTGAACCAAGAATGTTTATGTAAACTCTTTCAAAATACTCTTATTACACTCTTTTGCACATCTCAATCCTTATAAAATAAAGACTCCTATGATAATGAAGAATATTCTATATTGAAATTTTGCGGTAACTAAATTATATAATACTTATTTAAAATTTTATTATTGTCTTATTCAATGTTTTACTTGAAAAAAAAAAAAAAGAAGTAAAGTTAAGACTTTGTTTAGATTATTTTGTGATATTAGTTTGTTTACTACGTACAGGCAAACTCGCCACTGCTGCATCTTCACTAGCTACGTAATTGGGGTATAAACAAGAAAGGGAGATTATTACTTTATTAGCAGATTAGAGAGGAAGTGTGAGAATTTAAACTAAGTTGGATCAAGCTTCGGTGTGCTTTGCGGGCCTTAGTTCAGTCCAGACTCTGTATTGCACAAAGGGACGGCCCAATAGTTGACAAGGGCTTGGATCAATAGCTATTATGTAGGACTGGGGTATCTGTTCGGCACGCCCGGCCCTCATTTTCTCGCTCGGTTTCCCTTATTATTATTCCATTAAATGCGATTAATCGTGCCGACAAGTCGGGTCGAATATCTTTATTTTTGAAGTAGTCTTGCGAGTGTTTGACGCACTCCCATAAAGGAAATATTTTTCCTTACCAAAGGGTGACATATTTCATTATTTCTGATGTCGGACATACAAATTCTTCCGTCGACTCTGCATAACACACAAGTTATAATATTGGCACGTTGATGTTACGTTAAGAGGTTTTGGTGTCATTCTCAATGACATGTAGAATTAATATCGTTAATAAGGCTAGTAAAATTCCAAGCTTGTCATCTCTACATCTTTACCAGTTATTTTACTCTCATTTTAATTTCACTTCATGCTCAGCAACCTGATCAGATCCAAATCCAGCAAACTTTGCTGAATCTAAATCAAGCTGTAAAAAAAAAAAAAAAAACAAAAAAAGCAAGCTAGAGGTGCTGCACCATGTAGTTCTACTATTTGAAGAAAATTAAAAAAAAAAATGCACAAGAATCAAACAACAATGGGGCTTCTTCCCTTTGAAAGTCGCACACCATTTGGCATGGAATAATGCGTTTACTTGTTGTTTTTGACACCTTGCTCAATAATTAAGATCCCTATCACAAAAAAAAAGAAAAAAAAAAAGATAAGCTGAGAGTGAAACTAGATCCAACATTATCATTGACCAAAAGAGGTTTTTGACAAATATGAAAAGGGAAGGGAGATTTTTAGTACATTAGAGTTAAAATATAAGAATTTAGAATGAGATTAAATTTTAATTTTTTATAATTTATTAAAAAATTTATGGAGTCATGAATTATATAATAAAAATAATTTCTTTATTCTTATAAATTCTAAACCTCTCATTCTCGTAATTAAAATTCAATATCTTTAAATAAAACTCTAAATTTTTAACTATTCAAATATTAAAAAAAAAACAACAATTTTGATATCATTTGGTGGGCATTAGTTCAGCCTAGAATCTGCGTTGGATTTGACAAGGCTTTGGATCAATAGCTTAAGATAGATAGGACTGTGGCGATGTGTGGCCTTCATTTTCTGGATCCGTTTCTCCCTGTATTACCACGTTAAACGTTGGTAACAACAGTGAGTTTTATTTATTTATAGTTACTTTTTCTTGGACACGAAAAGCAGACGATGTTGGCCGCATTCATTTATTGATCTTGTCGATTTCAACTCCATGAACAGTGGATACGTACTATCAAGCATTCATTGATCTTGTCGATTTCTGCTATGCATAAGATAGAGTGAATCACGATCCTTTCTGAATTGGAGACGACAAACTAGAACTTGGTTGAGTCAAACTGAATTGAGAATCGAACCAAGTCGTCTGGTTCTGGTAAGAATCATACTTAAGAAAAGGTTCGGTCCAATTAGAATTTGAGATTTTAAGAAACCATACAGGAAAAAGAATCAAACCGGACAAGTCCGACCCCATCAACAAGCAACCTCAGAAAAAGTAATATATTCTTTTTTTGTTTTTTTCAAAAAAAAAAAAAAAAAAGCAACTGAACTGCACCGAACCCATTAGACCAAATTGAAACTAAAATCGAAACTAGAACCTAAAGTATAATTGAACTAAAAATTGTAACTAAATCAACCAAAACCATAAAACCATTGGCTCTAATTAGGAACTAGAACTAGACAATACCAAAGTCATCCCTAAAATAAAGTCTATGTGATACTAAAACTCGTCGACTCACTTTAATTAATGATCTTGCGTCACTATTTCTTCTTTGAAAAATAATCACCTTGAAGAACAAATTGATTTTTTTATTGTTTTTTTCATGCCAAGATGATTAATTCTAAGCTTCTACATACGCACACTCACACATAGGATATATATATATATATATATATATATATTACCTTACCAACGTTTGGCATATTTCTGATGTGCAACATACAAACTCTTTGGTTGACATAAGTTATATTATTGGCAAGTTACGTTAGAGTTTTTTGCGTGTCATTATCAATGATATACACAATGAATTTTTTTAATGAGGCTAGTGGAATTCTAAATTCGTTAAACGTATCTAAGTCCAGCAAACTTCGTGGAATCTAATTCGAGATGCAAAAAAATCAACTATTAGATGAACACAATGCTTTCCATCCATGTCCATGTCGGCACCACCTTCATTATGCTTAATAAATTAGAGAAAGAGAACAATTCCTAACGTTGAAAGGAAAAGACAAAAAGAAAAAAAGAAAGAAAAAAGCTATTGGTGCTGCACCATGTTGGCCGGTACTATTTGAAAATAAAATAATGGTCAAGAATCAAACAAAATGAGGCCTTCCCTGTAAAAGTCGCATACCATTTTCCCCGGAATAACGCGTTTACTTCTTTTTACGTGACACCTTACTCAATAATTAATATACCCCATCACAAAAAAAACAAAAAAACAAAAAAAACAAAACAAAACAGAGAAAGATAAGCTGAAAGCGAAACTTGATCCAAGCCATATCATTGACCAAAAGAGGGTTTTTGGATTTTGACATGATAATTGATAAAAGTATGGCCGACCTGACTCCTTAATAAGAAATTGGGTCACCGTATTCAACCCTTAGCTAGTCCCTACTTATCAAAATTTAATTTAATTCTGTTTAAGTACACAATTGGCCGAGCCCCGGGAAAAAAAAAAAAAAAGGACAAGGACTAAGATCTTAAGACGGTGTGGGGCTTGTTTTATTAATTTCTTAAACTTTCTTACTAATTAATGCTCAGATTCGTAATAACTGAGGATTTGTACTAATGTTGTACTTGTTACTGTGGAACGTGTGTTTCGTTTTACCCTACGTTGAATACGGACTTGGACAACTCGTCCCTAAATCACTCAACTAGGGGTAATCTCCATTGTTATCTACCCACCAGTTACTACCCAAATATTTACAAGAGCAGTCACATTTCGATAAATGAGTTAAAAGATTCAAATTTCACTAGCTAATTTGTATTTTCTTTTCCTTTAACAAAGCAAAGGAAATACACACTACTCGCTTACCAAAGCATCCTGAATAAACGCAATCGTTAATACCAAAATCGGTTGGCAACTCTTATAATTAAACATAGCTCGATGCGATGCAAGTCTCCTGCCCCTCTTTGACTGTACAAGGCTAGTGTGGTAGATCCATTCAATATGTCGCCGAGAGGACGGTTTTAGTTGCACAAACCATGATGGAATGAAAATGTCACGTACAAAATGGACCAGCCAAAGTGATAGACAGTCGGGAGCTCCCACAAAACATTGACTAACACCGTGTACGTAGCATGATTATGTCACAATAAGAAGACTGATATCTACGGATTATGGACCTAAAACAAACATGGACCAATGCAACGAAACCACGATTTGACGCATTGAGAGCTCAGTGCAAACGTGGTTTCAATCCTTACTAACCCCATTGCACACTCAAGCAGAACGTACTGTCCCGATCACGAGATCAAATTTCGTTTTTGGAATTGCTTTTTTTTTTTTTTCTGTTTCGAAAATGTTAAACAAACGCAGGTTTACCAAGTGATGTGTTAACATAGATTCAACAAATGTGCAGCAACTCTCATAAATATGTAACAAGTATTGTACTGGTAATAAATTCAAACTTCTTATTCATGAATATAGTTAATAAAATACATAAAATTTATGTGTATTTATTTTGAGACAAAAAAAAATGTTAAATTCATGAAATATAATATGCGCAACTATTAGTTAGATAAATACATTTAATTTCAAACAAAAAGTTGTAATTATCATATCCATTTTCAAATTTTTTAGGTGAACTCTTATTTTAAATAAAGTAATTTGTTTGTAATTACGGTTAATTTTTACTGTCATAATTAGTAAATTGATATTTACAAAACTAATTATCAATAAAATATAATTGACTATTTAATAATATGTTTTCAGTAACAAAAAGAAAAATTTTTAGTAAAAAAAAGAAAAAAAAATTACATCAAAATTGCCTTACATGATTAAATTGTAATTAACATGTGTAACTATTTTTAAAAAATGATAAGATTGTGATAAATTTCTTGCCCTTTTTTTTTTTTTTTGTTTCCAATACATCCAAACACTACATATCCACAGTGATTTGCAAGATTTATCAAATATAAATAAATCAGCGACAAACTTAAAAGATAAGTTTGCCCCAACAATTCCGTACAAACTATTTACAATGCCCGGCACACCGTCAAACCTAACCAGGGAGTGAAATCAAGCGGGAGATGAGGACCCGCGACATCACATCAGCCAACTGGACCATCATCACTCGCTTTCCCTTTTGCCATCAAAGTGGTTTTTGAAATAAGAAATCGACTTAAATTAGCGCGTGGAGACCATCTCCTGAGATCTAAAGTCAATAATAAAGATGGTAAATGGCCCGCCAGCTCCTCCTCTTGGTACACTCCAATGTATCCTAACAAACACGTAATACAAAATTTAAAATTAAAAAGAAATAATAATAATAATAATATATGGAGATGTTTACTCATTTCTCTTCAATACATACTTTCTCCTCGAATTTTACCAACAGATTTAACGAACCTTTAAAAAATAATAGACAGATGGGGAAAGGCGAAGTCAAGGCTTCTTCCTCACTTGTAGTAGTAGTAGAATGAAGTCGTGCTGCTCACAAAAAATAATGTAAATCACTTTACAGATTTTGTGTGTTTTTTTCCCCCTCCTTTTGTAGACTTTTTTTTTTTTTGGATTTTAATTTGACAATCTGAATAAGGGTCTTTTTCAAACGAGTCTCTAGAACTTGGTTAAACCATTGAGGTCTCTTCCACAGCATATTTATCTCATGTCTTTCATTATTTTCTTATCTGGGGTTGCGAAAAAAGCCTGAAAGATCGAATCTTTTTACAGTTTTTTTTTTTTTACTTGCATTTTTGCTAATATCTATGAACCACTTGTCTGTGATTGGAAGGTTGAATCTTTGAGCCAGTTCTTGCTTCTGTTTATGCTATTGGTAAGCAATCTCGTGTTTTAGTTCCCATCTTCTGTTACATTTGTAGTCTTTGTTATGATCTTGGTTTACGCCTTCTCATTTCCCTACCCTTCATTTGTTTTGACTTGGGTTAATGAGTGCTGGATTGAATCTGGTTGTTTTGGATCTTTTGATTCTGATCATGTGCAAGCTCTGAAGTTGCTGTTTGTAGATCTCTTTTTTCCCTTTTTTTTCTTGGAAAGTACTGGATTTTTTTTTTTAATTTTTAATATTCCAGTCGGTTGATGAGAAAACAGAGTGGAGGAGAAGTAAGTGAACCAACTACCAAGTAATGCCATTGAGAATTTTTGAATTTACTGGATCCCGACCAGCTAATATTTTTAGTCTGAATTTTCATTCATGATGCTTATACTTGGATATGTGCCATAGAAGAAAAGGGGAAAAAAGTTTTAGCTCCAGGTTACTATTATAACTGGTATTCTCAAATTATGACTTCATGAACCACGGATTGCTTCACTATTTTTCCCTTCCTGCTAAATCATTTGCTTGATTTTTTTTGGTCAGATTTATCCTGGTATTAGTTCAGGGTGTGTATGGCCCTGGATTTACTTTCCAATATGTGATCACATTTTCATACTGAACTCATCTGGTAGTAATTGCAGTGTGAAAATGGCGCTGAAAACTAATTCAGCTGATGGCAGAACAAGGAGTTCTATACAGATCTTTATCGTAGTTGGGTTATGCTGTTTCTTTTATATATTGGGTGCATGGCAAAGGAGTGGATTTGGGAAGGCAGACAATCTTGCCATTGCAATTACTAAGAATACTGGAGACTGTAATATAATCCCCAGTTTAGACTTCGAGACACACCACGGTGGTGAGGTTGGTGCAATCAACGAATCCGAGTTAAAATCTAAAGTGTTTAAGCCTTGCCATCCTCGTTACACCGATTACACACCCTGCCAAGATCAGAGGCATGCTATGACTTTTCCAAGAGTAAACATGATTTATCGAGAGAGGCATTGTCCTGCAGAAGGGCAGAAGCTGCATTGCCTTATACCAGCACCTAAAGGCTATGTGACTCCTTTCCCTTGGCCTAAGAGTCGGGATTATGTACCCTATGCCAATGCACCTTATAAGAGCCTCACCGTTGAGAAAGCCATTCAGAATTGGGTTCAATATGAAGGCAATGTATTTAGGTTTCCAGGTGGAGGAACACAATTTCCACAAGGGGCAGATAAGTATATTGATCAGCTAGCTTCAGTCATTCCAATGGCTAATGGGGTCGTTAGAACTGCATTGGACACTGGTTGTGGGGTGTGTCAAGCTCTTTATACCTTGCTTTCTGCTTGCTGTTTCAATTTGATGTAAATCTATGGGCAATCATTGCAGTCTTTTCTCCCTTTTTTTTGTTGCATTTAGGTTGCCAGCTGGGGTGCATACCTTTGGAGTAGAAATGTCATTGCCATGTCATTTGCACCAAGAGACTCACATGAAGCACAGATTCAGTTTGCTCTTGAAAGAGGTGTACCTGCTGTTATTGGTGTTCTTGGTACCATTAAATTGCCATATCCATCTAGAGCTTTTGATATGGCTCACTGTTCTCGTTGCCTAATTCCATGGGGAGCAAATGGTGAGAATTGATATGAAGGATTTGACTTTAGTTATGTTGCCCTCCTTGTGTTATGGTATTTTTGTGCCACATTAATCCTGAGTGGTTCTTTCTTTCATCAGTTTTGATGGAAGCAGCACTCTTGATGAAATTTTGTCCTCGCAGATGGAATATACCTCATGGAAGTTGATCGAGTTCTTCGACCTGGTGGTTACTGGGTACTCTCTGGACCCCCCATCAACTGGAAGAATTTTTATAAAGCGTGGCAACGCCCCAAAGAGGAACTTCAAGAGGTGCAAAGAAAGATTGAAGAAATTGCGAAACTTCTATGCTGGGAGAAGAAGTATGAGAAGGGTGAAATAGCAATTTGGCAGAAGCGCATAAATGCTGATTCCTGTCCAAGTAGACAAGATAACTCTGGAGTTACATTTTGCAAATCTTCTGACCCAGATGACGTGTGGTATGTTTCTGTGATCAAAAGTTTGCCTTAATGATTTATTTGCACTTAAAGTGAGCATACAAAGCAGTAATGCCTAACTCATTATCTTTACACTCCATAATTGCTAAGTTTTCAATGTCTGAAATGTGATTAGTGCCCTGGATTTTGCCTGTTTCTGCACTTTTGTTGGTCCTCATTTATCTTCATCTGTGGGGTTTACTAGGTACAAGAAAATGGAAGCTTGCATTACTCCATATCCTGACGTTAGTAGTTCAAATGAAGTTGCTAGTGGGGAACTGAAGGCATTTCCTGAGAGGCTTTATGCTGTTCCTCCTAGGGTTGCCAGTGGTTCTATTCCTGGTGTTTCTGTTGAGACATACCAGGAGTATAACAAATTATGGAAGAAACATGTACATGCTTACAAGAAAATCAATAAGCATATTGACTCTGGTAGGTATCGCAACATTATGGACATGAATGCTGAGATGGGAGGATTTGCTGCTGCACTCGAGTCTCCGAAATTGTGGGTCATGAATGTTGTGCCCACTATAGCTGAGAAAAACACTCTGGGTGTGATATATGAGAGAGGGTTGATTGGAATCTATCATGACTGGTACTCTTTTAAAAATTATTCTTTCCTTTTATCCCCACTGTTTGCTTATAAGCATTTGCTGTAGTTGCACTGTTTGTTAAACTTAATGTTTTTCATTGTCATTTATGAACAATTCTAAAGATAGGTTATCCATTTTTCTGCTTCAGGTGTGAAGGTTTCTCCACATACCCAAGGACATATGACCTTATCCATGCAAATGGTGTTTTCAGTTTGTACAAGGACAAGTGAGTATTGCATTTACTTCTATATTTTCAAGGTTATATAATCCTTCAATTCTCTATTCGTGGTATAAACTAGTAAACTATTTTTTTTGGTTTGCTCCTGCCCAGCATTGTGTGAGAAAAACACAACGATTGTTAAAAACATGCCTGTTGAGCATTCTCTGTCTACAAACACCAAAACAAAGTATTATCCTAGTTTCATTTTAGTAATCAGTTATTGACTAGAGGCCAGTAGCACGAAGTTTATATTCAAATGTACATTATAGTCTCTATGTTGTGGAGACATTGGATTTAGAGGGAGAAATGCATTTATCTGGATAACACAAAGTCCATTTTAACAGTCAACTGCATGATTATAAGTGACCATATTTGCAGAGAGAGTGTGCGGTAGCTGTACAAGGGTGAAAACAATAGTGCAGCAACCTTCAAAAGCCCTACTTGAGAGAGAATTATATATTCTTTGTCTTTATATGGATTATGAAGGGGGTGCTTTTTCAATAAAAAATTATGGTCTTAAAAGGTCTGCCTCACTTAACTCTCTCTAAGTGTTGGATGTTATTTACACAAAGAAACTGCAGTATAATGCATTCTTGTTGTTCTCTATAAAGAAAAAAAAAATTTATGGCAGTACTTTTCTTATTCACTTTTTGTCAATGGACTGGAATGTAACTTTTGGACCAAATAAAACTGGGGGTTAAAATCTTGGTTACTCTAGCTTGTCCAAGAGAAAAAGAAGAACCCGGTTACTGAAGTGAGCTATTCTGGACTAGACATAACAGTTTCTTCGCCTTCATTCTTGTTGTATTGGTCCAGTTGATATTTAAATAAGGCCTAAGGGCTGCCTGAATGTTTTAATCCCTTAGATAGACAGATTATTTCATTTAGACATTTATGTGGAGTGTCGCAGCTTTATTGCCTCTCTTCACTAACTTTGCAAATGGCCTACCAATTTAGCCACTTAATCATCCTCACCATCGAGTTGACATATCCAATCATGCATGCAAAAATTTTTTA
The DNA here is from genome assembly GCA_020883675.1 of Bruguiera gymnorhiza. Classification (NCBI taxonomy): domain Eukaryota; kingdom Viridiplantae; phylum Streptophyta; class Magnoliopsida; order Malpighiales; family Rhizophoraceae; genus Bruguiera; species Bruguiera gymnorhiza. Next base: position 435,451 of record JAIRCJ010000180.1, read on the forward strand.
GTGTGATCTGAACCCCTGGTTGGGGCATTCCTGATATCAGAAAGTAGTAAGTTTACCAAGTTTCTTTTTTTAATAAGTTTTTATTTTTTTGTTCATGATTTTACTTTCCATGTGGCTGAATTCTACTCAAGGGTTCCCTCCGTGTAGATTTTCAGTCATAATGACACCTAGATCTCAAGAACTTTGCCGTACTCGGGCGGTCTGGTTAACAGTTACTAATTGCATCTTTTGTTTTTGTGCTTGTTCACCGACAAGAAATCCAATGAAAGGATGGATTGTGTAATTTGGATGTTTGATCTACTCTTTTTTCCTTATATTATTGTGCTTCAACTACTGTTGTTAAATGATTACAGATGTAGCATAGAGGATTTTCTTGGCTGGATTGTCTGATGTTTGGTTTATACTTTTATCTCTCATACTATTGCACTTTAAGTACTTTTGAATGATTGCAGATGCGACATAGAGGACATTCTTTTGGAGATGGATAGAATTTTGCGACCAGAAGGTGCTGTCATATTCCGAGATGAAGTTGATGTGCTAACGAAGGTCAAGAAGATAATAGGAGGAATGAGGTGGGATTCCAAAATGGTGGACCATGAAGATGGCCCTCTGGTGCCTGAAAAGATAGTGGTTGCTGTTAAGCAGTATTGGGTTGCAGGTGGGAATTCCACATCCTTGCAGTGAATGGGGACTTTGGAAAAGTAAACCTCAGCATGGTTCTAAGATGGAGATTCTTTATTATCCAAGTTGTGACATAAATTTAAGCAGGGTCATGTTACTGGCAGAGTATAGGATAGGGAGAGTGGCGTTTATACTCATTTTATTTAGCTAAATTCAAAGAGCCCCATGTTTTCTAGCCATATAATTACAGATAGACAGCCACAGAGCCATGCTTGTAATGTTTATGACTGTGAATGCATTTCTTGGTTCGTTCTGTGTCTTCTCTGTAATGTTAGGGCCAAATGCATACAACTTGCAGCTCATTTTGGTCATGGCCAGAAGTCTGAAATCCCATTTGCAGCCAGAGCTGTTCTAAATTCATCTTCATATCAGTTTCTGACTGCACTGCATATAAGCCCGCCATGATGTTTCACTGAGTCAAGTCGATGTGCTTGTTTTCCTTCTGGCCGTAGTATGGGTTCGTGTGGTATGATCTCTGAGCACACTAGACTAGACTCTATTTGCTGCTTGTATCATAGGAAACTACTCCATGTTGCCAAAACCTCCTTCTTGTCGGTCAAGTTCGCAAAAACGACAAAAATGCCAACTCCACAATCACGATCTTGTAACAATGCGAACCCGGAAAAACATGGAATTTGCAGTAGCATCAGCTGAACAGGATGGGTAAGAAACATGATGACAAGATTGGTTTTACGGTCAGATGTCTTGGCCACCATCACCAACGAGTTCTACCACATTGATACTGAAATCATTTTCACTTGCAAAAGTCTCGAGTTTAAGATTCAGTTAGAGCCAATGAACAAAAGAGATGCCTTGGCCACCTTCTACATGATGCTCCAGAAAGCGGAAACCTGCCAGATTGGAGCAGAACGCTCAAAAGGGCCCGAAAAAACTTATAAGGCTCAACTGTCGAGGTCCAAGCACCTTGACGGTGAAAATATAGTTTTCTGATGAGGCCTGCGAGCTAGAACAGCCCGTGCACCTGCAACACAAATGAGGGGTCAATATGTCAGATGCGTTAGAACTTGAAAGCTCAATTCAGGAGGATAACAAAGAAAGGGAGGGAAGAAAGATGGTAGAGTTCTTAAATAATTCTCGCCTTTAAGTTGAAATGTGTCTTTTTTATACTCTCTAGTCAATAGAGAGTTAAGTTAATGCATGTTTGTTGACATTTCATAGGTGTTTTGAGAACTAGACTGAACCTCTGGTGGTTATACCACAAGAATCAGAAGCTGGTCGTCGGGTCCTGTCTAAATTTAATCTTTGAAAGAGATTTTTATTTTCAGTCAAAATATATCATACATAATTATTTTTTTAAATTTTTTAATTACTAAAAATAAATATATATTTATTATTAACATACTAGTTAAACTAATTAAACTGATTAAAATTTAATTCTTCCACTTTTTGTTTTTTTGAGTTTGATGATTGGTTTGATTACCACAACATTGTATTCGATTGGATATATGTGTTATGTGTCTAGGAGGCGTGCGAGTTTGCCTAAATAGAGAGTAACTGTTATTTATCTTATAATATTGAGACTTGGTGATAATTTTATTTACTATTAAGAGAGTATTAAATTATGAGTTATATAGTAAAACTTTTTTGTTTTTTTTTATAAATATTATATTGTATATTTTAAAAAGAAAATTAAAACTCTTGAGAGATTTGTACAATTGCTCATGGGAGACCTACGCCAACTAGTCGTGGGCCTTGTTTCAGTTGAGCCGTTTCTAAGATTAGATAGAAGTCTAATATGACCACACGATGTTATTGTCCCATTTGATGGAAGGTTTTGGACTGGCGTGGGCAGACACGAACGGTCAACCGGTGTTCCCGGCGACGGTGGGGCTCGGTTCCTATGGAGATAAACTTCTTGTGTGGCCTAAAAACACCAGAAGGGGGCCAAGCCGAGGAGACCAGCATTTTCTTAGGCAATGGTCTTGTTCCTTTTCGCAATAGAGAGTCGTTGGGGACAGGTTTTAAACTAGGCGTGACGGTTGTCGGGCTGAAGCCCCCATGAATGACGCGCGTACGCAGTTGATTTCTAGCCTCAGGCCGTGCTCTCTCCAATCTCACTAAAAATTCTTGATTTGGTGCTTAAATTTTAGTTTTTCTTTTTTAAAAAAGAAAATTCTGACCTCCCTTGTAATCGAATTTAAAAAAGAAAAACAAAAGAAAAGAAAAGAAATGTAATATAAGTTTCGGGACTGCCAAGAATCATGAATGGAAGGTAGTTGTACGGTGCTATTCTCCGTTCCGTTGATATGTGTGAGATACCATTTTTGGGGCATTTACAGATGAGTTCTATCAACGGATATACCCGTAATGTATTTTATTTTTCGTGAATAACTTTCAACTCTAGGACAATACAATTTTAAAAACGGCCCCCAGTATCGAATATATTATGGCATAATTTTGTTAGTTGCAATGGGACGTTGATAGAATAATTAATAAAAATAGCATTATCTTTTAGCCGACAATCACCATTATATGAATAAAATAAATAAATAAATAAGCTTATGACAGTTCCATTCAAGCGTAGAGAGATCCTACACTGCAAAAAGCAAGTCCTCAGACTAGCTTCGTTGCTTCCACAGGTATGCCATGTACTTAACTCAACATGAAAAATCCTATCAGGGGAGAGATTTTCAGGTGACGTGCTCAATAGCCAGCATCTACCGGGGAACAACGCGGTAGTAGGGTTCCCTAATCACTTTCTATTTATAAGATCATCGAAAAGAACTATACAGATATAATATCTATATAAAATATTTTAATAAAAATAAATTTATATATCATATTATTGTGTCTATGAATTGTAATTTGTAATATTTTAATTCTTAATTATATTAACAATAAGATTATAAATATATATTTAATTGTTATAATAATATGATATAAGTTTATTTTTTAAATATATTAAATTAATTATATTTATTTAATAAAATTAAAATTGAATGCATTTTATTTTTTTTAAAATTTTAACAATAAAAAATATATTATACTTATAAGTTGATTCGAAGATTTTTTATTAGTTTTTTTATTAAAAAAATTATTATTTTAGTAACAATACAATTAAAAATATTTATTTATTTATTTAAAAGTTAATACTAATTAAAAAAAATTGAATTTAAACTGGTACAAAAAAAAAAGTGGTAGACATCAAAGCACTGCTTCAGGTGGTTACTCCTTAGAAATTTTACGCCATAGATAATGAGAAATTGCATAAATCATAAGAAAGAACATTTATGAGCAAATTTATAACCGTTCCTTCTTCCCGGAGGATCAGTGATTGAATAAGGTGTCAGAGACATGGATAGGCTCCAAACACATGGGCCTACACCTCTCAACATCTTCTAGACCCCAAATGCCTACTTATAGAACAAACTCTCAATAAGCCAAGCGGCACAAAAGCCTCTAATGGTAAACCTTACTCACTCTAGTCATTTGTTTTCCAGGGCTAATTTCTGCCCTTAATTTCTCCAATCTCCTTCCTCTTTAATTTCTTTTGACCTATTGGATCTGGGGTCCTCAAGCTTCTTTGTTCAAAGTCCAATCCCAAGTTCTTGTTGTTATCTCCTTATTACAATAACGAGTCTTATGCTGCTCTGACCTTTTATAGCCTGCACAGACTTACCTTTGGGTCATCTTCTCTTCCCCTTCTTTTTGTTCAGGAAAATTCACTTTCTAAACCTTCATGGCTATGCCTGCCTTAACATCCAGGACAAGCCCCTCCCAAACCAATAATAATCACCTGCGTGAAGTTTCCTTTACGTCGTATCTGAATGCTGCTGAGGCCAGCTTTGTTTGTAAACTTACAGGACCAAGTCTAGACCCGATTCCTAAAGTTGCAGTCCAACAAGATCATCATGACCAGCATCTGCCGGGAAGAAACAAAGCAGAAGATGGCGAAATCGGAGTATTCAGTGCCGAGAAATACTTCACTGGAGCCCTGGATGAAGGCAGCCCGAAAATTTCCAGCATGACCAGCAGAAAGTGCGAGAGCAAGAAAGATGAACAAAAAGATGCAGCGCCTGGAAAACTCAAAGTTCATACTGGAACACCTAGCATTATCTCAGAGTCAAGCTGGAACAGCCAAAGTTCTCTGCTGCAGGCCTTTCTGAGAAATCCGTCGCGCAGAAAGACGGACAAGGTCAAAGGAAAGAGCTTCCTTGCTGGTCTTGGTTGTAAATGCTCCTGTACCGATAAGGATTCTGTTCATGTCAATGATCGTGCTGGTGAAATCAATTTCAACAAAAGTCCTGATGCTATTGTGCTGCGAGGCAATTCAATTACAGAACAAGAAGTCAAAACTAGCCTTGAACTTAAAACACTCTCTGGGTCCAGGGCAGATGAGTTGGGCAACGGATTGGACAAAGAAAGATGCTTTACACTCCCGATTACAAATTCCGGACTAGGAAATGTTCCAATTAAAAAGCAAGATCTCGAACAGGAAGAGTCCATACCACGGAAGTCATCGCAAGTGTTTGGCTCCCCAATAAATGATAAGAGAAGCCAGTCCTTCAATCTCGAACCAAGGTTAACAATGTTATCCTGGGACGCAAATCCAAGAATGGAAGGTCAAGGATACAATGACAACGAGAGCGATGCAAGTTCAGACTTATTTGAGATTGAGAGCCTTAGCGGCAAGGTCATCCCATTTCCTGCAAGGATATCAGATGCCACTTCTGACTGCGCTACCCCAACAACTTGCTATGCGCCTAGCGAGGCCAGCATAGAGTGGAGTGTAGTAACAGCCAGTGCTGCTGAATTTTCTGTAGTATCAGATTACGAAGAGCTAAGGCCGCCAGCAGTGGCTTTATGTCCAGTAAAGGAGCTAACAGCAGATGCAAAATTCAGAACTGATGTACCAAAGCGCCGTCCCAACATCTTGTTCGGGTGTAAGAGCCAGGAGGCAGTGAAAGTTGTGGGAGATGCATATATAAAGAATAAGAATTTCGACCCTCGAATGCGTCAAGTTTCAGATTCCTACATGCCTCTATCAAGGTTTCAAGCTGAGACTAAACAGGCCGAGCTCAAATCCTCACGCAGCAAAATCGCCCTCGCCAACCACTCTCTGCCCCGGTCACATTCGCATCACACTTCACATCTTTTGTAACACATAGATTGAAGCTTGCGTCCATTAGGCGATCTGTACCTTATGTTGTGGTCTTATGGAGAGGATAACTTGCAATATGTTCAGTACATCTTAAGATGCGAGAGATGCTTGACATTTCCAGGACAACTTCTTTCACTTATTTCTAGATCCCAACTCTAATCTTGTCTCAATTATGTTTAATTTCAGCTTGTAGTACAAGTAACTTTTCAGAACTGTAACTGGGTTTTTCAGGCATATGGGTGTTTTCTCTTTGGCAATCCTTCGCTTCTGTCATGCTTCCACTCTTGAGACAGGTGCTTAAAAGGCCAGCAAATGGAAGTATTTGGTTGTCTTGTACTGACAAATATGAACTTTAGAAGCATAGCTACTTCCTTGCGTGCTCTAAAAAGTGCTTCCAGCCTACGTTTTCAATTTATTGGACCACCAGCAGGAATAAAACTCTCAGTTTGCATCATATTCTTTGGGATGCCATGCTAATTTAAACTGACTCCAAAAAAACAAAATCTCAAAATACAGGCAAAGGGGAAATAAAAGGAAATTCACTGTCATTTTCTACACGCGTCAGAAATTTCTACAGGGAGTGGGAGTAAAAATAAACCTGCAGAGTACTTGTAGGAACAAACAGGCTCTTTTAGATACCAGAAGGAGGGGAAGATGCTGTCTATTATTACATATGATGGAATGTCATCCGAAAAACACATGCAGGACCAGAGTAACGAATAAACGTTGCCTTCTACAATTAATTGTGTAACCACCCTCAGGGATAGGGTGGCCCATTAATGCTTACGATCTTTGTTTTCATATTAATTTTCCTTTGAATATAATAGAAACTACTCAGGCAAGATCTTAAGCCTGGTCTACTAGAGATATGGTAACGACATGGTCACTGTCCACTGGGTCATAAAACCTGAATGCTGAACGGTTCAAACTCAACCATGGATGGTTGTTTAGAGATGGCAAGTGGTCAGGTCAGACTCGGCTAGATCGTTTACGATATTTTATGTTTCAGACACACACCCGATGGTTACAATTTCATCAAATTTTAAATATATTAAATTCACATTTAAATTATTTAAATTTTAATTAATAATAAACTTAATTATTTTATTACAAATATTTATTTTTAAAAAAATCATATAACTATTTAATTTGGTGTATAATAGAATATTTTAATAATTTTAATATATAAATTTTTTACATTATAAAATTTAAATTAAGTATTTTTACACTCTTATTTTTCATTAAAAGAAAAAATTATTTTCTTACTTGAATCTCTAACTTTCAAATTACAATTGAGATTGAGTAACTGTATCATTACATCAAGTCTTATCCTTCACAATAGAACATGAAGGTTATGGCCAAAAACAGACAAAAATTCAGGTAGATGGATCATAAATGTAGCAATCAGAAATGCATGTTTGTAGCTGGAAATAACTAATTTGTGGAGAACATAAGCAAAGAAGGTCATGGTACACATCGAAGCCATCCATAGTTAGTTTCAGTCGGGCATGTTTCTGCAGGGACAAATTCCTGTTATGGACCACTGGAATAAGACAGCGTTTAACAACCTCGGGTCGCGTTATAAAAGAAATAAATAACGCTGGCCTACATGGAAAAGTAAAGCCTTCAAGCTATAAGGGCTGACCAAAGCTGAAAACTATTTTTGAATGGGAAACGAGTCATATATCTCTGTAGTTTAAACGTTCTCCTAATCCATCATCGTCAGAATACCAGAGGCTAGAAATTATGTTGCTTCCGCCTGATATAATCCAGTAGAATTGCAATGTTCCTTTGAAATAAGTGCTTTGGGTTCATATTAGGGAGTGGGAAATGCAGTTGTTTGCCAATGAGTGAAGCCAATTTCCTCATAATGAAAGCGAAGTAAGACTGTTAACTCCGGCAGATGATTTTACAAAGCATCGCTTGAGTTTCTTATTGAAAACAAGCAGCAATTTTCCACTCAAGAGATATAATGCTCAGGCAACCATCTAAAAGCCCAATGTTTAGAATTTAAGAAGGCCGGCCCTTTCTGCGTTATTATTCATACAGGGTCTCACAATCCTTACAGTTTATGGAAATATATAAACTGTCACAACAATGCATTGCAAGAAACCTCCATGAACTCTATCAGCTTCCCAGAGGGCCCTACACAAATATTAGGACTCAAGTAACAACCCATCAGTTGCAGCGGACAAAAGTAACTGCAGTCCAAGCATCCCATAAAATCACCGCAAGCTACATTTAAGCTAACCATGAATATCATTGGGACAACAATAAGCCTCACCGTAGACAGAAAGAATGAAACAGACATTCATTTCCGAGGAGGCAAAAATCGAAAGAATACAACAGATTTAAGCAAACATAAGAAGAGCCAAAACTTGTATAAATACGTGATATTTGTTGCATTTTTAATGTATACAGAAAAAACAAACAGAGCACAACAATATATGTATATACAGATCACAAAAGTGATGTGGCAATTGCTAGGCTAAAAGCAATTGAGTTGGAACACTTTTTTAACAAATAATGTCTCCACCGAGTAGCATTCACTCTTCTTTGTACTCTTTAGCAGGCCGTGCTTCCAACCCACCCCCTGCTCTCTTCTCAAGTGAGTAAGGCATATAGGTTCCAAGAATCCTATCCCATGTAATGAAGAATGGCTGTGAGAAGTTGAATTTGGTACCATAGAGTTGATGGTGGACATCATGATAAGCAGTATTGTTTTTAAAGAACACATGGAATAAATTTCCAGGAACCCATAACCCGCAGTGATCATCCACTGTTTTGATTGTTGCAAAGGAAAAGAAGAAAATTGAGGTTCGTGGAGACATGCCAGAGAGGAGAAAAGATAAGGCCCCACCAATTGTATCAAGCAGCAGCCCCTCCAAGGGATGATTGTATAGGGCTCCAAAGGCATAGGGTACAACAAGCCGGTGGTGAAGAGAATGAATGTGCTTGTATAGAAACTTGTTGTGGTGCATGTATCTATGCATAAAATACTGCCAGGTATCCAATACTGCCATTGCGGCAACAAACTGCCTAGCCAACACAAGTGGGGAAAGCTGTTTTTCTGTAGCAGCCTCATTGGCACTTCCTGTTACCTGGGAGAAGATGCAGTGTGGAGATGAAAAATTATTGACTTCTTTATTCTGATGCATAGCAGGATAGAAGACAGAGAAGAATATGGCATGAAAGGATAGAAGTTAAGATGGACAAAAAGGGTCCTGAAACTCACTGCAAGAGAAAAATGTAGTGTGGAAACTAAAAAGTTTAACAAATAGTACAAATTTCATTGAAAGCAGAACATGTGCTGAGAGTTACAAAGATATGCATGGCAATACAGTTATAATCCCAATGAAAGAACAGATTTCAGCCATGAAATTGGCAATTCCCAGTATTGCTTTATCCAATTCTTTCATGCATCTATTCTAATCAACAGCCACTTTGAGTCACACAACCTTTTTGTTTTATTCATCTTTGGTTGATTTACTTGAAGCTTTAAAGTAATTACAAGGACTTACTTAAAAAGAGTAAATCACACAACACAGAATTTGATCTTTCATTTTATGGGGTAGCTATACCTTCCTGCCCAACACCCCCCCTCCCCCACAGTGGGAAACTTCTTCTTGTAACGCTCCAAAAAAGATGGCTGCCCAAATATTAGACAATTTCCATCCTTTTCTACAATTATCACAAAAAATTGTAAAACACATCCAAGTCATAGCTGCCACATCTGATTGAAGCTGAATCCATGGAAAAACAGGCAGGCCTCAGGACATCTTTTCCATCCCAGAAAAGTTCAAAACAGAAAATCTCTTTCAACAATCAATGATCGAACTGTACTCCTAAGAGTTAAAAAAATTCTATGACTTTTAAAGTCGCCTCAGCAATTCAGGACACAACTTCATTACTGAAATTCGTTCCCAGACTTTCAGAAAATCAAACAATATCAGAACTTCCCAGGACGCATCATAAAAGGATTTTGACCAAATAATTTCTAATTTCATTAGCTTGACTATGGGAAAGACACTGATTACATCCAAAAGAGACTTGTCAATTGCCAAACACAAATGACACTGATAACAATAACCAGACCTGCTTTTTCCATATTCACAATCCTAATCTCAAACATAAATCACGACAAATATGCAGAATCCAGATTTAAAAAAAAAAAAAGCACCAAAATTCTTGAATCCACTCCAGAATTATAAATTAAACAGCAACAAAACCCCAAAACCTGCTTTTCCCATATTAATAATCCTAATCTGAGACATAATTCACAACAAATATCCAGATTCCAGATAAGGGCACCAAAATTCTTAAAGCCCCAGAACAGAATTTTTTTTTTAAAAAAAAAAAAACATTAAACAAAACCTAAAAAGACCATCCTTGACCCCAAATCCCAGAAATAAAAAATAATAATCTCAATTACCCAAAAAATTTCTCAAGCCAAAAGAAACCAAACCAAAAAAGAAAAAAAAGAAAGAAAAAAGACTAAATAAGACACAAGAACATACCGTAAAAAGGATGATAGCAACAACAGCCTGAACAACTTGTTGGAGAAGGACCCCTTTAACAACGATCCCCTTAGACACCAAATTCTTCTCATCCTCGTCTTTCTTCGTATGCAACCTATACTCATCGAAAAAACGACCCAAAACAATATACAAACCCGAATACACCCAGTACATCAAAATTGGGACAAAAGTGCCCAACAATTCATCCGAAATTGGAAAACCCCCCATGTCCAAAGAACATGAAAGAGACAAACAACGTTAAACTAAATAGACATCTACACTTGCAATATATCCATATATATAGATATATATATTTAGGACAAAAATCAAAACAGAGGAGGGTTGATATTATTATTATTAAATGAAAGGTATAATTGAAATGAATATGTCAATTAAATGAGGGTTCGTGGGTTTGACCAAAAATAAAAATCAAAATTTGACCCTAGGTGGGTGTACATCTTTGACATTTCAAAGTAGGGCAGAAAAAGAAGATTCCACGATTTGTTACGGCGCCGTTTTATTCTTGTTTCTGTTTTTATTTTTATTACTATTATTTGGAGAAGATCTCGTGAAATTTAGTGATTTTATTATATAACTTTTGCATTCCGAAATATTTTATTTAAATAATGTTTAAAAATCATTGTTACCTATGAAAACGCATAAAAACCAATTTTGACTTAAAAAATGCATAATAACTTGTAATAAAATTTGCAAAAAGAAAAAAAAATATTGAGTTATTTGTTCTTTATTTTCAATCTATAAAATTTTGTAATTTTATATTATAGTTTTGAAAATTTGATGTTAAATAAAATATATTCTAATACAGTAAATGATAATACGAGAAATAACAACATCTGATAGATTAATATGATAATTGGAAAACAACTTAGGATTCATATTTTCTTAATATATGTGCAAATTTAATATGAATTTTCAAAGATAAAATGAATTTTCGGAATAACCTTATGATGTTTCAATGAGAATAACTTCAGTGCTCCAATTTATAGTATAGAATAATACAATCTAATGGATCACAAAATTATAAATAATGTGGTTGGAAAATCGCATTTTTCTTTCTTTCTTTCTTTCTTTTTCTTTTCTTTTTTTTTTTTCGTCTAGTTAGATTGGGAGAGGAATTTAACTATGAATGAAATCTAGGATTTAATACTTAGTGCCCCGAAAGTTAGACCTATTGGTTGAAAATCACATTTCTTGATTTTATTTTTTTTAAGCTAAAAATGATTGTTATGCATTTTCACAAATAAAATGTATTTCAAAATTTTATTTTTGTCATATTTCAAGAAAATTATTCCATTATTCTAAATTACATTAATAAAAATTGTAAAGTTTCAGAGATTATCAAATTAGAAAATATTTGACACAATAGTCACATGTTTGAAATCTTTTTCTTTTTCAATTTATCATGATTTTTGAAAAAATAATTGATTTTTAGTATATTTTCGTTGTTTTAAGTTAAATATCAATGAAAATTAAGGACCATTTTAATACCTTAAGTAAGAGGTGAGAATAAAATCAGGAATTTTGAATGTTGAGGAATGAAATCAAGAATTAAAGTAAATTAAGGGACCAAACAATTGCTTTGGCGAATGAAAATTCAGTACAATATCAAATTTATAATCTATCCTTGAATAAATTTTTACCCATAATTGTCCACTTATTTTCAATTGGTATCTTTTATTAACTTTTAAAATGCGATATATAAAAATTTTCTATTATATACAAAATAAAGTTTTATAATTTATTTTCTCTCTCACACACTGCTATATGTTTGACTAGGGTCAATGTCTTGTGTCTGAACTATTTGTATGACTAACTTTCTTTTGGACTTTTCAATTGCCTGCGGTTACAATCAATAAATTATTTATGCTGAAAAATGCTGAGCCTTAGTTTAGAATAGTCATCAAAGTCACCTATTTTCACTTTTTTTTTATTTTAATACCTATTAGAATGCGACACGTGGATTATCTCTCGAAGTGGCAACCTCAACTACTCTTTCCTACCTAACACGTGGCAATGTTCTCCTACGATGCCACTTTTCGCTCGTGTTACTTCGACACATCACAACTCCATGTTGGAATGTTGCTCCCTTCCTCTCACCCCATTAATTCATTTCCTTAACCCCTTATCTACAGTGCACTCAAACTTTCAAAAAATATGTAATCGAAGTTCAAATATTTCAATTTCCTTTCCAACACTTTGCCTTTAATTACTCTTTTCTCATTTATTTATACAATAATAATCAAATAAATCTTTCAACAATTCTAAATTAACATCTTCAATAATTACATTTATAAGTATACTAAAGATTTCAGGCCTTAATAGAAATTTAAACAAAAACAATCAATATACTTAAATATATTTCTCAATTGTATAACACACAAAATTTTATACCACACAAATAATAACGATTTTTCATTATAAATAACCTCGACTTAATTTTTTTTATTTCTATTTAAAATTAAACTAATTGAAGGGCTGATCACCGCTAAAATTACTCTACGATGCAAACATGGCTTGTAGTCACTTGTTTCATGATAGCTACATCGGCAAGTAAATGGCGCAAAGCCATCATTGTCCCATTTGCCATTTTCAGATATAAGGCAGAGGCATCAATTGATTACATTCTTTTGTACTCGTAGCAATTAATAAGCAATAGTACATGTTTTCAAACTTTATTTAGAGAAAACAAAATCAGTTCTTTAAGGAGGCAAACGTGTGCGTGTTTGTGTGTGTTTTTTTTCTTAATTAATTAGGTGGTTCAGCTTCTATAATGTCTTGGCCTAGTTGGTCGTACAACCTTATAAATATATATATGTTAAAGCCTACTTGAAAATGGTTGAAAGAACAGAAGAGCGATGAAATGCAAAAATTACCAAGTTCACATGTTAACACCAGTTACAGCGTTTAATGATCAAATCACACGAGCTCTTAATTTTAAATTTAAAGCTCAAATTTTACTACTTAAAAAGAAAAAGAAAGTTGAACATGTTACACGAGATTCTGATCAAGCCCCACCTGATCAAATATGAAATTATCCTGTATATACCGTTCTTAAAGTTGATGGTAACTATCCAAATTATCTTTGCCCAAGGGATGCAGTGCCGTATTGTTCAGACAAAAATCACTGTCAATAGGAAAAGCAACGAGAAACAGCAAGAAAGGAAATAAAACTACAGAGAACTTGTGCATTAATATCAACAAAGTAATCGATCTCCTTTGCTTTAATCTTCCTTTTACAGCTCCCCCCAGGAAATTTAAGCAACAAAAATTTTGGTACATGACAATTTCAGAGCCTCCAACTATGCTAAGGGACTGTCAGGAAGTCAAGACAAGTCTGCCTGGTTCGCTTGCAAGGACCTGAGAGAAGGGAAATGAATTACAAAAAAAAAAAAAAAAAAGACAAACGTTGGATTCCTCTTGATTTAAAATGTATAAAATCTGCACAACCTTTTGTTTTGCTTTTCTTATTTGATGACATGACAGAGGATTTCCACTCCTCATAAGCTACCTTCTCCATTCTTTTGCGCTTGTTGTTTCTTGAAACCTGCAAAACTTCACATGAAGCACTTTTAAAGAGAGTTAAAGTTTAAGAATAAGAATTGTCCAGATGCAAGAAATAGTTCAGGGTAAGCTTGGCCCAAAGTACATAATGCAGGTTCCGGAGCTAGTTGGTCAAGAATGTTTAAGTAAACAGGTGGATTAGCAGAACCGTCAAGTATGGAGTTGACTTGGGCTGTTTTTGCCTTCTAAAGGGTGACTCGCTACCTTAATTAGTAATTGATCTAAACTTACGTACGTGATTTTAAAATGTGTGATTTAACATGTCACCAGAACTGGTGAATAGAATGCATTTTGACCCTGACAAGCAACTTGGCCCCTGCTAAGAGAGAAAACTACATGCACATAACCATCTGGCTGAACGGACACCTTTTGTTCGATTGGCTTGCCAAAGCCGATTATATTTGACTCCAAAGCGGCAGTCTTCAAATTAAGGGTGGCTGCCAAATTAGTGAAGGCCTTCATATGAACAAAAGGTAATCAGCACATATATGGTTAACTAAATGTGCAAGTACCTACTTGGCAATTCAACATCATTGTAACTACATTGATCGAAGATGAACAAAACATGTTTTCATTTTACTTATGAGCCTAATGATACTCCTAGTTTAAAGTGGTGTAAACATAAACTGCAACCACTGAAACCCAAATAAGTAGTGGCATACACTGAACGGTGGTAGTCCACTAATAATTCAGCTGAAGGCAGCACCCATTCAAGATTCGTGTATGGTTTCCAAGACAAGTCTAAACATTTAGCCAATGGAGAATGCAACCAAAGATAAAAGTGGAGAAGTACCTCTGCCCCATCATCTGATAAATAGCCACCATCCTCGTGATTTCTTTTCTCGGGCAATGTATCCAACAAATCTGCAAATTGGTGATAATAAAAAATGGTAATACTAACCAGATAAGAATCTAAGATATGATTCAAACAAATTGTATTGTAGTCATCATAACCCTTTTAACATGTTCACGATCTGTTCTTACCTCGGTTTCCCTTCAACTCCCTGGGATCCTTCTTTTCCTTTGAAACCCCAAAAACATCATGACAAAGGTCCTTCATGGAAGCAGATACCTGTATTCCCAAGGCTAAGTTTACACAATCACATGCTAATCAAATATCTAACTTGGCAATTTTCCAGATGAAAAGACTAATCCATTTAGGCCAATTATATTGCTTACACTTTTGAATTCAGATTCAGAACTGCCACAAATCTCAATCAACTTAAGCTTGTCTATCTTCAACTGTCACGTTGTGATCATAAACTCATAAGAGCAAAAACCCAAGCACAACACAGTTTTCAGGCCAATATAATGAAAAGATAACTTACCTTGTGCCTCTTAGCACACAGGTAGAATGCAATAGCAGTAAAGGCAGGCCGATCACAGTCAGCATTGGCCCGCCTCGTAGGTGGCAATGCTGCAAGAAACCGCCTTTTATACCTATGACATCAAACGAGCTTTCTTTGAAACATCTAGTAGGTTATCATTTAAAAGAAAGCGATTATTTCCCATGGATATATATATATATATTTAAAGGCTAAATATAACCTGATTTTAATATTCGTTATTTGTGGGCATTTTCACAAACACCTACCGACTACCACATAAAATCTCTCACAAGCTCAATTAGTAATGAACCAAAACGATACTGAAAGTGAAAAGGGATCTTACAGTGATAAACCCTTTTGAACAAAAGGAATAAGCCGAACGCAACCGAACTGAATCCCCAATTCTCTAACATCCAGCTTGGATCTGCGCCAACAATCAATCAGATGACTCAATCAAAACACATTAACCTCAAAAGGAGCAATCCAAATATCACTTGAAACCCCACTTTAGGCCAAGGCCATTTTGGAGTGAGTTGAAGGATCTATTGTAAGCCGTCTCCGACATGCCACTCAATCTCATTGCAGCCTTTCTATCGAATATCACTTGAAACCTATAACCATCCAATGAAAACCAAATTCATTAGGACACTCAAATGAACTTTTCTCCCAACCAAAACAGAAAGAAGTAGCTAATATCTGAGATGGGTTACCTTGTGGCGGCGATTTCTAAGCAAATCACAGCCTTGCAAACTTCTCCCTATAACGCAATACCCATTTTACAATTCCCATCAAAGACAAGAAAAGCAGAAACAGATGCTTTATTAGATATGGATGTGCTATGGAAAAACGGAACTTACGACACCGATAATGGAGGAATCGAACTGGACGTCACAGAGGCGGCGAAGCTCCGCTGCTTTTCGAATCAGATTCTTGGATTCCGATAAGCCCAGTTTCTTTGCTATCTCGGCGATATCCATTTTCTCGCTTAATCGAATTACAGAATTTTCTTTCGTTAGTTCAAAAGAGAGGAACGAGCTTCGGCGCAGGTATAAAGATTGGCTTGGCGGTATTTGGCGGGAACCGTTTTGAATGTTTTTGAACGGTGGGCGCGCGCTTTTTGGGTTCGGGTTTTCGCTGGGCGTTGCCCGGGAAGATTTTGGCGCCCGATGTAATTATATATTCTTTTCCTGATGGATGGGTTTCGCCGTTCGAATTCTAAATTTTCTCGATTTTAGTATCTATACAATATGAGACAAGTAAAAAATTAACTTAAATTTTTATAATTAATTTTTTTTGTAATTTTCATTTTAAGTTTATATTTTTTTAAATTTATTTTAGATTGATAATTTTTGAAAAAAAATGATAAAAGTATTAATAATTTTTATTTAATTAATATACGATTATTATTATTATTGTTTTGTTAAAAAGTCGATTCAAAATAAGTTTAAAATATATATAATTTAATTAAAAATATAAAAAAATTTAAAATTATATTGTTATATATTTCAATAAAATATAGCTCATTGTTTGAATTGTGTTATATACATTATAACTATAATTTTGAGGGATCTCAAGTAAATCATAAGGACATAATTGACTCTTAACAAATTTTGTATATAATGTCATGAATAAATAGATTGATTGTTTATAATGTTATCTTCGTTAAGCAATGAAAGTCAGAGAGCAAGAAAGCTTGATCGCTTAAATTAAGCTTTAATCCATGACTAAAGATACGAGGGGAAAACCCCGTACATGCACAGTCAAGTTGCTCTTCTTGACTCGTCTCCATCAAAACCAAGAGCTTGACAAGGATGAGAAGGAAGAAGAAGTTGTGGGGGAATCTGGATTTGAACATTTGAAGGGAGTAGACGTTGGAGAGGAAGGCAAAGGCAAAGGCAAAGGCACAGGGGATTATGTTTATTGGGTGGAGAGCTAATTGGTACATTTTTTTTTTCTTCTCTTAATGGTCCTTTTAGAGTTAGTCAAATTTGACGTAGAACATTGAATGGAATGCAAATTTAAACAATGATGATAAAATTAAGCTTTTTTTTTTTAATAATTCCCTTACTCGAAGTAAAATATAAAAATAAGCATAAATTAACCGAGTAAATGTTTAATTTATAAATTAAATTGAATTGACACAATTTAAATTGTGAGATTGAATTTTGCTGTCAATCAAGAAATTCTTTGTGCCGTAAACTATGCGCCTATAAGTAAAATAAATAATATCCAATTTATTGGCATATTCTTTCTAAAACTTTTTTCAAATAGTGTAAAAGACCCACTAATTAGATGAACAAAACATTCCTAATTATGGGCGCCGAGGGTGCATCTATCCGGGTCAAAAACGGGTTGGCATTGCCCGAGTACTTCATTCGAATTAGGAGATTAAACTGCGTAAAGGCACAAAATGGAATGCATTGGTGTAAAGCAATCGAGTAAGTTACTAGAAAAATGTACTTTGTAAACATATCAATTATTATATATATAAATTAAAATTATGATTATTTATTAATATTTTCATTTCACTAAATTTTCACCACTCATTCAAATATTATTAAATTTAAATAATTTTTTTATATCCAATATAAATATTAATAAATTTAAATTTTAATATAAATTTTTTATTTAAAGAATAAATACTAATAAAAAAATTTAAAATTGAGTTTACATAATATATATATATATATAATAATTATTAAATTACTACTTCGAGCGGACAGAACTTGGCTATCAACGTGCCGTATGGATATTGATCGCACCTAATCGCTTCTAGCCCTTGGAGATTTAACTGGGTTGGAGTCTTGGAGCAACAAGAAGAATCACAACATATCAAGACTTCGTTGGCCACCAGGATTTACTAAGAGCCATCCTCTATGTTCAAGCATGCGGAGAAGAACTTACATAATCACAAATTCAGCCGTCATACGACACATTTGGCAATTCTGAAATAAGGACATCCTATCGCTTTTGCGAGAGCAGCAAGGAAATGAACTCGTCCTCTTGGTCGATGCTCCTAACCATGGACAAAGCTCCCGATGATCTGCACAACTTAGATGCTTAGACTCCAGGCTTAATATCCTATATTAGCAACAATATTTTAGAATGGAAATTAAGCACAGCAAAGATGACAAAAGTCTGGCTAGCAAAACAGGGCCAGCTACCGCAGTTCAAGTGACGGCAGATGCAGAAATAAATGGATATTCATTAAAACCCAAATAAACTTGCCAACGGAAACAAATTTTCACCGGCCAAAGTATATGTCTGATTATCAATGCCAAAGCAGGAAAATAAGTAAACCACTTGAGCGTCACGCAAGGTAACGATACAATTTTCTGTCCAAACTATCTCTTTCCAAGAAATCCCTCTCGATAAGAGACTCAATCCGTTTCTTAATCTCTGTGGGATTGGCCAGGAATCGTGACTGCAACTGCTTTGTGACCTCAGTGATTATATTGTTATGATCCAGTACCCTCCTTGATTTCATGATCCTGACAATCGCAGCTTCAATCTGAGGCTTCCTGTCCTCCTCCACTCTCTGCCGGGTCTCTTGCTTCTCCGGTTCTGATTCTTTTTGCGCAACTACAGTTCCTATCTTCACCTTATAGAATTTGCTTGTGAACTTGTCATTGACAAAAAAGGTATCTTCTTCGCCTATGTCTTTACTCATGGGCTCTTTCCGAAGAACATTCTTTCCCTTCACACAAGCCATGGATTGCAGGCACCTCTTCAAGTCTGGAGCAGGAATCTCTGTTGCCTGCTCAATCTCCTTGTAGTTAAGTCGATCTGCATTGTTAAACAGGATGAGAACACACATTTGGTAGGTCGAGACATTCAACTCATGCTTCTGGCCCTTCCCGAAGGTAGCTTTTATGTCTGCTGTGCCCATGTTAGTTTGCCATGACAATCTCCGACCAGTATGGGTCCCAAGGTAATATGACCTGAACTTCTCACACAAGGCTGACATTTCAGCAGGCAGGTTACAGGTAACGCTAGGCTGCGTAGGCCAAGATCCTGTAGTCAAGACCTGGACAACCAGTGTTGGTCCATCGCCTAGCTCGGGGTGGGATGCATAAAATCCTTGCATTGTGTCTTGAGAGGTCTTCATGTCTGTAAACATGCCTTCCAATTTTGAAGTGAACTGATATCCACATTCCGTCTTAAGTTTGACTATCAGACTTCTCTCCGCATCATCGGAGACTGTCTTTCCTGACAACAGTCGTTTAGCTAAGTGCTGCTTATAATACTTCTCAAATACATCTTTCTCCTGCAAGTAGCGGAACAGCATCATCACCTTATCTAAAATAATCTCAACATCCTCCTCACTAACACCCTCTAAACCTTTCCGAAGTTTGTCATCCACAAACAATGAAATGAACTCAGGAGAGCGAGCATTCAAATTAATGAAGTATTCAAAAGAGGAATTCAAAGCATTCTGAAATGTCTTGTCGTTGTTGAATGCAGAGCTTATGATGCTATCATACTTGTCTTTCTTGTCCAACAAACGCTGAACAAATTCAACAGGATCCTTCAGCCTTTCTGGATCAGTGACTAGTTGCTTGCCCGTCTCCCTGAGATGAGCAGTCATCACCTCTCGTAGTGTTGAAAGACCATTGGGAACTCGCCGGAACAAACTATACATCCTTCCCAAATCTTCGTATTTATTGTCAAGAAGCATATTCACCAACCCTGAATTCTCCATATGGACCATTCTATGCATGTGGTTAGCAATCATCTCCTTTTCCACAACATTAGTGATCTTGACTTCACTCTTGGCATCCAAATAGTGGGTCACTCTTTCTATCTCTTCATTTAAGCATTTCTCAGCTTTCTTTAGGTACTCCCCGCAGTCAGAACACTCGATGAACTTCTGAGATTCACCCCCATAAAACTCAGCTGAAACCTCAAGAAAGGGCTTTTCAAAGTCTTCTTGGTAAACAGAAGACCCCAAATCCATTAACATCTTAATTACATTCCTCATCAACCCTCGGTCTATGACTTCACCTGTCCGTTCCCGGTAAACCAGTTCAAGAAGCATATTTAAAAGCCTCGTCTGAATTGTGCTGGAGTGTATAATGTTGTCCCTCCACAAGTTCAGCCCCAGCTCATGAACAGGGGTTTTATGAGCACTTGGGATGTAAGTCCTGTCCATGTACATTAATATGTCCCTGATCATTTGCAATGCTTTATTATGATCATTCCACTTTCTGTTCAGCTCCTCCAGGAATGAATCTCCCTGAGAAGCCTCAATGGATTTTGATATTTCTTTAAGGTGTGAAGTCATAGTTGTCACCAAACCAGAGTATAACCTCTCACCAAATTTGTGCAGCACCATGTTATAGGCATTCCTGAGTTCACAACAAGTAAATACAATCAGAAATATAATCGTTGAATTCCCTTACTGATCCATCCTCTATTTTAACTCTCTCGGTTTGGATCTCAACAGAGAGCTGTGGAGGAACTCAAGTATTAATACTTGAGCTAGAAGAAAAGCAAACATTGAAAGACTATATCAAATTTACAACTGCATAGACCTTCAGACCATTCTAGTCATGACAGCTACTCCAAGCATACTGAGCAAGCACAAAAACTAGATGTCAACTACCATTGTACATCACAATACTATTTTCATTGTTCATAATGGTTTTCAATCATGCATGCAAAATGATCTTGATCAAAAGTGAAGACCATTGAGAATTATAAGCTACTAGTTATCCAGCATAAAAAATGCTCAAAAGCATTGACATTCCCTTTTTCTCCATTTTAGTTATTAACGCCGGTTTGACTAAGATTCGCGATCTAATTAAAAATCTGTAATTACTACCCCTTTTAATTAGAATAACTTAAAAAAGGCAAATGAAAAAAGTGGATTCAAACTTAGTGAAACTCGGAACTTGAATCCAGTCATCAAGTAAATTAACTTAATTAAATTAAGAGAAAGAACGGATGTGGAAATACAGTTAATATCACACAAGATACTTAAATGAAATACCATGCTGTGGCTCCACAAAATATCCGTAATTATAAACATCTACTGCAAGCATTTTTCCCGAAACGTGCACTCGCATCATCAGATTAACAAACTGGTCCAGCTCAAGCTAATTCTAGTGAAGAAATAAATCTCTAATTAGAAAAAAAAAATTACTAAATAGATACTCCGACTAAAAAAACAAATACTACATCAGAATTAAACACACTTTCCAAATTTAAAAACTAGCCCAACCAACACACGCAATAACGTAATCAAATACTCTGATCTACGTCTATTAGCATTGGACTTGCTTGAAGTATCGCTCTGTTTGCTACCCTTATTGCGGCTGCATTCGCAGCACTCCTTTCTTTTCTTATCTTCTTCTTCTTACTGGCTAATTTTGTAGCAATCAGGAGCATTGCAAACAACAGAGCAATTATATTAGCCTGAGAACATGAGAATCTGTTCGTTTCGTTTCATTTTTTCGATCGTTGGCGCGTCCCCCTCCGGGAAGAGCTCGAAAAACTAGGAAATCAAACGATTATTGCATCGCATAGCTGATAGCTACAATTAATTTCATTTCATTTCATTTCATGTAAAAGAAACAACAGAAGTATACTTTTCGAAGCTTTAAAAATTCTTAAAATCAATTGCAAAAACCAAAGGCGAAACAACTCATAAATGATATTAGCTAATAAAAAAAAAAAGACAAAGAAATGAAAGAGAAAGCGGAAGAGAAAAAAAATAGAAACAACAAAAAAAAAAAGAAAAAGGAAGAACCTGTAGAGCTCTTCGAAACTGAGGCCACTGGCGTTGTGATTGTAAATCTCATGGATAGCATGCTCGAGAATCTTCCAAGTCTTGTCGGCGTATTTCGGATCCACCACGACCCGGTGCTTGAACGCCTCTATCTGGAAGTTCCTCTTCTTCTGGTTACTCATCTCCTTTTCTTTTTCTTTCTTCGGATTCGGATCCAAACCGCAGAAACTCCTCCGATCCTCTCAGAAAATCGCAACCAACAAAATGATTCCGAGCAGACCTCGGACGTTGATTGAGATGTGATTGTGTACGGAGAGTATTAGGGTTTGACGGAAAAGAGAGAAAATGGCGAAGTGCTCTCAAATTATTAAAATTGAAAAGGAGCCAACATGGAATGTTAACTATTCTATATATATGTAACCATTATTGGAGTCGGAGGGGATTACACCAGAAGAGAGTGGCGAAAGTAAAATGTCCGCAAGAAAATAATAATAATAAAAATTATATATATATATATATATATATATATATATCAAATTGCCTGTTTTCTTCTTTGCAAATTATGATTTTTTTGGTGTTTATTATTTTTATTTTTATTTTTTTAATATAATTTATTTATAATTTAATATTATATAAATTTATTTCATTATAGATAAAATTTATTTATTATATGATATAACATTGTAAGTGAATTGTATTTAAAAAAATTAAAAAATAACAATATTTTTGTTTGTGTATTATTAATAAAGAGAAAAAGGGTAAATTTTTTTTCTTTTTAATAAAAAATATATTGTGAGATATTATTCATCATGACTGTAAATAGATGTTGATGTCATTTGTTATTATTTAATTTTTTGTAAACAAATTATTTGTTACAATTTATGATTTGATTTGTTTGCGTATTATTAAATAAGAAAAAAACAATTTAAGTTGAGTTATTTTATTAATATTATTATTTAAATTTTAAAAAAATTTATTTTTCAAATACTATTAAATTTTGTCATTTTGCTTGCTTTTTTTTGTTTTTGTTTTTTTTTTTTTTTTTGTTATGTCTAACCTAAGTCGGGTCGGTTTTGATTCACGGATTCAACCATCAGTTCCGTTTTAGTGAAAAAAAAAAGAAAGGGGTTGTTGATAAAAAAAACCTTACTTGTAATTAGACGAGACCCTTCTTCAATTATAGTTTAAACTATAACTATAAATTGTATATCAGTTCATAATTCGATTTTTTGTGGGTTGACCCAAAATTAGGGTTAAGTCTGTTTTTTGAATAGTGGACGAACGAAGAAGTTTGGCATTTTTCTCTCTTGTTTCTTTGGGTAGAAAAATAAGAACATTTTTTAGCCAGAGAAAGCTGCATTTGTTCAGTTGTATCAGATTTGTCAAATTAGAATAAAATACACTATGTGCGAATTTTTTTGTTATTTTTTTTTTACGTTAAGAATTTTGTTTATAAGAAAATTAAATAAAAAAATTTAAAAATACATTTTTGTCAAAACTCTTTATTATAACAATTTAGATCTACGAGACCCTTTTATCAATTCTGTTGATCTCAGTTGAAAGCAAGAGAAAGTAGTTAAATCAATAAATAAACCATATTTCAAAAATGTCTAAAGAGTTAACATTTTTCAATTTTTGTATTGTGTGGGTTTAAAATATATTTTTTTAAAATTTATTTAAAATAATTTATGATTTGGAACATGAAAAGAAAAGGAACGGCAAGGATTTGAGAAATATTAAAATTATCATTAATTGTAATAAATGAATGTTTTTAATAATAGTCAAAAATGAAAACAAATAAATGATAATTTTAATATTAAAGTAATACTATATAATAATATTTATTAAGTAATATAATAAACCAAAAAAATAAAATTTAATATTTAATTTTATTTATTTATAAAATTAAATAAGATATAATTGATTTATTTGTTTTGTTACTATCATATTATAACTTAATTTTTTCTCAATATCATAATTGTCGAGGATAAAGAACAACAATATAGATACCTTTAATTTAGGGATTGTAAGACTTTTATGGTAACTTTTACATTATACTAATTTTTTTTACAATTTTGTCTACTGCAAAGATTTTTGACTTTCTAATTGTAGATTATTAGCTAATTCATCATTTAAAAATTGTACATATATTTATTTCTTATGATTTTCAAATTATATAATAAAAAATAACTGTAATTATTAATTACTAATTAAATTATATATATTCACATACTTTTTTAATAAACTGATTTTCTTTCACTTAATTTTTTCTTATTAGGCTCTCTTTCATAGTATACCATGAATTTTGTTGCAACTCATTAAGTCATTTATATGCATTTGTTTTTTTTTTTAATGAATATTTATGATACTTTTCTTAATTGTCTAGAACATTATTTATTGTAATTAAAATTTTATTAACTTTGAAAATATCCACCTCATCAATTCTTGGTACAAATATAGGGGAGTTGAGAGAAAATTTTCTCTTAATTTTTATTAAATAATGCATATAAGATATAGGCAACTCTTTCACTATGTTCTTTTTGTAGTTACAATCTTAAAAAGAAATTAAAAGAATTTTGTTTCTAAGAATTACGTAAAAATTTGAAAGACTTGTTACAAACAATTCGGAGTTGCACATCAAATATAGACAATTTGTAGGGATTGAGTTACATGCTAAATGTGAAGAATTTGTTTGGTTTCACCATTTTTTTTTTTTTTTTGCATATCCAAATATTTCGTGAGTTCTTGAAAGAATGCAAATTTAATGCATTTAATCTTATTGGTCTTACGCTAAATCCAAATATCAATTAGCCGTAAAGATGAAGAGGATTTCAAGAGTTTGGCTCATTCGAGAGATTGAAATCTAATACTACCCCAACCTCTTGGAATTCAACTATTCACTTGATTCATTATTGTTCAAAATGAATGAGGAAAACGCAAAGAATTTCAAGACAAAACTCTAGAGCCATCAGAAAAAAAAAAAAAAGGAGTTACTGCACATCAATTGTACATATATAGCTGCAGACATGAATTTATGCAAACAATAAAGATTCCCTTTAATCTACTTTAGAAAATATTCAAAATAGGTAAAAACAGTGAGAGAGCTGTCATGTGACAGACTCATATCATAAGATTAAATTTATTTGATAGATTAAGGAGAAATTAAAGGGATTTCATTCATAAGAAATATATAAAAACCAGGCTTGTTGCACACAACTTGGAGTTGTACACCAAATATGGAGAATTTGTAAGTATTGAGTTATATACCAACATGGAGAATTGGCAAGGTTTCACTAAGTCTTTTTTTTTTTAAGTATCCAAATATTTCATGGCCCGTTGAAAGATTGCAAATTTAATGCAATTAATCTTATTGGCCTCAGGAGAAATCCAGATATCAATTAGTCCTTAAATATGGAGAAGAACTGAGAAGTTTGGCTTATTGGAGTGATTGGAATTTAAGACTCTCAACTTCTTGGCGCTCAATTGTTAACTGTATTTGTTATTATTCAAAATGGATGGGGAAGACACAAGAGAATTTTAAACTGAAACTCTATAAACATTCAGATTAAGAAAATTGAATTATTGCACATCAATTGCGCATTTTTTTGTTGAAGATATGAATTTGTGAAAACAATAAAGACCCTCTTAAATATACTTCGTAAACTCTGCAAAACAGGTGGAGAGAGAAAGAGAAAGGGAGCGAGGTTGCAGACTCCTGTCATAAGATTATATTTATTTCATAGACCAAGGAAAAATCAAAGGATTTTTGTTCATAAGGGCTATGTAAACTTTTGAAAGGCTTGTTGCACACAATTCAAAGTTGCTCGCCTAATATGGAGAATATGTAGAGATTGAGTTACATACAGAAGTGGAAAATCTGAAAGGTTTCACCAATTTTTTTTGTGTATGCAAATATTTCATGACCTTTTGAAAGATTACAAATTTAATGCATTTACTCTTATGGATCTCACAATAATTCCAAATATCAAATAACCCGTAAGAATGGAGAAGAATCGAGGAGTTCGACTGATAGGAGTGATTAAAATTTACGATAATCTCAACCAATTAGAATTTAACCATTTACAGTATTCATTATTTTTCAAAACAGATGAGGAAGGTGCAGAAAATTTTAAATTAAAATTCTAGAGTCACGAAGAAAAGTTATTGTGCATCAATTACACATTTATTTTCGGATATATGAATTTGTACAATAATAAAAATTCTCTTGAATCTACTTTGGAAACAATTGAAAATAGGTAAAAATACATACTAATGTTTTAAGATTACACGTATTTTGTACTCCGGCCTATATAAAGAAGCCACCTCTAGCTTAAAGTTTCAAAAACTTCCCCTCTCCAGGGGCTGATGGGAGTACGATTCCAATATATTGGCTCTCGATTACCCACTTTGCAATTCTTTCAGTTTTGCAAATTGGGTGTTGAATTGTTTGATCGTTAGTTAAATCCCTGTGATTGTTTTGGAAGCGCTAGTAATTTCTAGCTCGTTTCCTGATAGATTCCATGTTTGTTAGTTAGTTGCTATTATTGTGTACTTCAATCTTGTTTGATCCTTTAGACCCCACTTCAGTTTTGGTGCGTTCATGAACGTTGTGTGGACATTAATTGATTTGGCTAGTGTGAATTTCAAATTGCAGGATGTGAGCAATATCCGGCTAGTTCCCGATAATCAGGTTTGATATACTCGAAAAGATTGGCTACTGAACTGATTACATTGCCTTTGTCATAGACGCAGGATTAGATGGGTTATTAAACACTTGAAATGATGCGCACTCTGGGTGTGAAAGAGGTCTTTGTGGAACCTGCACATGATCGAGGCTTGATCTTTGAGCTGTTAGATTTGAAGCAGGAGGTTGGAGATGATGGAAGTGTCATCTGGTTTCTACGAGACCTGGTGAATGAACAATAAATCAGCATAGTTAGGGTATTTTTTGCCTCCTTCTTCTTACATTTAACAGTGGGTTCAGGGCCTGAACATTTAATTGTAGCTTAACTTTCCCTCTTTTGGTTCAGCTAATTGAATAGTCAGGAGTGGTTGAAGCACCTGGTCTCCGCTACAGGAACGTTCCTGCTGTTGCAGTTGGTCAAATGGTATGTTCTGCAACGATTACTTGTTGCTCTCCGTTTGTAGGTATTATATTTTCTGTTGCTTGGGGCTCCCTCCTAGTGAGGTTAATTGTGCCATCTCGAAATAATGCTGTTCTTACTTGGGAGTCTCTTAACTTTCCTATCCTCTTGCTTATTTGTCTATTGCGCAATGGGAAGCCTCGTTCACTGGGATTGCCCTCTCTTTTGTGCATCCGTGTACGTATGTAAAACTACATTCTTGGTGTCACATCATTTACCCTTAATGGATAGTTGGTCTTGGCCTTGTACTTTTAAACTAACCTGAAATGAAGGTCTAAGAATTTTTAATATTCTATGAACATGTCGAGATTTTTGTATCTATTATAGCCTTTCAATGGTGGTAATTTTAAAATTGGACTATTTGACCCTATATAATTCATAATTTTCAGGAAAAGAAAAGGAAAAAAAAGAGAAAAAAAGTTCATCATACCGGATGAATAATGTAGAGTTGAAGTGTTGAGAGTTATGATCACAATAAAGGAAAGGAATTATTGAAAGAAAAATTTGAAGAAGAGTTGAAATGGGCTGGTCGAGGAGTACAGAGTATTTTCTGTCTGGGATTTCTTTGTTTTTTTTTTCCTCCTCCATGACTAGCTTCTGGATGCCATAGACGAAAGAAATTTGATGCTGTATAAGCAATGAAACCTCTCTTTCGATGTTCTTTCTAATTATCTTTTGGATTTTCATTTTAATCTACAGACCCATGATTATGAGCTTGTTTTGCTAAATTAGCTAATCATTGTTAATGGAACGTACAAAACGACATGCCTAATTCTGCCAAAGTTATATTGGTGACTGTTACTTTCATCGAAGGATTGTGATCCAATTATGTTCTTCTTCTGTTGCAAATTGTATGTTAAAGGCTGACATAGTTTGCCGTATACGCTGTTTCCATTCTTGAATAAATAGTCTTTGTACTATAATAAATAGGCTGACATAGTTCCATCGTCGGTGCTGCAGGCCTGTTAGGCTAGAAACCTTCTGTTGAAGGATTGCTCCTCGCCCATACAAGTTCAATCTTTTTACCATGAGCGAGCTCGTCCGAGGAGACCTTAAAGCGGAAAGAGAAAAACAGGCCTGCAGGATTTTAGAGGAGGCTACTTTGCCAGCCTCCTTTTCTTCGTTTATTTAATATTAATGAATCTATAACGCTATAGAGAGCAAGATGGCATACCCTCGTTGGACTTCGAGCAAGGTGATAAAATGCCTCTCTTTTTATTATGATTATTATTTTTGGGTACATAAATAAATAAAATGAATAAATGAATAAAAACCACCCTGGCTCATATAGACTGATTTATCAATCCGTAAATCTCATGGGCCTCTTGTTTTTATGGGCCTCTTGTTGCTTAGCAGGACCTTAATTCAAACTGCATTCAAACTCGACTTCACCTGTTTACTCGGCATATGCTATAAAATTGGATCATCAATTTATGAAATAAAAAATAATAATAATGGAACCAAAATTTTCAATAATTAATCTGAAAATTTAACCTTAAAATCAATGACTTGAATATATTGAGCTTGATTGTTCATGAAAACCTTAGTATTAGAAAAGCCTAATGGGTTTTATGTTATAGGATTGTCCATTCAATGGCACAATAAATAAATAAATAAAAAAATAAAAAAAACAAACCTACTCTGTAAAATCTTGCTACCTAATATAAAAATAGTTTTGTTCATTTTTTAATATTCAACTTCAAGTGATATCACATGTTAACTTTTGGCTTATTATCCTAATTTGATTCCTCATTTTTTATTCAAGAAAAACCATTTACGCCGCAACTAGGATATTTAAAAGAATTACTTCATTGTATGTTACTCTCAAGATTGTCTTCAAGTTGGACTAGCACACTCTCTTACTAATCAGGCATATCCTTAGAGTTCAAATTAATCTCAATTTGAAAAATCTTCTTCTATTCTACTCAGATCACAGGGAAGGTGTCCCCTTTTACTGCCATAGATGATAACCAGCTAAATTCCGAGGGTTTAGTGAATTATAAAGGTTTTCATGAGCGTTTATTAGTACAGCAACCCTCGTGGCGTGGTTCCTTAGCTTCCCTAATAATAAGTGAACGATTGAAATTAATAATAGGTGGCGGCTTAAAGATAGAAAAGCATTGTTCAAAGTGCAAAATTATTCCTGATTCATATTGACTACAGTCACTAGATTCTCTCTGTCTGTCTCTCTCTCTCTCTCCCCCTCTCTCTCTCTCTCTCTAATGTTGTGGTGTGTTGTGGTGTAGAGGTAGTGTCTCTCTAAGATCAGGCTGCTTCAATCATGGAGATAGAATTGATGGGGAGATGTTTACCCTCGAAATGACATATGGAATATCCGCTTACTCAATATAATTCACCTTTTTTCTGCCTACCAAATTAGACTTTTTAATCAAACCCAAATCCCATTTTGTCTCCGATTTTCCTAAAATTTAGACGTCAATTTGAGAATTCTTAAGTTCAAATTCGGGGGGACAGGAGTACGTGAGACTAAAAACAATTGCAGTGCATTAGTGTTACGGTCCATCTTCAAGCATCATATTAAAGTTCATTTCTTTACACTAATCAAAATAAGTTATTCACGCTGATACAAAAAAGAAAAAAAAAAAGTTAAACAACTTTACAAGAGATTATTATCTCTTTCTAGCCTAGTTGTGCAAATATCTAGATATTGCCTTGGAAACAATTTCAAAAACGTTATGAATTAAATTAGTTGAAATTATAGACTTTTCCACCCAAAATCAATAAAAGTTATACACGAGTCCGAGGGCATATGACGCTTTCAACACCCCATAGATTGAGCAAAACTCGATCACGTAGCAAGCAGTCACTTTGAAATCCAGCATTTAGTGGACCCCGATGCATTATTAGAGGTTTCCACACATATGCGGTGTTGTTGACAATGGCTGCAATTGCAGATGAACAATTCACATCGAACCATGGCTTTAGATCTTAGATCATACCGACAGGAACGACATATGGTTGACTTAATTCATCATGATCGACATAGCTTAGAATGAATAATCCTAACCTCGATTACCCCATGAAGCTGTTGCCATGATTAACGGACTTCCAAGAAAATGACTATTTATTAGCATCTATCTTCTTCTCTCCTCTCTCTCTCTCTCTCTCTCCATTTTTTAATTGACTTAACTGTTGAAAAATTAAACTATAATAAAACGATACTTTTCTAAATTTTCATTTGCGAAAATTCAATTACCACAATACAGGATTTTTAAGCGAATACTAGCAAATAAACTGTAAGGAATCGACGTACCGTTGTCCATGTCGGTTCCTTCGTCGGAGGTGAAGATCTCTTTACCGATCCGTGTCTGAGAAGATTTCGCCTTTCCTTTTCGGATTCTTTCCTTTCGCGTCTTCCTGCCTTTTCGGTCTCTCTCTTTCTCTTTTCTCCGACTCCTCCCTTTCCTTTTCTCTATTCTCCGATGGTTGAGCGACTCACGAGAAAATTTTGATGATAACGTTTTATTTCCCCTTTCCATAATTGTTATCATTAATTAGGAATTAATATCCTAATTAAATTGTTATCATTAATTAGGAATTAATATCCTAATTAAATCGTTATCATTAATTAGAAATTATTATCCTAATTAAATCATTAATTAGGGAATTAATATCCTAATCAAAACGTTACTCTTTCCTTCCGTAACGTTTATTTATCAACCAGGAAATTATCCCTCTTTTCCGATAACAATTATACTACCCGTAATCGTTATCTTTTTCCTGTAACAATTATCTTTAAATAGGGAGAGTGGAGGGATTTTAAACCCAGTGACCCAAATTGCCATTATGTCCAACCGACCATCATATTGGACCTTTTATATTGGGTCACACTTTAAATAACAAGGGCCACTCATGTTAATTAATTTAACAATCTCCCACTTGGCTCTTGTTATGATTTGATGAATCAACAACAAATAAGTGTGCACAATCCTTAAAGTTCATCAAATCACAATACTTGATTGAATTAAAATGATTGGATCATGGCGGTCACATATCTTTTGGCGACATGATTCCTTCCAAGTATCACAGGATCATTATAATTCATAATAACCTAACTGAGGAATGTTGAAACTTTAATTGTCATTTCCGAACATGCCACTAGTTATCTCACAACTGTAATTGTATACAACCAAATGGAGATAACAGAGTGTAAACAAAACCATAACTTTAATTGAATTCACGAGTGTTACATTAATATGAGCAATACATAATATTGGCTTTCAAGAGAATGTGGACCTATCCAAAATGTCCATCCCTTCAACATGTCCAGTAAATGTTTTCGGTGGCAAACCTTTAGTTAATGGGTCCGCTATCATCAATTCAGTACCAATGTGCTCAATAGACACTCTACGGTTTTGTACTTCTTCCTTAACAGATAGATATTTCAAATCCATATGTTTCGCACCTTTAGAATACCTATCATTCTTAGAGAAGAAGACAACTGCGGAATTGTCACAATAAATTCTTAACGGCTTTTCTATACTGTCGACCAAACCAAGCCTTAAGATAAAATTCCGCAACCATAATGCATGAACAATAGCCTCAAAGCATGCTACAAATTCAGCTTCCATAGTGGAAGTAGCAATGACAGACTGCTTCCCACTTTTCCAGGAAACTGCTCCTCCAGCTAGGAGGAACACGTAACCAAATGTAGATTTCCTCGAGTCTACACATCTAGCATAATCTGAATCCGAGTAGCCTACTATCTCAAGATGACTTGATCTTTTATAAGTAAGCATATGATTCTTGGTGCCTTGTAAGTACCTAAGTACTTTCTTTCCAGCTTTCCAATGATCTATTCCAGGATTACTTTGATATCGGCCCAGCATTCCAACAGCGAAACTAATGTCTGGCCGAGTGCATGTTTGAGCATACATCAAACTTCCAACCAATGATGCATAGGGAATGGATTCCATTGATTTTCGTTCCAAATCATTCTTTGGACATTGCAGTTCACTGAACTTGTCCCCTTTCTGAATTGGAACTATTCCTGTAGAGCAATTTTCCATTCTAAATCTCTCTAATACTTTATTGATATAGCCTTTCTGAGACAATCCCAACAATCCTTGTGATCTATCACGGAATATCTCTATTCCTATCACATAGGATGCCTCATTCATATCTTTCATTTCAAAAGTTTCAGAGAGAAATTTCTTAACGTCATATAACAAACTCATGTCATTAGCAGCCAATAGGATGTCATCGACATATAGGACTAATATAATGAACTTGCTCCCACTGACCTTCATATAGATACACCGATCAACGGTGTTCTCTACAAAACCATATGACGTAATGGTATCATTAAACTTAATATACCATTGTCGGGAAGCTTGTTTCAGTCCATATATCGATTTCTTTAATTTACACACCAAATTTTCCTGCCCTGTGGATATGAAACCTTCAGGTTGGTCCATATACACTTCCTCTTCTAAGTCTCCATTCAGAAAGGCGGTCTTTACATCCATTTGGTGGAGCTCCAAGTCATATTGAGCCACCAAAGCCATAATGATTCTTAAGGAGTCTTTCTTAGACACTGGAGAGAAAGTCTCCTTATAGTCAATGCCATCCTTTTGAGTGTAACCTTTGGCAACAAGTCTGACTTTGTACCTTTCGATGTTGCCTTTTGAGTTTCGCTTGGTCTTGAAGACCCACTTACAGCCAACTCGTTTTGATCCTTCAGGCAACTCTACTAGTTCCCAGACTTGATTTACATCCATCGATTTCAACTCTTCCTTCATGGCATTCAACCACTTTTCAGAATCATTACAATCCATGGCTTGTTTAAATAAGACTGGATCTTTATCAATGCTTAATTCCGATTCATGCTCAAGCGAGTAAACCACATAATCATTCGATACAGCTGGCCTTTTCTGTCTTGTGGACCTCCGTAATGCCATATCTTGTGGTATCGCTTGTTCATTCGAAATTTGTACATTGTTACTTGGTTCATCTCTTATGTGCTCACTTTGCGTGTTTAGTGTATCAATTTGTTGTCCTTGCATGTTGCGTAACTGTGATGCAACACAAGGAACAACAACTTGAGTAGAAACACTGGGTGTGGGGATACCAACTTGAGTAGAAGTACTCACTGTGGATCTTTCATTTTGCAATTCTGCAATATCCACCTTTCGTGATTCCCCACTCCCACTGAGCAGACCATTTTCTATGAACCGAGTATTACCAGACTCAACTATTCTAGTGCTATGGTTAGGGCAGTAGAACCTGTACCCTTTAGACTTTTCAGGATAGCCAATGAAGTGACCACTAATGGTTCTTGCATCAAGCTTTCCTTCATGTGGATTATATATCCTTACTTCTGCTGAACAACCCCAAACATGAAGGTGTCTTAAACTGGGTTTCCTACTTGTCCATAACTCGTAGGGAGTCTTAGGGACAGCCTTACTAGGAACCCTGTTCAGCAGATATGCAGCGGTCCTTAATGCATGCATCCACAAGGATAGAGGTACAGTACTGTAACTCAACATACTCCTAACCATATCCATAAGTGTGCGATTCCGCCTTTCCGCTACACCATTCTGTTGTGGTGTACCAGGCATTGTGTACTGTGCACATATGCCTCGACTTTCGAGAAATTTTGCAAATGGACCAGGACATTGTCCACTTTCATTGAATTTTCCATAATATTCACCACCCCTATCTGACTTAATCACTTTTACTTTTCTATCTAACTGCCTTTCCACTTCGTTAATAAACACCTCCAGGGTGTTTACTGACTGGGATTTTTCATGCAGTAGATATAAGTAACAGTACCGTGAGTAGTCATCTATAAATGTGATGAAATATTTCTCACCACCCCACGTGGGAATATTGAAAGGGCCACATATATCGGTGTGTATTAATTCTAAAGGCTCACTACTTCTCATGGCTGGGTTCTTTGATGTGTGTCTTGTTTGTTTTCCTTTTATACAATCAACACACACTTCCCAATCAGCAAAATCCAATTGAGGTAGGATATCACTTTTCACCAACCTCAATATCCTTTCTTTGGATATATGACCCAATCTTTGATGCCATAAGAAAGCAGAACTATCATTATACATATTACGTTTGTTACCTATACTATGCTCAACAAGAAATAGAGAATCAGCATACATAGCATCAAGATTAAAACGATACAAATCATCAACCAAAGTACCAGATCCATAATAGTACGAATGTCTATACAATGAAAATGCACCGTTTCCAATCTTGAAATTAAATCCTCCTTCATCCAACTTTGCAACAGAAATCAAATTTCTAGCACATTCAGGAACATAGAGACACTTTTCTAGATCCAGGTGACACTTAGTGTCCAGGATCAATCTGTACGTCCCAATTCCCGCTATTCGAGTCTTCATTCTGTTTCCCATATAAAGGAACTTCTCAGTTCCTGTTATGGGCTGGATTGAAAGGAATCCCTGCATAATATGTGACACATGAGTAGTAGCTCCAGAGTCTAACCACCAAGTATTGTTGGGTACTTCAATTACGTTTGATTCAAAACATACTGATATACAGTACATACCTTTCTTTTCGAACCAAGCTTTCCTTTTTGGGCAATCCTTCTTGAAGTGACCCATCCTTTTACAGAAGAAGCATTTCTGATCCTTTTGGATCTGACCTCCAGTGACTTTTATAGAGGCCTTGTCCTTCTTCTTACCCTTCCGGTATGGTTTAGACTTACTACTGCTAGCCTCATTGCGAACAGTGAGATGAATGGAGTGATCCCTCATCTTCTTTAATCTCCCTTCTTCCTGAACCAGCATGGCCTTAATTTCTTGAAAGTTCCATTTCTCTTTAATAGTGTTATAATTCACTTGGAACTGACCAAATTCAGGAGGCAGTGAGTTGATGATGAATTGAACCAAAAAGGATTCACTCACATCCATTCCCATCGTTCTTAACTTTGCTGCTAGGTTAGCCATACTAGTCACATGATCATGAATGGGCTGTGACCAATCAAATTTCTTGGTCGTCAGCTCACTCATTAGGGTTCCTACGATGGATTTGTCAGTTATGTCTGACTGAGAATATTCTTTAATTCTCACCATAAATTCCCTTGCATTTTCGGTCTTAGGCATCGATGGCTTGACATTTTCAGCCATCGTCATTCGCATCAAATTCAGACTCAGCCTATTGGACCGTACCCAAGCCTCATGAAAAGACTTATCGGATTCTGTACTGGTCTCTGTAATGGCTGCAGGCCTTTTATCCGTGATGACCGCTAGGTCTAAGCCCAAAACGCCTAAATGAAACTGAATATGCTCAGACCATTATGCATAGTTCAGCCCATTGAATTTGATCATTGCATTGCCTAAGGCGAAGACGTTGTTGGAGGCTGCAAACATGATCCATATTTACACATTAATACTTTGAGCAAACTTTGATGGATTCAGATACATGCATTACAAACTTTGACTATGTATTTAAGTCCACCTTTGGGTGATCCTCAAATACATGACTTTAATCAATAACGATGCTAATTAGATATACTTTAATAGATTAATCAATCATACTAGAGTGAAACATGAATGTTATCTTTGGACATACAATCATGTTTACTCAGTATATCAATCAATCCCCTTTAGTGTTATTAATTATAGGCAATGATCCATCTTTGGATGATCTCCTAACTTTATAATTAATAACTACAATTGTTCATGTACCACCTTTTATTAGCATCATAAATGAACAATTGAAATTTACGGTTATTCAAATTTTTCAAACCAGGCCACTTTGGTGACTAACAAGTTTTCAAAATTTAATTTTCCATTCTGTGGTAGTTGACACAGCCCAATACACAGACAGCGCACTTTTCCCGTAGTCGGCTTATGCCTTACGCCGATAATCACCCGCGATACGAACGACAACCACAAGCGACATAGGGTCCAATGGCCGGCGCACTTTTTCAGCCAAC
The DNA here is from genome assembly GCA_020883675.1 of Bruguiera gymnorhiza. NCBI lineage: Eukaryota > Viridiplantae > Streptophyta > Magnoliopsida > Malpighiales > Rhizophoraceae > Bruguiera > Bruguiera gymnorhiza. The sequence goes on from JAIRCJ010000180.1 coordinate 471,496, forward strand.
AGTCTCCGGCAGTGTAGGATTCCGGCCGGAGCTCCTCCCACGCCGGCCAACACTGCCGGCACCGCCCGGATCCCACAGCCGGGCCTCTGCCGTGCCCAGCAGGCCGATCGGGTCCCGGCCACGTGCGCTCGCCGGTGGCCCCTCGGCCCCGGTCGGGTCGCGCTTCTCCGGTGGCCCCTTCGGCCCCGGTCGCGTCGCGCTTCACCGGTGGCCCCTCGGCCCCGGTCGGGTCGCGCTTCTCCGGTGGCCCCTTCGGCCCCGGTCGCTTCGCGCTTCGCCGGTAGCCCCTTCGGCCCCGGTCGCCTCGCGTTCGTCGATGGCCCGTTCAGCCTCGGTCGGATCGCGCTCGCCGGTGGCCCTTTCGGCCCCGGTCGGATCGGGCTTGCCGGTGGCCCTTTCGGCCCCGGTCGGATCGGGCTGCCGGTGGCCCTTTCGGCCTCGGTCGGATCGCGCTCGCCGGTGGCCCTTTCGGCCCCGGTCGGATCGGGCTTGCCGGTGGCCCTTTCGGCCCCGGTCGGATCGAGCTGCCGGTGGCCCTTTCGGCCTCGGTCGGGCTTCCTCGGCGACGCGCAGGAACACAGCGCTCACCGGGGTTCCTTTCGCCGTACCCGAATCGATTTGGGTCCCGGCTGTGTCGACTGTTTTCCTTCGTGCGCCTTTCCTTCCAGCACAACAGGGAAAACGAAAACAACAACGCAGTATACGCAAAAACAAGCTCTGATACCAATTGTTGAAAAATTAAACTATAATAAAACGATATTTTTCTGAATTTTCATTTGCGAAAATTCAATTACCACAATACAGGATCTTTAAGCGAATACTAGCAAATGAACTGTAAGGAATCGACGTACCGTTGTCCATGTCGGTTCCTTCGTCGGAGGTGAAGATCTCTTTCCCGATCCGTGTCTGAGAAGATTTCGCCTTTCCTTTCCGGATTCTTTCCTTTCGCGTCTTCCTGCCTTTTCGGTCTCTCTCTTTCTCTTTTCTCCGACTCCTCCCTTTCCTTTTCTCTATTCTCCAATGGTTGAACGACTCACGGGAAAATTTTGATGATAACGTTTTATTTCCCCTTTCCATAATTGTTATCATTAATTAGGAATTAATATCCTAATTAAATCGTTATCATTAATTAGGAATTAATATCCTAATTAAATCATTAATTAGGGAATTAATATCCTAATCAAAACGTTACTCTTTCCTTCCGTAACGTTTATTTATCAACCAGGAAATTATCCCTCTTTTCCGATAACAATTATACTATCCGTAATCGTTATCTTTTTCCTGTAACAATTATCTTTAAATAGGGAGAGTGGAGGAATTTTAAATCCAGTTACCCAAATTGCCATTATGTCCAACCGACTATCATATTGGACCTTTTATATTGGGTCACACTTTAAATAACAAGGGCCACTCATATTAATTAATTTAACATTAACTGTCCAACTTTCTGAAACTACACACACGTCATTGCCACTAGCCAGTAGCATTTCAAGTCCTTGATCTCTCTGTTCTTTCTCTCTCTCTCTCTCTTGGTTCTTAGGTCTTGTTTTCATTTCCTTTGTGTTTTTATTTTTTCTTTTTTGCTTGTTTGCATTACTATATAAAAAATTTTCTTCATAATCATTCTGGGTTATTACAGCATAAGAAAAGAGTAAGCAAAAAATGAATTAGATGTCATACCCTATAACGGGTAAAATTTTTGAGTATTGTTTTTTTTTTCTTTTTAAGTTTGCAGTGAAAACATTTGAATTTTTATTGCAAAAAGGGGAAAAAATAAAGAAAGAAATTGTGGTGGTTTGTCTATTATTTCACAATCAGTGTCTTTGTATTGTTCCGAGATCAAAAGACATGACTATCTCATGTTATCTATAGTAAAACGTAGAAGAAAAATAAAAATGCTTGGTTGATTTCCAAAAAGACTCAGTTAAAAAGAGAGAATTGTAACTGTTTGCACTTTGCCAATAAGACATACGGGTCTGTCGGCCATCAATTCAGGCGTAAGGTAGACAGCTCATATATCAGAGTCCTAAAAAGCAATGCAGAGTCCAATACCCTCTAACAGTTGAAATACATTTATTAATTTTTTTTTATTTTTTATTTAAATTTTAGTAACTGTATTTTTTTTTAACTGTTTGGCCTTCTTAAAAAAAAAGAAAAAGAAAAAAAAAGAAAGCAATGCAACAAGCAAATGTCATGCATGATTTGACCCGAATGCCAATGCAATGCTCTACAATTTCCCCCACTAAATTTTGATCTTCATTATACCTTATAATTTCAACATGGCATAGCGCTATAAAAGTCCAAAAATAATTAAAAAAAAAAAGGGTATCGAGGAAAAATGAAAACGAAAAACCAACAGACTTGTATGAACAGGTTTGGGATGAGCACGAAAAGAAGAAAAAATCGGATAAAGACTTTCATTTCTTTGATCTATTGCCAGTCCCATCCACATAATAATTAACTCTGAGAGGATGCTGTATTGCCACGTGGAGGGGAATGAGATGGTGGGAGGGGGTGGGGGAAGGTTGTAAGGCCTATAAAGAAGATTCCAAGAGCGAGAGTGATGTGCCATTGTCAGCCTAACCACCAACTTTGCCAGAGCGAGTGGAGAAGGACATTCCACATAATTGATGAGGTGATGAGCTAGATTAATGGTGGAACCCACGTCTCCTCCTCCTCCTCCTCTTCTTCTTCTTCTCAATCTATACGTAATAGCCACTAAAATGCTGCTTGCACAGGTCAAGGCTAAAGCTACATCATGTACTGCAATCACCATATTTATTGGACCCATTCGCTTAGTCTTCTCCATGGTAAGTTGGGATTTTTAAAAATGTTATTGATTTTCTTTCGATAAGTTAAAAACTACTAATTCTTTTAACAAATTAAATAATTACTAATTGATGAATAAATTTATTCACTTACTTTATATATATATATATACATTTGTGTGTGCACACGTTAAATATGCATACATGAAATTTTTGGGTGATGGAAAGAATAAAAAAACAATATGGTAATAAAAATTTCTTTATATCAATCAATTATTTTAGAAATAATTTTGTGGGTATTATATTTTAAGATGGAGTTTTCATTTCACTTTTATTATTTTATTTTTCGATTAGAATTGCATTGTGCTGCAATTAAATCTCTACTCTTAAAGCAGACATCATCTTTTTTTTTTTTCTTTCTTTCTTTCTTCTTATCATCACTCACCAATTGTTTATTTTACCATTATTATAAAGTATTTATATTTATGTTAATATCTATTCCCTCTCCCCCGCCAGGGACAAGGTAAAAGAAGTGGACCATGGTTGTCCTTGTCATGATGGACCATCCAATTGCATAGGGCCTTGGGCATCCTACTTAGCTAGACTAGCAAGGCGAAGAAGAAACCTACAGAACGGCTTCAGATTTTCTACCGATGAATGATGAAAGCACCTACATAGCTTTTAGTGAAGGGTACGGAACGTGATGTTTTGATTCACTGCTTGATCGATCAGCAGTCGGTTATAATTATCATCTTAATTAGATATAATAATCCCAACAAAACAAAAAAAACGGAGAGAGAGAGAGAGAGAGAGAGAGAGAGAGAGATAATAATACAGCGAGGACTTTTCGTTAATTTTCCATTCTTTTCATGGTGTGCATGACAACCTGTCATTCCTTTATTATTTTCACTCTTCGAGATACTGTGTTTCTCAAAATAGTATCCTTTGTTTGTTTCCTTTCTTTTCTTTTCTTTTCTTTTTTTTTTTTTTGTTAAATTGACTCCGACTGGATGAATGGTATCCTTTTATTATTCCATCATACAAGGCTTTGGAAGCTATTTTGTACTACAATTAAAAATTAATATACTACATTAAAAAAAAAACAATTATACCGTTCACTATTGATACAGGATCCAAGAAAAATTCTAAATAATTTGAGTTTCGATTACTTTAAAGAATGATGATTTTTATATTGCACAAATTCATTTGACAAAGCACTTTAATCATTGATTCCAGGCAATATCACCTCTCAATGTAGTGTTAGGTGGCAAAGTGTCCTCGAGGAGATATTTTAGACATTTATACTATAAATTTCAAGTTTGAATATTCTCTTTAAAAAGGGTGTAATTTATGTAACTCGTAACTCAAATAAATTTTTTAATGTTCAAAAATAAAAAGGTCGAGAGGTACTCATGAATTGGATTATAACTTGTAAATGGTACCTCTCATGAAGTCAATATTAAATTTTAATATTACAATGAAACTTGAATTTTGAAAATAAAATTGATAGATTCCTATTATTTAATATTGACTTAATTGGTATCCTAATTAAAAAGAGAGAGAGAGAGAGAGAAATTAAGAAATCGAGCTCGGAGCGCTAACAGACCATAAGATATGTAAATTCAATTGTCTTAAATGACATCGCTTTCAAAGATTATCACAATATATTTTTGTTTTGGTACATCAATTTTCACAATATCTAATCGTCTTATCCAAATAATAAAAATAAAAATAAAAATAAAATATCATAATATCTTGGAAAAACTTGACCACATTAGCCGCAAAAGTCAGATGACAGGTTATTAAATGTGTAACTCACAAGTGGCCAACCAGCTTGACCTAAAGTAGAGGGAAAGTGACCTATTTCTTCTAGCCAGCGACCGCCAACATTCTGACAAATTTTTTTTGAATGCTTTGGCCAACTGGATGGTGAGCCATCTGCATCACCGGCATATGTTTGCAGGGCACGTGATTTCTTAGCAACTACTGTAAAATTAAAAAAATAATAATAAATATATATATATATGTGTGTGTGTGTGTGTGTATTACTTACAATTTAGAATTTGATGGTAAATTTGTGTGTAGTCACACACCCAACTAGGATTCGAACACTGCGTGGTATTATCATCTTTATTCTTTATTTATAGAAAAAATGATTAGGTGTCTTCATTGTTGTGACATTAATGTTAGATATAGTACCGTTGTGGCATTGGGACCATCACTCAGTATAAAAGGACCATAGTGAAATCAATATGCAAATGTGGCCTGCAAATGGGGTTACTATTTACTAATAAAAAGGGTACTGGGTCTAGGGTAGTCTTGGTGTTTTATATGAAGTAAGCCCACTAGCACGGTGTATTAAGCTTTATTAGTATATTCAGCTAAACATGGATATGCAGATGACCAAACAGCTGGTGGGACTTCAAATAAAGGGGGTTTTTTAAAATGGCAAAAATCATCATTAGTGACTGCATTGGCACCCACAGAGCAAAGCTTCTAATACCAAGTCAATGAAAACCCTTCAACCAACTAACATGGAGGAATTTAATGTATGTGGTCCATAAAAATTGATTTCTCATGATGGACAGGACATGTCTACAAGCTTTGTGCATGCATGTGAGTATTCTCTAATATATATATATATATTCATGGTTAAACAACCTTTTTTTTAATCTATCAATCTCAATAAATTAAGAATGATCAGTGCATATTCCATAAATTTTCTTCTAATCTGACAGAGATTTGAACTTGAGATTTTGTATTTGGATCTTCAAGTCTTGAATAACCATCTCCCCCTTCCCCACCCCGCCAAGTTGCATTCCCTTTCCTGTTTCTAACTACAATTTTCTTTTTCTTTTCTAATTCCCTGTCGTATATATTACGGGTTTGATGAATGAACAACACCATTACGTAGTGAGCTTTAATGACAATTAGACGATCCTGATTCGTTTTAGAGCTATCCGGAGAAGTGGGGGAAAAACGGAAATAATAATTGAACTTATGTTGTGCTGCGCATCCAATGAGACAAATGGGAGCGGTTTTATAGTTCCATAGCAGGCTTAACATTAAGTTCACAAGTTCATGCTGGAATGACATGACCAAGTGTCATGTTTATGAAGACAAATTGAACTCGATCAAGTTCATGAAACATTTTCTTAGGAATCCCGAACGCTCGTTCGAATTCTATTTTGTATCAATTACATATATGATTGCATTACGTGGAAAGTTATTCATTATTGGTTTGGTATAATGTTGTTGGTGGTTGAGAACTTCTGTAAAGTTTGCCACCTTGTGTCAATGAGCTTGCTCTTGTACCCTTTTAAGTTACACTTCAGGCCGTTTGGCACATGGGTCGAACATGCCATGCTATCTCTCTCTCTCTCTCTCTCACACACACACACACACAAACACACAGAGTTATAAAAATTGGTCCGGCCTGGCTGATCCTGCCAGTTTAATAATAATACAATCTCTTATTTTGGTCAGTTTTTCGATTGAATTTTTAACATTGCAACACAGACCCAACACAAAGGCACAATTCAAATCCCCACATTTCTTAAGAAAACTACCAATCAAAAAATATGCGAGGTAACCCAAAATAACAGATGACCACTCTACTAAAAGAACAGAACCAAAAAATGAAAAAAAAAAAAAGTCATTCTTATCATGACAGTTTGAGTCATGGTCTCTTGAGGATGCTATTGAGACAGATCATACCAGACGTCCACTAGACCAATGGGGGCTGCCTGTTGGTCAGATAACAAGGATTGATCAGTAGAGTGATGTCACATGTTATAGTTGTTGCAGCATGGCATGATTTTACATGTGCTGATGTGCAAGTCTAAGTTCATCGAAAACCATTGTTGACATGGTTGATTGTTAATTAATGGCTTTGCCTAGTTCTTTTGGTTGCATTGCATGACATTTCTAGCTGCCTGCAAACCCTATAATCAAAGTCATCCATCTGAAGATTTTTGACATTGTCAGCTTTCAAGATTGCTTTTTTCTGTAAAATTTATGTAAATACGCTCATATATTACATTATTATTATTATTAATTATATATTTTTATTTTTAATACATAGTTATAATTAATAATGAGATTATAAATATAGATCTAATAGTTATGATAGTAGAATGTCAACTCATTTCTAAAATATGTCAAATTAACTGTATACATGCAATTAAAATCTTCTTTTTTTTTTTTGTTGGTTATCTGCTAGATCACGATTAACATTGACTTGTGACATAGGAAGGATTAAAATTTGACCATGCACATACAATTTGTAAGGGCTTTCACATTGACCCAATTGTTTGATGATCAATAAGTCCAACGACGAAGGGACCTAATTAATAAATTTAAGAGAATTTATGTATGATACTGATCGAATGTGCCAAGTTGGTCAACTCCTGCAATAGGAGTCAACTTGGGAGCCCATTCCAACAAATTGTTTGTTCCCCTCTTTTGGTATCCAAAAGATAGGTCATTAAATTGATGACAATTAACAAGATTTCAAATGCAGCCTTTCTAGAAAATATACAAACTAATACCCAAAATACACCTAAAAGTCTCTCGAAATTGAATTAGAGGCAAAAATCAAATTTGAAAACAAAAAAAAAAGAAGGAACAGCACTTTTTTTTTTTTTGACAATTAGGAACAGCACTTTCATTTCATTATACATACCAGAAATCTGAATGGTTCATTAAAACAAATTAAGCCGAAATGTAAAGGTGCCAGATGCAAGTTTGTAAAGGCAAGAGAGCAATGATTACCGGAATCGGATGGGAGCCGTCCGATTCTTTTGTCTTCCCCCCCCCCTTTTTTTTCGAATGATTGATTATCTTTTCTTTAACTAGCTTTTTTTATTTTTTAAAAAATGACATAAATATACAATAAATATTAATTTATTATCATTATAATTAATAATTATTAAAAATTAATGTATATTTTGTGTTTATTTCCCGAACTCTTCCTTTTTTTTTTTTCCCTTGGGTGACTGAAACCCATAGAAAGTGCCCTGTCTTATATGGATAAAATGATGAAGAGCACCACACGTGGAGACTGAACCACAATAAAGGCACACCAATTTTTTATTTTTTATTTTTTATTTTTTATTTTAAGATATAAAACACAAGATTGCAGGCAAATCCCCGGAAACTCGATAAATTTCCCATGCTTAAAAAAACCCCAAAAAATTGGCAAATAAAAATATTATTGCTTTACTATTCTTAGCGAGGGCCACCACCACCCCCATGACTCTCACTCATTGTATTTGTTGCTTAAAGCTTGCCCTCTCTGGCCTCTTCTCTTGATACAACTCAGCTGACAGCTCCCATTGAAAGGAAATTCCATTTCATTGCTACTCCATGCTGCACAGCCAACACAGACCCACAAGGCCACCAAAGCCAGTGAATTAAGGGTCACCAATACACAGAGATGTACTAGAAAATCAAGCCCTCCCAAAAAAGAAAAAAAAAAGAAAGAAAAATAAAAACTTTAACCCATCCATCCCCCACATGATCTATGGAGCCAGACAATGAGATCGGCAGGCTAAATTTTCCCCTCCAATTACTAGAAAAAAAGCAAGAACGTGAGCATGAACAAGGACAAGAAGGTCAACCTCAAACGACAATTACGGGATCTCATGATCATCATCAGCAGCCAAGCTCGTCGTCTTCAAACCCCACCAAGAAGCCCCCTCCCAAGCGCACCACCGCCAAGGACCGCCACACAAAAGTTGATGGCCGTGGCCGTAGGATCCGCATGCCTGCCGCCTGCGCCGCTAGGGTCTTTCAACTCACTCGTGAACTTGGCCACAAATCCGACGGCGAAACCATTGAGTGGCTGTTACAACAAGCGGAACCTTCAGTCTTGGCCGCCACCGGAACAGGCACCATTCCCGCCAATTTCACTTCCCTCAACATCTCCCTCCGCAGCTCCGGCTCCACCATCTCGGCCTCCCACCATCCTAGAAGAACTTACTTCAGTCCACAATTACGGATGATGGGGGCCGAATGGGAAAGGAATGTAATTGAAGAAGCGTCAGCGTCCCAGCAGCGAAGGGCTACTTTATTGCCTCCCAATGAATCTTCACTAAATTTTAGCTCAATCAGTCCAAGTAGTCCTGGTCTCAACGTGAACGCCGCTGTTGTTCTACAAGGCAAGCAAGAAGTTCATAGAAGTGGTGAAGGTCCGCGTTTAGATATTGCGGAGGGGGAGACTGGAAAGCTTAGGCCGCCGGCCGAGGGTGAATTTTTATCTCAAGGCCATCATCACCTGGCCGCCGGGAGTTACTTGTTACAATCAACTAGTTCCGGGGCGATTTCCGGGAGTCATAATCCGGTGCCGGCGACATCTTTGATGGTGTCCAATCCTAGTAATCAAGTGTTGAGTGGAGACCCTTCGGCAACATTTCCATCTTTTAGTGGAGGGATTAATAATCTGTATAGGGGTTCTATGTCTAGTGGTCTGCATTTTATGAACTTTCCTGCCCCTATGGCCCTTTTGCCTGGCCATCAGCAATTCGGTTCAGCAATCGGCGGCGGCGGTGGCGTCGGCGGCGTGGGCTTGGCTGACAGTCACTTGGGCGTCCTGGCGGCGTTTAATGCACACAGACCAATTATGGCTGGTGGTGGTGGCACCAAGGGGTCTCCAGCAAGTGGGTCGAATCCACAGCACGGAGGAGAGAATGAGCCCTGACACAATTTCTCGCCATTCCTAGATCAAAATTCAAGTGTAGGGCCTGCTCGATGCTTTTGCTCTCGCTTCATATCCACATATCTATATCTATATATATCTATATATATATATATGTATGTATGCATACGCGCATTTTGATTTGCAACACAGGCGCAAGTTTGATTGCTTATATATTAAACTCAGTTTAGGTTTTGTTGATCAAGTATTAAGATATGAGTATTTTGCGTGTTTTTTTTTCTCCTTTTTTTTATTTTTTATATTTTTTTTAAGCGTGACTCATGAAGACTCACAATTTTATCACCGTTGTTTGATTCATTGAAACTCTGGAACCTAGTTTCAGTATCTACAAGCAGGCTACAACATGTCTTTTGGTGCTAAAAGGGCCAATGCTAGTATGCAACTATTATTACTATGCATGCAAGTATGCAATATCTGACCTCGGACTTGCCGTTAGCAACTTGAAGATGCTGAGGCTTATTAGGTTTAAGCTCAACTGCTTAACAAACTCATAATTCTCTCTCTCTCTCTCCTCTCTCTCTCTCGTCCTCATCGGAAGCTTTCAATTAGTTGATTCAGTCTTCTTACATCATGATGCATTAGTAATTGACATTGTTTTCATCTCCGCATCAGCACATCTCCAAGTCCACAGACAGCTCACGTGTTATGCTCTTTACACTGCGTATTACTCTTTTTTGCTATGTTATGGAAATAAACAGTAATTCATCTTCTTTAGCAGCGTCCAGGTTGGCCATGGAGGAACCCACACACATACAGTGTTTCAGTATCCTGTGTGATGGATTTCAGGTGGTGATCTCTGGAAATCATCACCCAAATCCAATAGGAAACTCCTTCTGCATACACACACACACACACACATGGCACAATGACATGTAGTGGGTCATGGCTAGTTCTTGAATCTTAACTAGCTCATAGCACGTACTTCTGGTCTCGCGCCCCTCATATATGTAGTGTATATATTAACTGATTCTGAAGCTTTCAGATGGTGGGGCAGATTCTAGCTGCAAAATTCTTTCCTTTCTAACAGTTTGTTGCTATTTCGATTTAATTTATTTCGATTTCTGGATCTTAGGTTATTAAATAATACGAGTTTGACATCTCCTCTCATCCTGTAGTACTAATTGATTTGAACATGAGATTTTTAATTTTAAATGTCCAGGTTCTTAATTGCTAGGTGATTTGATCCTCTCATAGACAACTTCAGAGCTGCTTTGCGTTGCCAAGCTGCATTATTGATATTATAAAATGATGACAAAATTAAGTAAGCTAAAACCATTATTTGTCCAACGTTTCTCTCAGATTTGTTTGCACAATATATATTGTTTTGATATAGGAAACATTGTTAGTCCTTTTTTTTTTTTCTTCCTTACCATAGCTGTTCCATCTCCCATAAATCTCTTACATCATTCCTAGAACCAAACCTAAATGTCTACACTATTTATCACTAGAGTATCATCTTAGGGATATATGCATCATTTCATTAAGCTCTTGAGTACTATAATATCTAAAGTTTGATGAAGTACGGGCTGTGGACCTTGACTGAGTTGTTCCTTCAAGCATTCAACATGGTTGTTCTTTTTTAGGTAACAATTTTTTTGTACAACTTGTATAATTCATGTCCATATTAATGCACGGTTTACAGTATTAATTTTCTTGCTTTATACACCAAATTTTTGGTGTATATAACCAGTATATACATCATATAATGGATACTTTACAAAGAATAGTTAATCTGCTTTTGCTCTTTTACATGTGAGAACCTATAAAATGTGAAATTAATTCAATCAAATTTAATTAGGTGTCATAATTTCTTATAAATTTCAGCCAGTTGAATATCTACTTTAGAAGATGCATACGGTCATAAGCTTTAGAGTTCAGCAGTCTTTAAATTCCTTAAATAAACACCTATACTTTTTTTTTTTAATTATGTTTCCTCTTAGTCCATGCAAAAGATGTCTGATAACTGATTGGAAGGCTATACTTAAATAGTATCCGCATGAAAAAATTTAGCAGAAGTGGGGGAGCCAGTGTGCTTAAATCCAAATGTCCAACCACTAATTAATTTCCTTAATTGGTGTCTATTTGATGATGCTCTATAGAATTTTTTTTCCTGTCCAGCATATACACTGCATAAAAGGAGAATATTTGTTAAACACAACGCCCTAGATACAGTTATGGACACACTGATATTGCACCTATCTGTACATTAGTAAGTGTTTGAATGTGATAAAAATAATAAATAAATGATTTCATACCAACGTGCATAATTGTGTTCATGAGGTTGTATTGTCCATATATATAAATAATTTTGGCGTAAAATTTTATTGATAGAATCTTTTGATGTTGCGTGATGGTGTTTTTTAAGGGGCCAAAAAAGGAAGTGGTAACTGTTGATACCAAGTAACATATCTCCGATTCATTTGTAAATTTCATAAATGATGTTACAAACAAAATGTAAGGGATAGTTTTTCTTTTTTTTTTTTAAAAAAAAAAAACAACGAGAAAAAGCTCAATATTATTTAATATATACTTCCAACGACACATTACATATACAAGAAAAAAAAAAAACTTAATCATATCGCTGTTGAAACAGAAGCTAAATTTCCAAACAAAATGACTCAGATCATTGCGGGCCTAGGCCCAATTCTTAACAGAATACAAATATCAAAACCTGTGATAGCCATTAAAATTGATTCATGGGTCTCACATCATTTCCCCGTACATATCTGGGGCAGGTAGCCTGCTTCTCTTTAAACTCTTTTTTGTTCTCTTTTTTGGATAGCTTTCTATTGGGTTTTTTTTTTTTTTTTTTTTTACTGAAAAGATATCAAATAATGCAAGATGGTGCCAGCGGTGGCATTTTGTTATATATCTATTTACATATGCCATGACATTAGTTAATTCAAAGACACATACGGTTTTATTGCTTTATTGTCTCACTTTCTCAGTTAATTTTCATTTTTTTTCTTTTGTTTAATTAAGTCCAATTAAAACGAAATTTTGAAACTTTTAAATATCAAGTAAATACGAGTGGAGGGCATGAGGGGGATCTAAGTTGTAATCATAGTAGGCCAAGAGGCCCAAAAACTCTATTGGGCCGCTTCGGGGCTCAGAATCTTTTAATTCTTGCTTGCCGGGCTACGTGTAAATAAGCATAACAACATAAGGCACCGTTTGAGGCCCCAATGGAAATGGACTCTCTTTGCTTTTCTGATCCATCGTCGTTTTCACGTCGCTGGAATACCTCTTAGGCTTTCATGGCTTCTGCTTTTATTTCTTTTTGGTGACGAGTTATGCAATTTATATGTTTAATGAATTCAATTAAGCTGCTACCAAAAGAGAAACTTGCAAATACTCATTGGTGGCGAATTGTGCAATTTTAACTGGTCAGATTATTACTGCAATACGATAATTCTTAGAGAGATTGATTACACAAACTCAACTTATGTTATTGTAAAATAGGTGAAATAATGATTCCATAAGTATATTTTTTATATTTATATTTTTTTATTAATAATCATGTGTATAAGAAGATAATTAATAATTTCGCTAATGTGACGTAATTTATCTTGTGAATCATAATTCGTGTCTACCTAGGTTTTCCTATTCTTAAAAACCAAATTAGATATTTGTTGGTGAAGTGGCTTTCGTTCATTGGCACCGGATTTCTCTACACATGGTTGCCGCAACATCAGATATTATTTTGAAAAATCGGTGCCTCTTTTGTCGTGCATCATAAGATTCCATGGAAACACACTTTCCCATCAAAACCCCACATTATCCGCTTTTTCTCGTTCTCTTTTTGACCTTTTTCACTCTGCTTTCTGAACAGTCCTGTAATTGCAATCTTATGTCAAACAAAGCATAGAAAAAGTAGCAAACAAGCACCGGAGAACAGATGGGTGGCTCTAGGAATTTCCTCGAAGTTCTGGCCAAGAACTTTGATGTTCTTGCATTGTATGTCCTCTCTAGTACAACAATTCTATCAATGTTCCTAAACTTTTAGATGTTTTACTCACTTCAATTAACATAAAAAGTTTTGATCTTTGGGTGAAATGTGTTTCTTTTAATGGCATTGTGCCAGTTTTAATTCTTTTCTGACTTGGATTCTCTGTTTTCTTGGATGCAGACCCTTGGTCACTCTTGTATACCCCTTGTAAGTGTGGTTGGTGATTGTTCCTGAGTGTGCAAGGAGTTGTTACGGTTGAGTTGGGAATGATTGATGTTGTATTCTGTGTGGATCTTTGACAGATATGCTTCAATTAAGGCCATAGAGACGAGGTCTCGAAACGATGATCAGCAATGGTTGACATACTGGGTTCTGTATTCCATGATTACCCTCTTCGAGCTCACATTTGCCAAAATCCTTGAATGGTACAAACCTTCCTTTCTTTTTTCTTTTTATGGCATTTCCTAATTTTTGTCACATAGACTCTTTAATTTTGGAATTTCTATAAGCTTGATTTTGGTGTGTAACCCTCGCTTTATGACACCGACCCTGAGAAGTCGTTTAGCAAACTCTCTACTTACATGTCATTGACTAAATCAATCAAAACATACCGAAAAAAAAATAAAGAGTTTAGGAAGACGTACAGACACGAAATTGATATTTGCTTTTCATGACGTTCGACTATTATTAGCACATTTTTTTGTAATTGTAATTGTAAGATATATATATATATATATATTTTTTTTTTTGTGTACATTTTGCGGTTCTTTACAAAAAGAACTATAAAACTCAACATGTAACAAGAAACGTTACACGAGGCCCAAATCATCCATGTTAAATGTTGATTAGTTTATATACAGCCTAGCCTGACTTCACAAGAACACGGATATGTAGAAATCATAATAAGCTCCCTCACCTGCAAGCGTGAATAAATTACTTGTATGAGTTTTTTACTCATAAAAATTTACAATTAAATGCAAAGAATGAGGGTACCATGGTTTAAAATCATGCCCAAAAGCTCTCGTATGATGTTAAGAAATCATTCAACAGAAATGTTGAAGGTTTTTAATGGGATATAAGAAGGGTTCGTATATTAAACTTGTCATATTAAAAACTTCCCCTTCCGTGAGTCCATAAATGCGGCCCCTTAAATGTAAAATGCCGAGCTAAACGAATGCCAGTAAACTTCGGCTGCTCCACGTCCATAAATCCTCATTTGTGGACTAAAAAGAAGCTGGCAAAGCAGAGAGCTGGTCACAGGAGTGATCCTGATGAAAGTGAAACTGTCAAGCATTTTCAGAAAGCTGATCACACACCCTTTCCGCACTAAAATTAAGCTGCAGAGCTCGCAAAATCGGCTAAGTTGTGGTTTGTTGTTCATTGCATGCAGTCTTCCAATTTGGCCTTATGCCAAGCTCATTGTGACATGCTGGTTGGTGCTGCCACACTTCAATGGGGCAGCACATGTATATCAGCGCTTCATTAGACCATTTTACATGAATCCACCGAGTGCTCAAAGGATGTGGTACGTTCCGCGGAAGAAGGATATTTTCAGCCAGCCGGATGACATCCTAACCGCTGCCGAGAAGTACATTGAAGAGCATGGAACAGAAGCTTTCGAGAGAGCTATGAGCAAGGTATACGTCGGCACAATTTCGTTACCACCATCTTCCCATTAACATTGATCAAATATCATACCTGCTTTTGTAATTTTCAGGCCGAGAGGGAAGAAAGGCCTAGGAGGAGCAGCAATTACATGATCTTCGACGATGATTACAGATATTGAAACCTGCCTCTTCTAAAATGAGCACAAGTCCACACGAGTAGTAGTTGTACTAATATCAATGCACCAATTATGCTATGTTTTCCTGGATCTCTATTTTTCTGGTACGGGCGTTTTGGAGACACTTAATATGTATGGATTTGGAGCACTATGAAGCAACAATGGTCATATTTTGGCTATTGTTTTTTTTTTTTTTTTTTTGTTTCCCGCAATTGCTCAATCTTTCTCATTCTCTGCGAAAATAGGTTTGATGGCAAATGATAAACAATGGCAAAGAGGAGGAGGCGTTGGACGAAGCATCTGGTTGGATTTTCTGCTTGTTGTCCAACCAAACCCCATTGACTTATGATGCACACAACCTAGACAATGTTTTAATCGCCAAGAAAATTGAGAGCTATTTGGCAAAGAAATGAAATCACGCATTCGAGTACACGTTTACGGTTTTAAAATGTGTTAATTCTGATAAATAATGCGAGTAATAGTAACGATGACCGATAATAATTAAATTACAGTTTTTGAGTTAAAATCTCTTTTTATGCCACATTAGCAATAAGATCTTCGAAGCTGAGTTTATTTATTTATTTATTTATTTTATTTTTAGTTTTATAAATACAAATATTATTACTCACTCCAAGATAAAAATTTTATCCTTTTTTTTTTTTTTATATTTGTCATTCTCTTATTCCTTTGTCGACTCTATAACTAAACACCAGATTTCGACGCTGACACTCAGCATTCTCCGACTCAGGGATTCCTCAACCTATGCTGAGCGCCTAAGCCCAGAACCCCTCTCGTGGTTTAAGAACGGGATCAAATTAATCGATTTAATTTTTTTAAAAAATTAAAAATCAATTTATTATTTGATTTAATTGTTTTAAATTAAAAATTTGTAAATTAACCTTAAATTTTTTTTTGGTGAAATGGTTAAAAAAATAAAATAAATTTTTACTAACTTATCAGATCTAATTTTTTCAGGTAAAACAATAAAAAAATTAAAAATTTTTAAAATGATGTCATTTTTTTATTATTTTTAAATTTTAAGATATATAAATTTTATAAAATATTTATATTTTATTTATTTTAATTATAACCTATTTCTTAAATATTTTATATTAATATTAAAAAATAATTTTATTATATTTTAATTTTTACATATAAATATTTTTATATTATATATATATAGAGTAAATTTTTTATTTATATAATATTAAATATTAATTTTATTGATTTAATTTTAATTATACCAATTAACCTAATTAAATCATAAATTTCTAAAATTTTCAATTCAACAACTAATTTAATTCTTAAAATCTTAGTTTAACCATTAATAATAATAATTATTGTGAAAGGTATATATATATATATATTTATAAAAAAAATTTAAAATATTATTTAATATCTGAGGTGTGTCGAATTTATGATTATTATTATTATTATTATTATTATTATTATTATTATTATTATTATTGTAACGGAGAGAGCTATTTCATTAAAATAATAATAATAATAACAACGCCAACAACAGAAAGATTCGATCACGCAGGCAACATTTTTTTTTTTGGGTGAGTGCGTGAGTTTGTTTGTGGTTGGTTGGTTCGTTCATCGATTTGTTAATGGCTGTTCGTTCGTTGCTTTCATTCTCATTCAGCAGATGAAATGAAAACGCATTAAGAAAGAAAGAAAAGATTGCAGAGCAGAAAAAGAGAAACTTGATTGGCCGTACGTATCTGCATTCATTCATTTCTCAGCTGTCTCGCCGCGATTTCCGAATTAAATTTTTGTTTCTCGCGTCGCATGGATATTAAGCGCATTGCGTGCATTTATTCTTGCCCTTTTCTCGGCAATGCGTGTGGATTGTGTTGAAGAATTTGAGGATAATTCGATTGTTTGGTTTTGATTGGGTTTAGCTGTTTGGATTGGCAATGGATGAATGTTGATGTCGGTGTTTGATGGGGAAAACATGGGGACTGGGTGATGGTGGAGGTGGTGTTTGGGTGAAATGGTGGTGTTCAAATGGGTCTTGGTTCTATTGCTACACGAGGAGGAGGACAGCAGCTGCACCTTGAATGGCTGATTCTCAGAGAAGTAGCGGCCTCGTCGAGAGGGATGTCGACCAGGTCCTCTCCCTTTCTCTTCTTCTTCTTCTTTTTCTTCTTCTTCTTCTTCTTCCTCTTTTCCTCTTCATTTTCATTCACCTGTGTGTTTGGATGCTGATATCATGACCTTTCGTGCTGATGCTAATGCTAATAATGTCGACTTTTGTGGCATTGTTGGGCTTCATTCGAACAAATGTTACTGTTAGGGGTTTTGGCAGTAACAGTTGTTTGTTCTAGGAAAGCTATGCGCTGCACGACATTTTGCCTATCAAGCAGTTGCCAAAAAAAAAAAACAAAAAGGAACACAATGGATTGCTGTCCACAGGAATAGGATGTTGAACAACGAAAGCATTGATCTCTGTTCATTAGTGTGTTTTTTAGGAACATTTAGGCAAATGGGATGGACTGACTTGCGTCTTCTTCTTCTTTTATGATTTCACATCATCTGTTATGTTTTTCATCTTCAGGCCATTACAGCACTTAAAAAAGGGTCTTATTTGCTTAAGTATGGACGTAGAGGAAAGCCAAAATTCTGCCCATTTCAACTTTCAAGTGTAAGTTTCCTTGTCAAATATTTGTTTTTTTTTTTTTGGGTTAAATAACTTTGAGCTTTGAATGTGCTACAACTTAAATACGAATGCTTTAAATGTTATAATTCAAGTGCTTCACTTTTCGTGTCATTTTAGTTTTGTCCATTGCCAGTTTAATTGGGAGCATGACGATAACAAAGTTATATAAAATGAGTTTTTCTCTTTGTACTAATGACAATAAACCTTTGAAACATTTGGGTTTAAGATGTGTTAGACCCCACGGTTTAGGGTTTTTAATGTGGTTAGCCCTATACCTTCTGAACTACTATAGTGAGTTAAATGATACGTGAAGAAAGACATTTTTTCAGCTAGCATGGAAAATATGTGGACCCCCCCCCCACCAGCAGGTTCATCAAAGTGTTTGCTGATTCCGCAGTCAATATATTGCCATGGCACTAACCAGGGAATCCATCTCATTGTCACAAGTTTGGATTAGCCATGTGTCCTAATCATGATTGGATTCTTTTTTGGTGTGAGCTGAATAAGCAATAGAACCTTATTTTACATTCATTGTCTTTAGCACATGGAATCCTTCTAATCATCTGACCGGTGTTTTGGCAATAGATAGGAGTGTGTTCTTTCATTTCTCTCCCACGTTTACTTAGGCTCCAGCTGATGTGTTTCAGGATGAGTCTACATTGGTGTGGTACTCTGGAAAAGAAGAGAAGCACCTAAAACTTAACCAAGTTTCAAAGATTATTCCAGGACAGCGTACTGTAAGTTTTTCTGACGATTATTTCTCTTCTGTAAAAACTTGAGGGGACACACATTCACAAAACATTGTTGAAAAATCTTTATGACATTTCAAATAAACATGGCTATATACATGTTCAATAAGTGTTGCAGGGCATATTTTAGATTGTTTTTTTATGTTCTTTTAGATCATTTTATATTTTTCTCTTTTTAATGGATTAGCATTGATTCTTTTGTGTTGTCTTCTCATTTCTTTTACTTCAAATGTTAGATAACCATAATGGTGGATTTTGTATTGCAGGCAATATTTCAACGGTATCCACGACCAGAAAAGGAGTATCAATCATTTTCTCTTATATACAGTGATAGGTCCTTGGATTTGGTCAGTCTCCCTTCTGATCCATTTGTTTATGCTTGTATGTAGAGCAGATCAACATCTCCACAAAGGCATGATTACTTGTTTCAATATGGCTTTATTTGTGGACAGATATGTAAAGACAAAGATGAAGCTGAAGTCTGGTTTGTCGGTCTTAAGGCATTGATTACCCGTGGTAAATACCAAAGCAAGTGGAGAATAGACACAAGAAGTGAAAGTGTATCATCGGAGAGTCCACGTATCCACACACAAAGAATTTCTCCACAGTTTGTTCGTAACAGTCTTCATATCTCTCTCATTTGGAGATTTATTAAGGGCCCATTCAGTGTAATAATCATATTTCCTTTCTCTTTCCAATTATCACAGGATCAGGGCTTTGCAGATGATCAAGGAATTCAGGTACCTGTTGAGAGTACCACACAGAATAGATTTGGAAAGGTAATCTCTGAAATACTATCTCAAACCACCGCAGCCAAGAATCAGATCCAAGCTGAATCAGTCGTCAACCCTTTTAGCTCATTAAATGCTGGGTGCATAGATAATCCAAATGCTCGAACTTCTGCATCTGATACAGTTAGGGTCAGTCTATCTAGTGCTGTTAGTTCATCAAGCCAGGGTTCATTCCATGAAGACTTTGATGCTCTAGGTGATGTTTTCATTTGGGGAGAAGGTATTGGTGATGGTATATTGGGCGGTGGGGTGCACAAAATTGGGAAGTCGTCCAAAACCAAGGTTGATGCACTTCTTCCAAAGGCATTGGAATCAACAGTTGTTCTAGATGTTTCTAACATTGCTTGTGGCAGTAGGCATGCTGTGTTGGTCACAAAACAAGGTGAAATCTTTAGCTGGGGAGAGGACTCAGGAGGCAGGCTTGGGCATGGCATAGAATCCGATGTTCCCCACCCAAAGCTCATAGGTACCCTGAGTGGCATGAGTGTTGAATTAGTTGCCTGTGGAGAGTATCACACTTGTGCTGTTACGCTTTCTGGGGAGCTTTACACATGGGGTGATGGTACTCACAATTCTGGTCTTCTTGGGCATGAAAGTGAAGCCAGTCATTGGATTCCAAAAAAAGTTAGCGGTGACATGGATGGCATACATGTATCATATATCTCGTGCGGACCTTGGCATACTTCAGCTGTGACATCTGCTGGCCAGCTGTTTACATTTGGAGATGGAACTTTTGGTGCCCTTGGCCATGGAGATCGTAGGAGCACCATTGTCCCACGGGAAGTGGATGCATTGAGAGGATTAAGAACAACAAGGGTTGCTTGTGGTGTTTGGCACACTGCTGCAGTTGTTGAAGTGACCCCTGAATCATCAAGAGAGGGACTTTCTGAAAGCCATTCAGCTGGACAACTCTTCACCTGGGGAGATGGAGATGAGGGGCGCCTTGGTCATGGTGATAAAGAACCTAGACTTGTTCCAGAGTGCGTAGCTGCACTGCTGGACAAAAACATCTGTCAAGTAGCCTGCGGGAACAATCTCACAGTAGCCCTCACAGCAGCAGGACAAGTATATACAATGGGTAGTACTGCTTATGGACAGCTTGGAAATCCAATGGCCAATGGGAAGGTTCCTGCTCTTGTTGAAGGGAAAATAGCAGATAATTTTGTGGAAGAGATTGCCTGTGGTTCATTTCATGTAGCAGTTTTAACTTCCAAAACAGAGGTTTACACCTGGGGAAAGGGCAAAAATGGGCAATTAGGCCATGGAGACAACGAGGACAGACATAAACCCACACTTGTTCATTTCTTGAAGGAAAAGCAAGTGAAGACTGTAGTATGTGGTTCAAATGTTACTGCTGTCATATGTCTTCATAAGTGGGTGTCTAGCACTGACCATTCAGTATGCTCTGGTTGTCGTAATCCTTTTGGGTTTAGAAGAAAACGTCATAATTGTTACAATTGTGGGCTGGTCTTTTGCAAATGGTGTAGCAGTAAAAAATGTTTAAGGGCAGCTTTGGCTCCAAACATGAACAAGCCATATCGGGTTTGTGATGAATGTTTCAACAAACTAAAGAAGGCTGCAGAGTCTAGTCCAGTTGTTCGAATTCCCAAACCCAGAACAGGAGAACCTAAAACCAGAACTGGAGATGTGCATCACAAAACCAATGAGACTGCAAACAGAGGGGTTCAGGGTCCCATATTACTAACTCACATCACTAGACTCAAATCTGCTGGTATAAGCAGTCAGGCTGAAAGCTGGCATCCAAAGCAGGATATAAAACAAGCATTTGATAATGGCCGAGTCTTCCCTGCTTCCATTGGAAATTTTCAGTTGGGGGGCTCTTATTCATTAAAAGTATCAACTTTTCTAGATGGAGCTAAGAAGAAAACTATAACAAATTCCACTCCTAATCTGAAAATTTCCTCACACGCGGCATCTCTTTCAGGAATGGCTCGCCCAGCTTCATCTCCTGAATTAACTCGCAATGATTCTAAGCAAAAAAGGGACAATGCAAGTGAAGAAATTGCAATGTTAAGGGCACAGGTAATCTAGTTTTAAAATGTTTCTCATTCATTATCTCTCATTCATCTTGTCTGACATCTAAATCCTTGTTTATTAGATTCAGTGTTATGGCCTGGATTTGCATGTTATAAAAGAAAATTTTCTCAATGCTCTTTTCTTTTTTATTTTTAAATCTATCTCATTTTCTTAATGCTCCTTAGATTTCCAAGTTATACCTTTTCGGTGAATATTTTGTATAACGTCTTTATGCTTTGAGTGCACAACCTTTCCTCTCAAGACAGAACAGAGCTGGGAAATTTAGTGATCTTTTGGAAGTGTATATTTCCCTTAAAGTACAAGTTGTGAATACATACATAAAGCAGTCCTTTGATACCCACCATAACAGAATGGCTTGAGTAATCATCAATTAAAAAAAAAAATAAAAAAAGGGAGAACAAAAAGGAGATGCATGAGCATCATTGACTAGACAGAAATAGCATTTTGTTTGACAGTTTGATGAAATATATAAATTTTTCTTGTGGTTGTCAATTCAACAAGATTGTTATTGCTGTTATATTACTCCTACTATGTTCTTTAGTTTTCTGCAAAAATATTAGTTTGCAAGGTATGCATAATATATTTTGAACATTTTGTTAATTTGCATTCTTCTTTTGACCTTTTGACCTTGACATGAGTGGAACATACTAAGTAGATCATGTTGATGAACAACACTTTTTAGGTCGAAGATCTTACAGTCAAGGCCCAACATCTTGAAGCAGAACTTGAAAGAAAATCAAGGCAATTAAAGGAGGTCACTGCAATAGCATCAAATGAAGCCGAAAAATGCAAGTCTGCGAGGGAAGTTATAAAGTCTCTGACTGCTCAGGTTGGATACAGAGCCACTAACTTTACACATGAGCCTTTGTGCTCATTTTTGTTAAGAAAATTTCTATTAGAACATTGAATGTCTTTGAAAATTCTGTTTATGGAGATTATACAGCCCCCTCCCCTCCCCCTTTCCCCCAAAAAAACACAAAAAAAAAAAACGAAAAAGCTGAGCCAGAGACACATTGTGATATTGACTAGAACAATATGTTCTGGAAGTTGGAAGCTTCCAAAGGGAAATGGTGCAAGAAGCAGCTTCTAGGTTATTGTGTGTAGAACACTGCTTATTAACATCAAAAGCCATAGAAGTTTTGTTTGTAAAGTGTGGTGATGCATGTGTGAAAGTATGTGCTTAGAGACACGTGCATATGCTTGGAGAAAAGAGACTGCCTGGGCAATATCTGTGATCTTTTGTGCAAAATAGCTGTAAGAAAGCCCCAGGAATGCAACACGTACATGGATCCTCTTTATAGATCAAGTTCTGTAAATTTTGTAGTAGTAATCAGTCCATCAATGCCGCAAAAGAACTGTATTCTTGGATTTAGGTGTCAACTTTGTACTCATGCCATTAGTGTATTGGGATACTTCTTCATGAAAATTTTTTCCTACGTGTATCTGATGAGCTTGCCCCAATTAGATTTGGGATTAAAGCTTTGTCATGGTTGTTATCTGATGGCACTCATTTCTGTTTATATGCTGGATTGAGAATCTAGTGATGGGAATGGTTATTTTTCAGGCATGCAGTAGTAGTTTACTAAATGTATGATGCCTTAAACAAGTAATGCCATAGTGTTTGGTTTGCTGTTGCAGTTAACAGAGATGTCTGAAAGACTTCCTGAAGAACAAAGGGCCATTGCGAAAGACAGTTCTCTCGTTCAAAAGTTTTCATCCAGTGAGAGCCATTCGGCTAATGCAGTATCTCGTGAAGTTGAGTCCAATGGCAATTCGACAGATAACCGAATGTTATCTTATGGGACAAAAGCCCAAAATGAGAAGCCTCTCTGCACCATACAAGCTGAACCTGGCGTATACATAACTTTGTCCTCCACACCAGGTGGTCAGAATGAACTGAAGAGGGTTCGTTTCAGGTATTCATCAACAAGAATTCAAACTACTTTAGATGGTCTTTTATTTTAACATCAATGTCGATTCTCCCGATTGTTCTAGTGCTAGATACGTTTTTTTTATTTTTTCTTCTTTTCATGTTTTGACTCATTAGCATTACTTCTCATTTACTTTTATTTTATCATATCATCTGAACTATCTTCTATAGCCGTAGACAATTCACTGAACAACAAGCCGAGAAGTGGTGGGCAGAGCACGGGGCTAAGGTATGCGAGCAACACAATATACAAAGTACAGAGTAACATTCAGCTCAGCTATCATTTGAGAAGGGTTTTTTTTTTTTTTTTTTTCTTTGCAAGAAGGCTGATCTAATCGACTGATTTCTACTTTTACATGGCCATGTGCCGAGAGACATCCGCAAATGGGTGCCAATTCCATGACCCCATTTCCTCTCCACTGGAAATTGTAAATTTTTGGCCCCCATCATTCAGTGGAGTTTTAATAGAGGATCCTGGGTCGTCCAAAGTTGGCGCTCAGACCGAGAGAAGTGAATACGTAGGGTGGGTGTAAAGATGAAAGTAAAGCCGAAAGGCATTTTTGGAGCAATTCCACATTCATTACAGGGCATAATTGTTGGGTAGCTTCTGTTTCCCGTTGAGTTTACATCATCCCCGAGCAAGTCAACGCAGATGAAATACAAGCATGAAAGAGGGAAGAGTTTTTTGAGCACAAAAGCTTCCCTGCGCCGTAACGTTAAAGCAATGAGTAGCGCTACATCATCTCGCACAAGGTACGACATGTAACACAATTATGCTGCTTTAATTTAGCAATGGCATGATAAATAGCGGTGGTGTCTAGAAAAGCCGTCGCCTTCCATTCCGTAGAAGAAAGCAATAGCATTTCCTTCCTCCTAAGCCCCGTAACCAAAGAGATCAGTAGAGACTAGATAAGAGATTTTCACACCTCTGCTCTCCATTCTGCCAAAGAGGTAAAATTGCCTTTATCCAACACCCACCCACATCTAACAAACACATCCATCAAAGGCATTCAAAACACTCCTATTCTACATAATCGACGAGGACCCAAACAAGCCCCAATGATCCGGAGGCAGAAAAAGCTAAGGGACAACTCACCAATGTGGTATTTTTCATTCATTTGAACCAAAGTGGTGACTACGGTACCAAAATTTGAAGAAAAGCTAAAATTGGTGTGAATACCCTTCAATTGTTTTCCAAGGGAATCGTATCCCCAGATGCAACTACAACAATTCAGAACAAAGTAACTCCGCCAGAGATTGCAGAATATGCAGGAATGGTTCACCCGAATGGAATCATGAAACATTAAGTAGTACAAATAACTATTCATGTCACTTTCTTGGGTTGCACCTAAAGAATAACTACTGCATGAAAAGCATTCACACAGAGATAAGAGTTGAATTATACACTTCTGTTTTTTTTTTTGAGAAAGAAAAGTCACTCTTATGTTTGGGAACTAAACCAACTCCTCATTGCCGACCTTGTAGAACAGAGCATATGACAACATTGGCAGTCACAAGCTTACTGCCAATGTAATACATCCTTGCAATAACATGTAAAGCTTAAAGTTGAGATCTTGATCACAGATGACAACATCATGCCTATTGGAGGTGAGGCCATGAATTGCAAATCTGACAGAGATCATGGTTCTAGAAACCTGTTATAATTTGCTAGTCATGAGCAATAAAAGTTGAGCGTTAAGTCATGATGTGCACTACCTCTCCTTCAAGGGTGTGAGATTGCTGCCAAGCGGCATTCTCTCCTCCCTAAATGGTTGAGTTGATGCATCAACTAGACTCGGAATCCTTGAAACACTACCCTTCCCTTTCCTAGCATTTGGTCCGATCTCTTCTATCATGTATTTCCATCCATCAATTGGCCTTCTCCGGCTGAAGATGTGTGTCTTAATGAAACTAGCAATCTGTTTAGAGAGAACTTCCCATAAGTATTGTGACTGGCTCTGAGAGCACTGTGAACATGTGAATCTCAGTACCAGGAAAAAAAAAAAAAACTAACAGAGGATAGCAGCAACATTCCATTACATGCTTTGTTTCCAGCTTCAATTTTTTCTTTCCCTTTACTTAATAACATCCTAATAGATTTCTCAGCTTACTCTAGCTGTGACCCTAGTTTGTCATGTGCCAGATAATCATGCTAGTGTTAAGAGAATGTAATCTCATCACTACACAAGTCTAAAAAATTCTAAAATAAAAAAAATGCAAGCACACAATGTGATAGATCAACCTGAAATTTGCAGTATGCAATTCGACGATCAAATTCCTGGATGAGAATATCTTCTTCCCTCTGTGACATCTCCCATATATTTCCATCTTGTCCCTTCGAAGTTGTTTCCCATCCATCAGGCTTGTTTTTTAAGTCAGAAGAGCTTGATATTTTGGAGTCATCCAATTCATTGTTGGCTGTGTCAAATATCCTGCAGTTTTGTAATCAATCATTAAATAAATTAAGTCCATTGCAACCCAACAAGCAGCATCTACAAGTTACATGCCTGCATGCAAACTATTAAAAAAAAAAAAACAAAATCATAAACAGGTAGCTGATAGTTGAACGGCCTAATAGAGAAGCAAACCAAAGCTGAATCACTCCTATTCCTATGTACTGACTAGGACATCGAGGGATAAAGAACAGAAAAATACAGCGTCCACTAGCTAGGAATTTGTTGTACAACATTTCAAAGACGTCCACTACTATGTACAACGAAACAGAAAGTTCAAAATAGCTCAGCTTCCATGTAACTAAGCTAGCCAAAATCATCAAGCTCTCTCCAGTCCAGACCTTATTCTTCTTCTTTTTCGTATATCACTAAGCTAAGTCCAAACATTGAGTTAATCGTCCATAGAATGCACTTTATATGCAACTGAGTAGTAGAAGTGAGAACAAACACAAAATTAAGAACTTCCATCAAACAATAATCGCCATAGCATGTTACGAAGACAACAAAAGAGCAACGTCAAATAGGGGAATGAGAGAGTAGAAGAGGGAAGCGTACTCAGAATAGCTATCAAGCAATCTATCAATATCATCTGCAACACCAAGACCCGAATCCATCAAATTAGCTTCCTGCTGCTTCTCAATTTCCTTCATCCACAATCCAGCATGAATCCTCTGCTTCTTCAATCTGTAGTCCTTCTTCATATTCTCCAAACTGTAAAGCGAGCCCCCGATTTCACCACCACCCTTATCATCCTTCTTCTCCGTTTCCAGCTTCGGGGTTCTTGCTGTCACCTTTCGCCTCTCGTTCCAGTTCTCATTCATATCCTCCACGAACGCCTTGGTCTCCGCGTCCACATCCGCCGCCGCCGTGGGGTCCGCGGACGGGAAGTGCACGTCCATTTCCCACGGCGCCCGGGCTTCCTTCCCCGAGAGGTCCTCCGGGAGCCACGCCGTTTCCCATGCGTCGTTCCACTCATCGTCGCCGTTTTTCGTCGATTTACCGGATAGAGACTTGAAGAAAGTGAGCGAATTCAGATGGGGTTTTGGAGCCGTCGAGTGAAGTCCGCAGATTGCCTTTGATTTTGGGGCGAACTTTGCCATTTGTCGAAGCAAATGCATTTTCGGAGACTTTCTTATTCAGATCGATCAAAAGAGTGCTGTGAAATACTCAACACGCCATTTCTCAGGGTTTATGATCCATTGACCATTCGACCTTAAAACCCCCTGTAAGAGTCCGAGAGGGAGATTAGGTCGTCGTTGGGCTCGAGCCCGTGTTATACTGGTCTTAGGCCCAGTCTGATTGGGTTGAGTTTGGATAAAATGGAGCAACTTGGGCTCATCTGGGCCATCGCTGGTGCCCCAAACTACATGGCCCGGCCTGCATATATTATGAGATGGTTGGGCTATGTCCCGCGCTTATACTACAATTGGTTGAAACATCTTTAGTTCCTGTATTTGAATTATATAATAATTTTATTCTTTTTTTTTTTGTTTTTGAACCTTTGACCTCTCACCTAACATAATAATAACAATAATAATAATAATAATAATAATAATAAATTGAGTACATTACTTCCTCATCAAGGTACAGGTGGGCCCAGTATATTGTATTCAATTTCATGTTGGATTTCGCCTTCTTTTTTTTTTTTTTTGTTTTCTTTTTTAAAGGGGTATATAATTTGAAGAAGAAATACATTAAAGACGATGTGACATTGTAGAGAGGAGAAAAGGGGGATGTGTAGAGCCTTCAGGTCAGGCTTTTGTGCAAAGTCTCAGAGTCACTTCCTCAAATAAGAGTATCGTATACGTGCATGGGTTATTTTTCACATATTTGTGTGGTTCATCCCTTTTGAAGAAGAAGTCTGAAATCGGTCCCAACGCTGACCCAACTAAGTTAATTTCCTTAAAAAGCTTTCTTCCTTTATTTATTTATTTAAGGTGTTGGGTTGGGACGGTTGGCGGCTCACATCTAATAATTTATAGTTGTCGGGACGGAGTCTACAGAATATACATTTTTCATCGTCGGGGGCTCTGCCTCTGGTGGCTGAACAATCTTATTAAAATTTTTGGTTCTGTATTTGAGTTATAGTTATTTTGGTTTTTTTTCTTTTAACCTTCCCTATAAATCAGAAATTAAAAAGGCATTTTCTCATTGCATAATGTCCGGATTAAAAGATTTAGTGATTTAAAATATTCGTTTGGTGTTTATTTGAAGTAAGCTTGGTATGCTTAATTTTTAAAGGCATGTTGTAAAATTAATTATTTTAATCCTACAATTTCTTTTTTATTTTATTAAATTCAATATTTTTCATCATTTTACTGTTATTTATAGCAATAATTTTTATAATTTTAATTATTTCTTTTAATATTATAAAATTAAATGAATTAACATAAAAAAAATTTACAAATTTGGCTCGTTAAAAATTTGATTATTTAAAATTCATTTCTTAAATGACTCCAAAATTGAGTCATATTTATATTATCTAAAATTATTATTTATTTGTTTGTTTATTCATGTCTCCTATATTTCATGATTAATTAATTAATTAATTAACTTTTCTTTTATCTAGAGTTAATATACCAAACAAAAGTATCTAACTTTGCATGTTATACCAAATCTATTTCTATCTTTAAAATGTAACAATTTAATTATTATAATTTTCTTTTTGGTAACATAAACAAATGGCCCAGATGGATTGGTTATTGGATGTGGGCATTAATTAGAAGTTTGTTATTATCCACATCATTAGGTTAAATACATCATTTTGATACATCATATAGATTGACGAAAAATGTTAATAGATTTTAATGACAGACTAAATTTGTTATAAAAAAAATTATAATATATTTGCTATAATTCGAAAAGTTGGAAATTTCTACTAAAAAAAATGGAAGAAAAGTTGGGAATTTCTTTTTGTATATCAACCCCTTTTTTTTTTTCTGTAACCTGACCGAATTTAGTAAAGCATCGTAGCATTCACGCTATAAATGGAATTGAACTAAACCTGGGATTGGGTCACTTTTCTCTTGTATTAATCACCTCAAATTTCCAAAAGACCCCGTCAAAAAAAAATGACTTGAACCAGTGAAAATAAAGCCGAAGCCGGCCGACTGAAATAAGAACTTTACCATTAGTGAAAAAAAAAAAAAGATTATTTCTAACCCATCAACACGAACAAAAGATGAGATATACCATTTTAATTGACAATACTTCTTTTTCTTATAATTTTCAATAAATATGGTTGCTCAATCCAAATTATAAGACATTTTAATCATTATCGTTGCCCCCAAAGACTGTAACTTACAAAATTTTTAGAAAAATCAACAATTGGTCACAACTATAGTTCAAAATCCTATAAATATTTCTATTTCTTCAAATTTTTTTTTTATGGTCATTCCAAATTAAAATCTACATCTTATAGAATTTTAACAAAATTACGATTTGAAACCCCCCCTCCCCGAAGAGATTTACTCTTGTGCGCGATTAAGTAAGTCTGCTTTTTTTTTTTTTTTGTGTGTCAATTTTTATATTCGATTATAGGTGTTCATTTAAAAAAAAAAAAAAAAAACCTCCCTGTGTCCCTCTTCTCAGCACTACTCACAGTGAACACGTTTTCCCTCAAGATTTAATCATTTGTGAGGCACATTTGTGTGAGTTAAGGGAGGCGTACGCGTCCAATTATTCGTCCTGAGATCAAAATTTAACATTAAATTGTAAACAAAAAAATTAATTAATTAATTAATTTTGCCTCTAAAGCTAAAATAGCAGATGATGATCCACCACAAGCTCCAATCTCACAACTTAGGGGGTGTTTATTTTTGTGTTTTGCTCCTGTTATTATTGTTCATTGGTAGAGTATTTGATAAAATTTTTGAATTTAATATTTGAGGTTGCTTTTTGCCTCGCACAGGAGAGCTGATTAGAAAAGTAGATTTGAACTATTTTTTAAATTATTCCTGGCAACATTAATTTTTTAAAACTAATTATATTATTATTTTAACTATAACAGAGTATATTAATTTAATTAAATATTATAATTTTATTTTATTTTTTAATAATAATTATTATTAAATAATAATAATTAACAACTTTAACTTTCTTTTGAGTGATTCAATTGAATCCTTAAGGAGAGTTTGAAATTAGAATATTATGCTCGTGGCCAACCAAACTTTTAATTTGGTTCGTGCAAAAATAGAACTATTGGGAAGAAGTGGAAGGTTCAAACCACCAACTACATTCTTTTTTCTTATGTGTATTGAAATATTTCATTATATCCAAATTATTGTATAAAAAAAATATATAGAGGACCTAAGAAACGACAAAGAAACTACTCTATGAGTCCCACCTATAAAAAGAAACTACTCCATGAGTCCCACCTATAGCATTTTAGCCTAAAGATTGTAACATTTGTTATTATGAAAATTTTGATTTAATTATAATTAATATTATTTTCTAATAAATTTATCAAATTTTAGATATATTAAATTTTTAATTTTTTTATTTTAATTCTATATTTAATATTTAACAATTTTAACAATATAATTAATTTATAACAATTCATAATAATTAATTAATTAATTTTAAATTTTAAATTTATCAATCGTTATATATATAAAGAGTATTTTATTTATTTATTTAACTGTAATTTATTTATAATTTTATTTTAAATAAATTTTATTTATTATAAAGTATAAAATTATAAAAAAATTATCGAAAAAAAAAAAAGAAAAATACACAGCTTGAACGTGCGAGTCATTGTCTTTGTGTCTCCACTCGCGTCGCGCACAAAACGTCGACACGTACACACATAACATGATCCACAACGCAATTGCCTCCATGCGATGCTCCACGATCGCATCCATCGTGCATACATTCTGATCTGGGAATCATGGATGCATGGAAGACAACATAAAAGCCCATCCCATTCCCACATCAGCCATGGTCCATCTCACTGTCACGTGGACTCTTCCATCTTTTTTATGGGGCCCATGGGTCCCACATGATGAGACCATTTTTGTAAACTGGTCCCGCAGAAAAAAAAAACCCTCTTTCACGTCAACTAGCATCTATTCTGTATTATTACGTCGACTTGCTGCTTCGGTCCCATCCTCGGGCCCCCCCCCCCGGGTACGCATCAACGGATCCACCCATCAGCGGCTGCCTCCTTTTTTTTTAATCCATTAAAAATTTTAATAAAATTAAAAATTATATAATAAAATTATTTTTTTATTTTTATAAATTTTATATCATTTTTAAAATTAATATTTTATTTTTTTAACTATTAAAATATTTTTCAAAGGACCATCAGTCACTTCCTGTTTCACGCAAAGTCACCATCGTTACCTAATAAACTTATTTGATTTCACAAGAAAATTAATGGTGGTTTTAACAATTGTAAGTTTTCCTTTTTCGAAAGGTCACAAGTCGATTTAGCATTAAACGTGATGTGAGGGGATAAAAAATATAAGTAGAAAAATTTATATAAAATTTAATTTTCATCAGATATAAATGATTTTCTCTTTGTTCAAAAGTCCCTGAAATTTGATAATATGCAGTAAAAGAAGTAAAATTTTTACTTTCTTCGAAAAATTTTAAACTCAGAAGAGTTAAAAGTGAATAAAATATAGAGTTAGAAGTGCGCTGTTCTTGTTAAGAAGGTAAAATACGACAACCTGCGAAATAATCTTTTATGCCCAGAAAGAAGTTGTTTACCCACTTTCAATTTCTTTAAGTGCTATAAAATACAGAGACATGTTTCCACGTATCTCTATCCCTTAATTCCTCAAAAAGTATCATTCTCCTTCTACAGAGAAATGAGGTTTTTCCTAGGATCTACAAGATTAACTTTATAAATAATAAAACACAACAGTAATTGTGTAAATGCAACTTCGTGAATGAACCACCAATTCTAACATATAGTGAGACGTATGCCGACGACGTTTAATTAAAATTAGATATTTTAAAATTATAATTTGTAATTTATGTTACATGCCACGAGCTGGTCTTGGATAGGGAAACGAAGAGACTTAAAGGATATTTCTTTTTTTTTTTTAATAAAATTATCTGGAAAAGGGGAGGGGGCGCCTTGCATGGTTTCTACAAAATTAAGGGACTATAATCGAAGCCCGCAAACATCCTCCATTTACATCTTGTCCGTCCCCCTAACTTTTCTTCATTTTTCTAAGCCCTAATGTTTGTTTCCTTGCCATTTACATCCCCCAGCCCTCTCGCGCAAGACTCCTAACTACATGAAAAGCTCAGAATGAACCATAGCACAGTAATTAGCATTCGCATCTTCAAACTCCCACAACCCATCCCACAGGGGCACGCCGTCAACTAAGGTGAGCCCCCCACCACCACCATTAACAACATCAACAAACCCTGCTTCTACGCCGTCCTCGACGGTTCTAGCAGCCTCTTCTCTGTTCGGAATCCCAAGCTCATCATCAGAGGCTTCAAGCAGATGCCTTATGACCCTCTCTCTGTCATCCACCTCTTCTTCCTTCAATAAATCTGAAGAATATGAAGAAGAGGAAGACGAAGAGGAAGATGGGTAGTCTTCTATTGTCACTGTTGTGGGGTGATAAATTTCTTGGTCAACAGTGTCATTCTCTGTGGTTGGAAAAGAAAGAGAGTCAAAGGCAGAGTCAGGAGAGAGCTCCTGTTGAAGGGTAGTGATTAAAGAAGAGAGGTCTTGGGTTGGCTCATCTTCTTCTTCTTCGAGAAGAGAGAGTATGTGGTTGTATGACTTCAGTTTTTTACTTTCTTCCAAATCTTCATCGCGGGTTTCTTCTCTTTGGCGCTTTGATTGCGCCTCTGCCATTAGAAATTCTTAAGAGAGAATGAGAGATTGAGAACGAGAGACGGAGAGAGAGACAGAGAGGCCGCTAAGGTGGAGATAAAAGGAAAGATATCGATATACGTAGAGAGAGGGGGATGTAAAGGGTTATATAGAGGAGTTGTGGCCTAGGGGTAAAGCAGTGGGGTTACGGTCAAATAAATGAACAAAGAAAGAGAAAGTTATTAAATTTATTAATAAAATAAAATGTAAATTTTTAATAAAATTTTATTAAATAATCATGAAATTAGATTAAAAATTAAATATTAATTATAATTAGTCTATTATTTATAAAAATTGTATTATATAAATTATATTTAATTATTATATATAGTTATTTTTTTATTTTTATTTTTTTGAGAAAGATGCTTGACAAAAAGGAAAAGCAAAGAAAAAGTTCGCATGCTCTAGAGGGAAAAAAAATGCTATGCTATGACGTCCTGGATGAGTAATGTGGAGACATAATATCACCGTTGGATCTCTTTGTAGGCATCAAGATTCGTGAAGGGGAAAGGTTAAAAATTCAATGGTTCGAAATGGAGGGTTGATTTGTTTGCGTGGACTATAGGAAGGGTGTAAAGATATTTTCTCGAAGAAATTGACAAATGCCAATCGGGAGAGAGGGAGGAGGAGAAGTGTACGAGTATGTGTGTGCAACAAAGTCAGAGGTTGCAGGGCCATGGTCGTGCCCGAGGCAGGCGAGTTTGATTGTACAAGTGGCGGATATGTTTAAAAAAAGGTGCTTTTGTTTTTTTTTTTTTCTTTTTTTCTTACTTTACTTTTACTTTAAATTCACTGGTCCCGGAGTGGGGTTTACGGATAAAACTGTACAATTGCAATCTTTATCATTAATGCAACGGCTACTGGATTTTTATATGCAGGGGAGCGGTGGTACCGTCTATGCCCACCTCGGGTTCCTCACCCCTCCGTCGACTGGCAACCAGTCCATTTGATATTATGTATTATTGTACATGGGAAAATAACCCTCCGTTTTCTACAACAAGAAAAAAAAACAAAAAAAGAGGGTAAATATAATTTTACCCTGTTTTCTTTTTTTTTTTTTAACTTTATGTGACTTTAATCAACGTTAAGGACACAAGGTTTAATATTGGAAATTGATGAATGTTGACTTGAATGGCAAGGGAAAACCCCCTCTCTCCTTTTTTCTTTTTTTTTTTTAATTTATTTATTGGAAAAGATGAATGTCATTTATTAATGTGAAGAAGAGACAGTCGCATCTTGAATAAATTCAGCATCAATACAGAGAGAACACACACAACCTGAGCATCAGTACGAGCTCCCATATTATACTTTCACGTTAACGTGCAACGATTCTAATTGATGAAAAAATTGTAGCAATGAACTACGATCCTCGATTATGGCTCTATTTTTTTTAAATGTCACAGTTGCCAGGGCGGATGCCATTAATTACCGAAGAGAATTAAATTCAATTTTTCATGAAAGTGTGAAAATTAATTTCTCGGGAAATCATTAAGACATATATAAATCAATTTGCTTAGATCAATCTCAGCAAAAGATGAAGTACCGAAGACAGAACTCTTGATAATATGATGCCAATAATGTTAGAGGTTTACAATTACGTGGCACGTTTTGCACTTGATGAGGGTTTTAATTGTGGGAAAAAAAATAATAATTCACATTAATATGTCACTTAATTCTAGAAAAACGTATTAATAATTTTTTTTTCAATATTTGAAATGAACTATAATACTTTTCTAGATCTTGTCTACTTTTTTTTTTTGTTTTTTTAATACGAATTTAACTAGTTGATAAACGGGTTTGAATTGACTATACCAAGTTGTGGTAGATTTGTTTATTTCAAGCAAAATTATGAATTTAATAATTGGTCAAAATATTTAATGAAATTAAGCATATATTCTTAATATTTATAAATCTGAAAAAAGTTAGTTTTAGATAGATAACAGATTTATTTACATTTTTAATGAGATTGTAAAATATTATTTTTATTTTTTCATTTTATACACAGAAGAAATTTGAGTTTGAATCATGGATCCAAGATTCACACACGGAATGATCTTGAAATATGAAAGAGAACAGCAAAAGAGAAGAGAAAAGGAAAAGATGGAGACAAAGCGAACAGGAGAAGAGGAAGGGATGAGTAATGGGCTTTGTGCAACTTTTTGGCAGGTAAAGTAACTGGTCCGTGGGATATGTGAGTCTTTACCTGCCCCGGACAGTGCCCTGCACCTAACATAAATGAAAAAAAAAAAAAATAGTAATAACCTCATAAAAAGTATAATAAATATATATTTATTAACAGGTATAATATAATTAAAAAATTATTAACTTTATAAAAAAATAAAAATAAAAAATATATATATATAATCGTCAAGTTCTTGTCCAATAAGTAACGATGAATGTGATATCTTGAGGAAAAAAGAGGGAAAAGGTAAAGTGACAAACAAGGGCAATATTGTCATTTACGAAAATCTTGAACTGCCGTACCAAGGCTTGAAGTGATATGTCAGTAACTACACTTTTACACGGAAGACAAATCAGAACATGGAGATGCAAATTTCAAGGACTTGGAACTGTCTTTTTTTTTTTTTTTTCCTTTGGAAATGACTGTTTTTTTTTTTAATGATTAAGAGCAATTTTTAATAAATTTATTATACACTGTTAATAGAAAAGCAACATAAACAAAAAAAAAAAGTAAAGAAATGATATTTTATGGTATTTAGTGTGGTACATATTATTTCTTAATGAATTTATTACTTTATTAATTATGTATAATTAATATATTAAATAGTGTGCATACAAAATTTTGCCCTCTCTCTTCGGATATAAATATTACGCGGAGTTGAATTTCTTTTATTTGGGATTGATATGGGTTTATGAAATTTTATTATAATATTATAGTTATTTTTTTACAGTTATAATTAGTTAAATTTGTAATGATAATTAATAATAAAAATTATAAATCTCATGTTACTCGTGTCTCCAACTCTAGCTCGTGTAAAACAATTTCTGTTTTTTTTAAAGAACTTTATTATGTGGACTCAATTAATTTAATATATATATATATATATATAATGTCTATGATATTTATTATTAGTTATAATCATATATTAAAAAATAAGAATATATAACTAATACTTGTGGTCCTACATTTAATTTTCTCAAAAATAACAACAACAGAGAGAAACAATCTGACCAATTAAAACTAGTAACGTATCGCCGATAGACGGAACGAGGGACCAATGTAATAATTCAAGTCGTCTTTCATATGCATATAATTCGCGGAAATTATGTAATTTTTGTCGGTTTTCTTGAATGAATGGGCATGCGATGTTAAAAGAGTACTACTGGAAGTTTACTAGTCGTTTTTCTTTTCACGGGCTCTCTCGTGTTATGTCTCAATGTCAGGTAGCGCGAGCAACATCTTCTGACCAGACACCGCCTTTGCCTGCAATTCGAGAAACTGTTTGTTTGTGTAACAACGTCCAATGTGGTGTGGACTGCCAATTTTCAACTTTAGAATTGGTCTTAACCTTTGCAAGCAAGCAACTGGTTCACTTTGTAGTTTGATTAATTCTAGCAATATGTTAGACCCCTTCGAGTAAGTTGGGCTAAGTGCATTTTGCGCCTCTTCGTGGTTTTGATTTGAACTTTAAAACTCCCGTGATTGTTTTATTTTTTGATAATTAAGAATACATGTTAGGACTTTGTTAATTTCATGAAGGAAATTTAATAAAATACATTATTTCCAATATATTTGATTTTTTTTTTCAGTTGAAATAATGATTATGCCTTTTTATAATTTTGGTTAAAAAATTTATAAACACACTCGAAACTACACTTGAACTAGTTTTTTTTTTTTTTTGGCTGAATTTCGTCAATTGTCATCTTTTTGTTTTTTTTTTTTTAACTGGGAGGCTTTGGTTTTCCTTGAATTAAACAGACCAATGTTCATTGTGTTCTTAAAAGGAGATTCAAACTCTTCTCACCGTCAAATTAACCCCAACAACTCCTACTATAAATTACTAACAATTTTATTTACATCCGAAGCTCAACACTGGAAAGCTTGTCGTCACCTGCCTAGTATATGAAGCCAGGCAATGCCTTCTATGGTACAGAGAAATCTTATCTATATAAAATGAACTTTGATCAGCCGACGCTCTGATTTAATAGTGAGGTGATCATTTATTCTAGGTAAGAATATAAATTAGAGTTTCTATCGAGATATATAATGAAATTAAATATGCCTGATCTGGGATGGCTTTGATTAGGCTTATGAAATATATTTTTCTAATGGACTAAGTTGGGTCTAGCCTAGTGCATAATGTAAAGATACAATCTTTTTTTAGCAAAATTATAGGTATTATCCTGTTTTCTCATTTTTGTCACAAAGAAAAAAAAAAACAAAAAAAGAACTCAGGCTATTGCTAGCTTAAGAATAATCTTTTTTTTTCCACTCAAACAAAGCCATTACAGAAGGAAATTCAGCCATGTATATGCAGAAAGGAAAAATCTTTTGCCCCATCTTTGGCTACCTTTCTCCAGCATAGATTTTTTATAATTCAGTGAGTCAATTGAAAATTTATTATTAAACTAAAATTCTAATATAATAACCATTCAAAAGTTAAAAGTCTTCATAGCACAATAATAAGGAAACAACATAAGCAATCTCTTGGATTCAGGTTGAGTCCACTTAAGAGACAAGATCCCGAGCTGCTCAAATGCACCAAGGCCTTTCGATTTTCTTTTTTAAATTTTTTATTATTTATTTATTTATATTATTATTTTTACAATTGCGTGTCTTAAGGGTGTTGATTTTTGTCTCTACATTATGCTAAGTCTATAATTAATTTAACAGGTAATGAAGGGGAGGGAGGTTCACGCTTACCGACCAAGGAGACTGTGATTATTAACAGCAAGGGTGTAACATTTTCTTGCATGTAGTTTGAATATTTATTTGGGATGTTAGGATCTATGTCATGTGCAATTTACAAGCTGATCTGCATAAACCGTTTTTGTTCTTGTAATGAAGTCCCAACCTAACCATTTTTTAATCATTGGTGTAGAGTTCTAGATTGCTAATTGTAATGAATCACTCCTTTTGGTTTCTGTATCGTGCAGAGAACCCTCCCCCACCCACTCCGTGCCAATGTCTTGGCATACTTTAACAAGTTGTTTGGTTGTCATACTTTTGCAAAAGGAATCCAAAATAATTGAGAATCAAGATTAAATTAAGTGAGAACAAACCTGCGGACAAGAAAAAGGCCCCATTTAGATTTTGCTGGATCGTGCCAATGTTGGTCCTTTCATAAATTAAACGCGCATATGACAGATAATCTGAAGGGCAATTTCAAAATTGTCACAAAAACGATCTTCTTGGCTTGATTGGTTGTGTGCACTCAATGTCTGAGTTAATTTTGAACTGGATTATCTTGAATCGTTTAGTATTGGCCGAGTAATATGGACAACCTTCATGAAAATGCAGGGTCTCTCACCTACACAAGTGGGGTAATACTTGGTGATGTGGGTCTACCACAGGTGCGTCTACCTAGTTTGGCTCAAGCAACCTTCAATGGCGGCATATCCGCGAGACCCATCACGCGTCTAGAAGGCCTACTGTTCATTGTACTCGGATGACGCCTACATTCACCTAAAATTCACCCTGCACATTTGCCGTAGACAGGATAAATTAAATTCATCGAGTCTTCATTAAAATTTACTACTTTGATGGGCATATAAGAGGACACATTCTACTAATCAACTAGGATTTTTATCCTTTCTCATTACAAAATTATAGATTTTACATTTATACGTAGTTCTAGATGTCTCACTCATCATCTTTCCCCGTACTCTTTTATTATTATTATTATTTTTTTTAATTACTCTGAACATCTGACTGCTAATGCTGATACTAGACATTCTGGTTCTTCTCATGAATCGCAGGAGATCTAAACGTGCAAGTCTTGCGACTTCCGCATCTACACACCCAAGTCTTATGAATTGAACTTGATGCACTTTAAGTTATCTTTTTTTTTTTTTTGGTAAAATGGAAAGACGTGCAATAATGTTGTCCAAAGCACCCAAATCATAATGGGGTCTCACGGAATTTTCTTTGTCAGACCGCTGATGGCTAAGTTCGGAGTACGTGGGCCATCTGTATGAGCTAATTGCTTCTTTTAGGTTCATAACTTAAAAAGAACCATTATAGTGATAAGATCATTAATTGCATATTAATATTCGTGATGGATGAATACAGCCTTACTAACATGATAGAGTGTAGAGACGACCCATGTGCATTGGGGTAGGGATGGCTGCCTGAAAGTGCCCTGCACGTGGTAAGTGGACCTAATTTATTAAGTGCCCCATCGAACATGGATCTTTTGGCTTAAGCTGCCAACAGCGTCAGTATTCGTCAGTGTACCTTGCCTTGTTGCTCTGAGCTGGCCAC
The DNA here is from genome assembly GCA_020883675.1 of Bruguiera gymnorhiza. Lineage (NCBI taxonomy): Eukaryota > Viridiplantae > Streptophyta > Magnoliopsida > Malpighiales > Rhizophoraceae > Bruguiera > Bruguiera gymnorhiza. The sequence goes on from JAIRCJ010000180.1 coordinate 510,646, forward strand.
AAATATGTTTATCATTTATATAGAACGTTCAATGGAAGTAATGCCAAAGGCATGAAAATTCAGCTACAAGTTTCCATTATGCTGCTGCTCAACAACTTGGCAGATGGGCCATTTTATCATTTTGTCTCCATAGGCCCTTTGGGGCTCAGTTATTCTTTTGATCGCTAAATTATAATAAACAATAATAAAACTAAATTATTCTAATAACTGCCTGGTTAGTGGCTCAATAGTGATGCCAAATTGTAAGTTTTAATTGCTACCTTTTTGCTATAACCGACCGTCATTAATCATTATTCTCTTCGAACATTTACAGGTAATTTGGTCGATTTATTATTGAATTAGGAACCCGAAACAGCATGTGCTGGCCGGTACCTTTTTAAAACACGAAGGATAAAGCATTGTGTGCAATAGAAAATGGGATATCGTATTAGTTGCGATTAGACTTTCTCAAAGCGTCCAATGAGTGCAATAATCAAGCAAAATCTTTTCCTTGATATGCTTTGGAAGGATTGATTGAAATCAAAAGCAAAAAGATAATACCGCCGATTTAATTTGGCAATTGCAAGTTTCAGCTTTAGCTCACATTCCATCGCCAGGACTTCCTAATATTGTTACAGTCATCTGCTGACCGACCAGCATTTTGTCGTGCACTGATTATATCACTGATAATTACATGTTATATTACTAACAGTTTATTTAGATATAATTTAATTTTTATATCAAATAAAAAAATTTTTAATTATATAAATATAAGTATTATATATTTCAATAAATTATATTTTGAGATAAAACAATAATCTCATAATAGATAAAATTAAAATTGACTTGATTCTATTTTGGTTTCTTTTATCAAATACTTCACGTAAAAGAAGAAGTAAGTAAGAGGAGTTTCAATTTTTAACAAAAATGTCAATAAATTTAGTAAAAAATAATATTATGAATTGTAACGAGTTATATTACAAATATATTAAATATGACTCGAATTTTATATCATATGTGAAGAGAAATTTTAAGTTATATGGAATAGAATGACTTTTGGGAGAAGGTATCGCCTCCGTAAAAATTCGCTTACTTAGCCAGCTCAGAATTTAGAAATTTACGATTAGAGTAGATTAAAAATATCGCTGATAAGACCGGGAAAAAAAAAAGAGAGAGAAGAAGAAGAAAAACATAAAAACAAAAGAGAGCTTCAACATACCATTAGTCCATCATGAAGTTTCTCTGAAAATAACTTGAAAATTATTTGTGGAAGATGATTACAATTCAATTGAGTGTAAATACGTGGGTTATATTTAACAACTACGTGCTAATATAACTTCTTCTGAGTTGAGAATTTATTATTCAAATAGTAAAATATCCACTGTCTTGTTCACACTTAGTTTATAGTCATACAGGTGGTACGAACTTGAGTTCTATGGTCATGCATGGAAACGCCGCTAAGCTTCTACCTCGAGTAATAGAAACCAACCTTTTTTGGCATATTATATCATATATAGATTTGAAAAATATATGAAAAAAGTTAAATAGTAATTTTTAGATGATAATATGAGAGTAAAAAAAATAATTATATTTCATTTATTTTTATATAAATAAAATTTAATGTAAGATTTTTTTTAATATTTATTATGTTATTTAATAAGTAGTGTTATTTAGTAGTTTTTATAATATAATATATCGAGATATGCATTCATGTAATAAAATGAATAAAAAAATTTAATTAGCTTAACTTTAAGGGTCAAGGAGAGTTATAAATACAAAATAATTAATTAAAAAGTTTTTTATTTTTATTTTTATTAAAGTAACTATATTTTTATTTTCACTTATATCTCTTTATAAAGCCAAATTCAAAAAATATTATTATCAAAAAATTTATTTATAAGAATCATTAAATATTTTAAAACTAACGATAGTCATTTTTATTTTTTTAATGAGTATATTTTATTCATAATTTTATATTATATAATATATAAATTTTATTTAAAATAATAAAATAAATTTATTTAATATAAAATTATATTAAAAAATAAGTAAATAAATATAGAAAGTAGCAATAATGATTATGCTATAACACCTCCAATTTTGTTATGGCATGCTATGTAAATGGGGTGTGCACTCTATAAATTTGAAGTTTGGTAAATGTCTGACATATAAATTTATATTTAGTACACGTTCTATATTAATAAACAATCAAGCTGGCCCAATGCATATTAAAACCCCTTAAAATGAACAAGTTGCATATATCTGAAATGTAAGGACAAATTTGTACGCACGTAGAAATGTATAAAAATATAAAAATGGAATTTCTTGGGTTTGTATTTGAAACCGCAATGAAAATTTAAATTAATTTATTTTTTTCCTAGTACACGAACTTTAAAATAAACATATATTTGATTGCTTTTTTAACCGAAAGTATGGTGGCTTCAGTGCACCGTAGAAGAACAGAAGCATCAATTTTGCTTGCTAAAAACTAAACCAATTTCAACAATCGAGATTATGGATTATTATTAAGCAACACAGATATCTTCAACGCCTTGGAACCATAAAGGTGGTATCCATGGAAAGGGAAAAAAAAAAAAAGAAAAAGAAAAAAGGAACCATGAATGAGGCCTCGGTTGACTGGTCTCCACTGCATTTGGTAGTAGTGTTTTGAGCACGTGTAAAACAAAGCCTTCTGCCTTTCTCTTATCTTTATATCCCAAAGCATATATTTGAAGGATCTTCAGTTTCCCAATTGTTCTCCAGTGTTTTGCCTCTTTGGGTTTCTTTAATCTTTAACCAATGCATACCTTGATGATGCCTAATTGACAGTGACTAGAGGAATCCATGTTTATAAAGGCAATAATTGTTTAGTGGACACATAAAGAAGGTGACTCCCATAATTACAACCTAAGTGAAAGTGCACATTGCCAGCCAAAACTTTAGTGGAGGCTAGCTAGTGGAATTGATTTGAAATTCCTTTTGATTGCCATGTTAATGGGTTTGTGTACTATGTCCATCTTGTTCTCATTGCAACATGATAGGTGCTTTGATTTTGTTTCCCATGTCACTGTCTCCCCCAGGTCTATCAAATGCAAACATATACCAAAGATCCTTCAAGAGGAAGATTATGCAGGCTTTAGTGATGGGTATTTAAAATGTTATCTCGAGCTAAACTGGGGACAATTTATGCATGTTTCTTTCAATTTGAACCCCCCACTTTGGAAACCACATCATCCTAGGAAGAATAATTCATGGCATCCATTACCAAGATTTGGTATTTTAGTGTTTTGCCATAAAGAGGTTATCAAGATTAAGAGCATAATATGCTTAAAACACATTTCACCGCTTTAAGCTCTGCATTTTTTGTTAGATGGGGTGACCATTAAAGATGGTGTGAAGATATGATACTCGGCAGATTTGCATTAGCATACAATTTCTGTATTGGGAAATCAAAATATGATTAAAATAGTAAAAGATGTGGGTTAACCTCCTTTTTTCTTTTTTTTTTCTTTTGTGTCCCAATTGCCTGTTTAAAAAGCATGCCCTTTTTGGTATGGTGGAGGTGTTGAATTGCTTCTCAGCTGTGTCTCAGATTCGGAACCCCATAATGACCCAGTCAATCAATTTAGTTCTAGGAGCAGTTTTAATTGTCCAATATTCACAAAGAATTCCATGTGAAAGTCTTGTCTAAGTGGCAAAATAAATGTAGGTCATACTTTGTTGAAATTCTGTTTTTTTTTTTTCCTAAAAATTTTCTGAAATAAATTTTGATTTTTTTTAAATTAAAAAAATATCATAAAAATATTATTTATTATCTTTGTAGGTTAAGATCATTTGTGGATATCATGATTTAACTCTTTTCTTTTCTTTTCTTTTTTTCTTTTTTTTTGGTAAAGAAAACTCATATGACTCCTGACGAGTTTTCTGCATATCCAATCAAAATGATTTTCCTAAAAATCTAAACTAACGTAGGAAACTTATCTTTTTGATATATATTGACTGCGATACTACCTCATCGCAATATGAATTGAAAAATTCCATAATCATGTGGCATATGGTGATCCAATGGTCGAATCATTCACCAAAGTGTGCAGCTACTAACTTGCCACAGGGGGGGTCTTCTGAGCACTGCCCGGCAACGGAACTGTGTTTGAGTTGGGCACGGAATCGAAAGGAAAAGGATGCAGACATTGGATATATGCTAATGCCCTATCAGCTAAGTTAGAATATACGTCGACGGTCACATCAATGACATTAGCCCGTTTTCTTTTGTGTTTTTATTTTGAACACCACCACTCAATCATATTTATTAGTATACATAATAAAAAAAGAAAAAACAAAATATTTTTAAAATTTTTAATTTTATTTATTTGTATTAATAACAAAATAATTATAAGTTTAATATTTTTAACATTTAAATTAATATATAATATTAAATTTATAAATTTATTATTTACAACTTTACACTTTTTAGCACCTAATAAACTATACGTACGACGATGACCCATCAAGAGAAAAAGCGAACAGCCACGTTTTGAATCTTTTATCTTAACTTACGGGGTACGTTGTTTTCTTCTGTTTATGGTTTCCATTACCTTTTCCTTTTTCATTAAAAAAACAAAAAGACAAAAGAAGAGAACAATTTGTGAGCGAGAGCGTAATGGCAAATTGTTCAGCTAAACATCCATTCTGAAGCAATCCTTAAGAAAGGACAGGACCACCACCGCATACCCAAGACGATTTTGAATAAAATGGCTCAAATTCCATACACATTTGCTACATCCAAGTAAAACGCCGAGCATGTCACCCTCCAATACAGTTGCCTTTGTCCGAATTGTAGGCCTTAAATGATCCCCGACAAGCAACAATAATGCACAAAGTACACACTTCCTCCTAGCTGTACTTTTAACACTTACCGCTAGTTGTCTTCAAAATAACGCAATTGCAAGCAGCGACTTTTCAAAAAAACAAATTGGTCCCCTAACCAAAAAAGAGAGAAGAATAAAACAAAAGGCCTAATTGTACAGAGAACAATTGCAATTTGCATTACTAAGAGCATAAAATCATATATCAGTAAAATTTAACGACCTAACGATACCATGGCAAATGATTACGACCTTGGGTTGAATAGTTTCTTGGCATGCATTATCTGTAATTCTGTTTAAAACGATGGATTCACATTCACGCAATATCACATACTGGATTCTGATGCAAAAAAGATACTCCTAAAGCAAGTTGACCCCATACTGTAATACCACAAATTTTCCATAATAGAGTTTCAAAGACTTTAGTAGACATGAAATTTAGCTAAAGACTCGAGAAGCTCTAGGCAAAAGAACAATATGAGCGAACATGTAAAGCCAACTAGGCCTCCAAGGATTAACTTCCCTGTTCACCAAAGCAAAAGTAATATAGAGAGCAGCGCCACTATTCAACTATCAGCCATCCCTTTGTAGCATGTATTGTAGAATAGTGCACGGTGCAAGGTCCAATGTGTACCTTGGATTACCAGTCGCAGAAGTAACTCTCTCTATCTGCACCTAATAATTAGCTAAGATAATGGCATATAGGATACATTCCTAGGGATGTAGAACAATGTTCCTTTTGCAAATCCAAGCACAGATGATGTTGTATTGTGGGTCAACCCTTGATGACAAACTCAAGAACAAAGCCAAGCCATATTAAGGAAATTGATAAGGGCAGACTTTACAGACCAGCAACAATTTAATGATGCTGGAATGATTTCTAACACACCAATATAAATTGATCTCTACTAGGGATATGAAAATAGCTGCCAAACAGGACAGAATTCATTCAGCATAGCATTCTGAAAAAAGAAACTACAAGTTCGAAACTCCCTCCCAATGAGACAGTTTGGTTTTCACCCTTTTTTTTTTTCGGCTACATGGGAGATAATGGTTCTGACCTTTTTAAAATACTCAGTCAGCCATGCTAAATTACATTCTTAACTCTCGAGTGAGTTGCTCAGGCTTTCAGGCTTTCACTTCCTTTCACTACAACTCTCAGCAATCCATCTCAAACACATTAACAGTTGCTACATCGGCTTCATTTTGAATGACAGAAGTAGGTAACCTATTTACAGGAATGAGCAACATAAGTCCTTATTATACACCTACGACAATGTATTGTCTTTATCCCAAGAAATCCAATTGAAAGCCAGTTTTCTTTCAAAAACATGGTACTGTTCTTCTAGGTTTCCAAATCTTTTCTACAATAACATAGCAATATGCTGCAAACATGTAAGACAGACAGTCCAAAGCATGAAAATCACACAGATGATTAGATAACACAGAACACAGGAGATTGCTTTCCAACTGTGACTTATACCATATAGTAAGAAGAATGATGTCAAGATGAATATTTTCCTTTCCTACCTATACACCAGCAAGCCTCCATTTTCCCTTAAAAAAACAGAGAAATGAAGCCACTCTGTCACACCAGCATCATTTTCACAGAATTCAGATGTTTCACACGATACCCTGGAAAGGCAAAAAGAAAAGAATGTGGAAAAAAGAAGATGGAAAACAAGAAGACACAGGATAGACAGAGGGTAAGTCAGATGGGGTATAAAGAACACATGAAGATATTTCTTTAGCAAATATCTATGGTACAATTGTGTGGGACACAGAAATTGAAGAAATTCATGCAGCTAAATTCTCATCATCTACTTGATCATTCTTAAGCAGATTACATTCTAAAAGAAACTAACACAAAACATATTTTCCTATGTCAACCTTACCACCTGACTAGTAAGGAAAAGCCTTACAACTTATTTTGGTTTGTCAACTTTTGCCAAAGATTGGGAAGGCAGCTAAAGATAAATTTGTCAGACATCCTTCTGGTTTTAGCTGGAGGAGAATACCTGTACAGATTGGATAAAGTTGCAGTAACCAAATCATTCATGAATTCCAGTTCTCGCCACATATGGCTATGGCCTAGTACAAATGACATCATGAATTATAAGAACCCACTTAAGTTTGCCTCATGCTAGTCATAGCAAAGTACTGACATGCAAACAATTGAGACACATGAATGAAATCCTGAAGGACAAAAAATAGGAATTGGGACGGTTTTGCTTGGACAATAGCAAATCAGTGTTGTATGGTAAAGTTGTTAGCTTCTTTGTCTCTTTTTGAGTGGATATGTGCATGCATGTGTGTGATATGTTGATAGGCAATGGCATATAAAAATTTGAGAAGTGCATAATGATTCGTATCTGGAGACAGAATAGTACACTCCATTTCGCATAACTGTAACAAATAAATACCAAAGTTCAGTCTGGCTTCCAAGTTCAAGCTGAGAGTGCACAAGTTAAATAAAAAGAGGCACTGCTCGAAAGGATTTCCACGAGTTTACTAACTTAAGTTTTTTATTTTCACATGGAAAAGAGGCAAACACATGCTGTAAGACACTGCATCCATCACATAGTATTCCAGTGGGCACATCCATAGCCTCATCAGCTAATTTGGTGCGCCATATAACTAATATTGCATGGAAAACTCATTTAGCTCATAGCTATTGGCAAACACTTTATGATGCAAGCAAGAAACCTAAAATACACAAAATCCTTCATCGCTTTCGAAAAAGGTTCAAACCTGGCAGGTAATTTTTTCTCACAGGACTAAGGACAACTACAATGTCAACATCTTACAAAAGTGCATAGAACAAACTCCTTTGCTTACAATAAGCTCAACTATTTTCCAAGCAGCCATATTTCAAGATTCTCAAAAAATGCTAATGTTACTGGAGATTAGGAATAGATAGACTCTCTCTAGGACCTATTTTACTTGCAGGATTTATCACCTGTCTTTCAATGAATTAGGTAAATTATTTTTAATAACATAACTTTTTTCTCTGTAATAAATAATCTATCTATATAATAAATACAAAAATAATAAGGACTATTTAATAGCTTTTGCTTATCTTTGCTTGGACTACCTATGTTCCTAGTGGCTAAATAGTAAATCTGTAAAAGAAGTGGACAAATGCAGATTGCCCAACTGAAACATATCACATATGGAAAGCTTGATAAAAGAACATCTGATATACAATTCATGCAATCGAACATCAGGATACACAAGGGAATTTATGAAGGAAATGCTCATAATATATGGCCCATTAATTGCAATGATAAATGTGAACCCATATCACTAGTTCTGTGTTCTTTTTCTTTATGAAGGAGGAAAAAAAAAAAGAAAGTACAACAGTAGAGAAGGCACGGTTCAGCAAGCACTAGAGACATCCTAGTCAATGTGTTGGTAATCCAAATTATTACACCTATTCTTGTGCCCCTCAACTCCACGCTCTGAAGTTCTTTTGTCATTAAAAATGGAAGACAAATTCCATGGAAGAAAATTTAGATGGCTTTCAAAAAATAACTCAAGACTGACATCTAACAAATGTTCCAACAGAACTTCAGTAGAATCTGTTCTTCCCTATCCCCAACCAAAAGGGAAAGATGAAAAAAGATATAGGGGTAAATTTACCCATTAGCACGTCTCCTATGCTGAAGGATGAACCACTCTTGTAACATTTCAACAGCAGGGGGCATCGTTACAATTCACATGTTGCTGCCATAATTCAGCTCCTCAGCATCCCATCACAGCACAATTATAGACAAAATTGCCTGATCGTTTTCTTGCAAGCAAGTTCCACTGTGGAGGGCCTTCACTTGGAACCCAGGAATTCAGCTCTATAAAACCTTCACCTGGAGTGTTCGGTCCCCCAATGACAATAATGCTGTCGCCACATGCCCTAAATGCAAGACCCCAGCCATTCATTGAGACTGCACGCTCAGGCAACCTTCCCACTGTAAACCAGGATTTCCTCTCCTTATCATATTTCCTGAGAATCATATCAGCATGATCAGCAGCATACAGTTCATTTTTAACCACAGCAACCAAAGGTGGAGCCTCCACAGCTGCAGGCATCTCAATATCTCTGAAAGTCCCACTTCGTCCAGGGGACATGTTTGGGATTTCAGTCCATTTCTTTGTTGCTAAATCATACTCCTCTCCACAGGTAAGAAGTTTTGCATCGCTTCCTCCAATGCCTCCAATGACATAAAATTTTCCATCCATAAACACTGCAGAACACATCTTCCTTGGTTTATTCATACTTGGCAATGACTCCCAAGTTTGGGTCTCAGAATTATACATCTCGGCAGAGCTCAAAATATTCCCTACTGAATCACAACCACCGGCCAAAATGGCAAGCTCTCGAAGACTTGCAGACCCGAATAAGCATCTGGGAGCATGCATCCTAGTTCCAGAGGTCCAAGAATTAGTCAAAATGCTGTACCTATATATTACATGGGCCATGACCTCCTTACCAAATACAAGAAGCTCAGTTCCCACAGCCAAAGACTCCTTATCCGAACACATAAAGCAATCATTGGAAGTCATCGGAGGCAAATGCATCCACATCCGGCGAATGGGATCAAAGGCATCCCATTCAAGCAGTTGACATGAGAAATATACCCAGTGTTCAATCACATTACACTGCTTCCTCAGTTTGTAAATCTCACCACTCCTAACTAATGACCTGAAACTCCTATTCAGGGATGCTATGGAACAATAATCAGACCTAGAGCAATGAATGAGACAATAGAGAGAGATGTCTCGACCAATGGCATCAATTAGGGGATCGGAATCAGAGGACTCCCCTGCTTGTGGATCATCAGATTGCTGGCGTGGGGTTTTGCAAGAATCTGATAGCTTGCGGGACTTACTCTCTCGAAAATCATCATCGGAGCTCTCTAGCGGGTGCTTGCAGGTGAGCTGATAACTCATCAAATGCCACTGGGATTCTGACTGGTAGGAGCTACCAAACACCCTTGATAACATACAGGAGTCACAGGCCCGGTCCTCCAACATGTCTCTATAATTTTGCCAGGTAATTCAATTAATCAGCAGTCCCAATCCTTTTCTTGTAATTACAGTACACAAACAACTTAGAGCGAAACAAAATCAATAAAACCAAGCACTGGAAGCCAACCAAAATATCTGTCAGAATTACAGAGCCAGGCCCTATCCAGGTAGAAGCAATGGAAATTTTAGTTTGAGAGGAAAATCAAAACAGAAAAAGAAAATCGAGCAAATTAGTTACTAAATTATTGTGTGCCCAAAATTGATTCAATAAAACCAAACCCCATAATGACAAAGAAGAAACCCACAAGTTTTTCTTTTTTTTTTCTATGCATAAACCAGGCTAAAGTTTGATTCTTTGCTGTATATTTATAAAAGTTCAGTAATCTGAATCCAATGAAATAAACGACCCAGTAAAAAAAAGAAAAAAAAAATTAAAAGGAAAACCAAAAAACACAAAACTTCGATTCCCAGATCAACTTTGCTTCTTCTCTTCTCTTATTATTATTATTTTTTAATTTCAATCTTGAAACGAATCAAAACTGACCGCAATCAAAATCCAAACCGGCACGACCAAAAGACAAGACAGCCCACAAAAAATAAAAAAAAAAAAACGTTAAAGATGAGAATTCAGAACCAGGCAAGCTGCTGCTGCTACTACTCAGGCATCCAAATTAGAAAGTACTGAATTTAGATCTGTTCACACGGTTCAGTAACATTCACAAAAAACGTGCACCGAAAGTAAATAAAAAAAAAATTGATGCACACAAAACGGAAATGGAGAGGAAAACAAAAAGAACAGCATAAAAAAATGAATAATAGTAATGCAGGGAAAATGCTTTGCAACTTACGGTTTGGATAAAAAGAGCAAATGGCTTGACTGGAATTTTCCACCAAAAAAAAAAAAATCTCTCTCTCTCTCTCTCTCTCTCTCTGTTGCAGTTCTTCGCGTTCTTAGTTATTAACTGTCTCTCTCTCTCTCTCTCTCTCTATCTATCTATCTATTAAGTTTTTGTACTTTGGATTCTCTCTGCAAATCAGAGAAGAGAAAGCTTTGGTTTTGGCTCTGCTGTTCGCTGCAAAGATCAAATCTTTTTTAGGAGGCTCCCCCACCCTCTCTCTCTCTCTCTCTCTCCCCCTAAAAAAACCCACCATTTCAACTTTTATAACTGCGAAAAATGTATATCACTTTCAAAAACATATATTATTATATAAAAAATTAATATACAAATAAATCCCCTAAACCGTGTAACAAATTTAAGCCAAAATTTAAGATGGAACAATTTAATGATCATAAATATTTTTTAATAAATATATTTTACGTTAAGATATACTAATTTTAAATGATATGTTCGACACGATCATGTAGACCAAATTATAATGAAAAAGTCATTAATTTTAATAATAGAATAGATTTATTATAAAAAATAATTTGATAATAACAACTAAATTATTATATTTTTAAAAATAAATTAAATTAATTATATTGTATATTAATTCTTCTATTTATTAGATTTATTAACGTTATTTTGCGTAACTCAACACTAGCAAATATGCCACTGTCGTTTTTCAACGCGCGCGCGCGAGAGAGAGAGAGAGAGAGGACGGTGCGGTGGTGGTACTGATGGTGGAAGGTGGGCCCACCACCGGGGAAACCGAGCTAGCGAGCTAGCTTCGGCCAGTTAAGATTTTGTAAACCGGTAACCGGCACGGCTTGTTAATGGTTTTATTTTAAAGAGGTCCCATCCAGGTAAATAATACGGTTTCGTCTCGCCGGTTTCGATGCGCCCGGTGGCCGGGTGGAAAACACGAGTTATGAAAAAGAAAATGATCCGGATATCGTGATATGATAATTTTAAAAGACAAATTAATTAAAAACTAAAATTAAAAACTTGCATTATTTTATTAATTATATCTTTGTTATGTTCGAATTTAACTCATTTGATGAAAGATTATATAAATAAGGCTCTGTGTTAATGTCGTTTTAACAAAAGAGTCAGAGTTTGAGCTGTGCTCTGCTATGTATACAAATTTATTATTATATATAAACTTAAAATAACAGTGAACGTCAAATTTAAGAAAATTAATTAACTAAAAAATAAATATTTATTTCTACCGGGTATATATATATGCACGTGAAAAGGTCAATCTTCTGGTGTTTTTCTTATTTTTCTGAAAAAAGGCGGGGGGGGGGGTTGGGGAACTGAGAAGAGGACAGGGTACAAAAGTACTCTGTTACCGACGTGTCCTTTGTTCCGTGTAAGAGCGTAGGACGGTAATAAGAGGACTGTTTGTTCCCTCCGAAAGTATCGTCGAGAACAATCAATATCTCCTAGTTTTCGACCAAAATCAATATGTCTGGTAGTTATTTCTGAGTTTTAATGGTGGGGTCAATTCATAATGTAACAGGACCGGGTTATTATCATGAAGCATGTTTTTATTATGTCCGGGTGTTCAAAAAAAAAATATTAATAATTTTATTTCTAGTATATATTTATTTATAATGATAATCATGATAATGATGATGATTATTAGATAAATATTTTTGTAAATATTTTAAATTTCTTATTAGTATAATATTTTCTTTTGTTGAAAGGAAGACAGAAAGACATGGGAGGAGAATATATGCCAAATCAAGGGATTTTAATAAGAGTGTTCTAATCAATTGAACAAGAAATACGAGACTTATATTAGTGTAATATTAGTGTAAAATTACACAAGTCCTATAAAGGTAAATTAAAACTTCAAATATGTAAGGTGTTAGATATATTTAACTCAAAAATCGTAAGTGGACAATAATGTTATTAGCTAGAAACCACCGTAAAATTTTATCGTATGTTATTATTATAGATTAAGGGAGAGAGGGGGGCCCCCGCTGCCACGCTTCCTCGCCTATCACCGCGTAAATAATCATAATCTTCTCCGCCCACGTCTTGTCTCAGGCCACCAGTGGCCGACTAGCCGTCAAAGGACAAAAATGGCAAAACATCAGCTCCAGTGCGAGCTTTGGTAGTGTTCGATAAAAGTCATAATAATTAACATTGACCCAACGCGGATAATGTTCAGAGCTGCAATGCTCTTCAAAGGCTAGAACTTTCAATTCCCAGAACAACCCTCGTTGAACCACACTGTATGAGACTCTCAGTTTGGGGTAGCAACGTCATTTTCCATCGTTGCCCCCAGTCTGCTCCTAAGCGACCCATGTCAATGTTAATCACAGTTTTGATTAGTTTAGCTTATCTAATCATAAAGATGATCATGGGGTGGCTAATCTTGATCATGATAATGAAAGTGACCACCGCCGTACTTCAATCCGAACCAGCTGCATCAGTTGGGCAATAACCAAGACGAGATTATGGAAAATTGGGATTTTCTTTTTTCTTTTTTTTTTCTTTTGACGGAAAGGAGAAGGAAAAATCCAAAAACGTGATGGATTTGGAGAGTCAGCTCTTCTTCGATGGATGCGGCTCCTTCTGGGCAAATTGGCTGTGGTGGACCACCGACCTTTTCTTTTCCTTTGTAGCGCTCCTTTTTAAATATTCACATCACAAAAGGCCCAAAATTCATTCTTTCATTTCTGCCGATTTTGATTTTTGACCAACCAATATTATTGCCCTGTCACATGCACAACCTTTGAAAATGCCTAATTACTCCTTGTATTCTACACCTTTTCACATATTTAAATGCTTTTCAGTTGTAAAATTTGAATATGAAGTTTGTAATTCTATGGCCCGTTCTGCCCAGCAAATATTAAAATTCTATCAAAGAGCATAACTCAAAAATATAAAATTTATTGATGCACTTCGTCAAGAAAGTATATAAAGCCAAAAAATGATCATATAATAAATTTTAATTAATATATATATATATATATGCTATCATGCAAATTTATTAAACTTAAAATGTGAATAAAATACTCATTATTTTTATCTTCTACTAAAACTTTAATTGAATTAGAAGAGCGAGGCAGTATAATTTGAACTCTAACTTTAGGATTAAATGCTTATGTTGCTACAAACAATTTCTGCAAAATATATAATAATTAAATGGAAGATGAGTGAAAAAAAAAAAAAGGAAACAAAAAAATAAAAAGACAGCTGTTTTGCGCGTTCTGACTTGACGGTGTCGTCCTTGGCACGACGTGGGGCCAAAGGAGCGGTCGTGCGGCGCACGTGATAACAGGGAGGATCGATGGGATAAAGAGCACGACGCACTCGCACGTGTAACGAAAGTTTTTGGGTAAGCGCGCGACCATTGAAGGGAAAGGGCATTGACCTAGAAATGTGAGCCGCGTGTCCACGCAACTGGGAAGCTGTTAATAGTGGAGGCTAAGTTTAAACAAGTCCCCATACTCTCGTTTTATTTTCCCCCTAATTTATAATTCATTTTTCCTTTTTTAGATAATTGGTGTTCACAAAATCTTATATAATTTTTAAAAAAATGAATTTAAATAAATAAAATAATTTAACACTATATTTTTATATTTTATAATACATTAATATAAATTAATGTAATATAAAATATAAAAAATTTAATATAAAGTTATTTTAAATTTATTAAATTTGTGTTTATCTTTTTTTTTCTTTAAAAATGGTAACCATATTGGTTGAAAGCCAGAAATCTGAGCAGCACACATGGGAGAATGTCCGTTTGTGCCGGTTTTGTTTCCGCCGTACACTTAAATTAATGCGATGATAATGATGATGACGATGATTTATTATTGCAAGAATTTTTATAGCACGACCCAATTCTCTAAAAAAGGGTTAATTTAAAGTGAAAAGACAGGGTTTTTATCTTTTATTTTTTTTCCAGTTAATTTGGATAGCTCCGCGTCTCCTTAAAATTTAAGAGAATTCGACTTTTAACCTGTCGGGCAGATTAGTGAATTAATTTTAATTTTTTAAACAAAATATTAATATTGTTATATTATATAAAATGAATAGATATTATTAAAATAAAATATATATATATATATATATATATTGATATTTATAAATTTCTTCGATTTATTAGTTTGACTGGATACTTTTACTATTTGGGTCAATCGGGTAAGTTTATGATTTTTTGTGTCTTTTTTCGGGACAGCCGAATGAATTTTTTTGTTTTTTTGTTTTTTGTTTTTTTTTTAATTTCAAACGATGAATGGATATGTTTTCATTGAAGATGCACAATTATATATGGTTGGCGAGCATGTTAAAAAATTCTGTGATTATTACGCTGTTTCCAAGTGTATTATTTGTCATGTAGTTAGTATTGTGTCGATAATACATTCACGTTCAAATAGTTAACGCTTGGCGATCAAAACACGGAGCTGTTATAATCAAACGTGTTGTTTCCACATTTGGTTTCATAGTTTATGCCGAAGCTATCAACATTTATCTTTTGCAACTTTGTCTCATTGTGCTCACAATAAAAAAATAAAAAGAAAAAGAAAAAGAAAAAGAAACTTATCTCATTGTGTTCACAAAATGGATTTAGACTCCAATGCGCACAACTTGAATCGAAAAGCTAGATAAATTCAACCATTAAGTGACAAAGAGAGTCTAATTAACCCCTTTGATATATATATATATATATATATATATATTATCTCGTCATTTGACCAAAAAATTGAATAACTAAATGATCAATTATTGTTTAGTAATCACTAATCATAAAATTAGGAAATGAGATATTGATTTAAATTTCAAATTTTAGTTATAATTAGCCCCCTTTCACTATTCAAGTTGACCCCGAATAAAATAAAATAAAATAAAATAAACAAAAAACAAAATTTTTACTTCCTTCATTTGCCTTTTGTTATGCAATCCAGTTTAGAACGAAATGTTATGCAAGTATGCAATACAAAAACGAAAAAGCCTAACACAAATATGAAAAGAAGTTGAGTTGCGTAGCTAAGAACATTGTGTAATTCGCAAATAGATCATATAACAATGCCACGTGCGCACAACATCTTTATTATTAATAAATAAAAAAAAAGTATTAAGTACATAAATATTTATGCACAATGATTAAACAAACTTCAAAACCAAGCAACTCCACTATGACCCACAAAGAGATTCTGGCGTGCACTAACCACCTATAATAAAATCCCTACACCCGTCGCCCCTCAAGAACCGAGGCATATCTCCTCCAATGTCATCCCAACACGTGTTAGCCACTTATATAAAGACGTGTGGTCATGTGAAGCATCATTGGCGGTGAGAAAGGTGAAAATGACCAATTGCAACTGTCATCTCAAAACACGCATACTCGTATGGCAGAAACAAGAATGGAAAAGAAAATTATACAACGGAAAACGTCCCTTTTAAAGTCCATCCCCTCCCATTGATTTACATTTGTTGACAAGTTTGTTTCTGCATTACGATAGTGACTATGTCATATGCTATGTCATGTATGATTTATCATAATATATATATATAAGCCTTCCAATTAGGCCGAGTTGTAATGAGGCTTTGGCTTTATGGGGAGGATGGGGGTTTGAATCGTCGTCCCTCCAAACTATCTGTAATTTACAAAATTTTTCATAAATATAAATTTAGGGCGTAAAGTGTTTTCTGTAATATCTTTAGATTTACTCTCACTTTTTTCTCTAACATATAACCGAATTGTGTTTTTTTTTTTTAAAAAAAAAATCATATATAAGCCTTGAAAAGATAATCAACTGATGAGATTTGAGTCACTGAGACTAGGGTTTTAGCTAAAAAGGGTATATGTCTCCACTACCAAATTTCTTTACCACCAATCTCAACAATTGTACATTAATTTTAATTTGAAACAAGGCAAAGAAAGTATAAAATTGTTCTCTTGAACTTGCGAAAAATATTTATTAATTTGAATTGTTGAACGTTTATTATACTTTATGAATTCTTTATTTTCTAAATTTTCATATAATTTAATTAGTTAGATAATTATAGCATTGTTAATATACCGTATGTATATATGTGCCGAAGTCATGAATTAAATAATTCATCTAAAATTTTACATGTAAAATAATGATCACAAAAAAATAGCGAATAAGCACACTAGATATGTAAATTTTTAATTAATTGAAATCTTCAATTCACGATTGATCCGATCATGAGACATTTTACGAATCAATTAAGTTTTTGTGTGTGTGTGTGTGTGTGTGTGTGTGTGTGTGTGTGTGTGTGTGTGTGTGTGTGTGTAGCTTAAGAGAGTTTGTCTAATTGGTAAAGTAAGCCTTCTAGACCTTATCGACTAAGATTCAAATTCTCACCAAGTCTGCAGCGAGGCATTCTATGTGAACCCACTATTTCTAATAGAGATGTCTTGTGCGTTTCGTTTGACTATAACTTGGCTTTTGAAAATCAAATCAAATCAAAACACAGACCTTTTTGGTAGGGTTGGGTAAAGTCCAAACTAATAATACATTTTCTTTTCATGGCTAAATGAGTTTAACTACACAAGCTCAAAGTTTATGCACACATTTGTACAGAAGGAGAAAAATTGTTTTATCGCTAAAAAGGGGTTCAAATTGGGATATGCAAATATTAAAGAATAGTCAAATTTATAAAAGAGATTGAATAATTGTGTGACTAATAATTTACTAATATTGATCCGACTATAGTAATATATACTAATATATTATACTATAAATTAAAATTTTATACTATATGACTGATATTTTATATAATGTAAATGAGAATTAATATTACGAAAGATATAAAATATTTATATAGTTTTAATAATTTTTTAAGATTAAGCATATTATAACTCCAAACATATTAATTTTTATAATTTTTTTATTTTAGGGAGCAAATGAGTACGAGAAGGATTTTTGCAGCCATGTATATTCATCTCATTTTGAAACCAAGATTAGAAAAGAGTATTATTTTAATCATTTTTTAGTCTAAAAAAATGAAAAAGATGGTACTTCCAATATCACCAAAAAGCACTGGTTGTACTGCACAGTGTTTCATTTTAATCATATTTTAGATGCGTTGAAAACTCACTTTTTGTGATATTGAAATGGGCCCTAGACCGATAAAACCTCAAACCATCATGCAATATATGTCATGTAAACAGCCATAAACATCACATGGGTAGCTCCCCACCTTGCTCAATTTCACTTCTATTCCACTCCAAAACAAGAAACAACTCCACCACCATCAACTAAAAAGAGCAGATTTAAACCCACTAAAAAAAAGGTAAGAAAGGAACATATCCTTATGTATATGAAAGAGACACATCAGACTATTTCATCTACAAGTCTCTCTCACTCTCTCTCTCTCTCTCCGCATTTTCAATTGTTTGATTATGCTCTCTTTTCTTTGTGAATGACAAGCTCGACATGTTGCCTTTGCGTCTATTCCTTTCAAATCCTTAGGGAAGCCATGAAACTTACTGCAGATTACTATCTTTTTATGACTTGTCGCAATTCATATATGTTCCTATGAGATATTAAATTACGAACGCCAACTTGGTTTCTTTAGATTGCGTGTTGGTTGCTGCCACGGCTCTACCTTAAAGCCTTTTTTGCTACAATCTATGCGAATATATATAGTTCATTTAATTGAACAACAACATACATCTTTGTTGCTTAGTGAAAGTTTTGATTTTGCAGGGTTAAGTCTTAATCGACCTTAAAAAAGGGATTGGCTACTCAACTGAGTTAATAAAAGTACACATTACATATGTGCATATGTTGATTTAGATTCAACTTGGGTTTGTGCAAAGTCTCTTTATAACAAACGATGAGGTATAACTTAATAGCTACCAAATATAAAACTCTGGGTGATCTTTGAGGACGGACTTGTAGTTAAATTAACTAGACGAACAAAAAAAAAAAAACAATTAAAAAGTCTCTTGATAAGAGAGAATAAAAATGAAATGACCCAGTTAGTTCTTTGAAGCAATTAAGTCAAAAATAATAAGCACAAAAAGCCAATGGTCTGAAAGGTCAGCAGAAGAGACGTATTCCTTCTGCCTTTGCTCCATTTCCACAATAAAAGGGAATAACGTATCTCTTTTCTCACAGCATTGTT
Organism: Bruguiera gymnorhiza; assembly: GCA_020883675.1. Taxonomy (NCBI): domain Eukaryota; kingdom Viridiplantae; phylum Streptophyta; class Magnoliopsida; order Malpighiales; family Rhizophoraceae; genus Bruguiera; species Bruguiera gymnorhiza. The sequence continues at coordinate 529,520 of JAIRCJ010000180.1, forward strand.
AGGCAAACATCACCTTCACCCTTTCATTCTCTAGCTGTTCTCTCTCTCGATTTTTTTTTTTTGATAATTGCACTATTAATATTATCCTCTAGAAGTTGATGATGATAATGTCACTTTATGTGCTCTACGCATTTAATAAAGGAGGGGAACACCGACTTTGATAGGGGGCAGGAGAAAGCAAAGAGGAACTCCAGAAAAAAAAAAAAAAAAAAAAGAGTGCTCATACATCCGTGTCAATGGCTTAGTCTACTAAAAAAGCACCTTTGATTTCGTAAAGCTTATGTAAGCTCTCCTTTGGCCTTGATTTCCTTTGTTTCTCTTTGTTGGGTTTCAGTTCCAAAAGTCGAAAGATTATTGGGGAGTAAAAACATGAATGAATTGCTAAGTTCATGTCCAAAATGGTTGCATAAAACAAAATTGCTTTTTTTCTTCTTTATATGGGCAAGTTTTTGAGAGCACAGACAACAGCTTTGTAGTGTGTTCAGCTAACAGTGAAAAGATAAGAAATGTATCTTTTAAGTCTATCAAACTAAGATGACTAACGTGATGGAGAAAGAAGTCTTGGGTTCTTCTTATAATTTGCAAGTAATTTGATGTCTAAACACTTCAGTGCCTCTATAAATAGTTAATTCTAGGTAAGAAAAGATTAGCTTCTTCTTCTTCCTTTTTTGTTTTTTTTTTCACAAAATTGTATTGTACGAAATTTATATCAAATATTAGTATCACCTCATATAATTAAGAAATTATTCAATATAAAATTTCAAATTTTTATATAAGGTCTAAGAATAAATCATATATTACAATATACCTCCTCATACATAAGTTTGTTAGGCTGAAAGTATAAATAAATGACAGATATAATTTACTTGTATAAATTTACAATAAAAAAATAAGAACAACTTAATATAAATACAAGATATTTTAATTGTAAAATTTTAATATTATATTAAAAAATATTAAATTTTGAGATGAGGTTTAAAAACAAAATATATATTGAACGTTAATAAGATCAATTGGTTCTGATTGAAGATCAAACCTTTGGTATACTTTCAAACTATGTTATAATTTCGAATTTAAAAACCCATTTGTATGGTACGAATTTAGTGTCATTAATTATAATTTATGCTCTTAGTATATTGGCCCTTCAATTTTCGAATTACTATGATCCAACAAGAGCCTGGAGAACAATTATGAGAAGAGCTAGAGCCGGGGATTCCAATCTTACGGTCGCGTATGGCTCACTTCTCTTAATCATTCAAGACAATTTTCTTTTAAGCATATTCATGCAATGGGAGGAACAGACCACAGTCATTAGGGTTGTAGGCGTATGACACCATGTGTCGGTTCGAGTTATATTAGACGGTGGGTGGGTCACTCTATTCCGTATTGGGAATATTACACGTTCGTCTCTGCAATTTGCAAACTAATTCTGTCGTTTTTTTTAAAGAAGTTTGCGCTACGTGGAAACTGTAGTTGGGCCAGCTGCCCTACCTATTTTAAGATTGATGCATCACAGATGCATTATTAGATGGGAAGTACAGAACTACATAAAAATTAAAACGTAATAATAAAGGAACAAAAACAACAGAAATGGTGCAGAGAACACTAATTTAAAGGGCTTTTTAAGTATTTAGTTACTCTTTTTCTTCCTTCTCTCGACGGTCCACATTGTTGCAACCGCTTTTTTCTGTTGTTAGGCTGAAAGTTAAAAAAAAAAAAAAGGAATTGTGAGAAGTGAAAAATAACAGCAGAAGATTTACAACGCAACCAAGCTCTAAATTCAACTTTCAGGTCACAACAAAAGACATAATCATCAGTGCCAACCAAGACTAAACCTTTGTGTGCGTGTAGATGTTTGTGGTACGCGGAAGCATTGCCAATACTACTGGTGCGTTTCTGTATCTTGTCGTTCGTTTGTTTGTTTCTTCTCGTGAAGAGATGGCGTGACATTGTAGCCATTCTAACGCAGTCAATCAATTGCAACTGTGGGGTCGTCATCACCAACTTTATTGTAACAGGGCCTATTATTACAAGGGACTATTAGATTAAATTTTGACTGATCGAGGTGGGTTGAAGCTTGGTGGACTATTATCTTCTTGAGACACATGTTGGACTACTAGAAGCAAGTTTTAATATTATATTATAACTTCCTCAATTGAGACGTTGGTTGGATATGAATTATATTATAGAGGACAAATTTTTAATATTGCTTTATAATTTCTTATGTAATTTAATTTTCTCGTACATTGAATGTAAGGGCTTCAATTCGGAGTTTAAATCTTCATCACTATGCATCTCCTTAATGGCACTAACAAATTTCTGTACTTTAAGTTATCCACACATACATTTTGTTTCCTGGCTTTTTTCATTATGTTTTGTAGTGTGATTGAGTAAGAGCTGATTTACAAATGTTAATAGCTAGAGATATCGATAGTGTCATTCGAATGCTATCAAATTCACATATTGCATTATTATGTTTATTCATTGCAAATTTGTAGTGCAAAATCATAATGAATGATAAAACTACAAATATATATCCAATGGTAATAATAATAGTTCGATAATAGCTTATATGCATAGAAATAATCACATTTATGTAATGAAGCTCCTAAAGATAAAGTTCACTGTTAATATGCATTTGAAGTCCCCAGCGAGGACTTGGGAAAACCTAATTAACGCACATACTTTAGACAAGTGAATAATTATGTTGGTTGATTTGATTGTGCCGTAGTTTAGTTGGATAGTGGATGGTTTTTCACACAAGTAAGTCTTCATCCATCAAGTAAAGTACAAAATGACAACATTTGTCAAAAGAGAAAAAAGGAGGAGGGAGGAGGGTCTATCAGCTAAATATGCCATCAACATGCAAATCTACATCTCGGTCAATTGATTAGATAGATTCGAGGCTGTAAACAGCTAAAGAAATTCTGAAACAAATCTTCTCCACATTTTCCAGGGGGAGAGTTCGAAAATTTTTGCCTTCAAATCTTCTTTTCAGAGATGTCAATCTTTTTGAGAGATGCCAAATAGTGCGTCCTCTCCTCCTTCTTCTTCTTTTTTTTTTGAGTTTATTGGCTTCGATCGACCTTGAGACTTTCAATCAGTCAGGAAGAAGACATCAGTACCAGTTAGCCACTGTGGAAGTATTATTGGGCTAAACTAGGTTTTTTTGATAGGTTGCAATCTACTGTAAATAATGCGACCATATTGACATTAGGGTCTGATGTTGATTGCCCAACCACTTAAATTGTTTTACTACAAAATATCAAGCCAAGCCACTGTAGAAACAATTTACCGGCGGGCTATATATATATATATATATATATACACTATTATGCATATTTTCTGGCTTGTTAAAAAAAAAAAAAAGAGCGTATTTTCTGACCCATTTGAGGAATTAAATTGAATTCGCCATCCCTTTTGAACCAGAATTTTATTGGCACGATTGCAGACTACGTGTGGATTTATGGAATCAGGTTGAGTATCCGTTTATGGTCTGATCTAACTTCTTGTTGAGTATTTGTCGATATAAGAGTCACTTGATCAATTGCGGATAACTTGATGACGAGAGAAATGAAACAACCTTTTTTTTTTTTTTTCCTTTCCTTTTTAATAAAGTTTTTACGTTAAGGATATCATTGGTCCATTTTTTGTGTTAAACTAAGATATTGTTTTTTTCCCTCACAAAACCCGACATATTGGCTAGCTAGGCAGCAAATGTATCTGCCCTGGAATCAGGTTCCAAATTGACAAATGACCAAGATTGATATTGATTGAGTGAAAATTTAAAGAAGGGTTACATTGTGGTGGAATAGATGCCTACCAACACTACTGGCCCGAATGTGGTAACAAATCTTTGCTTTTCTGTTCCCCAAGTGATTAGTTGTAAAGGAAGGAGAAGCAATGGGTATCATTGGTGGCTACGTATGCTAACAATTATTCAAGAGAATCTGAACCCACCAGAAAAAAAGTTGGAATTGAACGGACCGCATAGCTAGGATTTGTATTAAACATAGGCTTTAAATATTAATGGAGACTACTGTCTTTTTATCCCTTAGTTTCTACATTTTCAGTATCCATAGTTCGTCCATCCAGCAGTCCACCACCTCTCTCCTAAAATACTGTATGCAGGCATGGAGGCCGAATATAATTTTAAATCACGTAACCCCCCCCTCTCTCTCTCTCTCCGGACGAAAGCCTCTCCCTTAAAAACACTTTTTTTTTTTGGGTTTGTTTGGGACTGAATTTAAATCCTCAATGCCTGCTGGGACCATAGTTATATATATATATATTCCTTGATGTTGTCCCATGAAAAATATCATAACTTTCATTAAAAGAGGCAAAGGTATATCTAAAGATTAATATTCTTAGATAGATTTATCCGATATCTTTATTACATTGAAGAAAATTTTTCTTAATATAAAAAGTTAGTAAAATGATATTATCATAAATATTAATTAAAATTTTATAGTTTTTGTTGTTAATTATAATTATGCGTTGTAAATGTTCAATCCACGAATATAATTCGATCCATGGACAGAACCTGAACGCTTATTATCAAAAGTGACTTTTTTCATTATTTTGAGAAAAGACGTGATTTTATGGTTAGAAGATTTAGTTAGAAGATGATTAGACTCTAATTTTTTTTTTTGAAAAATTTTAAATTTCTTGTCAAAAAATCGAGTGATGCACAACTAAATTAATAACTTGTACAATAGGTCAGACAAAATGTGTAAAGAGTTTTGACAATATTAATTAACATTTAGTTGCACACTTTATTTTATTGTTCTAATTAAACAACATGCTATTTCAAATAGAAAAATCAAATTTTCAAATTAATTTTTTTTTTAAATGCCACTCACTTTCTGATTAGTTTATTATTAAACTTTTCGTTTAAGATATGGAATTAGGGATTCAAAGAAAATTACTCCATTGTGTCAGTCTTGTCTGCAAATCTTATAGGGATGGCCAATCATGATCTTGGCCTTAAAATTAGCCTTCGAAGTATAAATTACGGGAACCCGGGGGTGGAGAGGGAGAGAGAGAGAGAGAGAGAGGGAGACAGACAGAGAGATTCAAACACGCGTTAATAACTTGGTAGGCTGGGTCCTAGTTACAGATTTCGGCCCACTGTTCAAATGCTTTAACTTTTAATCGATGCTGGCCCAGTATGAGCCCATCTGGCCCACTTCATTGCACTTGCCTTTCCGGGTTGGTCTGGGGTCCATTCTGGGGTTGTAGAGGCGTTTGGAGGAAAGAAGTAGGGGAGAGAAGTTTTTAAAAAAATTCTGCCTGGGCAACTTCGGCTTTATAGTCGTTGAGAATTGATTGAAACAGCCAGACCAACTCACAAAGAACGACTTGAATTGAGGGATTGATCTGCGTCGCATTTATTACTGGAGTTGGTGCCTAATTTGGCAGAGTGAATGAGGCCAGTAGCTGAAGGGCGTTTGATTTTGTTTGTCTATTTAACATCTGTTTAACAGTGGTGCAAGAGCTATCCCTGAAACCTTGGTTGGCAAAGTTGGTTGAGAGGGAGAGGGAGGTTCATTTAATTGATTCAGATTTCTGCATTATTTGGTAGCATCACATGGTATCAGGACATTCTGCACATAAGCCTACATATTTAAAATTCATGCAGAAAGCATAACGTGCGCTCGCTGCCACAGGGTGTAGTAACCAAACCGAGTTCTCAAACTTGAACCATCAATTGGCTGATTTCCTTGTAATTCGTAATTGTCATTGATAGTGTCATCTAATGCGTTTGTATTTGTGGTAGCCGGCCCCCAAGCCCAGACAAAGTTGAGAACTGCTGTAAGTTAGCAGTCAGTTTAAAACTATTCAAATATGAATCTCATTGTTGTTATTATAATCTAATGTGTAGAGATGGAGAGGTTGTATTTACCCAAACGAAGGATTTTGGGAAAGATTAAGATGGGGGGGGGTGTTATCACTGCCATTGAAGCTGGCACCACTTTTTTCTTCTTGTTTTTTTTTTCTTTTTTTTTTTGGGATAAGCAAAGAAATTTCATTCATGAGCATAATAGGAGCTTGCACCACTCTGTAAAAGATTGCTAATGTGTATTTAGTACACGCGACGTGACAGGATAGTATATACTAAACTAATTTTATTCCATAAAAAATATAATTGGATCAGATCTCAACACACCTCCTAATGATAATACGGCGACAAATAGGTGCGCTAAACGCACATGGTCTATTGGCATTGTACAAAAATTTATCCGGATGGGGTGCATGTGGGGCTCTCATTTGATAAATGAGTCATTCCATTGGAAGGTCTCTTGAGCGGCTTCAACTGCAGGACACATCGCTCTGCAAGGCTTTACATAGGTCTGTACCCCAGGTGACTTGAAAGAAACACAACACATGGACATGGTGGAAGAGAGCTCGAGCAAATGGCGGAAATTTTTGCTTCAAGTCATTTTCAAATTTAGTAAGTGGGGCTTTCATCTTACCGATTAGAGACTATCAATAGGGTAGGTTTCCGGGAATAGACTTCAAAGAGACAGTTTTTAATTACGAATCAACTTCGATACGTTTGATTTTCCTTTGATCAGAATGCATAGGTGCAGTTTATAGAGGATGTGGTAGTTCGTACAACATATGATCATCTTCAAATTCTCATAAAATGTGGATTTTAATTTCGATATACTAAAACGGAAGTTACTTCAATTTTGTGCGCGAGTGTGTCAAAGATTCAAATATGGTTAGAATTGCGAGTGCCAATAATTTTATGTTTAGCGCGCGATTCCATGGTAGCAAGTCATCATGAGTTTGAGGCCTTGTTTCTCGTTAGATGTGTACACACACACACATAGTATAAGAAAAGAATCATAGATACAATTCGAGTCACGGAATACACGGATAAATGGATACAAGTAAACATGGTAACTTAAGGGAAAAATGGAGTATGTCCGACACTTTGAGTAACTTAAGGCAAACAAGTCATGACTCATGTGGCATGTCCCCCAATTTCCTTTATTTTGAGAGAGATGCAGATTTATCCTATCTTCACAACATATCAAAAGTCAGCATTTTCGCTCTTTAAAAATTATTTAGTAGATCCATTCTAATTATTTGTATAACTCTTTACTACCAATAGTTTTGGTTATGTTGTGGTTAAAAAGATCGTTTGTTCTAGGTAAACTCTTGAGTTTGATTTTTCATTAAAATATTTAATGAGACTAAACATATATTTTAGATATGTACAAATTTAGGAGTAGTTAGATTCTTTTGTTAAGCTCTTAATCTTTTAATAGGTATAGTTTATGGATTAATTTGTGTAAAGTAGCAATCTATTTTAGTAGAATTGTAGAATATTACCTCTATTTTCTTATTTTTTAGAACAAAAAACAAAAATATAGCTCTAAAAAATAAGCCTCCTTATTAATGGCTTAATCATTAAGACATATATATGCTCAAATGAGTATCTACACCCTTAATATGTGAATACATAAATATTGTTGAAATAATAATTAAAATTAAGCACAATAATGCAAATCTATTTTGTAAAATTGAGTAATTCTTTTATATCTTATTTATATTTATTTTACTTTTCATTCTTTTTTAATAAATAAATAATAAATTTAATCATTGACATGAAAAAAAGCTAACTACTACATGTAAATATAGATACAATGATATCAAAATTGTTTAACATTTATTGTGCTAACAAAAATACAAAAAAAAATTATAAATAGATGTAAAATAAATAAGTAAGTAGAAAAGATATTAATCAAAAGCATGCAAAAATATTGTCTTTAAGGATATTTTGCTCCGATAGATGTGTTATCTCAATATAATATGCTTTGATGATTATCCTCACAAGATACAACATATCTTTTCACTATTGTGCACCCTATAAGTTAAATAACAGAAATAGTACTAACTTATTAAACCCAATAATTTTCAATGATCAAGATATAAGGAAAAGAAAATATGCTCATATTTTCTAAAAGGAAGAAAGTTTATAGATGTATCATAAGAAGTTGAGACAAGTTTGACAATAAAACATCTAAATTTTTTGAGAATTTTCTCTATGTAATGTTTTTATGATAGAAAAATACCAATACAAACTCTATTGATCTTTAATTCTAGAATGACATTCACTTATCCTAAATCTTTTATGTCAAAATATAATGTAAGCAATGTTTTGGCACTGGTTATCAATTCTATACCAGAACTAAATATGAATATGTTATTAATATATAAGTATATAATAATACAAGTATCATTTTCAACTTTTGTTTAAATAAAATTATCAAAACTAACAATCAAAAAATCATTAGAGGTAAAAATATTATTAAACTTTCCATGTCATTATTTAGGTGATTATTTCAACTTATATAAAGATTTAACAAACTTATAAATCTTTTTCTCTTAGTTAAGAACTATACATCCTTTAAGTTGTAACATATGAATTTCTTCGTTAAGATCATTATATAGAAATACTATTTTAACATTCATTTAATGAACAAAAAAAATTATAAATAGATGTTAATACTATTCTAATAGATGCAATTTTAATAATAGGAATAAATGTATCAAAATAATCAATATTTTTTTTTTTGTATATACTTTTTTACTAAAAACCTAGCTTTGTATTTGTTAATGGATCTATTTAGTTTACATTTCTTTCTAAAAATTCATTTACACCCTATGAGTTTCATACTTATAAGTAAATTTACAAGTTTTTATATGTCATTTTAAAGAATCAATTTTACTCTGTATAACTTTTAGCCACAAATTAGTATCACTTGAAGATATCACTTTAATGTATGTCAAGCGATCATGGTTTGTTATAAGAGTGCAAAAGTCATTATCAAATGTCTTTTCTTTCCTTTATCTCTTACTTTTCTTTAATTTTTATTTAGAAAGAGCATTATTGGATACTCTATCTAACTTTAAGCTCAGGGGATGGTACTAAATCCTTTCTTATTGGAAATTATACTAAAAAAACTTTGCATTCTTAGTCTCAATAATAGTGTTAGATTTAAGAATAACACTCTTAATAATAAGAAAACGATATACAATACTTTGTCTTGCATAACCAATAAATATGCAATCTGAGATTTTAAAACATATTTTTCTCTTATTTGATTTAGACAAAAGAACATTCTAATAATTCAAACTAGGAGTGTATCTCTTTTATAATTCTTATGGAGTTTTACTAATTTTCTTGTAAAAAATTCTAAATAATAAATAACATTTAAAAAGTATTGCCTTTTTCTATAAACTATTAAGTGCCCTTAAATTAACTAGCATGGTATTGATCATATCTTCCAAAGTTTTATTTTTTCTCTTTATTACTCCATTTGATTTGAGTGAATAAAGGGAAGTGATTTCATATATAATACCTTTATTTTCACATAAATCCAATAACAATTGTGAATTATACTTTTTTCTGCTATTTGACTTGAGTCTCTTGATTTTTTTTTTTAATTGGTTTTCTACTTTGCTCTTATATTTAATAAATACATCACACACCTTATCCTTATCTCTTAGCAAAAAGATTCTAGTATATTTAGAATAATTAGTTATAAAAATTCCATAATAACATTTGCCTCCTTTAGTCATATTATTTTTTAAATTTCCTAAATTTGAATACATAAAACTAAGAAGTTTAGTTTCTCTATAATTGATTTATAACTTTTCTTGACTAATTTGGCCTCAATGCATACTCCACACTTACTTACACCAACATTAAATTTTTTATCAAATAAAGTTGTTTCATTTTCTTAACATAAGGAACACTTACATGTGTTAATCTAGCATGCTACAAAGTATAAGAATGAATAATATAAAAAGAAGAAATATATGCATTTTCATTATTAATAATATCAAGTACATTTATAATGAAAAGTCTTTAGTTATTTTAGTCTTTTTTTACAAATAAATCATTTTTAGTCATGATAACTTTATTAGACTCAAAAGAGACTTTTACTTTAACCTTTCCTAATAAGGAAATAGAAACTAGATTGATGCGAATATTTAAGATATGAAGTACATCATTTAGTACATCATTTAAAGGCAACACCTTTCTAGATATGAGCTTAATAAGGACTTTGTTTTTACCCAGAACATGTGTTGTTCTCAAGTATTCCAACAAGACATTTTTTTTATCTCCTATTGATGTGTAGGAGATAAATGCACTTTTGTTCCCATAAATGTGTCTTATAACATTAGAATTTATTGTTCACTCTTTTAAGTTAGTGGCAACATTGATTTAGAAAATGATAATAATGATAACATCTTTTTCTACCAAATTGACATTTGATTTGTTAAGAATGTCACTCCTTTTCTTATACTTACATTGAGGGGTACAATGCCTTGATTTTTCGTATAAATAATAAACACCTTTTTTCTTAAAGGTTGGATTACTGGACTTATTATACTTTTGTGACATATTATCATATCTTTTTTTATTATAATGGTGATGATGACTGTGATGACTTTTGTATCTTTTTCTTTATTCTACTACATTAGCCTTTAATGTCATCACTTTAGTCTTTGCTTCTCTTGTTCAGATTCTATTTTTGTCCTCAATTAAGATATGAACAATTATGTCCTCTAACAATATGTGTTTCCTTTTGTATTTGAATTATTGCTTATAGTCATTCCAAGGCTATGAAAGCTTTTTATGAGATAACTTGCTACATATTTTTTTGGTAACTTAATATTCTTATTCTTTAGGTCATCCAACAATTTATAATATTCATTGATTTGGTCATAGACACTCTTTTCATCAGACATTTAAAAGTAAAGATAGTTAGTAATAACAAATTTATATGTAACAACATCCTCCATCATATATTTCTTTATTCATTTTCTCTCATATTTCTTTTGCTTTTGTTGAAAAACAATAAATATTAAAAAGATCATTAAATAATGTATTGAGAATAGTGTGACGATAAACTTTATTAACTTGATCTTATACTAAAAATATTTTATCATAATTATTAGAACTAGATTTTATTTTTAATTCAAAAAGAGCAAAACCAAAATTTAAAACATCTAAAATCGAAAAAATACTTTTTTATTAACATTTAAAGTGAAAACTATTGCAAGTCTTAATTTTAGAGGTGTTTGGTAAAAACTTAAAAGCAAGTAGAATTGAATGAGTTTAAGAAAGAATATAAATAGATTAATTAATAGTAGAAGTAAACTAACTTGTATTTGCATCCATGATAGCAAAAATATGAAATTATCCTTATGATTGTTAGTAAAAATACAAAAAAAACTATAAATAAATGTAAAAAAATGTAAAAAAGATATTAATTTGAAGTGTGCAAAAATATTGTCCTTAAGGATAATTTCGTCCTCGTAAATGTGTTGTCTCAATGTAATAGGTTACAATAACTATCCTTTTATACTAAAACAATGCATTCCACAAGTGAGACAAAAGAAACAATATTAGCCTATTAAATCTAACAATTTTCAGTAATTAAAGTATAAGAAGGTGAGTATGCTTATATTTTTTGAAATAAAGAAAAAAAACTCTTTTTTATATTACTTCTAGTTTAACATGTCATAAAAATAAATATTAAAAATAAAAATAATACTTAATGATTTATTATTATAATAGTTAGTTTTTTAATAATAAAAAAAAATTAAGTCAACCAATAAAATTTGAAGTATTTAAAAAGAGTTTAGGTTAGGGGTAAACTAACTATGTAGGGTCACTTTAGACCTTTCTTATCAAATTTGAATTTGGGACACTCATATATGCACGAACTCTTCTTTGAGTGTTTTTTTCTTTTTTAAAAAGATATAAAATAAGTATTATATTATAAATATGTGAAATAAAATTTTTATTTTTAATATTAGATTAAATTTTTTTTTAAATACTCTTATTTCCAACACATTGTTCAATGGTTGGACACATTGTCTAAGCGGTTGATCTCTCAGGTTTATTTTTCTTTTCTCGATTGGCATGCAGGTTCTTCACTGGACTGTTTTCTATAGGTATTGATAAATAGAATGGTGGCTGCTGGAGTTTCTGCAGATTGTTCTTTCTGCTGAGATATTATTGTCTGTTTTTTGTCACTAATTGGCCCTGGCTTTTCTACCTTCAATTTGTTACTAATTGCCACATTTCCTACCTTCAATTTTCTACTCACCGTCGCCCCCATTTTACGTTGCCTTTCCTCACCAGCGTGTTACTGGGCCCATCCTCCACATAGCCAGTTTCGGTAAAGTTATAAAATTTTTTTGGACCCATAGGCTCACCATTCCGCTCAAGCAGGCCTAGCATAGCCATATTTGGTCACTTAGTCCTAGTTTTTCATTGGTGCATCAGTAGCTGTTTTGTTCATAGGCAGCTGTTTTTATTGGATCATTGGGAGCAGCTGGTCGGGGGAGCATTAAGGGTCGAACTGATGCCTCCTTACTATCCTGGGATGATTTTGTGTGTGTGTGTGTGTGTGTTATTATTTATTTATTTATTTTTTTCTCTTTGGCATATTTGTGTTCTGTGAAAGAGTTTACAAGAACTCAGTTCCGGAATGTGTATTTTTGTGCAGGGCTATTGGGCACTCTATGGTTCACGTGCCTATATTTGTGTGGTGTCCGCATAACCGTTAATGGAGAGACGTTGGGTGTAATAAAATGACAGTTGACTATGGCTTTTTTTTTTTTTTCATTTTTTCCCTTTTCTATGGAAATAAGTTAAGCACATCATTAATTCCATCTATTGAGCCTAAACCAACTTCTCTTATAGGTGATCAAGAGAAACTTCAACGTACAACTAAAAGGTCTCGCCAATAGTTTTCCTTTTCGGATGGTGGTATTTGAAATTAACTTGTTTTTATGCTTTGTATTGCCAATGCCATATTAGTCCCCAATATCTGAATTCACTCTCTGTTCACGATTTTGAGATTTTTGGAAACCATATGCATTCGGTCCCATAGATCTTCTCTCGCATGTCATCTAGTGAATTTAAGATGGGGGACATTCATTTCGAAACTTGAAGTTCTTAGGATTTCAAGTCATATAACTTTGTTTTTTTTAGCACTTTTTATCATGCAACTTTGCCTGAACTTTCAACAATTCAACAGTAAGTGAAATCCCTCTGCTGCAGGGCCCAATTTCCAAGTAATTCATTACCTCTACCCACGAATCTCGCCGGCCGAAAGAAAAAAAGATTGCAAAGAATATCTCGTTTGCCTGTGGAGTGGGATTACGTGATTGTTTGATTTGACAATAAGAGATTCAATCCAGGTGGTTTGAGTAAGAAAAGCAATATCTATTAGTTTATTCCATTTGTCGCGAGATCAAGGCTCACTGTGTGACAGGATATATCGTTTGTTTTTTCTTTTCTTTTTTTTTTTATCCCATGAAGCACCACAAAGATAAAGAAACTTAACACTCATTTAATTTAATTTAGTGGTAAAGACATACGTAAAATTGTGAGTTAGGCATACGATTTGTTCCAATTTCTTACTTTTAACTCATGAAATAAGTGAGAATGCCCCAGGGAAAGGCGTTTTATTTGCCTGAAATGCTAAAAAGAAAAAAGAATGACATCGAAGCGTGCTAGGAGAGATTGTATGCATGTTTAAGGGGGCGTATGTCTTAACAATTTGAGTTAATAATTTAGTTAGTAATTTAGTCTTTTTTATACATGATATTAAAATTTAAATTTATTAATATTAAAATTAAATATAAAAATTCCCATAAATTTAATAATATTTAAATAATAATTTTTTTTATAAAAAAATTAAATAAAAATAATAATAAGTAATTTTTAACAGCCTTAATTTACATGTTCGATCATTAATATGTTAACAAAACACTTTTTATTTCTTTTTGGCAAAAAAAAAAAAAGACCTATTTTAAATGGCTCAACTATCGTACACTGAAATAATTTTGGCTCAACTATGCAGTCAAATGAAGCACCGGCGAGTGAGGGGAGTCGAAAATGGAATCTGTGAAAGGCAGTTATTACGAGACGACTCGTGCCAAGCGATGTCGTGACTGGTCAAACAATCTGTGCAGCAGCCCGGAGGCTTTTATCCGACTGGTCAACAATGTCATGCAGCCTCCCCTGCAATCCCTTTTGACGCGGCAAGTTCTAGTAACTATAGCTATCAAATTCACATAAGATTTCCAAACAATGAGCAAAGATCACTCTTGATGGCCACAGGCTAGTTGGGTTTAAGTGAACAAGTGCTAGATCGTATTTATATGTTGATCATATGCATTCCTTGTTATTGCTAAATTTGAGCTTGGAATATTGTTGATTCTACAGTCCGAGAGCACAGTTGAAACCATAGTTTTTCAATAGAACTGGTCAAAATCGTTAGGACACTCATCTATGATCTTATCGTTCGTGTACATAATAATAATAATAATAATATAAATATATATCTAAATTTTAAGTTATTTAATTGATTGTTTATATATAATTATGTGACTGTAATTGATTACAATTAGGTTGTCGAGTACAACTTGTAATTTAAAATCTTGAAACGTGGTACAATATACAAGAGTGTTATAATTCAAATGACAAAGAGTAATAAGATAACATGGGCTTGCGTGCTGTCACTGAAACAAATAGGCCCTCATCGTTGGCTGATAAACAAGCAGATTGTTCTCTAACTCAAACCCACTTGAACTCAAACCCCGAATTGGGGACACACAGTATGGCGTATCTCTATTACATGATTCTCTCTCTCTCCGCCGTTGGAACCAAAAGCCCACTGGCTTCTCCCATGCAATTGTCTTCTTGGCTCCCACCGCCATTTTACTTGGCCCTCATGCAATCTCCTTTCTTTCTCTACGTATTTCTCCTTATAAATATTTCACTCCACATTCGCAATCTCTCTGTCCATAATCACTAGTCTCTCTAGAACTTCCCTTTAAAGTACCTCGCTACGTCTTGCATATTCGTTTACTTGGTTGTTATTTCTGCGACAAACCCACTTAGTCCCTTTCTGTTTCTCAAAGTATAGCTTGCTTGCAACAGAACTCCTTTTAAGTTAATTAGTTGCTGACACTTCGAACATACAGCCTTTTATCACAAACAATGTCTAGCAGAAGATCTCGTTCAAAGCAGTCAGGTTCTTTGAGGATCACTGATGATCAGATCAACGATCTCGTCTCCAGGTTGCAACAACTTATTCCTGAGCTTCGCAATAGGGGCTCCAACAAGGTAGTTTTGCCCCTCTGTCCTCTCTCTCTCTCTCTCTCTCTCTCTCTCTCTCTGTGCATAGATTCAAATTTGAGTGGTCTTGATTTATTTCACTAAGGATAAGTCATACAATCTCACAACCTCATTTATTTTCTTGTGCTTGCCTTCAACTACCACCAACTTGAGGTGTGGGACTCAGTTGTTCCCTAGCCAGAGCTATTATATGTTTCCCTCAAAAACACAGAAAAAAAAAGAGAGTTCCCATTTCGTATATATTTTCGAATATGCAAATACATAATCTTAATGAGGCTAAATTTAAAGCTAGCTGTTAGGTAATAAATCTAAGCAACTAATTGGTTCTTATTGATGATTTATATTGTTTGAACAGATATCGGCTTCAATTGTGCTGCAAGAGACTTGCAACTATATCAGAAACTTGCAGAAAGAAGTTGACGGCCTTAGTGACCGATTATCTCAGCTTTTGGCAGCAACTGAGTCAAACAGCGAACAAGCAGACATAATTAGGAGTTTACTCATGTAATGTAATGTAATATATATGTTATCATTCATCATGCTGTCTTAATTAATATTATTGTCGTTGTCGAGGCTCCACAGCGTGAGAGTCTTATATATTAAGAACTTCCTCTCCACTCTTTAATATGTCTAGGGTTTGATTAATAGGTTTGGACTAAGTTTAATAAGCTACCATGGTCTTGGTCCATTAATGTTTAGCGACCCTTCTGAGATTTGTACTTAATTAACTGTCATTATACAGCATCTTTGTTAATTTGGGTTTTATTTTAAATTTTTCACATTATGAAAAGTATTAAGATTATCTTTAGCTTGTTCAGATACTGGTGATGGCCACGGTTCTGATGCACATAAGCTGCATTCGGTTAACTGCTGCTGCCATTGTTGTTGCCTACCCATTTAAATTTCCTGTGATGAAAAAAAAAAAACTCTCGTGAATAGCATGCCTGGTGGACCCGAAATTGTACATTTTTCTTGAAGGTGACAGACGATATAAACCCCACAATTACTCGTTTGATGTAAGGTGTCTGCGCCTAGACAGATTAATCAGTCAACTGCTGATATTAACATTAATCATAAAAAATTAATGAAAATAACGATTTAATTACCACAAATCCTCCCATTATCATGGATGATGATGGGTCTATTGGGTTGTCTCGTTTATAGTCTCTCGGAGAACTATGCCTTCAAGCGTATCTGGATGCAATACATTTCACGAAAAGGACAGCGATACAATACGTAACATGACGATGTGGATAGCTATCTGTGACGTTTACTTGCTTGACAATGCCATATACCCGCACCTTGTACTGGACGACAAAGTCAATACTATTCATTTGCATTAGGCTTGCGATATCAGAGAGACCCAAATGGTTGAAATTCGCTATATATCTATTTACAGCCCCCTCTCTTGCTACAAAAAGAGTAACAATTTAGTAAGAGTCAAAATGGCCAGAGCTATCGTAAAGCACTGGCAATGTCGGGGCAGGTGTTGATCGATTTGTGGGATAGAAGAACAAGAAAGGTGCGTGCTGGCCACACAAATATGCGTCCATCATCCCATGTGAAGATTACATGCACGAATGAAGACGTAGTGGCTTCTTGACTCTGATCAGGTGCTACAGGAATATTTTTGCCAGACTCGCAGAAAATGAGGTTAATTCGTGCCGTGTCTGTACTCTTAAACATATATAGCATGTATTGTTCGCAATTATGTCAATTTTGTTATTGTTGATGTTAAAATGAACCAAGTTGTTAACAGTTGGTGCCAAATCCTTGTCGAATTTTCTTAGTTTAAACGTACACGTACATACATGTTATAATTCACGTGATATGCTTTTATGCGATTTTCCATATTCAAATGGCGTGATGAGAGGAAAAAGAAGAAAAAAAAAATGTTGTCATCTCTTACTCAATATTGTCAATTGCATACTGTTGTCAATTGCATACTCAATGTTGTCATCTCATTTTTTCCGTTCATATGGTCAAATCTAATTACGGGTCTTTAAGCTGGCCAGTGGCACATGTTTATGCACGTTGCTTCAATTTATCAGAATTTATGTTTTCTGACCAGAAACATTTTGTATGATAATTAGTACCAAATCACAAATTGAACAATGGAAGGCATTATACTTCCTTTGAGGAGGATAACACTGCTAATGTTCTAGACAACAAAACAGCGATTGAATACACCGTGACGTGTGTCTTTGCGGATGAAATTCATCTCTGAATTTTCCTATTCAATTCAGGTCTACATACATGTATTTGATAAACATGTTTTTGGCCACTGGATCACTACTAGAGATAGTAAGAAACAAGAGGAAAAAGAACTGCTTTATAGTTTGCTGACATGTGTGGTCCATATGGTCTACTTTTTAGTAGTTAATTGCAATTTATTGCTGTTTCTTTTTGATAAAAATTAGATTTTAATCTGAGGTTCCTTCCCTAGTTCGTTAATTTGTACATTACTTTGCTGCTTTTTTTTTTTTTTTGCTTCCTTGGTGTTGGGGAACGTAAGAGGAATAAAAAGTAGAAGAGGCAGAAAGTTTTTCATCTTCTTTTAAAGAGTGTAATGTGAGAAAATAAAACTCAAATTCATTATATATAGAAATACTATATAAAATAAAACAATATTTTGATAATATTAATTTTACCATTTATAATTAAAATATTAGAAATAATACATAATTCTAGAAATACATGACTTGTAAATTATATAAAATTTGCGAATTTAATTAATTAATTAATTTATGTTCCCAATTTTTTATTCGATTTTTCCATGTTTGGATCTATTTATTAAGATTTCTAATGCTTGAAGTGTTTATTTTAACTTTTCAGAGTAGCTATTACTGTGTGTTTCTTAACAGTAGATATTAAAGTGTTTGATAATTTTTTTTAGAGTTACTGTTTACTGATAAATAGACTCAAAAGTAGCTTATGAAAAAACCAAGTGTAAGTTATTTTTTCTATAAAACAACAACTGATTGATTTTTTCTTTTTTGATGAAAAAATAAACTTCCAATAAATTCATTTAATTTTTGTAAGTAATGTCCTATATAGTCATTTTTACTATTTTAATAATAATAAGTAATATCAATTTAACTAAATATTAAACTATTTTTTTAATTTATCAATAATAGTAATCGGAAACACTAATCAATAATCAGTAATATTAATTAATAATCAACAATCATAACAACAATCGGTAAGTAAAGAGTAATAAAGCAAATTATGAGCACTAAATTTTTTGTGATTAAAGATCCGTTAAGTTGGCTAAAAATGCAATAACGTTTCTCTTTTTCCCAAATGCGAACTGATTTATTATTAAAACTTGGCCTCCATAAAGGTAAAACAAATTATATCAGATGAAGCAAGAATTTAGATGAAATCAGATTGAAAAGGGTTTGAGTGCATACGCAATGTTAGATTTTTATGCACTTAGGTCCGAATCAAATTTATGATCTATAAAAAAATAACAATAAATTAAGGGACATTGATTTGAGATTCTGTATTAAGTATTTGATACTCAAATTAATGAGGACATGATAAAATAGAAATTAACAAATAAAAAATAATTAACATTTATTTTAAAAAAACATCTAATTAAATATTTATAATATAATTAGAAGAATAATTCATACAAAACACATATATGGAGTCAAGGGGTCACATTTTTACAACAAGAAAATAGAGTTTTTATCAAGTGGGACCAAAAAGAAACATACAAAATATTATTAAATTAGACTAAGAGTTTATTAGTATCCCACAAAAATTATCTTTATCAGTATCAAAATTAAAATATAGAGAAAGTAATTTCTTAAATTATGAGTTCCAAATTATCCTCAAGGAATTGTCGTGTAAATCTCCAATTATGAGCTGATTCACTCCTGAAATCCACTTTTCAACATTGGCTTCGGGTCTATTGATGAGATTCCAAGAAATTGAAAATTCATTGCCCAACATCACCAGATGGGCTTAAATTCCAAATGTGACCCGACAAAAAAATAGAGGCTAAGGCCCAAAACTGTTTCAGGCCCAATAACCAATAAACGACGCCGGAATCACCGCCAAGTCAACTTACCCGTAACCACCCAGCAAGAACGAACCTCGTTGTCTTCTAAGAAAGCGTTCGTTCGATCCTCAGTCTCCTTCGCTCCTCCTCTGATTATCAAGTAATTACTCAATCATTAACAGCGTGAAATGCAATTTCTTTTATTTAATTTTGCTTCTTTTTTTTTTTTTCCTTACGTCTGATTATGATGAATTCAGTTCTGTTGCATTCGAGTGGCTTGTGAATTAGGGTTATGATTTCAATTTTTTTTTTTTTGTTTAGGACCCAACTAAGTGGCCACAAATGTATAAAAATTCTTTGTGGCCACTTAGATTTTTCCTTTTGCTTAATTTAATCAGTTTTTTTTTTTTTTTAAAGAAGATCATGAATCAAGGTGGATATACAGTAGAAGTTACCGGCCTATCTCCAGAAGCCACGGAGAAAGATCTCATCGATTTTTTCGCTTTTTCCGGCGCAATTGAGCATGTTGAAATTATCAGGTAGACTCATCGTCGTGATATTTCCAGCCAATTAATAATTTTACGGTTGCTTATATTGGATTTTTTTTTTTTTCTATTTGCGAGAATATGGAAACAGATCTGGTGAATATGCGTGTACTGCTTACGTGACATTCAAGGATGCATATGCTCAAGAGACTGCTGCCCTTCTCAGTGTTAGTATTGGCTATGAGGATACGTTTTGCGAAGAGTTATTCGGATGTAGTAGTGGAACAAAAAAATAATTTTGATTTTGAAAAATAGCATTATGGAGGAAAACTTTAGGAAGATTAGTGTTTCCTTTTTTTTTTTTCCTTTGGTTCAGTTTTTTGTTTTCTTTATGAATGATTGAGCCTGAGACACGTTGAGTCGGTCCTAATGTTCTAAATGGCTTTTTAAAAGAATCTATTGCAGGACTTTGCAATGAATTAATCTGCCAATACTGCTAGTTGTTGTATTGATTGGTTTATAATGATGATTATCAGTTTATGACAGCAAAAGTCTGGTAGTAGATGGTAAAGGCAGCAAACTGTTTTCCTCTGTTAGTGTTATAATTTCATCATGTTTTGTTTTCTTTTTCAAATTGGAACCTTTTCAGCTTAGGATGTATGTGTGATCTTGCTGTACACATTATGATCTCACTGAATTTTTCATTGAAATTTGCAAGTCCTAATCACCATTGTGGTCTCATTGGTCTCATTATCCCTGTGACGACGATTGGGGATATTGGATTTTCTGTAATGTCTGTGACCTTCATCTTTTGGTGGTTTTGCGAGTTAAAATTTTGATCTCTCCATCTGTTGTCATTTTTCTGGTCTTAGGGAGCTACAATTCTGGATCAACGTGTTTGCATAACACGCTGGGGGCACTATGAAGATGAATTTGATATGTGGAACAGGCTTTCGAGGAGTGAAGACGAAGAAATTAGCTCATCTGTATGAATTTTGTTCATTACTTTCTGATCCTATAACATGATTTTCTGCAAGAAATTGATTTGGTATTCTATTTTAGTACTCTACTAATTTAATTTTTAATTTTGTAGCCATCCTCACAAAGCAGCCAATTCGTTGCTAATGCTGGGGAAGCAGTCATGATGGCTCAGGAAGTGGTCCAGACCATGCTGGCCAAGGGATATGTACTGGGGAAAGACGCGTTAAGCAAGGCAAAGGCCTTCGATGAATCTCATCAAGTTTCTTCCACCGCCACAGCTAAGGTTGCTGAGCTCAGTGAAAGAATTGGTCTCACCGATACAATTTTTACTGGTGTGGAAGCTATTAGAGCTGTGGATGAGAAGTATCATGTCTCGGAGATGACCAAATCAGCTGTGTCAGCAACGGGAAGGTCAGCTGCAGTAGCTGCAAACACCGTTGTGAACAGTAGCTACTTCTCTAAGGGAGCTCTGTGGGTTTCAGATGCTCTAAATCGAGCAGCTAAAGTTGCTGCTGATATGGGTAGTCGAGGCATTCAGCAGTGAGGTGTTTTTCAACATTGAGTACAGCGGTTTATATTGTGTATTCTATCAATGGAAAACAGTACAAGACTGCTTAGTTGACAGGTTCCACGTAGAATACTGCTGTATGGTACATAGTTGTTGTTTATTAGTGGTTATGGAATGGTGACATAGTTCATGATGGGATGCATAATTTTTTTAATTGGTTTGGATGTGTCTTTGGCTCCATACTTGTTTACAGATTTGAATCCCGGATGGGGCTATTCCTCTATACATGCTTTCCAAACTAGTTTGTTCTGGCATTTGCTGAGGACTTCTTACGTGGTATTGGCACTTTTGTGTTTCAGGCAAACAAACACCAACTCATTGGTGCATTGTCCGTGCATTAACTATAAGGTGGCAAGCATCTAATATTTCTATATACCCTATTTTAGTTTATTTTGTCAATAAAAAACTTGGCTGCTAAGTTTAATAAATAAGGATTTAAATTTTTATTTTTAAAATTTTAGTTTTAATTTCTATAATGAGATTTAAAATTTATGAGAATAAAAAAATTTTATTTTATTATATAATTGAGTGCCTAAAAAAAAAAAAAAGAATTGCATAAATATGAATTGACGAGGTGAACTTGAGGCGTACAATTGTAGATCTTACGGCCCTGATCAAAGCAAACCTCGAATTTATTTACGTTGACGTTCACTAAACGGGCCCCACCCCGCACCATCGCTGGCCGCGATCTACATACGTTTCGACAGTTACGAATTGAGCATCGTCTCGTTCCTGAGAGAAGGCAAAGCTCGCGAAGCACTCGTTGGATCTTCATTCTCCTACGCTCCTCCTCTGATCATCAGGTAACTAATCAACTATTAGCAGAATGAAATGCAAATTGGTTTATTTTTCCCTAGAACCCTAACATATTGGCGAAATGATTATGATTGTGGTGTTTGTTTCAGTGGATTTTGAGAACGATCGTCTTTGAATACAGGTCCTTTGCTTTTCTCCAGTTTCCTTTTGCCTTTATTTTCTTACTTTATATACTTTCCCCCAAAGGTTGGTAAAGAAGTATATTACTTGGCCACTGCATTAGTTGCGACTCGATAGGCTTTTGAATCTTCTTGGTAACAATGTTTTTTTGCTTTGGGAGCTTTATTTACACATCAATTTTCATTTTTCTTTTTCTTCAAAGGCAGAGAAAAGGGACGGAAAGAGGAGGTGAGGGGCGGCAGAGCAGGTGGAGGGGTAGGAGCGGTGGGAGGAGAGAGTGTTATAGCCTATAAGTGTACTAATAGGGACGAGAGACATCAGAACTACTCATATTCATTAATCTTAAATGGCTCAGATCCCAAACCTTGACAATTCGCCACTCAATCTAAGATATCTGAGGTAGTTTCAACTGGAATTTTGGTTTTTGTTTTTTTTGGTTTTTTTCCTTTTCGGCTCGTTATTGAAATACAATTCCTTTTCTTTATTGTTGTTGTTGTTTCTATTTAGGGAACAATTTCAGAGAGAACTTGTTAATATCCTAAAAAATGTAAGTCCTTTCATTTTCATTTTTTTTTGGTCTTTTTTCTTCTCTTTCTGGCTTAATTTTACAAGAATGAGTTGGAGAGTTCATCAAGAACGTCAAGTTGAGTGGTTCATTCTTTTTATTTTTCCGAGAAAGCCAATTCCTTTATTTTTTTTTTTTTGTGGTTTTCTCCAAGAAAACAAACAAAATGCAAGAATGGTGCCTTTTGGTTGCTAAATAATAAAAAGTAGTCTCAATGTTTCTGCCTTTCATTTTTTTTTTTTTTTTCTTAAATGTGCAATTAGGAAAATGGAAATCTTATGGTTTTCGTATTGTACAAATTGTCTAATATTGTGATTTGATGTCAACTCTTATTTGACTGGATTGAAAATTGGTAGATTCGAGGAAAGAAATGTTTGGTGATTGATCCAAGCCTTGGTGGCTCCCTCTCATTGATCATCCAGACATCCATTCTTAAGGTAAAGTTTTCTACAACTTGTAAAGATTTAGTGCTACACTAGCTTCTGTTTGTTTTAAATGAGGAGCATGCACCTATGCACAAATTTTCCCTTCTCTTTATTTGGTTCAGGTGCAGTGAATCTGTATTGTGTGTTTCAAGTGATGGTTTAAGTAGTGTCTCCTTTTAAATGGGTAAAACAGGAACATGGGGCTGAATTGCGTTATCTTGAGGCCGAACCAATTCCTACAGATTGCACCAAAGTGGTTTACCTTGTTCGTTCTCGGCTTGATTTGATGAAATTCGTATGTTCACATGTTCACAATGATACCTCAAAAGGGCTTCAAAGGGAGTACCATATTTATTTTGTACCTCGCCGTGAGGTTGTTTGTGAAAAGGTATGCCTTTGCTGATAGTTGATTCACTCCACTTAAATTATGATTTGATAGTCTTTGTATTCTTGTGAAAATGTTGTTGTTCATGCAGGTACTTGAGGAGGAAAAAGTCCATCATTTGATAACTATAGGGGAGTATCCACTGTATATGGTTCCACTGGATGAGGATGTACTATCTTTTGAACTTGATTTTGTCAACAAAGTATGGCATAGGGCACTATCTTTCCTGAGTTCTTTCTTTTAACACGTATTTGGAGACTATATCTCTCCATTGGCTCACATTATTGTCATCACCCTTGTTTATCTGCTCTATTTTGCACATAGTAGGAATGCCAGGTTAATGGAGATACAAGCTCACTTTGGCATATTGCAAAGGCAATTCATAAGCTTGAGGTTGGTGTGACTTTATGAATCTCAAAGAACAGCCTGAAAAACAGTGTAAGGATAAATGCCCGGATATTGATGTGGGATTTACATGTCACAGTCTGTTTTTGGAATGATACCAAATGTGAGGGCTAAAGGCAAAGCATCTGTACGTGTTGGTGACATTCTCAGTCACATGCAAGTAGAAGAACCTGTCAACTCGACTGATGTAATAATGCATCACTTTATGCACCTTTCAAATATGAAATACTAATCTAATCGATTGACATTCAACAAATGAGTTATGTCCACTGCTCATTTATTTGTTGTTTCAGATAGGTGTGCCAGAGATAAATACATTGATCCTTCTGGATAGAGAGGTGCAATGCCCCACTCTTTCTTTTTCTTTTTTTTGTCTTGGTGTAAACAAATGTATCTTTTCCTTACAATAGCGAACTCCCCCACCCCAACCCTTTTTCCTTTTCACTTCTTTTTTGTGCATGCATGTGTTGGAAAGAGTTTAAGAGAGAGGATCTTGAAAGGGTCTCGACAGAGTAAGGCATTTGGCCTTTCAAGAGCTTTGGACGTTTGAGATGAACATGTCACATCCCATGTTGCTTGTGTTTTTACCCATGTGTGTGAACCACTTGACTTTCAACTTGCATCTGTGCCTAGGGGACAACAATGGGAATTCCTCCTCTCTTAGGATGTTCATTCATTCATCCATAAGTAGAAACAACGCTCCAACCTTAATGACTGCTTCTTACCTTTAAGGAATCCATTTCTTGCAGTTAATAGGGTATTAAACAGCCTTGGTGTAATGGTAAGGTTACTCCATTGTTATTTGGAGATCTCAAGTTCAAGTTACAAAAACAACCTTTTTGTGCAAACAAGGGTAAGGCTGTGTAAATTTTGACCCTTCTGTTGCACAATGCAGGGTCTTGCGTTTTGGGACTCCTCTTTTAGGGTTATTAGACAACAGAAGTTTCTGTGTCATTCCAGCAATCAATATAGTCGGTTGTGCAAAGCTCTAGTTGTTTGAACAAGTAAATTTAATAGTTCGCCAGCTTCTGAAGTTTCAAAAGTTGAAAGTTCCATTACTGTAAATGGTCTTACTTTATGTTTTTCCCTGAAAAAATTATGGTTCATGGTATATATAGTTGTCTTAGCATTTGCACCAAACATATTTGCCTTAAATATATTAGTTCAATTCTACAGGTTGATATGGTTACTCCTGCTTGCTCGCAGCTGACATATGAAGGACTGCTGGATGAGGTAAGCTGAAACAACTATGAGTAATTTCTGTACAAAGTTCTTCAATGGAAGTATGTGGAATAAAGAGTTGCTTGTGAGGGAATTGTTCTACTGATGGTCCTTGTACTTTAGTAGCTGTGCTTATTGGATCTAATTGATGCTAGAATTGCTTGTGTCTGTGTTAGACATGCATGCACACATGCTTAAATGAAGTATTGTCTTACTTAGTGGTTGTGTTGAGGTCCTATTGGCTGGAGCTTTAGATGATTTGGTTTCTGTCACTTGTATCTGATTTTGTACTTCTTAAAGTAGATAATCTCACAATTTTTGCTTAAGCCATCTCTAATAATATTAATTGCAGTTCCTGCATATCAATAATGGCTCCGTGGAGCTTGATGCATCAATCATGGGTGTTCAACAGGAGGGGAAAAAAGTGAAAGTTCCTCTCAATTCAAGGTAAAATTTACCACCTGCCCACCATTGTGAGACTTTCTCCTGTGCAATGTAAGGATTATTTTTATCCTATTTCTGGTTGATGGATGTGTACCATGAGAAAGTGGTTTATAGAGATATGACTGCTAGACACAGCTATACAATTCATTCTAACATTTTTTTGTGGTAATTTATTCTATGCTTTATACTGAGTAAATATTTGCTGATGCACATGATGGTTCTAACTATCTGTTGAAAGAAGGAATTGATCTTATTGCCTTGAATGCCTTGACTGAAATTCAGTTTTTAATCTCTGAACTTTTCCCCTTGTTTATGATTTGTTGGATGTACATTAAATTTCAGTGACAAACTGTTTAAGGAGATTCGGGATCTCAACTTTGAAGTTGTTGTCCAGGTTAATCTTTTCTTTCTTTTTTTTCTCAGTTTGAAATTTAGTGTATTACGCTATTACCTTTTTTTTCCAAACACATTTGGGTCTCCATTGTCTATAAAGTTAACATCACTTTTTTTCTTGGAATTATATTTCCTTAGTTGCCATCTGCTGTTTGATTTCAGGTTCTACGCCAAAAAGCAACATCCATGAAACAGGATTATACAGAGATGACCACTACTGTAAGTGAATTGCTTATCACCAGAATTCTCATTTCACACCATCTCTGATCCTCAATGAATGATTTTTGCCAACCCACGTGTCTGGCCTATATTTGGTTAGCATTTATAGCTAGTTGTTTCTCTTCTGCTACATGAAAGAATTTTAGAGGTCAGAATATGCTGTAGTTAGAGGGCACATTTTAATTCAGCATAGTTGGTTTTAAGCCTGATGAATTTAGCCAATAATAGTTGCAGAAAACTTCTGGGATTTTTCATTATTATTGTTGGCTGATTAAACTTTTAGGATAACATTACACTTGTAATGCATGCAGAATCAGACTGTTTCCGAGCTGAAGGATTTTGTCAAAAAGCTTAACTCATTGCCAGAAATAACTGTAAGTCCCCCCCCCTCTCTCTCTCTCTCTCACACACACACACACACACACACGTGTGCACACAGACACTCTTTATTTGCTTTGTGATTGTGGTTCTCCCTCTCTCTCTCTCTCTCATGTGAGCGCACACACTCACACTTAGATACTCTTTATGTGCTTTGCCAATGTGGTCCCTGATAAATGCTAATTTTTTCACTTCTTACTGATATTGATTCAGAGGCACATAAATCTCGCTCAGCATCTGTCAACATTCACATCAAAGCAATCATTTCTTGCACGACTTGACATGGAGCATACAATGGTTGAAGCTCAGAGTTATGACATGTAAGTTCTTTCGAGCTCTAAACCTCCATTTTTGAAATCAGATACATGTAAGTTCTTTCGAGCTCTAAACCTCCATTTCTGAAATCAGATCATTTCTAAGAATCTGATGCTTCTCACACATTGTACCATGGTTGCAGATGCATATAGGTGAAAGATGTGAGATTGTTTTTTTTTTAATTTTTTGGTTGTATTAGAATGCCACTAGATGGGTGCTGTACTTTTAGGCAGATTGTTAAGGTCTCCATTGAGGCTTTGTAAACAGCGGTCTTTGTCTTCTTGGCATGTATTTAATGTGCTGATCTTCTCCTATGGTTTCTTTACCTCAAATCTTTTTTTCCTTCTTCATTTTTGCCGGAATAACTTTCTCATGTGAAAAATATGTGCTTTTCTTCTGGTATACTTGGTCAAGCTATTTTACTCTTCCAAGTGAAACTTGTTTTCGCAAATGTTGTGTCACCAATTCTGCAATGAATAAAATGTTGCAGGAATGCTAAAACCTTTCTCCCATGTTTCATAAATCATAACCCATACCTTTCATCGGTTAGGCTTTTCTTCTTTATTGATGGAAACGAAGGATTTTTATTGTAATATGCATTATGCTATAAATGCAAGGTATTCTGTTTCAGTTTTATGGAATAATATGAGGATCTTGCTAATCTCAAACATTCCATTAAGTGTCTCCAATAAACTCTGGTCATGGAGAGCCAGTAGATGTAGTAATGAAAGCTTGCCATAGAGTTCTTTGGCTAATTATGTTTCAGTTGAGGTTGGCACCATTGTTATGAATTTTTGCGTGGACACCATTGTGATTATTCAATATGTAAAATGCTGACATCACCTTGTAAAAATAGTATAGTTGGTCAGATAAAAGTGAAACAAGGTTTCCTCCTTCATAATTTGTTATGACAGAATTCTATGCATTTGTAATTACTTGACTGATATTCATATATGCAGATGCTTTGAGTATATTGAAGAATTGATCCATAAGCAGGAATCTCTTGTCAGTGTCCTGCGTCTACTCGTATTATTTTCTGTTACAAATTCAGGGTTGCCTAAGAAGCATTTTGATTATTTGAGGCAAGAATATTTTGAATTGCGTCATTTCTGTCTCTATCTTTTGTACTTATATTACATTGAAATTTTCTATTGGTTACATATTGAGCCTTATTATCTTGCAATATTATATTTAGAGTTTCCATGCTCCTGGTTTAGGAGAGAGCTGCTTCACAGCTATGGATTTGAGCATGTTGTGACTTTGAACAATTTAGAAAAGGCTGGATTGCTGAAAAAGCAGGTTCAGTACTACTTCTGAAGCATTCAATAGTTGGTGTGCATAATTCATCAGTGGAGTACTCAAGTTAGGTGAGACTTATCAAATTTCTTCATTGTTCAAGTAATGCTTTGTGCCTTTCAGGAATCTAAAGGCAATTGGCCAACAATCAAGCGTGCTCTACAGCTTGTGGTTGAAGATACTGACACTGCCAAGTACAAATCTCTATCATTTGATATATTTCTAATGGTGACAAGCATATTAAGAATGTATATGATGTTTCTTTTGTTTCCACTATGTCTGGTTTCAAATTGTGCTGGTGGGCCTCAAGTCTTCTGCTGCCAAAGTTATCCTGCTATGCAGGATGCACTAAAGCAACATCAGGCCTTTTCTTGTTTAGGAAACAGTGTTCATTTCTGCTAGGTGGACACTTAGAATATGTTTAAGAGCCTTTTTTTTGGCAGAAATATTTACTTAAATTGCTTGATTAGGGCAACATTATAACTGTCTTCAATGTATTTAATGTAAAATCCATATAATACCTTTTTAATGGAAATGATTGCTGAAGCAGATGCTGCACTATTTATTTTGTGGTTGGAGACAGAACATTGCCGCAATATGGATGCTATTGTTAGTTTGGCATGATCTCTTGTCATCAAAATATTCATTGGTTCTTGAGTGTAATACCGTGAATTCAACCCCAGTGTTGAAATGTGACTTTGATTTGCCTGCCTTAAACAAATTTTAGGATTCATACTTGCAAAGTTCTTTGTGTTTATTCCAATTTAAAACTTCCAGGAAAACAACAAAAATTATAAGGTATCCATTTAAAATGAGGAATATTGCCACTGTATGTGTTCAGCCTTTGAAATTAAGATAGGAGAGCCAAACACATCTTCAGAACATGACATTCTGCTATTATTTTGCTTTTATTTTTGATAATTGCATTTAATCTGTCCAGTTTTCTTTGTCTATTTCTAACTTTTGAACTGTTTTCTTATGCCACAGCCCCAATGACATTGCTTATGTCTTTTCTGGATATGCCCCGCTCAGTATTCGTCTTGTTCAGCAAGCTATTCGATCTGGATGGTAGGGTCAATTCTGTGTCTTTGTTTGAGTCTTGCACTTTTGAACTATTGATCATGATTTTTCTTTTGGTAATTTAATTACCTTGTCAAATTTCTTGGAGAGATGAAAGCAAAGAATTCAAGCTGTCAACGTAGCAACGGCCCCATCACATTTTATAGTAATAATTTCAGATGTAAAGTCTGTCCAGTTTTAATATGGAGCTTCTGTCTCTCCAGCCCAAATGAGAGGAAAAAGAAAAAAAAGAGAAGAGGAGCCTAGACCCCTAAGAGAGATAAAGAGATTATGATAATATGAAAGATATTATGATAATATGACTGTTTGGAACATTATTAATTACATGTGAATGTCTATTTACTATCACTTAAAAAAAGAAAAAAAACAAAAAACAAACAAACAAAAATGTGGTAAAAGCTTAAGAATAAAATTTCCAGTGTCCTAGAGTTGGTCTATTTTGTTGGGATTTCAAATATAAGTTGTGTTATTAAAGGATCTATGTTAAAAGTGAGAGTTAGGACTAAATAACATATAATTGAAAACGACATATAAATCTAATACTTTAAGGTTTTAGGTTAAGATGTGGCAAGGTCATAAGTCTATTGCTTACGTGGACCTTACTTAGATTTCTGCAAATTTTTGACTCTCGTGTTTCTCTAACATATCCGTGGTATCAGTTGTCTTTAATTTGTCATCCTAAATGGCAGAGAGATTGTTGCACACTGTTGCCACACCGCACACATATGTTCCTTCTCTTCCCCCCTCCACCCCACTAAACCCAAGTTGATTCTCATGTTTGGGAACCTTGGTTGCTTGCTTGAGGATTTCTTGGGCCTTTGTAAATTTATTGAACATCGTTAGCTTATTTCTGCCTGTTAATTTTGCCATTGTCCTCTTTTCCCCTCTTCTTTTTTGTCTTTAAAATTGATTACTTTACCTTCAGGCGTCCCATGGAAGAAATTTTAAAACTGCTGCCTGGGCCTCATTCAGAAACAAAGAAAGTCAGTACCCCTCACTCTCAGTAGTTGATAAGATTTTCGAAATATGTTGCCTTAAGTAGCTTGTACTACCTTTGCAGAGTGTGTTTGCAAGCAGTCCATCTTTTAATTCCTTGAGAGGGACTTTGGCAGCTCCTGACAGGTATATCTAAACTTGCATCATTCTCTGCTATCTTGCTTAGTTGTCATTTGTAGTCCACTGGTGTTGCCATTGTTTTGACGGTTTTGGTCCCGAAACCCCTTATATGTACAAGCAGTATCTGAGTTTTTAATTCATGTTATATGCTTTACTGCCATGGTACTATAAAATCTTGATTATGCCACCTTTCTATAGATCAATCCTTCTAATACTTTTGGGGAAAAGTCTTGTGACTGATTTAGTTTTATCAACCCTGTTTTGATCTGCTAACTTTTCACAGATATCGATTTCCAACTTGCATGATCCAGCATTTTGATCTTCAATCACTGTTCCTTTTTTGTAACACCACATAACATATTTCAGACTGGCTGATGGAAGACGCTCCTTGGTGCTTGTCGTTTTCATTGGTGGGGTGACATTTGCAGAAATTTCTGCTCTTAGATTTCTTAGTGCTCAGGTATGCCAAAGAGTTCATTTTCTACTCCAATTTGGGACTTGTAAAAGTAATCCAGCAAGAGAGAAGACAGGAATGTCAGTGGATGGGCCAGGGTGGGGCACATGCCTCTATATCCTTGTTCCACATCCAGGGAAGGACACTCATTTGCATTCTCATCTCCATCCTTAATGAAAAATCGGGATCTCATATCCCACTCTTGTCAAATTATCATTGGCATTTGCCACTGACAGAAATATATTATCATTTGCCACTGGTCAGGGACTATTGCCTTGTATGGGGAAAGGAATCTAGAAACCTGTGTCCATCCTGAGTTAAATCTAAAATTGTGCAAACTGAGTACTGTAGGAAAGGGCTAAATTGCCACAACTCCAACTGGCCAGATTAGTAGTCTACTACTGGTCCTGGCTTTTTTTTTGGTGGATGAATTTAGTTGGTTTAATAGTCATGGATGCTTGTGGAGATATGCTGGATGATTTGATTGCAATTCAGGACTTGGCTTAATTAATAGAGTATAAGGAAAATGAGTTCTATGCAAAGACTTGGAATTATTATTCAACAATTTTTCCACAAAAGGATCGTTGTCATGTATTGTGACTGTAAGAATGAATAAGTCCAATGGTATAGTGGAAGAAGTCGGAAAATTTTCCAAATATATTTTAGGATCTCCTGGTGTATCAGAATAGGGAACGTTATTTATGTTACAAGTATGCATTACGTTGCACGTGTTCTTCAATTCTGGTTTTCAAAGTCCATGAAATCCTATGCTTGGTGGTTTCAAATGCAGATGACATGTTGCACCTGAGAGTTTAGGCTGGATTAAGCAGTTGTGGCAAATGTCTTTGCCTTAAAAGTTTTCACTCATCAGTGTTTTATTTGGATCCTGCAGGAAGGAATGGCGTATGATTTGGTCATTGGGACAACAAAAATTATCACTGGCAATACCTTGGCTGAGACATACATGGAGAAATTGGGTTGACTATATGGTACTTGCAATTTTGTTCGCATGTGTGTCTTTAGGCTAATACCTGTGTTAATTCTGGCTAACAGTGTTCAAATTAGCTTTGGTTGTCAGAATGCCTGTACCAATGACACATTAAACTGATTGATTTCCTTTTCCCCCAACTGGGTTGATCCATATACATATTTTTCTGGGGAGTTCTCGTAGGTAGATCAGTTGTTTTGTTTCAGTGGAACATTGAGCAAATTCAAATTTAAAGGTGACCTGATATCTTTGTTTTGTTTTGGATTGACATCCAAGTGCTGCTAATGTATTTGTTAGATGTTAGATGGATAGTTAATTGTTTTGATCATAAATGGAAAATTTATTGGCATGATGATATATGTATTGATAGACTGGCAGTGTTTGACTATTTTTGTGATTGTGGTTGATTATGTGTTAATGGTCCGTGGTGGTTCAGCAATATGGTTGATGGGATGCTGAATCCGAATGAAGGGTGCTCAAGTTTGTCATTGACGGTGGTGCAGTTGGAAAGATTAACTACTGGTTATAGAATGGTAAAGACTACGTCTTTATGTTGAAAGGAGTTCTTACAGATTTCCCGTGGGACTTATTTAAAGGTTATCGAAGAATGGAAATCATACGTGAATATCCTAGTCCGGGGGTTGGTCTCATGAAGTGCTGTGTTGAGAATGAGACTGCATCATAATAACAGCATTGTCTCGATGGAGAACCATTTTCAGATGACTATCTTAATTTTTTTATGAATGAATTCATTTCTTTGTCAATCAAAATCTAGTTACTTGTTACTTACTGTGCCTGTGGCCGCTTATTGGTACAGTCCAACTCACTGTCCGTGTCTTCATGCTTTTCATTTTCTAAACGGTTGGCCTGCCTATCAACAATCCTTCTTGTTTTGTACTCTATTGGTTAAGCCATCTCGACAGTGCCAGAAAAGGCTTCATTATCAACCTGGAATTTCTCTTCTCCCGCCACATTCGTTACATCACGTTAGTATAGGATGCTGCATTTCACTCTTCTAGGAAAAAAGGGGAAAAAAAATGTTGGGAGGAAAAATCGTTGTTTAGCAACCGCGGAAAGACAGAAAACCAAACCAAAATCTGGGAGAGACTCCTTTTTACTCTAGGCTTTACGGTACTTAGCTTAGTGTGTATGGCATTAACAAACAGAGTCCGTAAGCTCGAAGCAACAGTTTTAAGTTTGATTAAGATCTTGTTGCTGAAAGTACAAAAAAATTAGTAAAGGTTTTAGGATTGAATTTGATGAAGATAAAATATATTACATCAGGTCCAGAAAAAAAAAGAGCACTTTCTGAGAATAAGGGTGTTTTTGGTTTTTAGTTTTTGAAGGAAACTCTTAAAGGGTAAGTATAATGGTCATATGTATGAAATGACCAAATGATCATAAATATAATTCACAAAGGATTAACCTTTTCCTATAAACCTTGATCATTTGCTGCATTCTGCTCCTGCAAGGAGGAATTGCAAATGCCTGGTTATGTTGAATGTTTCATCTCTCACATTTTAGTGGCAGCTATTCTAAGAGTCACTGACTCAATTTAATCATCTGACATCTACTGATCTTATAAGCAAGTAAGTCCGAAAACTCACTTTTTCATTGTTTACCCCATCATTTTCACAAAAGACCGATTGGAACTTGAAGGACTACCCTAAGCGGTACAATCGTATAAATGAACAGACAACCTGAAAACATATGATGGTTGTTTGCAATGTTCTAAAACTCCTGAAAAGCTGCACAATTTAAGGCAGCTTATTAACAGCCACATCTGCACGTTGAAGGATATCCAATATACTTCCGGCCTTTTCTCTTAGCTTTATCAGTGCCGCTTTTTGATAGTTCCTTCAATGCCTTTTCTTCACAAAAATCCCTTGCAAGCTTCAACTGTTGCAGATCACCAGTGCATAGTGATCACAAGACAGTAGCAGCATTCTCCCTGTTCCGCGGAGAACCAGTCCTGATGACCTCCATGACAGCAGGAATTGGCTCAGCACGACTGATCGCTAACTTCCCTTCCTGATACTTGCAAGAATGGCAAGACTTGCCAATGCTCCATCTACCATTCCACCTCCAGCATCCTTCAGCAATCTCATCAGGGGTGGCACAATACCGGCGCTTATTGCCCTTACTTTGTTTCCTTGATAAATTGAAAGATTAAAAATAGCAGTGGCAGCATCTTTCTTTCCTCTTGGAGACCTCTCACAAAGCAACATCATAAGAGTTGGGAGAGCCCAAGCAGCTCTTACGGAGACCTTATTTTTTCCTATAACAGATAAGCTGAAAAGGGTAGCAGCTGCATTTTCTCTTGTCTCTATACTTCCATAAAGCTCCGACATTATCATGTTCTCAGGTCCCTGGATTATTGGGGGATAACAGCTCCACAACCAGTGGAATAGCTCCTGCTTCAGCAATTCTCTGTTATTAGCATTTCTCTTTGCCAGCAAATGTAGCTCTCCAGCAACTGCTCTTTGTCTTTCCAAACTCCCATTTTCCAATCTGTCTATCAGGGCAACGATAGCAGTTTGATCACAGACTGAAACTCTGCTTCCCACCTTTTTTGTTCTACAAGCCTCTTGTTTAGGCAGCTCAACACCATTGCTCTCACACCAGAAAGCAATTAAACTCTTCAAAACATAGTTGGGTGTTAGTGCGGTATGCAACAGTGTCTGCTGTGTTTTTGGACAGGTCTTGTGTCCTGCATCTAGCCGTCTTTGGATGCAGGATCTTTCATGTGTCTGCAGCAATAAGCCAAAAGGCAATGAACAATGGACACCAACAGCCAATAACCAATAAACTAATAAAACCATTAAAGAAAAATCTAGCACTTGTCCAATTGGGAGGATCACTGGATCTTTCATCAGTTCCAGAGATATTTGGCACCGGAATTCATCTGGAATGACGGGAGATCTGTGCTTCATGAAACTCTTCCCAGCATTAGAAGTATCAGCCTCTGGTACTTCCACTTGAATATAGTCCTTCAACTTCTTAAGGAGGTTTGACATCTTATCAAACCAGTCTCCTGGATGACCATCACTTGAGACGACCAATTCAAGGAAAGCAATGCACCCTTTTTTAAGATCATCGATGGTCTTCAGATGCAGCTTTTTTGAAAGCCTTCTAAGTATTGCAGGGTCAAGGTCTTTTTCTCTTTCTGTTATGGCTAAATCAAAGTCTAGCTGTGACTCAGGGGAGTCTGGTCTTCCCTTTGCTCTTCTGAATTGAGCATGCACAAGTTCAACCTAGAGGAAAGAGCAGAAATTCCCTCAATTGATAATCACTGGAAGATTACAAATGAATAATTTTGTTTGAGCAGCTGTATCCAAACCCATTGCAAATCAAGATTCTTAACTGTCCATGTAACAATTTAAATGCAGAAGAACGTGGAAAAAAACACATCTTCCTATCAACATTATGGAAAATATCATTATGGCCGTAAGTGTACCTGTTCTCGAACTTCCTCTGATAAATCAAGCTTGTAGTAATGGATCTTACTCAATGATGCTTCAATGTTCTCTGTGGTCTGATGAAACTTATCAAGGCCTGTAGAATGGAAAATTAGTGCTTGCCTCAATGGACAGGAAAGTAAATCCACTGAACAGCATTGGCATGACAAATAAGAAAATCCAACTTAATTTGACATCAACATCTTGATACCACTGATTACGAGACGGTTCAGTCATCCAGCCATGAGATAAAGACCAAAAAATTTTCAGAGAATTAACTTTACATACTACTGGATGAACACTGAAGTGTAGGCCAGAGGTTATTTTGGCTTACCGCAAAAGCATGAAATTATGAAATTACACCAGAGAAAGTTGAAAGTGACAATGTGAATCACAAACACGGGATTCTGGTTGTCCTCTTTTTCTTTTTCCATAGACCATGACACCAATGCTTAAACAAATCTATTTTAGGGCCAAGAAGATTGAGGAGGATGGTATTAGAAATCTGAAGTCCTATCCTTCAGCTATAAAGAAGCATCTCACACAAGCTTGACCATAAGCAAATCAAAAGTAGAAAAAACTCATCTCCAGATTTTTTTTTTTTCCATTCCCTCAACAAAGCAGAGAACAATTGCAACAAAAATTCTAAGCCAAGTTATTTTCATTGTAACTAACTAGATACCTAACAAAATTGACAGAAGGTATAATTTTTAACCATTTCCATTTTCTTAAACTCAAAACAATCACAAACCAAAAACCTTTCTTTCCTTATGCCATTTCAGAATTAATTAACCTGTGACGTAGAACATTTTCTTCAACAATTCCTGTTGGAGCTATGCACCAAATGGGCTCAAAATTTCAAAATGCCCAAAACTGATCCAGTCCCATTGTCCCTAGCTTTTAGCTTGGGCTGAAAGCCTGGAAGGCTGAAAAAAAAAACATTCTGAAACCAACTATATGTCAAACGTCAACACTCTAAAAAGCCCAATACCCAATAAACGACGCCGGAATCACCGCCACGTCACCCAAGCAACAACGAACTACCACTGTTCACAGCATGAAATGCAATTTCGTTTATTTCATTTTCCATTTTTACGTCTGATTATGATGAGTTCAGATCAGTTTCTTTCGAATGGGTTGTGAATTAGGTCAAGGTTTGTATTGCATTTAAGTCTGTCTGGGATTAAGTTTACGTGAATAAAGAACTAATAAGCCTGTTGATTACATTTACTTTTTTTATTATTTTTTTTTTGTGACTGCTGTGCAGGATTGGCTATAGGAGTTCTGAATCTTGCAATAATTATTCCTCAGTTAGACAAGTGCTTCAAGGATAGTTTTGTTTTACGTGAATCTGAGTTTGAAGTTGTACGCATTCCTTAAATAAAACAAGCGATGGTTGCATGGTTTTGTAATAAGCAAGCAGCCTTGCAATAATGCTATCTGCTAAGTATCAGTTATGTCTTTTGCTATTAATCTAAGTCGTCTGAATATGGATTTTTTCACATTTTCCTTCACATTCAAATCTGCTCAACCTGATTTCAAGTCTTCTTGGTTGTTCAGATGGACTGAATAGATTGGGTCGGGTCATTGGGATGCTCTCTTTGGTGGAGGCAATATACCTGCCTTTGTTCTGGCTTTCCATATGTGCCCTTGCAGGTGGTATCTCAAGCTGCCGTATCTTTCTAGTAGTTCCTTCAAGTCATCCGGTTTCCATTTTGGGTAACTACTGTAACATATACTTTGAGACGACATTGCTCGGTTGCTACACGGGCCACAGTTCTGCTTGTGAATTTACGTCCGAAGAAAGAGGGTTCTTCCAAGATGGGTACGGATAAAGTTTCTATATTGACAAAGAGTTACGCGTACATGTTCCAAATTCATTCATTTTTTACCCACTGTGTGGGCCTCTGTACTTCATGTGAAGTATAAATCATAAGCTGTAGTGAAGAGCAGATACATTCAAACGTTGCAAGTTGGGGCCAATTTAATTTGAATAAAATGGCTGACCCATCCAATCTCATTATAATCGGAAGAGAGGTTCCAGTCGTGACGGGTACAGTTAGCAAGGGCCCAACGAGTAGTCATTTCTTGTACGTGATAAGTTAGCTGTTTGTTACTCGAAAAACCTTTGGGGAAACAATAGATTATTAGGAGAAACAAAACAGATGCAATGGGTTTTATGATTTTATCAATGGTTGTTTGTTGTGTTGTGCTATTCAAGATTTAAATATTTGCCGATTCTAGGCCTCCCCCCCCACCCTATAAAAGTTACGAATGCTATGTTCCTTGTTCGAGTAAATCTGGGAAGTGATGGCGATCTATTGTCTTTATCTGTCCACTGGGGACTCAATTCATGTGTAGTCCATGGCCGGCTCTCCACCCTATGATTTGAGTTGTGTTTTGGTTTACATAGAGTTCACTTTCTTTCTAAGCGAAAAGGATTTAAGCCATAACGAAGTAGTAGTTTTGTTGGTATTTTGGTGTGGTTTTTTTAGTATCGATTTAAGTTTAATTTTTTGCTCTGTAGTTTATTTTGACAAAAAAAACCTAAAATAAAATTCAGGTGTTAGTGGTAAGTTACAAATTTGTTAACATTGAAACAATGTTCAGTATACTGATTGATACATTTATAATATTTTTTTGACCCAAAAAATAAATAAATAAAAAAGATTTAAGGGTTTGAAGCTATTCTAACAAAGTGCAAATCATGACCATCGTTCGACCATTATTCGTCTGTAAAAAGAGAACATACCAGCCTTTTGGTTTTCTTTTTTCGGTTACAAAAATAGAAAAATAAAAGTGATATTCCATAATCTCATAATATATATATATATATATATATATATATATATATATATATATATATACCATAAGAGGAATAAATTCTGCTGGCCTATGTGCAGTCCCACTTAAAGTTTTAGCGAAGAATTAAATCCATGAACTTTGGAACTATGACGAATGACCTCCTTACAATAACGTTCGGTGGTACGCAGCCAGCCTTTTGAATGGCTAATTCAGCCACAGATCTCAGCCGTATCTCAAAGGTAATTTGTAGGAAGGTATCATAAGACCCGATGAAAAGAAACATATGCAAAACAGTAAGCAATATTAGAATGAAAAATGAATCATTGAGGTAAAAAGAGAGGATGTCCAAGGTTTGATATCCTTTCGGAGTCTGGCTCCCAAATTCTGTGTGTTAGAATTTCTATGAAATTGTGTCCGCTTTACTTTATGCGGGGAAATTCATGGGGTTGTGATGAAGACTGTATGGTAGCATTATCCTCTACTTAGTTGTGGCACATCCAAGAAGTGCCGTGCTTGACGGGCGGCTCTAATTAATGGAGGGTGACCTTTCTTTCAGAAATGTAAGAAAGGTCAAGCATCACCACCAACATGAATCAAATATTTTAGACATAACGGGTACGGTAGTTGACAAATCCCCATCAATCCATATTCGGTTGGCTCAGAAATTTGATGGGAAATAAAGAAAAATTTCCCACTGGGAGACACAGAGTTGAGTGACATCAAGCAGAGAGGGGCACATGGGATCAACGTATACTGACCCAGAACCACGAAGGCATGTGAAGGAGAAGATCCGGCTCTTCTTTAAATACAATTTTAGGACGATTCCCTCTTATTTCACTTCGAACAGTCTATATATATGTATAATACCCACAAAATGGTAAAAGAAGTAGGGAAAACTGGCCAAGAACATGGATCCACCCCATTCCAATGGGGCACCGTTTAGCTTCCAACTAATAAATTCATGTGATGCTTTGAGTGCAGCTTGTCCTTAGGTCAATTTGAAAGCAGTATTTTTTGGGACCTTTCCCACCCCAATACGCAGATTGGCGGGTCATATACCATTCATTTCATATCAGATACACATGATACATCCCCCAGCTGTAGAATAAGAGCTTAGCCAATGATTTTCCCAATCAAAAGGATCCCCACTTTTACACCCCAAATAGTGAGAAAAATGAGATAAAAAAATAATAATAAATAAAGTCCCAGAGTCCCACTTCCAACGATAACATAAAAATTCTCATGCATAAATTCATTTTATCAATGAAAAAATTTAGACGAATACAAAAATAATAGATTAAAATAAATATAAATAATTTTTTATTACACACAAAATATTTTATATAATATTAATATTTTATATATAATATAAAAATTATTTATATTTATTTAAATTTATTATTTTTGTATTTATCTAAGTAGACTCTTTATTAAATTAGTTTTTAAGTTGTATGGACATGTGAATTATAATATCTTTTCAATAAAATTAAATTTAAAATTTTTAACTAATATTGCACAATGAAAAAAAAATACTCACAAATATATTGGACTCATAAAATTAAGATGAAAAGGAATATGTAGCAAAAAAAATAAAAAAAGCACATGCGAAAAATACATAACAGAACTCCAGAAAAAATGAGAAATTTGTAAAAAAAAAAAAAAAAACTCAAAAAGTTATTCTATTAGATACAAAAATAATTTGTAATTGGTTTCAATATTATTAAAATCCTTAAATAAAAACTTTTAAAATATAAGATCAGTAAATATTATTCTATGTAGCTTCAGAAATTAGATGTTAATAAAATTGACTAATCAAAATTTATATATTTTTAACTTGATATGTACTTTTTTTACATCACATTTTGAATGTTAATATTATAAACATTAAATTTCCTCTAAGTCTTTTCAATGTATGCTATATTTTAGTATTTACCATTACTTAAACTAAGAAATTAATCTAAAATAATATAAATATATATATTTTTTAATTAATTAATTTTAACAGAAATTTACTTCTAATCTTAAAAATAAATACTAATATATTATAACTTATGAGTAAGGGACACGTTCAGGTGAAATTCCCACGAGAAGTCAGAAGCAAAGGGCCAGCATGGAAATGAATGACGACTTTGGCTTTCCCAATGTCGAAGCACAACTTTCAATTTCCTAACATCCCATCACTATGAACACTGACCAGCAAAATCGCCAGGCCAAATTACATCATCAATGAATTTTTGTGCGTACCACCAGCCTTGTGGCTAATTTAGCCAATTTCTTGGGGGGCCATGTGTCGGATACTCGAATTCTTTTCATACGAAAAAGTTAGTAGCCGGGGTTGTACAGAACACAGATTCGACAGCGGACTTCACAATCAAAATGCAATTTCTTTTTAAAAATATAGAATATGTAATTATTATTATATAATATAAAAAATATGTAATAATTATCGTATATCGCGTAACTGATTAACTGCTAATTATTGCACATTATATGATAATTGTCAAACGTTTTTTTTTTTTAATATTATCGTACATCCTTTTTTTTTTTTTTCACAAAAGAAACAAAAAATGGGTCCAATGCGTCCTCTCGGACAAGGTAATGGACCCTTTTCATATGGGTCCAATGCGTCTTTCACCTTTTACGTTTTGACGTATAACAATGGGCGAAAAAAAGTGAAGTAGAAAACATGTTAGGGAAAGAAAAAGAAGAAAAAAAAAAGGAACAGTTATCAACCGTGCCATTGTGAATGCACGTCTCTCTGTTATTGCACTATTTGTGATTCGCAGCCTTTGCAAGGGTCATCGATTCTAAATTGTACAATAGTAATATTTTTTCGGTCCTTTCACTGATTGATGATTTTGATCTTTCCCTCTTTCGGTAGACTCCCAAAGTAAGAGAATTGAAGAGGGAAGAGGCATACACCTCCCCCCATCTAGACCCTCAGCTAGTAAAACCTGTGATTTTGGGGGGTGCAGACACCCAATTATTTAATATCCGGAAGATGAAAACCAACTCACTTTCAGGTCCCATGATGACGGTATTTATTGCTTGTGAATGTCTCTTTGCTTGCAAAACAGTGGCAAAGAAATCATAATTGGCACTGTTTCTTCACCCCCACGTCAGTGAAAATGGAATGAAGCTGTTGTTATATGCTACACTACATTAGTAGAGCAACGACCAGTAATACATATATAATTATTGCTACATAAAAAATGAGCAGGCCGTAATTGTTTACATTATTTCCGGAGTAAAAGTTGATTGACTTGAATATCTTAAACATAGCAAGATGCGTAACACTCGGAGCATGTCTTTTTCTTTTCTTTTCTTTTCTTTTTTGAAAAAAAAAAATCCCTTTTGAAGTTGATTCATGGTTTATGGTTCTTGAATTTATAAATTACAGATCAGACTTGACGGCTTGAGGATGGTTGTTTGCGATAACCCTCACTCAACTGTCACTAAATGTGGTGCTCTGTTTAGGAAAGGCATAATGTGACAATTGAAACGCAAAGGGGAAGAAAAGGTGATAGAAATTCAGTAATCTAC
Source organism: Bruguiera gymnorhiza (assembly GCA_020883675.1). NCBI lineage: Eukaryota > Viridiplantae > Streptophyta > Magnoliopsida > Malpighiales > Rhizophoraceae > Bruguiera > Bruguiera gymnorhiza. The sequence continues at coordinate 571,173 of JAIRCJ010000180.1, forward strand.
ATAGAAGAGAATTTTTATTTTAACTCTCTTTTTTTTAGTATGATTTACTCATAATTTTAAATTATATAATAAATAAATTTTACTTAAAATTAAAAATAATACAATAAATTTATATAATATAAAATTATAAGTAAATTATACTAAAAAAATATATAAGAAGCACCTAATTAAAAGGCCAATGTTAAATTGTAATTACTCATCATAGCTGTATTCGACAATATTTCTATTATGGTAACTATTTGAATTTTAAATAACTCTGCCGCTTAATTAGGGATAGATTGCAATTGCATTTGTTATCATAGTACAGATTGGTTGCAGAGCGACCAAAATATAATAATAATAATAATGATAAAAGAAGAGATTGGTTGCAGAGCATCATCAGCCATCCATAATTAGAAACTTTAAGTCAAAAAAGAAAAAAATTCTGAAGGATTTTATTGATCATTCGCGTGGGTTACAAAAGCCATCAAAGATTTATAGAATGGGTACAAAACCCATCAATCAAGAATATTTATGTCGTACCTAACGATGGTTCAAAAAAAGCATATTTGTGCCAAAATAAACATATGAATGCTAAATTCAAGACATTAATATCATCAATTTGGAGATGGGAAGTCCTCTACTGAATTGGTGCTCAACAGATAGTTTCAAGCTCACTTCTGATGGTTACTTAGGACATTCACATCTGAATTCAATGCACACTAATGTTTGAGTGGATTGATGTTGAATTGCCTGTCAAATTCACTGACAATGTATTTTGAGAGTATGGAACGTCTGAAGTGAGGATACAACCTGCCATTTGTGTTTTGAAGGGTATGGGGGCTTGGTATTGTGGCTGAACAGGAGGGAAAAACAATGGGGATAGAGATGGACATAAAATGAGAGCACAAAAACCAAAAAGACCAGCTCTTGTAGGGTTATAGCAGCTGGGGTTCTCCTATTTAATTATTATACATTTTTTTTCCTTTCTTCTTCCTTCTTTCACACACAAGCATACACACAAGGAGCCACTCCAGAGAGAGAAGGGGCCCCTCAAAAAAAAAAAGAAAAAAAAAAGACAGATGGGGATAATGGATGAGAAAGAACTTAGTCTGAATGCACGACACTTGTTGGTGGGTTGGGGAGCAAGCCCTGCCCCCCTCCTTGGACCCATCCCCAGATTCCTGCCCCTTCTTTCTCCCTCTCACACACACTCTTAAAAGATGAACATGCAATCCCCTTTAGGCCCCCCCGAAGAAACAGCCAACTCATTTCTCTTTTCTCTCAAGTTACCTCTTTCTTCACACAACTAGAACATCCAAAAAAATCATGCATACTGTTAGTTTCTCTTTGCAAGGAACTTCATAACGTTTTCACTCTTCCTTCACAAGAAGAAAAAAAAAAAAAAGGCAAAAAGTTAAACATCTACCTCCATCTTAAAATGGCCAATCCATAGTCTTAAAATCACCCTTCTCACTATCTAACCTTCAAATAAAATTTCGGAAATGTTATGCAAATGGGCTTTCTTGACGCTGCCAGATACTTGTTCACAAAAATGTCACTATCACAATATTATAATTATTAATTATATATTTATATTAATTGAATAAATTATCACAAATAATAATACAATTATAAATATATAATTAATAATTAAAATAGAATTATCTCGTCGCACCTTTGATGGGATCACTAAATTTCCAATTTCCAAGTAACCCACTTTCAATTTTTAAAGTGCGATTAAGAAATTAAAAAGAAAAACCCCTTGCCGTCCTTGAACAGTGGAATCAGTTGCCTAGTTGAAAGTATAGTGTGCTATTCGTAGTTTTTCTTTTCCATTGTCGGCTTCGCAAGTATAGAAGAAAATAAAGAATATGAAAATGATCGAAGATTATTGGGTACACACTCCATGAAATATTTATGTACTTGGATCATTATAGAATAACACGAATTGGTACAGCGACTCGGCTTTCATTTCAAATCTCTAATCGACATGATCACTTCCTCTACCTTCATTTATCCAATGTATCACCATCAATTAAATAGTACATGGTAATTGTGAAAAGGCCAGCCTTCGCGTAATTATTCCACCAAACTACCCTAGTGTTTTGAGTTAGCCGATTTCCTTAAGGCAACCTGACATAAGAAACTTATCCGTGTAAAGCCTCCCTTAGCTTGCTTGCTATACTCCAAGTACATGTGTTGTTTTTAGATGCGCTCTGACATTTGTACTGCAAGACGTGTCTAATACCTGTAGGAGCCGTGGCCTAACAATACTCTCCCACTCCCACCACTTCTGGCACTTGTTGAAAGATCGCACCAACACTATTTGCCGAAGAGCACCTCAAGCGTGCCAACTAGGCCAACATCTTATTTTATTGACCAACAGAAGCCCATAATTAAGCTATAATTATTTCATTTCTCTCTTTTGACGAGGTAAGGTTTACGCAGATACACACTTCTGAAGACTATTAATTCTAATATCAGAGTATTGATGCTGAGTTTTTAGTATTTTCATTGTTTTTCAGGTTACAGACCCTCGCCGAAAAAACCATGACTAATTTTTTCAGCAGTAAAATATCAGGCGATTAAAAAACAAAACATAATCAGAGAGGCTGATCTTAACAACTTCCAAGAAGAAAAACATTAGCAGTAAAAAAATCACATAAAAGATGGGAATTGCCTCTTCATGTAAAAAGATGTGAACTATAGCATCGTCACCCATCTCTCTCTCTCTCTCTCTCTCTCTCTCTCTCTCTCTCTCTCACTCCCTCTCGCCCCCCACTCCTCTTCTTTTTCTCTGAAAACTATAAACTATAAAATAGAATTGAACCTTCCTAAGAACTTTAAGGTAGATAAGCTATCCTTGAAACCCAATTCGCACATCTTCCCAATTGAAGAATTTCCTATTTTCTTTGATATTTGACAAAAGGGTCTTTGTTTTCTGCTCTGATATATCGAATAGTCTGCAGATCGAGAGCATCTTCGTCTTTCTTTCCACCAATCCACACAACATGGTAGCCAGCTAATTATCATCACAGCTTGTCAAAATAGTGGCAGAAACCTTATGTCATGACAAGCAATGGGATGGCTTTCTTTCCAGCAAATTTGATGCTTCAAACGCCTCATGAAGATGAGCATCAACCCCCCACTTCTCTCAATCCGATCCTACCTCAGAGAGACTTTCATGGTATATATATATACCTTCTCTCTGAGATTAATGCTACAAGAAGTGTGTGCTGCGTGTGAGTTTCAAAAATTTTTTATGGTTCTTTTGGGTGCAGGAGTAGCATCATTTCTTGGGAAGAGAACAACTTCATTTTCAGGTATTGATGTTTGCCATGAAGAAGTTAATGGAGAGGACGAGTTGTCTGATGATGGCTCACAGGTAGGAGAAAAGAAGAGGAGGCTTAACATGGAACAAGTGAGGACACTTGAGAAGAACTTTGAGTTGGGAAACAAGCTTGAACCAGAGAGAAAAATGCAGCTGGCTAGGGCTCTTGGTCTGCAGCCAAGACAGATTGCTATATGGTTCCAAAACAGGAGGGCTAGATGGAAGACCAAGCAGTTGGAGAAAGACTATGATCTTCTCAAGAGAGAGTATGAAGCTATCAAAGCCGATAATGATGCCCTCCAAGCTCAGAACCAGAAACTGCATGCAGAGGTTAGTTTCAAATACTTCATCTTCAAGTTCAACCAATTTGAATTTGCATTTTTATCTTCTGTGTTTACTTCAGCATTTTCTTTGGTTATTCTTAATGGATGTTTTATGTAGCCTGTTGGTTTCTGGAAGAGAATTAAATAATGAACTGAATTATCATAGTTCTGCAGAATTAGTTTGGAGATCATCGTCAGTTGTTTATGGTTTATGCTTTTGACTTTTCTGGAATGATTTTTGAGTACTTCAACTGAGCATTGTTACTTATAAAGCACTTTTTCCCTATCATTAGTGCAACTTTTTTGATAGGTTGATCCTACCAATAACTTTAATAGAAATTATTCAAAAGTACTCGTTGAAAGAGTGATTGATCATGGATTGAAGCTTGAAGGGTAATCATGAGCCTGAAAGTTAGATCTTTTTTATTATTATTATTTTTCCTTTCCTTTTATTTGTTTCTATTTTAGAGCTTGCTTTTATTTTCAATTCGATCTTCTTGGGATTAACAGATGAGGATCTTTTAGTCTTCTGCATGCAAAATGCTTGATCTTGATTGGGTAATTCATTTCATGGATGTAGATATTGGCACTGAAAAGCAGAGAACCAACTGAATCAATCAACCTCAATAAAGAAACTGAAGGTTCCTGCAGCAATAGAAGTGAAAACAGTTCTGATGTCAAGCTGGATATCTCAAGGACGCCAGCTATTGACAGCCCCCTGTCTAATCCTCCAACAAGTAGACCTCTTTTCCCAACGTCATCTATGAGGCAACCTACTGAAGTAGCAGTGGCACAGCTCTTTCAGCATAGCTCCTCTAGGCCTGATATCCAGTGCCAGCAGAAGAATATTGACCAAATGATCAAAGAAGAAAGCCTTAGCAACATGTTTTGTGGCATTGATGATCAGTCAGGATTTTGGCCCTGGCTTGAGCAGCAACATTTCAATTGAGAAAAAAAAAAAAAAACCCCAAGATGTCATATCAGAAGGATCATCATATACTTATTATGCAGTTGGGCAGCAGCCCCTTGAGATGGTGATTGAGAGGGCAATTACATGTTTTATGAGTTCAAGATACTCGATATATGTCGTGGTACTTGCTTAGGCTGTTGTATAAATTAGGATGTATCAAGTTGAATTTTCAAGAGGAGGGATGGATTTTGGGGAAGGGGGTGTCTTTTGTAAGGAATAATGTTTTTTTTTTGGTCTTAATTTGAGTTATATACCATGCATATGTTTTCCTTGAGTAAAGATAAATATTTTACTAGGTTGGATCATGGAGTCCAGGTGAAGATATATATATATGTGTGTGTGGAATATAAAAAAGAAGAGATTTTTTTTTTTTAATTTTATGCCCATGCTGGTCCTCCAATCAAGTCACCAGTGACATGGGCATAAAATTTAAAAAAAAAAATCTCTTCTTTTTCATGTTCCTTCTTCGATGTCTTTTTTTGTTTTTTTGAACATCTCACATCACTTTCTTTAAAATCCTGTTAATGATTTATTTGCCAATTTCATCATTTCAGTACTAACATATAGCAAACCAATGGTGAACAAAGATCTGTTTGAAGTTAACGAAGTATCTTGTATTATATACTCTGGAAAGAGCGTGTGAAGAAGAGAGAGAGAGTATCAAGCACACAACCCAAGAGAGAAAAATGACAAAGAGAAAGAAAGAGAAGAAAACAAAGGATAGTTGGAAATGGTCATTGTCGTGAGGGGGACGCCAGCAAACTTGTGCTGACAGAGAAGGGAATGGTATCCAAAAGCCCCATACAATGTAAAATGTATACGTGACCCCTCTTTTGGCGCAGAGCATAGTCTATATGTGAAAAGTCACATATTTCCAACCCTCTTTTTTGGGGGTCTTTGATTAATAAAGCATTCATGTGACCCACTGTCCACTGCCACCCACTCTCTAGCATCCAACACAGTCCTCTTTCTGCCCTTCCAGCCACTTTCATGCATCTCTCACAATCCCCCTCTCTTTATTCTTTCAATGTCAGTTCCTTTTCCAAACAGTGCTGCCCTGTTCAATTTTTTGGGTTTGTGACTTGCAAGCGACAGAAACAAAAGTTATTTATTTGTCAATTGCATCGTGATTCGCAAGATATACAGGGAGAACCACAGAAATTACATATTTAACTTTTAAGTGAAACAAATAAGATATCTATCTTTTAGTTAAGCTGGTGAAAAAGTGTCCCTAAGAGTAGAGATTTTTACTATGCATAGTTGGTCAGACAATCAAATCATATATGTCTCTAAATAATTAAAAGTTATAACTGTCAACTTTATATATAATTGCATAATGACAGTTAAAATTCAAAAATAAAAATAAAAATAAAAATAAATACTCAGTGAGTTTTTTAATAATTTCTTTTTGTACTTTGTGACTAATAAAAATTAAAAATTAATTTCTATATTTGTATTTGTCTCTTTTGTGAGAATTATCTTATTAAAATCCTTTGCATGTACTTAAATTGATTGAGACTAAATGTGACTTAATGTTATCACAAAATTGTACGAGGTAAATGTTATGTGAATAGTCTACAATAAAAGATGTATTAGTGTTACCATATCGTGTGGCAAGAAATGTCTTGTGCGCTCGGTTCCAATTAAATTTTAGATTAGGGTTTCGTGGTTACGTTAGTGAGTTAAGTTTAAGGTCCCTGTTGGCATTGAGTTACCTGTCTACTAGCCTTAGACCAACAGGATTCTTATCCATATGCAGTTAACTATCGTTTGTCACAATTTATAGCCCTCGACTCGCATGACATTGTTCCTTATCTTCTGGGCAATGTTTGTCGTTGTTGTGGCGGGACTGGCGGCTTTCAGTAATAAGACTGTTCTTGTTCTTCTTTCCCAATTCAGCTTCACATTCTCTCACCTAAACATTTCCATAATTTATATTGCGTCCAGTAATTCGTTCTTTAAAAGAAAAAAAAAAAACAAACATATTTATTATTCTATATTTTCAAAAAATGAATCTTGATCAAAAAAACATTGAAAACATACTCAATTCAGTATTAAGTGTGCCTTCTGTTTCTATTGATACCTGATGCCTCCATAGCTAGAAAAATTATCCCCAATATATTAGTTTATGTGAATTACTATAAATGTTTTTTAGTGATGGTAAATACAAAGATAATCATCACAACATCTTTTGCATTTTTTGTTTTTTTTTAACATGTTAGCAACAACTGTAATAACAGAAATAGCTTCATTCTATTAACCAAAATGATCAAATTGCGTACACGCAAGCAAGCGTGTGACAAAATACGAAGAAAATATTCATACTTTGACGTTAATTCTGATACCCTAGATAATCAAATGTCAAGTGTGCAAATTGAGCCGTTGTATATATATTTTTGTCATGGCATCATGTGATAAAAGTCAAGATAATATCTTTAGCAACATAGCTGGAAACTTTTGCATTAGATGACAGTTTTAATGCTAATATACAGCTGTTATTCAAGCTTAAAATATTTGAAGTGGCTAAATTAAAATAATAATCACCGAGGAGAGCTAGCTAAGTGGCCATGTGCATAATGGTTTGATTCATTAAGCAAGCACTTTATCAGAATATGATTTTTCTTTTTTTTTTGGATGAAAATATCAGAGTATGAAATTAGATTGTCATAACATAAAGAATTCCCAGCTTGTTTGTCATTATTGTGGCCAAGATATTAAGGGCAACATGTGACAAGCAGTAACACAATGCACCATAATATTGATTAGTTAATTAATTGCCACAATTTTTGATATTCTAATTACCCATTTGCAGCTTAAAAAAGTTCTCTAACATTATAGTGAGGAAAATGTATTTAAATGGATAAAAATCTAGTTTCACTTGAAATGCTAGTTTGGGAAGGCTGTCTTGCTCATTTTAAAACGGAGAAACCTTTTTTTTTTTTTTTTTCATCAAAGGTTTCGAGGTTGATTCGGGTCTCTACTTTCTTTATGTGAGAAATCTGAATTGCCCCATGTTAAGGATGTGTTGGGCAAATCTCAACGAAACTCAGTTGATTATAATTTAAGTAATTCAATATAAGGTGGCTGAAACACGAAGAAAACAACAAAAAAAAATCCTATGACACGCAGATAATTTTGGGTGGATTGCCTTGGGAATCTCCCACATATCAATTGATTATGTATCAATCATGATCAATTGATCATGGATCCAACATGAAATTGTCATGTTTTTCATAGGTAAAATTGTGACATTTTTATTGAAATAATAATGTTATAGGTTATGGTTTGAGAACAAAATAGTGTCATCACAGGTGCTATTCTCATTTCTAATCAAAATTGCATGCCACCTTAACCATAGCATTTAAGGTTTCCCACTTTACTGACGTGACAAGTATTAATTTCTATGTTAAAAATTTGATATATAACAAGATTTATGAAAATCGCATCATATTTGTCACAAATTCGGTTGTTGGATACTTAGACTCTCACTTATGATGAACCAAATTTATCAACTCTGTACAATTAGTCACTTAAACAGAACAAAAAAGCTAGTGGAACAAAACGCTTCTGAAAGTAAATCAAAAAAATTAGTTTAATTATATTAAAGTCATCTAAGATGAAATTTTCAAATTTAAATTTTAGTTTGAGCCTATTAACAACAAGAAAAACTAATCAGATGCCTCAAGGAGAAAGGTCAAAGAATTTGGAAAAATCCTCTAAAATGGAAAGAATTTGATCTTTGAATTTGTCAGAAAGGACCCCTCTGTGCTTGGGCCTAAAATAGATTTGGGTTTGATTCTATGTTATTAGACATGACCAACTTGATAAGTCCACATCTCTTATTTGGGAAGCTCGGTCCAGTGACTCAAGAACGTGACAACACCACCCCAAAAACACAAACTCACACACGACCAAAAAAAACAAACACCTATCCTTTGTAGACCGACGAATGCTCATCAAGTCAATTACAACAACTTTACCGTCATACGTCATGCAAACGACAGTCCTATGAGTGGCACCATGCAACAAACTGGATCAAATGAACATAAATTTCTTATGGTGAGATAATGAGTAAAGGTAGAAGGTGTACTTAATCCAATAAGAAACAATTTGCAAGGTAAGAGATGCTGGTAGTTTGGGTATTCAACATGTGTAACCAACAAACAGAGTATTATTGGTGAAATTGAACTAGAGTTTCTTAAAGGAACCTAATAGCTTGTGGGTTAGAACATTGATAGGAAAATATTGTCGACATAAAAATCAAAGTATAACCTATAGACATTCAACCTCCCATATTTTGATAAGTATGATCACTGCACAGGCAGTAACGATAGAAGATCTAACATGATGAGTAAGGAACAATCAATTGATGAAATTTTAGACAAATAACTAGATGGGTAATGGTGCTTTGTTGAATCACGTCTTGTGCACATTAAGCTTCAACGATTTACAAGCCCCTATAGCGGCCTTTTAGACACATAAGAATGATGAGATTGGTATAAATTGGCGTGAACATTGCCTCAGGAAATCTTACAACGGATGACATCTATCTACCTACGTGATAAACCAGAAAATGAGGATGTGATAACATGGAAGGGGACAACTAATGGGAATTTCACAGTCAAACTAGTATATCATTACTTACTTCCTCCCAGGAGGAGGATGTGATAACATGGAAGGGGACAACTAATGGGAATTTCACAGTCAAACTAGCATATCATTACTTACTTCCTCCTAGGAGTTCTAAGGTAGGGGTCACCTTTTAATTTAATATAATCTAGAAACATTTATGTTTAGAACGAATCGAGTGTTCTTTTTTTTTTTTTTATGGCAGATCTTATATATTAAGGTTTAGTGCAACTATGAACATAGAGGACTAGTAAAATCAAATATTTGCCCACTATATAAAGCCCATTCTGAGACTATTGTACATATTGTGGGACTGCGAGCTTGCGACCAATCTATGGAGGGATCTATTTCAACTGGTTAAAAGGAGTTCATTTTTTACCGGAAATTTCCAAGACTAGTTGCTGTTTAACTTAAGGACCGAAGAAATAGAGGAAGAGTTTGAAAATTGGCCTTTCTTGTTTACCATAACAATTTAGTGGATTTAGAAGTGGCGAAATGAGCATGCGTTCTTGACAGTTTAATGCAAGGTATATAGAAACATAGGTACATGCCAGTTTTATCGTGATTGCCAAAGATTGAATTTAGAAGGACCCCATAACACACGTAAAGGCTATTGAAGAAAGGACTTGGTTGGCTAGAACCCACTTGTAATAGGATGGATTGCATTAAACAATGATAGAGCATTGTAAGGTGGATCTGACCTTGTAGGTGCTAGTGGCCTCTTGCGGGACTATAGGGGAGTATGGTTGGGGGGATTTTCACTCAACATTGGATCAACAAACTCTGTAACGGTAAAACTTTAGGGCATTCTTCATGGCCCCTAACTAGTATAACAATTTGGAGTGAATAAGTTAAGGATTCAAATTAACTTAAAAATCACAATGACAAATATCCAATAAGGGGTGCCTGATACACATCCCTAAGCAAATTTAATCAACAACCGTAGAGAGTTGATTCATAAAAGGTGGGACATTTAAATTAAGCATATGTATAGATAAGGCAATCAAGCAGTGAATTTTCTTACTAAGCATGCACTTACCCTTCTGTGGGGTATCCATTACTTGACACAATCTTTATTACTTTACACAATCTTTATTGGGACTAAAATTGATTTTGCAAAAGGACATTATAGAGGTGCAGTGACCCAAATTAGTGCCTATGAAGCCTTCATAAGTTGTAATTCTTTGGCATTTTGCAACGTAGGTTATCTATAGAACATTAGTGATCACAAACACACAAAAAATTAAAATAAAATAAATTACATTAAATTAAAAGTATTTTTCGCTTAACTTCTCTCTTTTAGGGATGTTCACAATTTGTCCAATCTGTCGAAAACTATTAAATTCGAACTATGTGAATAAAAGCTAAAAACACACACACACACACACACAAACGTAGATGAATAGTCTTCAATTTTTGAAAGTTGCTCCTAGTAGTTTGGATGCAAATTAGAGGTTTTAGAAATTACCAAAAAATGATCCAATTCATCATATTTACTTAATTTCAAAACTTTATAGATATTAACCTAAATTATGTCATTTTGTAGATATAAGTTGTACATTTTACACAGTAATTATTCTTTGCAAGATGTTGGTTTTTGTATCGGATTAATTTGAGACAATATTACAACTTTCTATTCCAAGAATCATCATTTTCACCTTTATCCCAAAATAATGAATAAAAGAATGATATTTTAGACACATACCCATTTACGTTTACCATTGAGTTTACTAAATATATGATCATTGGTCCATACCTAATTTTACATTTCCTAAAAGATTTTTTTTTTAATTAGACACATAACTTTTTGTCATGAATCTTAGAATTTAGGTTTTAGTTTATGTGAATTTAGTGTGACAACCAAGCGCCTTTAATTAAAAAATCTCCTCAAAAAGCCTATAATCAATCTATAACTATTATGTTATTTTGAATAGTTTAAGGTTGTTGATGATTTTGCTACAAGTTAAATTTTAGAAAAACTATCATTAAGGGTTTGAATATTAGGAGTATGCAAAGTTTAGAGAGATTACAAAGTATTCTCTTTATCATTAAAAAGCTCATGGTTTTTAAAGAGAGTTGACTCAAAGAATATTAGTTTTGAATTGTGGTAAAGTTTAAAAAAATTTGTCAAATTTTAATTGAATATTACAATTACATTGCATGAATTAAACTATCTTTTCAATTATGATGTAAAACATTCAAAGGGATAACTTGTTATATAATTTTTAGATTATTGAATTTTAGATCATTTTGAGTCAAGTCAATTGAGTTTTAAAAAATTTTTATTTCAAATTATTTTTATATTAAATTATTTTATTTTTGAATTAGTTATCGACTTTTTTTAATATTAGCTCAGCTTTTGGCATTCTATTATTAAGTGTATGTGCATATATATATATATAGTCATATGCATAAGCATGTCTCTGATTACAAGTTTTAAATTGTCGTAATTATGGCAAATTACAGTCAATGATGATACAATGATAGTTAATTGAATATGACAATTGGCAATTTACAATGCTCCAATTCATGAAAGGCATGCTCCAATCTACAAGGAATTTTATAGGTTGGCATAAATTAGATAACTAAAAAGACATAAGTTAAGTGACATATGAACTTTATACTTTAATATATACTTTTTTATTTTCGGCAAAAAATTTTGAACTAACACAAAAAATAATATTTTTAAAGTGTGAGACCTAAATGTCACCTCACTAATGTCTCTCTTTTTGTCTAATTTTCTCTTTCTACCAACGTTTACCTGTATAATAGCATGAAACAATCTTTTAATGCATGCGATATAATTTTTCCAGAGATGGACATTTTGGGCATATACTTTGGAGGCCCATTAGGCCTTTCCAAGAAATGAGATGGTCTGTTGGGAGTTATTTGGCCCAATGGTGTAGTCAGTGTTTTATTAAGACATTATTACTTTGATGCACTGAGAATTTATTAATATTTTAAAAATAAGTATCGCTATTTTAAATTATCTAAAACTTTGTGTAGATAGTTTAAACTCTAAAGCCTAAACCCTAATTTTCTCAAGCTCACATTTAGTTTGCTAACATGGTATTTGATATGCCGTCATTAAATAAGATAGACCTTTATCAAGTAAATTCATTCTTACCTTTAAAACCCAAAATAAACATCTAATGATTCTTAAATTTTTGATAATTTTTACAATTAAATTTTAAATATTTTTAAAATTTTAAATTAATTCTAAAATTTTAATTTTTATTATACATAAGTCCTAACTTAATAGAGATTATATAAATAACTCTTAAAATATATCATAAAAATACATTCACATGAAAGCATAGGTTTCTTTGGAATTTTTTGTTTTTTTTGTTTTTAGGCCTAAAGCGAAAAGGCCTATGTTCACCCATTTCATAAGGCCCAGAAAGTTATCACGCATCAGGGCGCTGCTAAGCACAGCAGAATCCTTTGACTGACCCCAAAACCTTCCTTTTGCCCCAGCCTAGGTCACTAAAATAATGGGTCTTGCCATATTAAGTCCCGTCACTCTAACGTGGTGATCTCCATACATACTTTGTTTTTTCTTTTTTTTTTCATTTATTTTATTTTACAAAAAAAAAAAAGAGTATTATATGAACGTTAATCATCGTTCTTAAAAGATCAAGTCAAAAGTACTCATTATTTTTTTAATTTAACTTTTTTTAAAAGAAATAATAATAATTTTAAATAAGACCTCTCATTCTCAATTATAATAAACCAAAAGCTTAATAATGTATTAGTCTTAATTTTCTAATTTTTTTTTAAGGATGTGGTACCGAAAAAAATTTCAATCCAGACCAAGTGCATGAAAACGCGCATAATTACCATTAAGTTTTCACTTCGGATGGTTGTGCTATTCTTTTTTCAATTCAAATAAAGGTCAGCTTCTGTCCTCAGTGTTTTAATTTCTGCCTCACCAATGGTGTCCATCCGCACTCTTTGTCTCCATGTCTCCATATGACTTATCTCCCATGTTAGACAGAAATATTGAATTTTTTTAGGGTTCTTTGAACACTAACTTACAGCCGACCAAAATGCATCAATCGATTGGAGGCTTAAGTTTAAGAAAATAATAATATTTAATTGTTTTGGTGTTTGGAGTTAATTTTAATATAGATGGGAAAGTTAAAATTATTTTGTTAACCAAAAACATCGTAATATTAATTGAATTGTTATAAATTGAGAAAAATATTCTAACAGCATGATAATCTATTCCACAAAGGAAGACTATAATCAAGTTTCAGGGAGTGAGTGTATAATCAAGATAAGTAATCTTGGAACATCTTTCTCCTATATTAATCATTATAATAATGCATTTCCTGCATCTTCGAATTGATATACTGTATAAACCAAACTTCTCTTTTCACCTTCAACCCCAGAATCATTTGCAAGACAGTAACAATATACTGTGAGAACCATTCTATAATAATGAAGACCCTAATTATGGACTAAATTGACACGCAAATTGTTTTACTGATTATAATAATGTATTGTCAATAATGTATTCACATGCTAACACCTACAATGATGTCATTCAAATTCTAAATGAGATGAATTCCGAAGACTTCAATTCTATCAATAGATGCTCTAAGAAGGCACGCGGAAAAGAGTTTTTGGGCTAAAAATCTCTTTAGAAACTTTGCGACTGTTTTCAATACTTCTCTCCGAGTCTTTTGCAAGTTCTTCTCATCATGTCCTTCGTAAATTGTTTTTACAATCAATATAAATTTGTTTTATAAATTCTTGATTGTTTTAAAGCTTTTGTTTTAAACTTTTCTGCTATAAGTTTCAAAGCATCTTCATCACATTATGATATAACTTTCTTAAAGAAACATATTGATAATCCTGCCATTTCATGTACATATAGACGACATTCTTAGCAACCCGGATATAATGGTATCAGAGCCTAGATAAGCGGGTATAATGGGTCTACTGTTTTTGATAAACTAGTCCAATTTACAAGAAACTTGTGCAGAGACCGGAGAAAAACGTAAGTCCATCACATTGTGTCTTGGGGACATTATGATTCAATGTGAGTGTGAGGCTTAAACCCTTGGCTCCATTGCAGTTATAGCCAGAAAATCAAAACAAGAGAAAATGGATTTAAGTTATTTATCTATATTTCAGAAAAAATAATACAACAAAACAAAAAAAGAAGAGAGAGAGAGAGTGGGGGGGGGGGGACGTAACATAAGCTTCCAACTTGCTTATGTCATCGAGTGCTACATAGGGTCCAATGGTACATCGAAAGGGAATCATTTTATCTGACAGAAATAAACTTAGAACTTTAAAAAAGACCAATCAAAGCCATGTAGTTGCCTGAATCACATTCAAGCTTATGGAGCTATGGGAAGTTACTCGATAGAAACTGACCAAAAGGTGGACAAAAAGTAGACTGTAAAAGTTAGCAATCATGTGAACCAGCTAACTTTCCGGGTCCTAAGCAAATCCTACACCAGTTTCTACTAGCAGTCCCTCTACCCTAATCAACGTTCACCCCAGGATGCAAAGTGTATTTCTAAGTAATCAGTAGGGAAGGAATTTTACATATACTGTGCAAGGAGTTGTCTGCACTGCAGAGACCTTCACAGAAATTTCTCAATATCCGCCAGATTTTTGTTTTGTTTTTCAAAAGTTGAGATTCAAATATATTTGGAAGCTTCCTTTTGTCTTTTTCATTTTTTGGTTTTTTGGTATGGTATATTTGGAAGTTTTCTGATTAGTACAAAGAAAATTCGAAATGGTTCACTACTAAAGCCTTGTTCTTCTGCAATAGTTATTGATTCTTGGTGTTCATGCTTGAAACCCATCTATAAAATGAGGCTCTTTTGATGCATTCTTGTTTTGGTCCAGATAATCCACCTCAAGATTTAGATTAAAATCAGATGGTCTACTTTCTATGGGAGCTATGGGTACCAATACATTCCCTATGTCTAATAAAAGTCCCATACTCGCCTGATTAAATGTCATGATCTCTACAAACTTGGCCAGTGAGAAAAAGAAAAGTAGAAAAATCGACCAGCTTGAACTCATAAAAGAAACTGAAACTATGGGCCTGGGAATTGTGAGCCTTAATAATATAATAGTAATGTTATTTTATTGTGGCTTAGAGATTAAAGGTACAAATCACAAAAATAAGCTCTTGTAAAAAAGGGTAATGTGCATATATTTCACTTCTGTTTTAGACCTCACAATGGGGAGTTCATACACAACATTTGTCCGATTCTTTGTGAGACTTCATAAATACGAGAATTCCGTGTATACTGGGATACCCTTTTGAAGTTTATATAATATTCTGCCTCAAAGTAAAGC
Organism: Bruguiera gymnorhiza; assembly: GCA_020883675.1. NCBI lineage: Eukaryota > Viridiplantae > Streptophyta > Magnoliopsida > Malpighiales > Rhizophoraceae > Bruguiera > Bruguiera gymnorhiza. Next base: position 586,735 of record JAIRCJ010000180.1, read on the forward strand.
AGAACAAGAAATGGCAGAGTGGCCTTAAGAGGGAGAGTGGGGTTCTCACAGAAGAGGGAAGGCTGTCAAGAAGTCACGGTTTTGGCAGGAAGGGACTGCTAAGTTAGGTGAGTGAGCTGTTCCATGAAGCACACACATTTTTATTGGAAGATGTTAAAAAGACGTAACACATTAAAAATGACAGAATGTAAATTCATCCCCAACTACCCTTTTGACAGTTGTTATTTTGCAGGTTCTGCTATGCTATAAAGTCCTCAAGTCCCTCCCTTCCAAATTCTTCCTTTTTGGTGGTTTCCAACATGTGCCAATACATCAACGTAACAGCAAGACCCCATCTTATCAATGAAGTCTAAAGGGGCTTGTTAGAAGTTCTCAAGTTTCGACCAGTTAGTCAGTTATAATAACTAGTTATAGTCTACACACACTTTCACAGTGCAAGAGATATTGTCTGTTTTAATGCATGGTCTCACAGTTTTATCATTCTTTAGGAACGGAATGACTCCACAGTTAATGTCCTAAACAGGAAAACAATAACAGAACAATATTCAGGATCCTGTCTGTGCCAACTTAATCGTGGTTTAACTGATTTCTTGAATGATCACGTTTATATACAATGTGTGAGTAGGCCAAATACACATTGGATTGTGAACTCAAAGTGCCTCATCCAATTACTTAAATTCGTGAACATACATAAAACCATGACGTTAGGCTGTACATGGGGCGGGAAATCTGCTAAAAATATATGCAAATGACGTTCGGGATTGCAAACAAAAATTAGGAAGGAAACGATGTACAATTGAAACAACCAAGTTATTGAACAAAGACTAAAGTTGATAGCAATATCAATTCAATGATGAGGAAAATTTTTCCATAATTTAACTGCTAAGTGCATGATGTAGTAGAGTTCCTTTTTTTGGTCAAGAATTGGAGGGCAAAGCTCAATAAAGGAAAACTGACTAGGGTGCGTCATCTATAACTATAGGCCAGGTGACCCTTAAAATGGCCTTGTTGCAAAATAAAGCTCAAACCATTTAGAGGCCTTCATAAACTATGATATCTCAAGTTTATACCCAACGCCTACTTACACCATTAATCCATCTCATCATTCGCTTATCATTCGCTTTTCTATACGCGTAAGTCTTCCTTTTTAGATAGACTCCACGTTCTTCAACTAAGACAGTCAATAGCAACCTGAGAATCAAACTCTACCATCACTTGCTGACACCCTAGATCCTAAGCGTAATGTAGTCCATGGAGAGTTGCCCATAGCTACTATACCATTAAAGCATAACAGTATCTGATTTTAGTTACAAACCATCCTTTGTTGAAAGCCATGCTAGATGGCTTGAACATTAAGAATTTAGATTTTTTGTTGTATTAATTGATAAAGAGTTTTACAAGAGACTTAACCAAAAAGGAAGAAGACAAAGGAAGAAGAAGATGATGAGCAAGAAGTGGAAGCTACAAAATTAGTCATTAAGCAATATAAGAAGGGATAGTAGCCATGGTAAATGGCTTAAACATTAAGAAATTAGATTTTTTGTTGTATTAATTGTTAATGGGGTTAGTTTATGGTGTAAAGAGATAATTGTAAAAAAGTATGGTAAGTAACTTGTGATAGTTTCCCAAGTGCAAAAGTTGTTTTTGATAGTTTGTATTGTACATAGTCCATATAAAAGGAACTAAGTTTTTAGAATGAAGTTTTTTTTTTTTCTTTTGCAACTTAGCAATCTCAATTTTGATCTCTTTTAACTTGTATCTACCATTAATAAATGATATCAAAGCTATAAAGGATCTTGAAAGGGCCAAAATAGAAAGTGAAAGAGATATACAAGAAATTTTAAGAGAAAACTAGTGTGTAATCTAATTCAAAAAGGAAAGGATAACACATGAAAGAGATTTCCATAAAAGGTTCTGAGAGAAAATGAAGAGAGAAATACAAGAGAAAAAAAGAGAGAATAAATGACCACTAACAATTTTAGCTTACTAACATCTCTAGTTTTCACAAGATCCAACTATCAGTTGTGGTTTGTAAAAATAATAACTTATTTATAGGCATAAGATCTATGAGAAGTAGTGAAAATAGACAAGGATCCTTCACTTTTAACTAAAAATCCAACTTTAAATCAAATCAAGCATTATAAGAAAAAAAGCTCTAAGGAATTTATAGTTCTTACATATTTTCACACAACTGTATCAAATGTGATATTTACAATAATCATGACATGTCAATTTACAAAGAAAGTTTAGGAGAAACTTAGGGATGAGTTTCATGATAATAACAAAATTAAACAGATTAAGTTTTTAAATTTGAAATGCTAAATAAAAAAGTCAAACTTTTTAAAGAATTATAATTTTAAATTGTTTTATGTTGTAAATCAAATAAAATTAATGAAAAAGGATATCTTAGATTAAAGAGTAATAAAAAAAAAGTTTTAATGAGTCTTCCTCAAAAGTTTGAGTATTCTTTTAAAGATTTAAAGAACTTTAGTCAAATTTTTTTTATTAGAATTTCTTAAAACCCTTGAGTTTCAAGAACAAAGAAAATTATGAAAAATGATAATAGCTCATAAATTGCTTTACAAGCAAAATTATAACAAAAGATTTTAACTTTAAAGGATAACAAGAAACTAATTAAAACTTTGGCTAATAAAGGCATGTTGCCTGAATTTAGAAAGAGGTTTAGAAAGTGGAAAAATTTTCCACATTACCTTACCTACAAAAGGACTAATCATATAGGTAAAGATTGCTTTTGGAAAGGAAAAGTGCAATGTAGATTATATGGCAAGTTTAAGCATATTAAAAAGTACTATAGAAAGAAGCAACAATAATAATGTTAATAGGCTTTTAGCCAACAAGCAACCATAGGCTCAAAAACAACAAAAAGAAAATTTCATAAAAGAAGAAGAAAGGAAGGAGGAATACTTGTTTGTGACATTGTTGTTAAATAGTTTTGAGAACCATAAGGTATAATTCTTGGACAATGAATGTACAAATCACATTAAAAGGCATTGTTGCAAAAAATTTAGGTTTTGAGTTTGAACTAGAAGATTATGATGACACACCTATTAGAGGCTTGAAATCTCTTTTAAGATCTATTAAAGAAGCAAAATTACAGTGGTGGAACCAACATTTTTAAAGAAGCAATAAAGTCAAAAAGTGAAGAATTATGAAAAAAAAAAAAGTTCTTTTTGATTATATAAAATAATACTTGGCAATTAGATAAAAAAAAACTAGAAAACAAATAAACTATATGAGTCAAATGGGTTTATAAAATCCAATTAAACTTAAATAACTTAATTAACAAATTATAAAATAAGGTTTATGGTAAAAAGCTACTTACATTAATTTAAAATTAATTATAATTATACATTTGCCCTAGTTGTTAAAATAGACATCGTTAGAGTGTTAATTTCTATTACAGCATAAATGAGGTGGAAGATTAATCACCAAAATGTCAATTTTTTTTTTAATAAAGTCTTAAAAGAGGAAATATATATGACTTAGCCTAAGAGATTTGAGATCAAAGGGTATGAATAAAAAGTTTACAAACTAGCTAAAACCTTGTATGACTTAAAACAAACTCTTAGAACTTGATACAATAGAATAGATTCTTTCTTTTGTATTTAAGGTTTAAAAAAAAAGTGAGAATAATCATACATTTTATGTAAAGAAGAATCCAAGTAAAGAAATTGTGATCATCATCTATATATAGATGATGTGTTGGTGACAAACAACAATTCAAATGAAGTGTAAAAATTCACTTCAAACATACTAAGCCAATTTTAGATGTCTAATCTTAGATATACGAGTTTCTTTCTTAAACTTGAAATCCATTAGACCTATGATGACATATTTCTTAGTAAAAAAAAAAAGGATGTTCAGGAGGTTATTCAAAGGTTTAAAATGCAACATTATAAACTAATAAAGACTCCATTAGTTGTAAATGTTAAGTTAAAGAAAGTTAATGGAAGCAAAGATGCAGATGCAATAAAGTATAAAAGTTTGGTTGAAAGTTTAATTTACTTGGTTGCCACCAGACTTGACTTAATGTTTGCAACTAACTTATTATCAAGTTTTATGCAGAAACCTTTTAGCAATTATTTTGATGTAGCAAAAAGGGTATTTAGGTACCTAAAAGGATTTATCCAGCTTGGTATCTAGTTTAAATTGGTTGACCATAGAAGCTTAGCTTAGTATGTCAATAATGAATGGACCAAAAATATGGATGACATAAAAACTACCTTCAGTTATAGCTTTTCACTTGGCTTAAAGATGTTCTCCTAGAACTCTAAGAAACAAGAAGTAATAATTTAGTCAATTACTAAAATTGATTATGTGGTAGCAATTACAATAATCAACCAAGCGTTGTAATTGAGAAAATTTTTGAAAGATTTAATCTTTAAGCAAAATAAAGCAACAAAAATTTGGTGATAACAAATCAACTATTGTTATTACTGATAATCCAATTCAGTATAGTAAGACCAAACATATATACGTCAAATTTCATGCAGTATAGAAAAATCAAAGAAATGGAAAAACAAAGCTTGTTCATTACAATTTAGAAATGTAAATAACAAATATATTTACACAAGTCTCTTTCAAAGTTTAAGTTTTACATGCTTAAGAGCTTATTGCAAATCTCTAGTAAAGTCTCAAGGAAGAGTATTGATATAATTGAAAGTTTTACTATAGATTCAACCAATAAGGAAAAAGACAAAGGAAGAAAAAGACAAGTAAGAAGTAGAAGCTGCAAAATCAGTCATTAAGTAGCAAAAAAAGGGATTACAACCATGCTAATAGCTTAAACATTAAGAAATTAGACTTTTCGTTGTATTATTTATTAATGGGGTTAGTTTATGATACAAAGAGATAATTGTAAGAAAGTATGGTAGGTAATTTGTAATAATTGCCAAAGTACAAAAGTTTTTCTAATTGATATGCATTATACATATTCTATATAAAAGCACCCAAGTTTATGGATTTTTTTTTCTTTTTTTTTTATAGCTTAACAATGTCAACTGTGATCTCTTTCAACTTGTATCTATCATTAATAATAAAAATGGTCTATTTTATAATTATAGTAAGATCCTTAATTAATGCCAGTCTATAATTTACAAGGGAAATCTGATTAATGCCAAGTTAGAAATTAACTTCTTAAATGGGCAAAGGGTTAATAACTCTTATTCCGTAATGAAATCCTTTCACGAATATATTGTATCCAATTTTTTTTCTAGGGAAGGCTTACTAGTATTGTATTTTTTTTTTCTTGTTTTCAAATAGATATTATGCTCCCACACACACATGTGTGCACACATACACACACAAACACACACACACACACACACACACACACGGTGTTATGTTAGAAGGAAAAGAAAAGATATTAAGCAAAAGTGAATTTTACAATAAGATACCATTGGGTCATTCTTCCATTACACATAAATGTGTATCGTGGGCTTTTATGACAATTTGACCATATCTTACATATTTATTAAACCTTCATAATTGATAATAAAAGAGATATTAAGTAGTGTAAATGCTTATTAAGTGATGCTTAGTAGTTAAAAATTAAGTAAGAACTTAAAATTAAAACAAATTCAATTAATAATAAAAAAGGAACCAAAAAATAGGTATTAATTTTAGCTTCCCTAAGAACATCTATCGGAGAAGCATAATTATCTTTAAAACCAAGCCAAACATTAGATTTAACCATTTTAATCAACTTAAATACTAGTGACATTATCACATAATTCCTTAGAATTTTCCACATGGAAGCTTTGATATTTTTGAATAATAACCCCAGGAGAACAATTCCTTGCATTAAGCTTTTGATAATAAGTTGTACTATATGATGGACATAAAGAAATTATATAGCAATAAGTACTAAGTGATGGGAATGTACATGTAGGAAAAGGGTATAAAATTTTCAGAACCCTTTCTCTTTAACAAAAACATGCATTATAGAAAAGATAAAGAAAAAGTGAAGAAAGTGAACATATATAAACCTAACCTTGAAAAGCTTGCTATAATATCAAAAAATGGTGCCCACTTTAATGTAAGAATCCCAAGCAAGTAAACCCCGCTATCCACATAAAGCTAAATTTGGATAAAAAAAGTGTATGTGATGTTTGCTACAATTTTTGGTTCCATATATAGTGTTTTTATCTCCTTTAATTCTTTTCTTACATTTAATGTTTTTATCTCCTTTAATTCTTTTCTTTCTCTTACATAGAATCGATAAAAAAAATATATTTATATATTTTGTGATTCTTGAAATTATATACATGCTTGTACGAGAAAAAGTTTTCTAGTCATTTTTGGAGAAAGCCTTGAATTGAAAGAAACAAAAGTCTAAAAAGAACAAAATTGAAGCTTTAAAAATATAAATTGTTTTCATTAACCTTATGAAGTAGCCAAGTTATTTGTTTTTTTTTTTTAATTCATTAGTGAATTGTATTACAATATTCACTATCTTTGTAATTATATAGCTATTTAAAAGTCTACCTTCTTTAACTATAACCAATGAACATTTTTGCTTTTATTGCTTGAGGAAAGCAAGTAAAAAATATATAACAAAATCAAATGATCAACACATATATCCAAAACTTTGGAGAAGGAACTTTAACATAATGAGATTTATCTTGTTTGTTTTTTTAACTAATAAACTTTTATTAGGTAAAATCAACACATTGTCAACAAGATTACATGACACAGTGCCCCTCAAACACTTTGCAATTATAAAATTAGCATAATAAACCACTACATGTTATAACTTAAGAATCATTAAATGACACAAACCAACGTAATAACACCAGTAATGATTATAAGTTTCAAATTGCCAACCATAACCCATCATTAAGACACCAATTTCTCACTTAAACATAGTCAAAACATATCACAGTTAGTTACGTCCACATATAAACCTTATAAGATAGACGTTGATTAGACTATCTTTAATGATTTCAAAAGAAGAATTGAGAGGCAGATTCTTAATTTAATTTATAAATTAGGTAGGAATTTATACATAAAGTTCAATTTAAGGAAAGTAAAAACTCAATTAAGTACCCTATAAACTTTAAAATTTTGGTTGTTCAAGAAAATTCACACTATAATGAAAAACAACCAATTTAAAATCAAATGTCTAATACAACACAAGTAAATATGGAAGTTATAGGATGTGAACTATAAAATGAAATCCACAAAATGAAGGGCTTAAGAGATCCTAAAAAATAAGAAAATCTACAATTCTCGATGACTATGCCATATATTTTTAAGATATTAATACCAATTTTAAAGATGATCCTAACATATTTTCATAAGCCATGAAATGTGAAAATTTTGAATTGTAGTCTACTTTCCGGAAATAAGAGATGGAATCTATGGAAAATAATCAACCTTAAGACTTTGTTGAATTAGTAGAAAGAGTTATAGTTATAGGCTACAAATGGGTTTATAGAACTAAAAGGAACTCATTTTGTAATGTTGAATGATACAAGGTTAAACTTGTAACCAAAGGTTTCATTGAAAGGGAATGTATTAACTATTATGAAACTTTCTTTTTAGTCTCAAAAAAGGATTCATTCAAAGTGATCATGACTTTAGTAGGTTATTTTGACTTAAAGTTACATCAAATGATGTGAAAATAGCTTTCTTAAATAAAGATCTTGATAAAGAGGTATACATGAGTCAACTTAAAGGTTTGACTACTAATAAAGGAAGTCACTTAGTATGCAAGCTTAAAAAATTCATATATATGCTCAAACAAAACTCTCAACAGTGGTATATTAAATTTTACAATATCATAATCTCATATGACTTTAAAGAAAATATTGTGGATCAATGTATATGCCTAAATACATTATTTTAGTCCTATATGTGGATGATATTTTACTTGTATGTAATGATTTAGGATTGTTACATGAAACTAAGAAATTTCTCTCTTAAAACTTTGAAATGAAGGATATATGTAAATTTTCATGTCTTTGGCATAGAAATTCACAAAAATAAATCCCAACAAATGTTAGGACTATCTTAAAAGTATATAATGAAAAAATTTTAAAGAGATTTAGGATGGAAAGTTATTCTTTGACTGTAGCACCTATAATCAAAGGAGACAAATTCAGTCCCGCTTAATGTTTTTATAATGACTTAGAATAAGAAGAGATAAAGTACATACCATATGCATTTGCAATTAGTAGCCTTATATATGCACAAGTTTGTACCAAACTCAATATTGCATTTATAATAGGAATGTTGGGAACATACCAAAGTAATCTTGGACAAGATCATTGAAAAACTACCAAAAAGATTATACGGTATCTACAAGGCACCAAGGACTACAGGCTCACACACAAACACACTAACCATTTGAAAATGGTTAATATTCAAATGTTGATTTCACTGGTTATAAAACATATTAATACTCAACTTACAGTTGTTGATCCTATGGCTAGAGGATTATTGGTTAAGTCATACAAAGATCATGTTAAGTATATGAAACTAATTAGCTTTAGTTAGTTTCTTTTAAAACCATGTTCACTAATGTTTTGACTTATAGAAGATATTTACATATAGTTTATTTTAGATCTAAATGGACTGAGAACTTAGGTATTTTTAATAAAGTCATGCCTCAATAAAGTATTTAATTAGAAATTTACTAACATTGTGATGCATAGAAGGAAACATTTACAAAAAAATGTAACATAACTGCTATGATCTATATGCAGAGGTTTTTATTTAAACAAATTGGCTTATATGGGTAATGCAATTCATGGACATCATGAATAAGGATATCACATATTTAGTTTCATATAAACCAAGTGGGAGAATGCTATAATATCTCTTAAATGGTCCATATGAAAAGGAATAAATATTATTTAAAGTGATAATTAAGTTGTAATGATCTATTATTAATAATCATCAAGTTATTGTTAATAATCATTAGGTTATTATTAAAGACAATTAAGTTGTTCTTAATGAATCTTAAAATAAAAATATTTTATTTTGGAATATTAAAGAACTTATCTTGATGAAAGAAAATCATAAGGTAATAATAGAAGGATCCCTAGCCTAACCTATATAAAGAAGTCTATGAATCATCGACATTATACTTCATGAGAAGTATAAGGTAATAAAGTAAAAAGACTGCCCTCAATATTTTGTAGTTATAGGAAATTGTTGATCAAGATGATTGAAAGTATGATTTCCACTAAATTAATTTATTACTTTTAATTCTTTATTTTCTAACATATATAGGTCAAACTAACACTAGTTGAAAGTAATAGATCTTTTATCTCGATTCCCTTGTTTAAGAACTCTAATCATCTACTAACTTAATTATCAAAGTAATAACGTTGCAATTTACTTTTGACACTAGTCATGTGCTTTCTTGTAAGACTTGACCATTGAATCCTTGTACTAGTTTGACCCTGCATCATCTTAACATATGTCCTTTCTAAGAACACTTCTCGTCAAAATATGAGTCAGGTTATTTTAACTCTCTATAATATATGTTTTACATATCTAAAATTATGAGTATACTAAATTTTAGATATATTAGATTTTAGATAATTAAATTTTAATAATAGTTGAACTCAAGTATAACAAATTTTAAAAATATTAGTGTTCAAATTCATCAAATTTCAAATATATTAATTTTTGATTAATCAATTTTTAAGTTAGTAAAATCTTGAATTAATAAAAATTAAGATAATTTAAATTTTAAATCATTTAAATTTTGAGTTTTCAAGTTATTAATTTTGTTAATCAATGTAAATTAACTCAAGTTAATTTCTGTATTAATTAAGTTGAGTTATTCATATTGGTTCAATTTTTATCACCTCCACATTTCAGGTTGTACACTTTCAATATTTGACTTGATAATTAATCAAATGTTAAGTGTAAGCCAAAAATTATATTCTGCGCTCCATTTCTTCTTGAATTGAGCCAAACTGTTAGAGGTTGTAACTGGTAATTTTCCGTAACCAAAATCTGTTAGCCAGAAAACTTGACTTTTAGATGCAAGTTTATTTTGAATATTTTTTTTCCTCGTGGTTCCACCTTTTTCAAGTTCAACGCGGTTTTGGAAAGAAAAGTTTCTAAACACTTTATTAGCGGCGCGCTTGGTTCTTCTCAAAAACGCACTTCCAATAGTCTATTTACGTGAAAATGGCTTAGAATTTCAATGAGAAATAAATGCACCCAAAGTTATAACTTTACGTGCATTTATTTATTTCTATTTGAGCTTGCAACCATTTTAATGAATATATTATTATAGGAACTAATAGCAAAATGATGTCTACATCTTATATCGTCTTTTATCATCATTTTTCATTGAGATAATAATAATAATAATAAATAACAAATTGTTAATGTAAATAATTCCTTATTGTATGTGAAAATGGAGTGTCATGCAATATTTCAGCCCTTTCTCCTGTTAGTTTTCACTTGCATGGATCTCATTGAGATTATTTTGTTCAAATTTATGAACCAATAGTGGAAACCTATAGAATTTTAGTTTACAGTAAAAAAAAATATAATCTAAGTTTTGTGCATGAAATTACTTTTTTTTTTTTTACCACTCAAAGTGGTAGCCTAGTAGTAATTTAGTGTGGTTTTTTTTGTATTAATTTTAATTTAAATTTGTTCACTATTTATTTTTATATATAAAATAAAAATTTATATCAAATGTATGATATTAAATTTTATATTTATTACTATTCAAATTGAGTGTGGGATTAATATTAAAATTAAGTGTGGGAGAGACACACTCAATTTTAATATTGGTCGAGAGATAAATATCCTTATATCGGTTTACCAGATGCAATTCCTAACGTATTTGCAAAACACTTGTTTTTTTGTTAAAAAAAAAAAAAGACTTTTCAGTGAAAGGTAAAGTGCACATGATACGTTTAGTAATTAATAACAGTTTGATTATTACTTTCGGCACATTAATCTCATTCCAATAATAAAAGTAAGAGCTTCTCAAAATAATAATTATTATTATAATAAAAGTAAGAGGCAATAAAAACAACTTTAAGCACTTTTGTTTGCAAGTTGTCTTTATTATTGTAGCATTAATTATATATATATTAGTCACAAAATAACTTTTAAAAGTCTTAAGTCTTGAGCTCTCCACCTAATTAGTTCCTAAAATAATCAATTAAATAGTTCATCATATTATTTCAAGTTCAATTCAATGTTACTAATGTTATAAAATTCTATATTACAATTGGGTAGTATTACGAGTTGATTTTATACCGTACGTCATAAGACTTCAACTCTTTCATTTATTTATTTATTTATTGGTTTATGAGAACTAGTGTTTAAACTTTAAACCTCAAACTAAAAACTTAGATAAATCCACCATTAACTCTTATAACTAATGCCTTAAACTCATTATTTATTTATTTATTGAGACATATTAAGTAAAAAATTACACAATTTTTGTAGGGAAAATTGATTTTTGTCATGATGTAAATACTTTTTTTTTAATCTAATAATATCAAATTTGACGTTTAATTTTGAAATTTTAAATTCTTAATTAGTAGGATATGTATGGAAGCCAATACAAAATGAGAGAAGCCTACAAAGAAGATCAACATATTAAATGGTAAGTTATGGTGGATTATAGCTTATATTTTCCAAGAAAATAATTGGCACCTCTAAATGACACTCGAATCTAAACCCAGGAGAAATAAAAAGTTAATTCCACTAAATATTTAATTTTTAAAAATCGTAAGCAATTTAAGAGCATAGCTTATGGTTGAGCCTATATTGTAAGGGAAACATGACCATGACAATCAAAAGATTATGAAAACACAAAACCAAACATGTAAAGCCATCAACTCCACTCCAACCACAACAAAAACTTCAAATTTTCAAAAATTTTGGATGGCACATTTATCCCTCGACCCACTTAGAAAAAGAACGAAGATATAAACAAAAAAAAACAAAAACAACATCTTCCTTACATGGACGCGGTATACCTTAATAATTACCAATGGTCATCTTTTTTTTTTTTTTTACTATCCAATGGGAACCTTAGGAGGGTAGTTTCTAGCGTAAGTCACACGCAAATCCTTAGGGTCGTGAGATGAAACCCCCGAGACATCAAACGTTGTTGTGCTCATCAAATGGCATGATTGAGAGAAGTACAAATAACTCCAAAAGCCAAACGAAGAAACAAAGTCATTGAATTGAAATGTGAAATATATCTGTCTGCAAATATGGGAGTTGTGAAGGGGCGTATGGTAGGTCACGAAGAACTTCATGTCCCCTTTAAAAAACAGTAAAATTCAAACAAAAATGGTACAGCAACACACCACCCATGCCTCCATATATGGAAAAATTATTATGGCTATGCCCATATATGCACACACCCATTATGTAATCCAGACGGGAGTGCCTCATTTATTTCCCAAAAATAAAGGAGTTAAAAGGAAACAATAGTATTGTTTTAGTACTTTAATTAGCCAAATGTATCCAAAACAAATTTATTTGTAATTTTGTATCACACCAAATCAACCCTTTCAGATTAATTAAATGCACATTATCTATGCAAAAATTAGAAGATTTCCAAAAGGGTTGAAATAAATCCATTTTTGTCACTTGGATGAATCTAGGAAGAAACAATAATAACTCGTGCATTGTGGTGATGGGGTGAATGAATGTGTGCTTAGCTAGTGATGTGATTCATTGAAATGCAAGTCACGGAGGTGTTTTTTCAAAATCTCCTTCATACCCGCGCACTAAAGCCAGAATCCGTTGGTCCAAATTAATTTACATTTTTTTTAAAACCCCTTTTCAAATATATAAAACACAAACCCAAACACTTGAATCTGAACAGATGTTGTAAGAAAGAGGTGTTGGATGTTGTTGGGTATGTGATGTAATGAGTGGCCATCTCCATCCATCCCATTCCATTCCCACCCCATTTCAAAAAAAGCTGTAAGCTTTAGACAAGAAACTGTCAATTGAATACAATAAACAAATCAGACAAATCATCTCTCTCTCTCTCTCTCTCTCTTTTACTATCTAATAATCTCCACAAGTTCCCATCTTTACTCTCTCTCTCTCCCTCGGCTAGTTCTGTGTATTTGATTTGTTTTCTTTTTCATCAAATACGTAGTATAGGGTATACTTTCTTGTGCAAGTTCTCGAATTTTGAGTAAAGAAAGGAGCAGGGACCAGAAAGGCATGTCCGCTTCAATCCAATCTCACCACCCAAAAAAAAAAGGAATGGTGAGATGGTGACATCTTCCATTTATAGTTCGGTGCTACTGCTAACTTTTGGTTGCTGACTGAATAATGAATACCTTGAAGAGTAGCTAGAAAGATAGTATCCGAGGTGAATTTGTATTTATGGCGGGTGTGTTGGCACAGACAAATCGATAAAAGTTTAGTGTTTTTTTTTTTTTTTGAACAAAACAGTAGTTGCTTTGTAGAGAGATCAAAAGGGGGAGGGAAAGAGAGTTGGGTCCTTTCTGGGGTTTCTCTTTTCTAGGTTTTTTTTTTTTTTCTGTTGTTTACCTTTTTTATGAAAAAAAAAAATGTTTGTTGAGTTTAGCATGCCAGTTGGTTTTGATAAAGAGAGAAGGGAACTTCATAAGAAGCAGAGTGGTAAGTGCCAATAGTAGTACTGATTGATTGAAGAATGCAAGAAACCAAGAAGAAGCAGAAAGGAGGAAATGATGATGATTCCAAGAAGAAGGAAAGACACATAGTCACCTGGACTCCACAGGTTCTTCCTCTCCCTCTCTCTCTCTCTCTCTCTCTCTCTCTTTCTTTTCTTTCTTCTTTGGCGCTTCTTGTTCTGTTATATAAGGCTTATGGGTTCATATGTCTGATTGGATTGGACTTTGTGTGAGTGGTGCAGGAGGATGATATTCTCAGGGAGCAAATTGGCTTACATGGAACTGAAAAGTGAGAATCTTTTTTCGGTTTTGCTATGCCTTTGTGGTATTAAAAATGTAAATTTTGGAACAGTGAAATTGATGGGTTGTTGGTTTTATTGATTTTTAAATGTAGCTGGTCGATCATCGCTTCTAAGTTCAAGGATAAAACAACAAGACAGTGCAGGAGAAGGTCAGTGGGGATACAATTACTCATGGTAGTGAAATTACAATTATTAGAAGAAATTTGTGATTCATGTTTTGATAATTAGCTTCATCCGATTTGCATGTTTGTACCTTTATTGCAGATGGTATACGTATTTGAATTCTGATTTCAAGAAGGGGGGTTGGTCCCCTCAAGAAGACATGCTCTTATGTGAGGTAATTGATGCTCTAGTGACAATATTGATGAGTCACAGTCTATTGCTTCAAAAATAGAATCAAAACTTTATATGTTTCCTTCCTCTTGCCCTTTACTTCTGCTTGTTCCAATGCATCTTTGTGGCCTATTTTTTCTTTATACTATATTTCTTTGTGTTATTGGTTGATGTGAGTTCTAAAATTGCACGATAGCTCCTGGTTTCCAGTAAGTTTAAAGGCTAAAAAAGCCATAACATTTCACATAGTTTGGTTAGATGAAACACGGAAACTAATGCAGTTGTGATCTGTAAACTTGAGATCATCTGCAGGCTCAGAGAATATTTGGTAACAGATGGACAGAGATAGCAAAGGTTGTTTCGGGAAGGTACATACTGTTCTGCCCCTATTTTGACTAATCCAATGTTTTCACGGTAATGTGCTTGTATCACACTTTTTTTTGAATGCGTGTCTTATGCAGAACGGATAATGCTGTAAAGAACCGCTTCTCCACTCTGTGCAAGAAGAGAGCAAAGTATGAGGCTTTAGCAAAAGGAAATAAAAATGCATTCATTAATCAAAACAACAAAAGATTCATGTTCAACAATGGGTTCAACACCAATGCAACACAAGAAGATGCAACCCCTGCTAAGAAGCTAAGGTACAACAAGGTTTAACTATATGCACTAAAAAACATGCATTTTGTAGTTTTTTACAAAATAGAACTCATTTTTGCTGGAATTCAGGAGATCCCACATTCCTGATAATACAGAAAGTTGCAACCTCGGAGGCAGATCACACCTGCAATACGGTAATCAGCAGCTTAGACCTCCATTTGCAGCATTGGCTCAAAACTCTCACAATGTTAATATGGCTGCCCAGCATCACGTCAGCAATGCTAAGGAAGTCTCCATTGACTGTAAATCACCTCAAACAATGGTTTTTGAATTTAGATGTGGTATAAATTGCTTTCAGATACTGGAGGAATACACTAGGATATTTGAAAAATTCAGTCACTTTACTATCAACCAATCTCTTTCAGACTGCTTAAAATTTCATATCTCAACATTTCCTGACAGCTCAAGATGATAAAATTCAAGGAAGCTTTCTCAAAAAGGATGATCCTAGAATAACTGCTCTGATGCAACAAGCAGAACTTCTGAGCACACTTGCGTTGAAAGTTAGTGCAGAGAATACAAACCAAAGTCTGGAAAATGCTTGGAAGGTGAGCATTTGTTTTTCAGCTATCAACATCTAATGCACCTGTCTAGGTGCTATCTATAAATAGCATTAAACTGTAGCATGGGAATTCAAAATTATTTGATGCTTAATATCAGCCACAAAAATTTTTCCCTGGGATCCATTAGCCCCAGTATCTGGCCAAGTATATTTTGAGGTGATAATGGCCAAATTGATTCTTTTGATCCCCACAGATTCAATGCAAAAGCCATTGGAATGTTGCCTCTGATTAGACAGTTATAATGCACATGGGTTTTGCATGCCCTCATGCATGCCTTTTGTTTCGTTCAGGTTCTCCAGGATTACCTGAATAAGAGCAAAGGAACTGAGAGTCCCAGTCATAGAATCTCTGACATTGATTTTCAACTTGAATATTTTAAAGACATGATAGAGGATTTAAGGAGCAGTAATGATGGAAGTCAATCATTGTGGAGGTAATAAAAGCACGGGGTTTTTGATTTTCAGGTTTAACTGGCTTCCATACAAGGTCTAATTTATCATTAAAATATAACAGGCAACCTGATCTATATGAGGAGTCTCCAGCCAGCTCCGGATACAGTACAGGGTCTACTCTAATGTCATATACAGCACCTGACAAAACAGAACAAACTCAAATTGAAATTGGTGCGCTTGTTAAGAACATTGGAAATGAATTGCCATCATTTCTTATCGATGAGCAAAATGCTGAGGTTGAATGTGCAAAATCAAGTATATGCGGTGAAAATGTGAGTCAAGGTAATGAACTTTCATACTCAATAAAACAGCCTAAAGATTTATTAGTTTCCTTGCCATGAGAAGGATTTCAGAGGTATATATTCTGACTGATGTGAACTCACTGCAGTGGAGATATACCCATCTTGCAATGAGCAAACAAATGACATAGTTGTTTCTGCATCTTCAAGTACAGAGTTAAGTTCACCTCCTCATGTCACCCCACTGTTCAGATCCTTAGCAGCGGCAATTCCCAGCCCAAAATTTTCAGAAAGTGTAAGTCAATTTGAATATCTACTATATATCTAGTAAAAAAATTGTAGGTTGGAAACTTTTCCCTCTTACTTTCTGTGATCAGCTATTGGTTATCCAACCCTGAGCAAAATCATTTTCCTCACATTCTGGCCATTATTAAACTGAACTCTGAATCACCAGATGGTATTTGAAGATATCAGCTACACTACCTTAGGACTTTCAGTTTGCTGTGGTATAAGTGGCATAGTCAATCGATGGCAGTAGAAATGATGTTGATAGTCCTTTTCTCCTGCTAATTGTCAATCCATCAGTTGGATTTTGTCTACTGGTGTTGAAGCCTTAATTTATGACTTTGAAAATAGTTGGAGTCAACTTGCGGTTGTAGAAAATCCATGTTGGTTGACCATCAATGGATAAGTGAGAGCATGGTATAACTATTCATTTAGAGGAAAGATAGGATTTGCAGCTGGATTGCAGATATTCATCTCCAAAGCCTTTAGCCCCAAAAAATCAGCTTCCACTTGTGAAGCTGACAAAGCTTGCCAATTCAAAGTTTAAGAAGCCTGGAATTTGTCTTTAATGTCAACAAACTTGCAAAGATCAATTGCAGGTCGAAGTGGCCGGAATTGGTATCATAAATACATTCTATTAGTCAACAAAAAAGAGTAGGCAAAAGAAGTAAGTCCTAATGATCAAACATGTGCCAGATGCCAGATCCCCTTAAGGATTTGAAACTTGATTGTCATAATAATTGTTAGCTGACTCCTAAGCATCATCCTCTAGAGCCACTGGTTGGATACCCATTCATGCTGTTTAATGAATCTTGTTTCACTTACGATGAAAAAAGGGAACTCAAAACGGAAAATGATTTCACTGTCTGGTAACAGTACTAAAATAATCCATGTTTGGAAAAAAAAAAAAAGGGTTGGAGCTGGCATGGCACTAGATACTGCCTGCACAAAGCACTAGATACTGCTGACAATAGCAATAATCGTCACTTGTCCGTAGTCCTTTTCACTTAAGGCATATTTCCTGTGTCTATGTAATCTCGATTGATCAATAATCTGTTTCTGACCCAATGCTAAGTAGGTTGCCATTCTTTGTTTCTTACTGTAGCCTTTCTCTTCTCTCCTTGTTTCTGACTCAATCATATGAAGCTAAATGCTGACAGTAATTTCAGTCTTCTTTGTAACTTGCCTGGATCTTTTGTTACATACTGAGATTGTGAATGCATGATGTTTCTCAAAATTGCTATGCAAGACTGACAATTTTTTGTCTCATATTTCAGGAGAGACACTTCCTACTAAAAACACTCGGAGTGGAGTCTCCTTGTGCTAATCAAAGCATAAATCCTTCTCAACCACCGCCCTGCAAAAGAGCCCTTCTCCAAAGTCTATGACAAACCTCTATGATCTATCTCACCCATAGAAAACTCAGTCTGTCCCTTCATATCTGAGAAGTTTGATCTCGCAGGACATCAACAGTTTGTTGAATAACAGCTCAACTTGCATTCTAAGATTGCAGCCTTTACGGCCTGAAGTTTTATTAGAGGCACATCAAGACCTGCATTCCAAAACCCCAGTGTTGAGTGCAACGGTGCATTCTACCGTCTTGGATACATTTAAACATGCAGTCCGAGTATAATTTTCTTCATCTTACAAGAAGAGTACTTTACCTAATACTCACTTTGAAAACCAGTGTGCTTGTCTATGTGTGTCATTCTTTTGTTTTTCTGTTGTTGGGGGGTTCTGTCCTCCGATCCATTTTTTTGGCCTCTAATTTGTGATCTGTACAGAAGCTATTATATAAACCTAGTTAGAGTGTGATTACAGAGCGGCCTATTATATAAGCCTAGTTAGAGTGTGATTACATTGAGGAAGTTAAACAAGGATTAAGCAGCTGATTAGATTCCTAATTGTTTTTTTTTGGTGTGCAAAGGGTATAGAATAAGTTTTCTCCCTTTCTCTTTTTCCCTGGTTCCTATTGTAATATAACTCTATGATTTGGAATGGAAATCTGTTTTGGTTTTGGGATGCATATCTACTTGGTTCATTTTGCCTCCAGTTGATCAGACTACTACCAGATAATCAGTGACAGCTTACAATTTATCGGCCAAAGTGCCCCAAAATAGAGATGGAAAGCACGCAAGCTTGAGCACGGAAGTTTTCGTTCTCACTGATGGGAACTGGAAAACGTTTGGTAAACACATTACCACATTTTCTTCTATTAATCTCATTGATTCAAGAGAATTATGACATATCAACCAGCGATTTCTTTTCCCTGTCAAATGCACATTAAAAAAAAAAAAAAAGATAAGCAAGCAAAAAAGAAAGGAGATGGGGAGATGCTCCTTACCTTACCTGCATTAAGGGAAAAGAAATGGAAAACTTTATATGTGTGAATGTGGCTTCAAGGGAACTAACCAATTCTCCTCGCTCTCTACTCCTTTGAGCTTGTTTACTTGTAGTGGACAATGTTTGTGGCGGGTCAGAAGGTCCCTGAGGATCCTGTTAAATTGATATGGTGAACAAGTGGTGATAGTGGGGGACAAGTGCAATAACGAGCAAAGCAAAAGCTAATAGTTAAGGAGGGAGAGGGAAGCTCATACAAAATAAAGTGCACTCATTGGCTACAACTTGCTAGAGAGAGAGAGAGAGAGAGAGAGAGAGAGAAGATATGGTTGACTATTTTTGACCACCTAAAATTTGTTCCTTTTTGGTCAAAAAGAAGGATCAGAGCTCTTTATCCCACTAACATCTTCTAGCATAAAGCTGTAAGACCATTGTAAATTGTAGTACCTTGGGTTTTGCTTACCCATGTCCATAATCCCATTTGGGCTTCAAGGCATTGGCAGGCGTTGAGAACCTGCTTTGGAAATTAGATCCCAGAAGGCACTCCTGCCACCTAACGTAAACTGTTATTTTACCATGGGTAAAAGCAGCTCTACATGTATAATTTGAAAAAAAAAAAAAAAATGGGGCTTGTAACATACTCTTTTTATGTTTTTTTTCTTTTTTTTTCGCAATGATTATAGGCTATTAGCCTTTCCATGTTTTCAAGGGTAACATTCAATAATTTGGGCCTCATAAAAAATCAAAGGTAATTGTTTCCCGTATTTTTACGAAATTTAGTCCAATATCCGATCCTCAAAGAAAACCGTAAAGCCCATCATTTAAACTTACGAGACCACTGGGCTGCCTAATCTCTTAATTTCCTCTTGATCACTAGAGTTTCCCTTTCGAGCTATTCCTTGTCAGCCATAAGTTTCGTAGTTAATAACAATAGATGCCAGTGCAAATGAAAGCCGAGGCCTTTTAAATATTCATATTACCCAGATGAGCAAGCACTCCATGCACGAGATGCACAAATTTGCAGGATTCCAGGAAAACTTTACTAACTTGCTTAGGATCTACTAGTTCGCATATACTTCTTCCTAGAACGTGGACTGAGTATGAAATCATTGGAGATTATGTCAACTGCGATATTACAGGTTAAAAATTGAAAGAAGAAAGGAAAACGAATATGAAGTTCAAAATTGTTAATGCCTCTTTTTTCGGTTTGCTTTCTCTTTTTCTGCACTTTCTCTTCTTTACATAGGCTTTCTTTTCTTCTGCAGTTTCTGCAACTTTTTCCACTTTAAATAGATCTGGTATGACAACCCGGAGAAGACCATTACTACACAGCCCCATTGTTTTGCTGAGAGGGGATTGCCGCTGAGCAATGATGACACCACGATGCTTACAAACTTGCGGGTCGTGGTGATTGTAGTGTTAGCAAGTGAACCAAATCGGCTAATTGTTAAAAAGATGAAATTCTGACCCACGGCGCCACAAAGGCAGTAGAGAAAAATGTCCCATGCTGCCTCTGGATGCTGCTTACAGAATTGGGCAGCCTCATACCCCATACCATGAGGCCAGCCAAACATGTATATCGTATTGTATATTGTACCCCATAAATTCATGCCCAACATTATATCCCAAGCACTAGTCTTTCGGTACCTATGCAAGAAAAATGATACTCATGCTCAATACAATGACAAAGCAAAACACACGGAAAGAACTTTTCTGCACTTGTGTTCTTCAATGGCAAAACAAGGACAATAATGCTGAGAAGTCTCACATACCCAGAGCCTTAGAATATTAAAGAATTGAATGCAGATTAAAAAAGGTTTAAATTGATCATACCTTGCAGTAAGTGAGTCCTGAGTGGCATTGGTAAATCCGTCAAATGCAAGGTTTAAAAAGCAAAGCCCATATCCAAGGGGTGCATTTGGATGTGCCAGCTTGCTAATGGTTTTTGAGCTGGTCTGAAATCAACCAAACATACAAGGGAAAGAGTAGGAATCACAACCAAATTCTTTCACAGAATGAAGTACCATAAGATGAAGTAAGCCAAGCCAAACGATTCTCTATTTGAAACATTCCTCACCTTCAAGAGGGCAAATGTAGATACTCCTCCTGCAACAAGGAAAGTACAAATATACTCCGGAAATGTGTATCTTATACCATAGACCAGAGTACCCATCAACATAACTGCATGAGAACAATAATGTGTCAGTTTATGAATTCTCAATCAGAATACATAAGTAATGCTAGATGAGTGAATAAGTAAACATGTGGTCATCAGTTTCTTCAGTTTTTTTTCGCATGTAGACAACCACAGGACAAGTTCTACCATCATTCCAAAGGTTGAGGACTGAAGGCTTGCTTGATCTTAGGCTACTTCCACTACATATCTTCCAATGATTACAGAAAATGTCTCAAGTTATAATCCTGGGAATGGCAGTGTAGAGTTTATAGAAATAAAGAGAACTACCTCTATTGTATAACTCATGGTCTAATGGACACCCCCCCCAAAAAAAGGGAAATTAATGAAAAAAAAAATGCACTGAGATGCATTGGAAAGTATTCTGATTACAGAATAATTTGGAATCTGCAAGAGATGCACTTGCTTGCTTGTTCATTTGTTATTCCTTTGCTTCTATTATTTTCAAACCAGGCAACATGAGGCACATGAGAGGCATTCTCCTGATAACATCTCTTGTTGAACTAATAGCACTAAAACCAAAAGATCATATGTACCCTTGTCAAAGTCCCCATTAGTCGATGGTCAATGCCTAGAGGAAAACATGCTTCTGTTTGATATAGGTAGAAAACTTAATAATCTCACCTGGAATCATTTTTGAAGACTTTGCCAGGACCTGCAGGCACCAAAGACATCCCCAGAACCAGTAGAAACCAAATTCAGTAAATAAGACATTGCTAAGAAAAAAAAAGTGAACAAAATGGATGCCCAATGGATTTGGAAACACAAAGGCATTAATAGTAGACAAGTATCAGTCATCTAAAGACAGACAAAAAGCAAAGCACGCAGGATGATCAAGCCCATGTTTGTCTAAAGCACGAAGTCACTTATTCCCTAACTTAGCTTTGTCTCTGTATTTACAAAGACATTGTTTCTGCGACTGCTACACGGACCCTTGAACAAAGAACATTCTCCAGCCAACAAATTCAAGAACTCCGTCGCTCATTACAATACTTTTAACATCAAGAACACCAAGAAACAGCTAAAGCAACATATCATAGGCAATGAGAATCAGTGATTGTTAACCGAACAGTTAAACATGCCTGCGCAGGGTAGCTGATATATTTCAAAGCTTCAATCCCCATTGCCGGGCCAATTGTATTCGTGATACCGGCACTCCAGTACGTCCACCAGGGAGCCCCACCGCCGCGCTCGCCACCACTTGTTGACCAAATCCTGATCACTACCAAAAAAAAAAAGAAAAGTAAATAAATAAATAAATAAAGCAACAGCTTTAGCTTTTAATTCAATACAAAAATTAAGCATAAATGCCCAAAGGCATGACTAAGAAAAACTCACTTATGTAAGACCAGACCAAGCACACCACATTTTGAGCCAGATTTAAGAACGCCAAATGCTCGAACCTCTTTCCATCTGGACCGAATCGCTTTGTCGATCTGATAATTACACATCAAATTCTGTTATTTCCTAATTAATCGATCAAATTTGACTTTAAAGAGATCAAGAAATGTGCGCGTGTGTGCGCGTGTGAGAAAGAGAGAGAGAGAGAGAGAGAGAGAGAGATGGCTTACAGAGTTTCTTGCAGAACGCCTTGGTAGATATAAGCAGACCAGATCCCGGCGACGCAAAAAGCTAACACTAACACTCTCCGGAGTCCGGCGCCGTGTGATTCCATTTCGCCGCCGGCCACCGTAGATCCGGTTATTTAAATTAAAGTTCCGCCTGCGGCTTTTTTTCTTTCTTCGACCCAATGTAGTAGTTTAAGTAAATAGAGACAACAAAAAATTAAAAAAGAAGGAAAAAAAAAAAAGAAAGCGTAATGGAAATGGGGATGGAAAAGCCGGCAGGAGGAGCAACCGCAAAGAAGCCGGAAACCACCGCCGTAACCTTAACGGAGCAGACTGTGCTTTTTTTAATATAAGAAAGTGGGAGTGCGGGCGAAGCTACGTGGACTTGCACGTGGATGTTTCTTATTGGATTAGGTGACTTCACTCCGAGTTTTTAACTGGCTGCAGGGACGCGGGCGGGCGAGCCGGTATGCACCGTACAGCGAGATGGGTTTCGCAACCCTTGGATTGCCCCGTCGCCTGTCGGTCGTGACGGTGTGAGTGTGACACAAATTAACGCATCAGTGTAGGTTCCATTTGGGTTAAAGTTTTGATTTTAATTTAATTTAGTGTCAATTCGATTCGGTTCAGAATCATTCAATTCGGTTTAATTTGAGCGGATTTGACTAAATTGTTTTTTTTTTAATTTTAAAAGATTTTAATTTTTTAATAAATATAACTAATGTAAATTATTATATTAAAGATAATTTTACTTATTCATTTAATTTTATATTTATTATTTTATTTTTTCAAAAGAATTGTTGGGTTAACTGACAATTTATGTTTTGATTTGGAACCACTGATTAAATTAATAGTTCATTGTTGCTGGAGAGATAGAATTTTAATTTGGACTATCCCTTCTCACGATTTTGGTTCGGATTGAAATTGAATTAGTCAACTTCGGTTCAATTCTAATTTTTAGACCAATTTAATTTTACTTTGATTATAATTTGAATCAGAACTATAATTATGTTTAGATTAAAGATTAATTATGGATCAGAGCTCTCTTTATTTAATGTGGACACTTAATGGTTATTCTGTGTAATTTTTATGCACTTAATTTATGTTTAAATTCTCTCAATTATATTTCTTCTTTGAAACAAAGATTTATTATAAAAATATATTATTAAATTTTAAATTTAATAATCATCATAACAAGACATATAAAAGAAATTTAATAAAAATTATTATTATTTAAATAATAAAATTTTTATATAAAAATTAAATTAAAATACTTATAAATAAAATTTGAGTTGAATTTATAAAAAAATAATAATTAATATTTTTATTATATTTACTTTTAAATATTATATATATATATATATATATATATATATATTCTATTCGGTTTGGTGTCGGTTTTGTTCTAAATTATTCGTTCCAATTTTTAGGTTATAGGAAACCGTAACCGAACCATAGAGAGACGCACCTGTGAATTAAGAAGCACAATTGTTTTGTACGTGACACAATTGCGAGCGTCAGGGCAAGTGTCAGCGTGACACAATTGGTTGACGCTGACCATGAGGCAGGGCATTATATTGACTACACAGAGACATAAAAGACAAGTAATCTCTCTGTATGATTCGAATCAGTTCGTTCAATGAAGTTGCCAAGCATTTCAACCGCCGATTAAAGGAGCTTGTTGACATTTACTCACTGAAGTACAATCTCATTCCTGATGCAAGACACCTTGGTATGGATTGGCCTATCAATTTTTTTCTTTCTTCTTCTTCTTTTTTTTTTTTTTTGTTTGATCGTTGGGACCAAGACCCTTTATTTCAACAGCATAACATATACTAATTAATGGAAGTGCACCTTCTAAATTGTTGGTTTTTAGGTTGCAATCCCATTTAGAGAGAAAGTAGGAATCGAATAACTGCCTGACAAAAAAAAAAAAATCATTAAAGGAATCAACCATGGAATCCAACTCAAGCCCGTTCTAGCTATTTGGACATTGAAACAAAGGGTTTTAGCTTTTTCCCACATTCCTTGTGTTATTGAAGTCTTTAGAGTAAGATTGAAGAAAGCTGTGCGTCAAATATTGTTGCCCCTTTATAGACCAGGAAGGTGGACACGTTCATTACTCTTGAAGTTGAACTTGAAACTTTGAAAACATCGAAATGGGTGTAAATAAAATCAACCAAATGCACGTAGACCATGTAATTTTATTCCAAGGGTCCACGCCTCCATGACTTTGTAATACGTGCTCTCGCGGCGCTCATGTCACGTCAAAGAGAACACTTGGAATCTGAATTTATATATTCACTCAATTACCAGACAAACATATTGGAATATATTCGTATTTCTATCATTCTTGTTCGGATTTGAGCACACTTTCGTCAATTAGTTGGCGATTTACGATCAGTGCAACTTAGGTATGCAAATGCAAGCACTAGCTAATTTGTGTCGGGTCACCTTGTAGAGATTTCAGTTTTCTTTTACCTGATATAAGAAGGTTACTCTTTTTTTTTTTTTTTACGTGTTCAAATTTAATAAATAAAACGTAAATTCTTAAAGGATATTTGGTTTATCGTCATTTATAATTATCATTTCTTTTTTACTTAAATCTACAACTAAATCAATTATTACAATTATAACTTTTACACTGTTAATTAAGAAATTATTAATCCTAAACTATTAATAACTAAGATTCAACATTACTCATTAATGTAAATAAAACATTAAAAAAAGTTTTTTAATAAAATAAAAAATGTCGATGTCACATTTTTATTTTTATTTTTATAATAAAATCAATTGAAATTTTTAATTTTTAAATTATAATAAAATAATTTTATAGTTACGGTCAGATTTGCACAATTATATTATAAAAATATCGTTTTAAGGCGAGTAGCTGATCGAGAGAAGCAGGTTAATGAATTTAGGCCGTGGAGGGACGGTTTGGTGAAGGAGATTCATTAGTGACAAGGGGTGATGAGGTATTGTCCTCAAGAGAAGGAAGATGAGATGTATCTACGTCAATAAATAAAAAAAAAAAGAAAAAGGAGAGGGAGTTTATGGAAGATAGTGATGGGGATGATAGGCTATCATCCTCGAGAGAAGGAAAATAAAAAATGTCTACAACAATAAATAGAAGAACAGGAGAGGAAGTTGCAAATGATAATGAAGGCGAAGTAAGAAAAGGAAAAATAATCTCATAGAACGCGACATCTTTGCTTATAAAGATTTTGCAATCAACCAAATCAAACATACGATAACCCTTTTGCTTATAAAGATAACCAACAAAAATACACTTTTGTGCTCTTAGCTCAAATTTATCCTTATTTTGATGATGAGTAAAGCAAAGGCAACCAAAAGTGTGCAAGTGATAGTACAAAGGTTTGCTTTTAAAGAGTAATGCATGGAGAGACTTATTGTGTAAGACAGGAGAGGGAATGCGATTAATAAGATAAACAGTAGTTAAAATGCATTTACCTCAAAATTAAATAGGTAAGTTAGTCTGAAAAGGTAAAATTCGTGTCACTTTAAAGAAATACTTATATTTGTGTTCAATTGCTTAATTTTGTTTAGGTATTCTAACACAAGTTGTTTGATAGAGTATTCTCAAGGAAGTAAGAAAATTTTTCAATTCATGGTTTACAAACTCTAAACCATTATCACTCCTAATCACTTTGATCGTTTTGGAGAATTGGTTCTTTACAAGGGCAACAAAATTTCTAAGCAAAACGTTTACTTTATATTTAGATTGCATAAGAAAAATCCAAGTGTTGTGTGAAAAATCATCCACAATTGTTTAAAAATACTGGACAACAGAATGAGAAGGGGTGGAATAACAACTCCAAACAACTTTTCAGTTCAAGAAAAGGTGATCATTTAACCTGCTCTTTTTGTATTATTTGAACCCTTTTTCTATTAGGAAGCCTAACAAATTGTGGAGCTGGTAGATATTCTATAAATAAGAAAAGATGACTATTTGATGTTATATGGTCTAAACCCCAATATCAATAATTTATGAAATACATTTTGAGTGAAGTGGTGTATCTTCAAAATGATTTTGATATGTTGATGACATATAAATGTTGAAATTATTAGACTTTTGTTAAGAAAGTGAAGAACCTTTAGCATTTGAGTATATTTTGTGGGTAATAAAAATTCAAATAATTGATGAAAATTTAAAAGACAAATAAAATTAGAGATAATTTGACTTGAAAGGGAATTGAGATTTTAAATTAACTTGTTCTAATATTATGTAAGAGGATGTGAATATATGACATATGAATTCTCTCTCTCTTTTTTTAATAGAATTATATAACTATTTACATTTATACAGAATGATAATTTGTCATATAAGATACAAATATAAAATAGAGAGAAATTAAATTACAAATCACTAAAAATATGTAAGGTTAAATAATCTAAATAAAGTAAAATTAAATCAATCAAATTATCTAAATTAAACGTAATTAAATCAATCAAACTATAACAAAATACCGTATCAATCGGCAAAATCATGTGAGCTGTAATAAACTCCTGTCGAGGCTGTCGCCGACGTCGGGGGCGTCATACGGCTGCCGCAGCCGGTTGAGACGTGGATGTTTGGGAATGGATTCAAATAGTCGACGGTGCGAAAGCGAATTGGTCATGGAGAGAATGTTGGTCAAGGTGGTAGTGTAGTAATTAAAATAGTTACGTGGTCACCTTTCCAAAGGCTGCATGCTATTTCAACATCTACTCTCTCAACTGGTCAACTCTCTGTTATGCACTCCCCTGGTGAGAGAGATGGGAGAATTGAGCAATGGAACCCATTTGTGGCATCTAACTTCCATCGCTTGTTCTTAATTTTAATTGTATCCAATTTTAATCAAACTATGGGTAACCTTAATAGTTTTTGTTTTTTTAAATATAAAAAAATATATATTATGAAAATATCAATTATCATATATGTATATTAAAATCGGATACAATTATAATTAAGAAAATATTTTTACATTTAATTTTAATATTAACAAAATTTAAATGTTTTTATATTGTACTTCAAATATAGGATATTATTTTGTAGAACAAATATCGGTGCAAAATTCAGAATGTACATTAATAAATAAATAAATATATATATATATATATATATATATTTTATTTTTTTTTTAAATTATCAAAATTTGGCTATCATCTCAAATGGTGGGTAACCTTAATACTATAAACACAATCTTAACTCATAATATTAGCTAGTTGGAACGCCAAAAGCATACAAATTAACTATCAATATATTTAACGAGAGCATATTATATTTTTGATAACCACAGCTTTTGGACTTGTGATTTGGAAAAACAAAAAAAAAAAAAAAGAAAAAGAAAGAAAGAAAGAAAAAAGTAAACGACCCAAATTGTTTTAAAAAATAAATGGATAATAAGTTTAAATATTCAAAGTTTTAAAATTAAGGTCTCCAATCTTCAAGACATCTTCTTAATGGTTAAGATATTCAACTTTCAAACTAAAGATTTCAAACCTGAATATATTCAACAAGAGAAGAGAAAATTTATATAAGATAAACAGAGAATACAGTTCCCGATAGAGGGAATATGTATATTAGACATGAAACAAAAAGTTTGAAATTATTTGAAAGTCAAAAAGTTTATCAAGTAGTATTAAAATTATGGGACAATTTATTTAAAAACACAGCTATCACAAAATTAAACAGTAGAAATTAAAAAAAAAAAAAAAAGAGAGACTCCTCCCGTCACGTAATGAAACAACCCTATTTAAAATTTAAACTTGAAATAATTTTTAATTTTAATTATAATTATATGTTAAACTATATAAATATATAGTTAGTAATTAGTAATTATAATTAGTAATTATAATAATATGACGTGATTATAATGACACAACAATCATTAAAAACAGAAAAACAAAGACTCGCCTCCGTATCAGACGGAACTCGAAGAGTTCATCAAACCACCACTTTTGATTTTAAAAAACAGCAACAGCTTGGCTAAGTCTTTGCCCAACCTTGGATTAAACAACGGGCAAAGGTTTGGCACAAACAAGAAAAAAACAAGACAGCCGGCCATTAACGCCAATTTACCTATCTACACGAAGTACAAAAAGAAAAGCACCACCCTTGTACATACGCGCGCACGCTAGTCGTCGAGGTTGGCTGCACAAGTGTCCCCCACACCCCCCCCCCCCACCCAGCCCCCCGCCCCACGCGTCGGTTTGCGAAATAATCCATTCTCTCATTTCTTTCACGGTTGCTTCCGCTGCTGAATAATCACCACTTTCTCTCTCACTTTCCCGTCTCGTTCCTTTCTTTGTTTTTTTTTGGTTTTTCTTTCCCGTTTTGTACTCGTGTTTCAGTTCCGTTGAATTTTCGAAAGTCGAGCTTTCGGGGAGGATATAGCTGTCGTTTCTTGATTTTCAAGACAGGAACAGAAGTACACATCGTGCCCTGCGAGTTCAGAAAGGTCCATCTCTTGGTGTGTTAGGAATGGGAAACTGTTTAGATTCTTCTTTTGCTAAAGTAGACGCCAGCCAGAGCTCACAAACTGGTATCTTTTCACTATCCTCTTTTGGGTCTTCTTAGTTTCGCTTTCTTGTTCGTTTTGTGTGCTTATTTTCAATGGGTTTTACTTCTTTTTTTTTTTTTTTTGATGGGTGCTTTAATATTTGAGGGCTTGGATGCTTGTAGTATTGATTGAATTGTTAGCCATGGCTTGTTTTCAGTTTGACATTTCTGCTTCAGCCTTGCTTAGGTAGTTTTTATTCAGTTTGAGTGTCTCTCCTTGTACCAAAAGTCTCTGAATTCATGCAATGATGATCTGTTCTAGATTTTGGATTTTGACTTCCGCTGAAATTGATGCTTTAATTGGAAATTCCATGTTATTCTTCTTAGATTCAAAATTCCTGTAATTTTGAATATGGCATATGGTGACTGTTCTTTTATTCTGAGATTGATTAAATTGAAAGTTTCCTCTCGGCAAATGTAGGGTCTTGGTGCCTATGGAACTCTGCCTATATTTTGAATCTCAACTGACCAATTAGAATTACTTGGATTAGGGAGCTAATGGTTATGTAACAATTGGTTCTGATGAAGTTTGACAGGGATGGACCATGGTTTAGCATACTTGACCATGTTTGGTATACATATTCTCAGATAGTGATTATTTCCCCTGATTTCATTATTCATAAGTGCTTGTTTGATCGCTCTAGTAAGATTTACAGTTTTGAAGTTGGGAATCGAGGATGGATTTTGAAATCTTATTTTTGGAGGTGTCTAAGGTGCTTAGTGCTATTACTTTTATGTTTACCTGAATTGTTGCACTCATTGTTCTTTTTGCTAACATCAGGGGTCTCAAGAATATCGAGCAAAACCAGCCGTTCTACTGTTTCTTCCAGTTTGACCATTCCATCTTACAGTGCAAGGAGCAAACCTGAAAGCCTTCCTACACCAAGGACTGAAGGTGAAATATTGTCATCCCCAAATGTGAAAGCCTTCACCTTTAGTGAGCTGAGGAGTGCCACAAGAAACTTTCGTCCCGACAGTCTTCTTGGAGAAGGTGGATTTGGTTATGTTTTCAAAGGATGGATTGATGAGCACACTCTAACTGCTGCAAGGCCTGGCTCAGGAATGGTCATTGCAGTGAAGAAGTTCAAGCCTGAAGGTTTTCAGGGCCACAAGGAGTGGTTGGTAGGTTTCATCTTTTTGACATTGTTTTTTTCACCACCAATATGTTGTCTCCCTTTCAACTTATAGGCTGCTTGTTTCAGACGGAGGTAAAATATCTGGGGCAGCTTCATCATCCAAATCTAGTCAAATTGATTGGGTATTGCCTAGAGGGTGAAAATAGGCTTTTGGTCTATGAGTACATGCCTAAAGGGAGCTTAGAGAATCACCTCTTCAGACGTAAGTAATTTCAAATACATGGAAATATTTTTGTGCATATTTAATCCTCTTTTGTGTCTCTGATTTGTTCCTATTATTGTGGTAGTCTACATTAGATGCTGGCTGTGGTCTCCACTCTCCATTATGTTAAAGCTTGTCTGTTGCTTGTTCCTTTGTGTGCTTACTCTTTCCTTTTCGGTGTTTACCATCATGCTGATCCTTTTTTCAGCTGTCAAGTGGGTACATAAAATGCATAGCCATCTGCTTCTCTGTTAGTGATTAATCTCCCGAGATCTATGGAGCGGATTTCATCCACCTTTCCTTTCAAATTTGCCACGACATTTATAAACATGTGCATTTATAGGAATGCCTAAAAGCTACATGCCTCTCATAGTTTTTTAATTAGGTTTGTCAATGAAGCACTAGAACATTGGCACAAATACGTGGTTTTACCTTACCTGTGTGAGTATATGACAATAAATACTATGTGCAATTTGTCATATCTTAAACTATTTACTGTAAGACCTATGTCTCAAAACATTTCATTTCCAAATATCTTCTCTACTATTATTCATCAACTGCTTCTGTTTTTTGAGGGAGCTTAAAGTAGCTCTCTGTACTTCTTGGGTGTGCAATTTTCATGTACATGCATAAGGGAAAACTATGTGAAATGCTCTCTTATGTTCTTTAGGTGGGCCACAGCCACTACCATGGGGAGTGAGAATGAAAGTAGCCATTGATGCTGCTAGAGGGCTGTCTTTCCTTCATGATGCAGAATCCCAAGTCATATACCGTGATTTCAAAGCTTCAAATATTCTACTTGATGCGGTATGTTGTGAAGAACATGCTCTTGTTTCTCATATGTCCTTTATATTATTGTTATTATTGTTTCATTAGTAATGAATTGGGATGCAGGAATTCAATGCAAAACTTTCTGATTTTGGTTTGGCCAAGGCAGGCCCTACTGGTGATAGAACTCATGTGTCTACTCAAGTCATGGGAACTCATGGGTATGCAGCTCCTGAATACGTTGCTACAGGTCTGTTAAATTCGAAGCCTTAAGGACTACTGTTTTGCTTGCTATTTTGAAGCTGTAAACTCCTTAAGTGGTGTAGGATTCAAATTGTAACATTCCAAACATTGAGGGTTAGGTATAACCAAAACAGTTAAACCTGATTTATTTAATTAACCTAAAATCAAGCTTTACTCTGTGTTTTGTTTGCAAGCTCTTTTTAGGTTTAGGGGATTTCTGGTCTGATCTGATTGTTTTGTATGTTTTCATTGAACAAGTGGAGCTCATCTTGTGCATCAACTTGCTACAGATATTATGAGCCTAAACTATGAGTATAACAAAGCTTCCATTGATCAACAGGTCGGCTGTCAGCTAAAAGTGATGTATACAGCTTTGGGGTTGTGTTGTTGGAGCTGCTGTCAGGGCGACGAGCTGTTGATAAAACCAAGGTTGGTTTAGAGCAGAATTTGGTAGACTGGGCAAAACCTTATCTGGGTGACAAAAGAAAAGTGTTCCGGATCATGGACACCAAGTTGGAGGGCCAGTATCCTCAGAAAGGAGCATGTATGGCTGCTAACCTTGCCTTACGGTGCCTGACCACTGAAGCCAAAGTTAGGCCTCAAATGTCAGAGGTATTGACAACATTGGAACAAATTGAATCCCCTAAATGCACAGCCAAACACAACCTATCAGATTATCAAGCAGTTCGGGCATCCGTATGGAAGTCCCCAATGAGACACCACCGTTCGCCGCTGAATTCAACACCAAATGCATCCCCTTTGCCATCCCAATGGCAGTCTCCACGACTGCGTTGAGCAAAGAAACAATCCCTTGTAAATTCCCAAGTTTTTTCTCTACGTCCCTCTTGTAAAATGTCATAGGCCACTCTATCCCTCTGCAATTTTGAGTTGCACTGAACCAGATTATTGACCCCTTTGGTGATGGTGATTGTTGATTTCTTATTGTGATAATCTTCGTTCTGTCTTTCTATAATTATCTCTGGTGCCAGCTCTGTTTTGTCAGGATACATGGTTTCTTCATTCTTTCACACAAATATTATTTTCGTTTAGCCTGTCACATAAGTGTGTAGCATAAGCGTGTTTCATTAGCTGGTTAAATCTCGCTTTAACCGAGGTGATGAATCCGTATCATTAGTTGGCTTGTCTGAAGAATTCATCAAGGGTGGGTTGCTTGCTGACGGGCTCTTAGTGGGAGGTACAGCGAACTTCTGACCGAGCACATTATGGAAAACGGTAAAGTTACGTTGATCAAGTTGATGTATTTTAGATACATTTAACTTAATACGTCTTAAAGAATTAACATATTATACTATTTTTAATCAATTATTACACATTTTTAATCTTAATAAACTATATCAACCCAGATTCTATTTATTCTATGAACCAGGACCTACTATCCACTTCCATAATATCCATTTTCATTTCCGTACTCGCATGAACAAGGCATAGCGTAAATATATTTGTACATTTTCCGGAGTTGAAAACGAATACAAGCTCCACGATAAATAGGCACAACCAGAACTAGTTCCTATACTTCACATATATAAAAGCACATCCTCGGTCTCTCTTCAAACTCCATCATTTGCTTAACAGCGTGCATGTCAAGTACTTACTGGAGGTATACACTAAACAAATAGGAAATGTTTATAGGTAAAATTCAATTTATTGGCTCAAATCTGGATTTAGAATATGTTTATGAATTTAAAGAAATGGGAAATACTCTTAAAATGATTTTACTGTTATCAATTTTACTGTGTGGTGGGAAGTCAAATTTTCACTTACTCGGATTCATGTCCTTTGGAGCAGAGTGTCTTTTTAATTATTAGAGTAAAGTTCAAGAACTTTACATTGAGAGCTGTGCAACGGCTAATACTTCTTAATATTTGAAGTGGTTGCGCTGTTTCTTTCACGTTAAATGAGAGCTATGTGAGAGAGGTTGGGAGACATCAGTTTGGTGGGTTTCGTTGCTTAATCGAGGGTCAACAATAGGAATCATGGGGCTTGTAAATGACTGTGGTTGGGCATAGTAAGCCCAGTAAGGGATATTGAGCTTTGGGCTGCTACCCGGCCTAAGTTTTAAAAAGAGTCGAGCTCCAAGAATTAATGAACCTAATATACTCCTTATCAACTTACGCATTTGAACCGTTGAGGAGACCGTGGAGAATGAGCGTAGGTTTATACAAAAATCAAACTACTATAAATCTTTAAATTGCTCTTTCTCTTTTCAACTCATTTTGTTTTGAATTTATTATTAAGTTGATGAATAATTTGAATTTTATACATGTTACTCTCTATTTATAAATTTATATTATATTTATCATTCATACTTTATATTCTAAATTAATCTCATTTTTAAATTTAATAAAAGTTAAAAATTTTCTAGTGACTCAATTCCTTTCTTCTCTCATATCACTTTGTGTAAGGATCAATAAAGGAATAGCCCATATTATAGTCATAAACCTATTCTAATTTTTTTTATAATGGGGTTTAGGGTTTAGGAATGTTAAAGCTAAAGTTGGGGCTAAATTAAAATTAATGTGCCCAGGAATGCAATTAGAACCAATCAATAAGTTTACATATAAAATGTATTTGACTCTTAGATGTGTGAATCACTTAAACTCATAATTGTGTCACTAACTCATTAGCAAAATAAGATGGATTTTGTGACCTAGATCTGATGTTGTCATAATGACCTCAGTATTCTATAATTCATACACATAATGTTGTTTATGTAATGACTCGAAAGGAATGTTTTTTTTTTTCTCATAATTTAGTTCTTTTTTAGGATTGCTTTTTTTAATGCTTGCCTCCAATGATTGAATTTTTAGTTGAAATATTTATAACAAAATTCTAAATTACAAGACTATACCATTTGGAGATTTTGACCAATATTTATTCTTTCCATTATGATGTTCTATCGAATAGATATTTGACCTTTTAGAAACAACTTTTCCCTTTCATTACTAGTGCCATCATCAAGCATCTGCTTTCTATAACGATAACTGTTTAAAAGACAACGAATTAGCCACAAAATAATTGAAGAATAAGATTTTTTTTTTTTTATGTAGAAAAAATTGAAGATTGTAAAATAAAAGGTAGCAATCACAAAATCATGTTACATGAAACTAATCGGAGTGGGCCAAACGTGAAGTAATTAGTAGCTACAAATGTCCTACTTTTAACATTCATATTGCTTACTTTCCTATTCTATTTGTCTATCATATTTTGCCCATTTTTATATCATAATCATCGTTTTTTAACTAGACTCAATTAGGTTGGTCTAACAGAAAATTCGTCATGTCAAACTTAAAAATGGGTCATATTAATTAATTAAATCAATTTATAATTAGATTGATTAAAATTAAATTAATTTGGATAAAATTTAATTGACTTAATAGTCATAATAGATAATATAAATTTATTATTTGTTACTTCTTATATTTAAAAAATTTAATTTTTCTTAACAAATTTGCTAATCCATTTTTATTTTACCAACTAACACTATTCTTTGTTTAATTTCTCCACACTTTAAAAAAAGCACTAGTAATATTCTAAAAAAAAAAAACAATAGAGACATTTATCTTAGAGATATTATGTTTAAATTTTGAGAAACAATATTAAATTTATAAAAAAAATAAAAATTATTTTGATTGTATAAATCAAATCTTAAAAAAAAAAAAGTAATGAAAATTAATTCAAACAAATTCTGTCCAATTTTCACAAATTGGCGTCTTTCGCTGTTGATTCCTACTAAGAAATATACCTAGGAACGAGTCCAAAGTCTCTTCGCGGAACATTGTCCTGTGGCACAACTACGTATGTAAAATATTTTTATTTTCATTTTTGTTTTTTTTTTGGGCTGGCAATGTCAACCCTTGAGATGACAACTCAATTTTTTGTGGGCCAGACTAAATGATTTAGGACCTTGGTGGTAATGGAATCTGAGTGCCGACGAAACGACGTCGGATTAAAGTTTCGAGTTGGCGCTGCAGAGTCCAATTTTTCCATTTGAGTTCGTCGCCGATGATCGGATTAATCAATCATCCATACGGGCAAGCCTAGACCCCAATATCTGTTTTTTCATACTTCTGGAGTTTAGAGTATTTTTTGTTTGTTTTTTTTAATATTTTTTTTGGTTTTATTTCTAGGGGATCCTTAATAGTTGTTAATTATGTGCTGGGAAATTTCGGGTTGTGATTAATTATTGAGATTTGATTTGGGTTGTCTTTGTTTCTCGAATATATGCAGATTATGGTGGTGATTATGGGTTTGTTTCATTGTTGAGAGAGTGTGTGTGCGTGTGTGTGTGAGAGAGAGAGAGAGGGTTTTGAGTGGTGATTAATTGGAAGAGAATGGTGTTGGTATTAGCAATAGGGGACCTTCATATACCTCATAGGGCAGCTGATCTGCCTCCAAAGTTCAAGTCCATGCTTGTTCCCGGCAAGATTCAACATGTTGTCTGCACTGGCAATCTCTGTATTAAAGTAATTATTATTATTATTATTATTATTATGTTATCTTTCCTACTTGTATTTCTTTGCAGTTTTTG
Organism: Bruguiera gymnorhiza; assembly: GCA_020883675.1. NCBI lineage: Eukaryota > Viridiplantae > Streptophyta > Magnoliopsida > Malpighiales > Rhizophoraceae > Bruguiera > Bruguiera gymnorhiza. Next base: position 622,765 of record JAIRCJ010000180.1, read on the forward strand.
TATGACTTGCTTGAAAATTTAGTGAGAGCTACTTTTAGTTGATGCATTTTCCCAATTTTATATTTTATGCTGTTTTCTTATATATCTCGTGATTTTGTTGAACAGCAATTGAGTTCTGTTGAATGTTGATGATGGTTACTGAAGTCACGTTTTTGCTTGATAGCAATTGAGTTCTGTTGATGACCGTCGTTGAATTGCTGGAGTTCTTTTGATTGGTTTTCTGAAATCTAATTTTCATGAATCAAAATAGGTTTTGGTTAATTCAGAACCTTTTGGTCGTAATATTGACACTATGGTAAGATTGTAAAGAGGCTGCTGATTTTCTTGAGATGCTAATTGCAGCAATATGAGTGTCATTTTCCTTATGCATACACAAAGTCTCTTCCCTCAGATGTTGTTCTTTGAGAAATGAGAGACATCATTAGAGTCCTTCAACCATCTGAGGGCTGAACTCTAGTGTCACGAGCACACAGGATGTTTTGAATTGCCGCCAATATTCCTCTCATGGGTCCCATTTCTTCATTTTAGACCCCTAATAGATTACCTCTTGGCAGTGATACAACCCCTTTCCGTATGAATATTGCTTTTCCTTTTCTACTTTTTGCCATATTTTAATTCAGTGAATGTTTTAACATAAATATATCAGAAGTGTTTTTCTTGTGGCATTCACTTCTACAATCAATGACTCATTTAAGTGATTTTCCTGAGCAGGAAGTACATGATTACTTGAAGAGTCTTTGTCCTGATATGCACATTACTCGAGGTGAATATGATGAAGATTCACATTATCCAGAGACCAAAACGCTTACTATTGGCCAATTTAAGCTTGGAATATGCCATGGTCATCAGGTTGGTTTTGCTTCGCCTATGTCTTAGTGGTTACTTAGTCTCGTCTTCTAGCATCCTTAATATTATGCAGTTCTATGCTTATGGAAGACTGTCCATGATTCAATTGGGTTGCAGCGACAGTAGGTTATGCCATGCGGAGAAATTCAATTTGGTGTCCTAGATCGTCTTATATTGTCAACTTTATGCGACTATCATTGTGTCAGATCTGAAGGTTTTTGTGTTGAATGGAAAGTTGAGATGCAGCTTTGAATGCTTTCTTACCATTAGGAATGTTTGTGATTGTAACATGTGCGATACAGCGGAGAGTATACATCGTGTGTAGGATCTGGGAGGGCGTTAGGAGACTCACTAACAATGGCACAAGAACCAACAAAATGTCAAATGGAGGGGTATCCTTTACACACTGATAATTATATTAGACTCAATAAGGTGTCAAATGGAGAGTTTTTGATTTCACGTGAACCCAGTAGCTGTTAGTTCTGCCAGTTTTTTGAAGTAGTTCTCTATTGGATATCGTGATTGTGCCAAAAACTGCTTATGTTTGCTTTCATTTCACTGAAGTCTTTCCTCCGTCACGTCCTAATCTTCTTCTTGGTTCACTTGCTCAAGGTTATTCCATGGGGTGACTTAGATTCTCTGGCTATGCTACAAAGGCAGCTGGATGTGGACATCCTCGTAACTGGTCACACCCATCAGTTCAAAGCCTATAAACATGAGGGTGGTGTTGTCATAAACCCTGGCTCGGCCACTGGTGCCTACAGTAGTTTCACTTATGAGGTTAATCCAAGCTTTGTGCTAATGGACATTGACGGCTTGCGTGTTGTTGTTTATGTGTATGAACTAATTGATGGTGAGGTTAAGGTGGACAAAATTGACTTTAAGAAGACAGCCACTACTCGTGCAGCACATTGACCACTAAAAGAGTTATTGGGGCTTTTTCGATTATGAAGGTAGAATTCTTTCTGTTATCTTGCTGGATCCTTAAAACATACCTCTTGAGATGTATAAATGGAATTGATTTTGCTCTCATGCTTCTGGCATTCCTTTTGTTTTTTTTCCTGGGTCTAAACGGAATTAGCAACGTCTTTTGTGTGAGCAGTTGTCACTGGCAATTCTTATGTACTTTCTGAGATCAAAGATACCCAACTAGAAGGGGATCCATTTCAGCTGATTGGCAGCTTAGTACGTTGGGATATCGCACACTAGAAGGATACCTATGGCTAAAGAAAGTTCGGGTAATTCTTTGTGCATTTTGTATAGAATTGATAAGTAGAAAATAACCAGTCAATTTAGAGGCCGTTCATTTATTATAGTTGTGGGGCGATATTTTTAACTTGGATTGATTTTCTTTCATATCAGGGTGAACATGACCTATCATGTTATGTCTGTATGGTTTCATCATTTTGAATTTAAAGGCGGAAGATTTTAGTTAAATGAAGAAGGATTAAAGATCACAATTTTAGAATTTGGAATGAATGATACATGTTATTATAAAATGATAGCTCATATTTTCTTTAATATTAGGGACCTAATCAATCTAAATTACATTCAACTGTGCATTGATTTGGGTAGAATGAATTATTCAACTTTCTTATTTTGAGGACCAATTTGATTTAGCTGCTGGGAGCGATCAACAGCTAATTTAGCGCTCAAGCAGATGGTGTTTGGTAATGTAATTGTTAGGGCTTAATTGTTTGTCGAACTTTCAATTAAGGCGTTCCTGAAAAGTGCATGCTTTGATTTGAACAGCCTAGGGCGATAACTAAACTAAATGGCTTCTTGAACTGCAGCACATTCCAAGCCATGAAGAGGGCCCTCATTGCAAAATAACTCTTCTGATTCAATTGACGGAAATAGGAAAAGTATAAGCATAGGTCAATTTTTGAGAGACCATTTCTTTTTGGGAGGTCTTTTTTTTGGGGGGGGGGGTATCAGTTAATGGGGGAAAAGGGTTATATAGTTCCTTTGAATCCATTATACTTCTTGTTGTAGAAAAGTAGATATTAAGATGATTAGCAATAGGAGAGGATGATAGGTAATAGTTGCTTGATTGCTTGTCATATGCTGGATTGATACGAAGAAGAATCATACGACTTAAAAATTGGAGGAAAAGAAAATCAATGGATGCAATCTTAGTATCAATATCATTAAACTCGCAAAATAATTCAACAACAGCTATGCAAACCACATTCCGATTGTCAAAGTATCATCTTAGCTTCTGTTTTGGGGAGGAAAACAAGAGGACAGAACGTGGTCTAGTAGTATAACTTCTGAGTTCTCTACCTCAGCGACTAGCTTTAATTAACTCCTCCAAAACTTTAAAATTTAAAAAAGAATTATACATAGATTATTAATTGACACAGGTATTAATTGAACATAAATTAGTTTAAATATTAATAAAAATTAACTCCTCTAAAATTTTAAAAACTAAAAATTAAGGGGAATTTTTTTAAAATTACTGTTATGTTGTGTAATTTAAAATAATATAAATAATTTTAATATATAAATATATTAATAAAAAATAAATTAAATATATTTAAATATACAAAAATTTATTTTTTAGTGAGTAAATTATAAGATTGAAGTTGAATGATTTAATTTTAACAAATTATAATTATATGACGAAAATGACGACAAATTATATTTTTAATGTTAACATATTTAAATTTTTTCCAAAAATAAAAGAAGCTTGTCTTCCCAACGTTATTCATCAAATGGCACCGGGAGTTCCCCCAAACATTTCAGTATGAATCATAACTCGTTTCACGAGCTTGAAAGAGTACACAATGAAGTGTTCTGGGGAACCCTAGGGCCACTTTATATACTATTAATGGGCTATTCTGGTCCTTGCAGGTTGGCGCTTGCCTTTGTGTTCTGGGGGGGAAATTGATGGGGAAAAAGCCATGAGTGGCACGAACCTAGACCCACCAATAGGCTAGATGGTAGATAAGAGAATAATTGATATATTGCTCTTCCCTTTTTGTTATGATCCCCTACGCATGACCTTTCTTTTTCACACATCTTCTTATACATACAAAAGAAGATCTTTAATTAGATTCTAGTATGAGATAATAATACATGTACGCCCAGATAAAGTCGCATTCAGTAAGTTGAGGACTATAGGCAAAAGGAGATTCACAACCATTCATCTGTTGAATTGACTGGACCTCGAATCAATGTAACCCAGAAAAAAGTTTTGAAGGATTGCCATCCTTCGAAATTGTAGGTGAAATTGCAGTAACCATGCTTCTAACATGGTATTGTGCTTTGCTTAGCCATGCTTAACTATACTAGTTCCCCCCCCCCACACTCCCTGAAAATAATATGAACTTTTGAAACGTAAAACCTGAGGATCGTAGAAATTTAGAAGGGAATCCGAAATGTTGAAGAGATAAAGGTTATAAGCTCTCGATTATAAGTCCCAGTAATCTGACTTGACTAAACTTACATCTACTGTAAGATTCAGGAACCAATATCTCAAAACATCCCAATCTATAGAAAAAAAAAAAAAGAAACTTAAAACTCAAATAAATTTAAAATAATTCAAAATTAAATAACTCTTATTGCTTAAAATTTAAAATCTAAATAACTCTAACTCATAAAACTCAAAAATATATAACAATTTGAGTAAATTTTAAGCCAAAACTACAAAAAAAAAATTATTTAAGTAAATTTTTTTCTTTAATCTTTTTGGATTTTTCACCTAAATTTTTTATATTATTTATTTCTATTATTTAATTTATTTTTATTTATACATAATAATTATTTTTAATTATTATCTAAATATTTGAATAATCATAGGACTTGTATATGCCAATATATCATATATCAATTACTCAATTGAGACATTTTTTTAGTTAAAAAAAAGAGTGTTAGTGTAATGGTAAAGTTATTTTATTATAATTTAAAAGTCATAAATTTACTTCTTTTAGATTTTTAATATTATTGTTAAGTAAAATATTATTTGCTTATTTTATAAAAAATAATTTTTAAAAAGAGTTTTATACACATATTATGACCAATTATACGCTAGTAATTGAACATGCATGAGTCAATATTTATTTTTTTATTCATCTATTTACCTCTAAAGAATTATATCTTTTTTCTTTTATGTCAAGTTTGTTGTATCAAATAGCATCTTATTGCCTTGGAATTTATGTTCTCTTATGGGTGTCTACCAACTGACAAAACAAAAGAAAATTCGTTATAAAAATATTAAATTTGCATCAAACCTAATTATTAATTATGTTATATAATATCGGTCCAAAAAAAAACACGTTATATAATATGTCAACAATCAAAGTGAATAAGCATTACCTGCCTTCATATTCATGTCACCAATTCGAAGTTACTATCGAAGTTCCAGCAATTCTGTGGAAAGTGTGTGAGCTTGAAGCCATATTTTACAGCAGAAGCTTCTCTTTTCTTTGGTTTTGCTTCTCCATTTTCTGTTTTAGATGCTTGCTGCTTCAACAATATGATAGTGGAGCTCAACTTCTGTGAAAAAGGAAAAAAAAAAAACTTAAACAAAAAAGAATATTAACTGACACATATGTGAGACCAAGTTCAGTTATTTGGCAACTTCGTGAATTCCACTCATCTCTAGTGGTCTCCCTGTACAGCACAGAAACAGTTCACCATATGTACAGAACGTTGTTAGTGCTGTGAAACCAAAACCAAGAGAAGATAACTAAAAGAAGTCAGCTGTCCTCTTGAGTTCCCCTGAGCACTTCAATGGGGGCCTTTATGACTCTACTGAAGTGTTTGGGGGAACTCTGGGTGCCATCTGACATGGGGCATGCTTATAAGGAAGAAAAATTTGGTAAATTATCAGACCCATTTTAGTATTATTCCGGTTCTTTGTTCTGTTTCTTGTTGAGCCCTTTCCAGCGTTCGGGTTTCTTTTACATGATTTACAAAAGCATATCCACATAAACACATTGCATATGTTTATTAGTTATGTGCATGATTGCACCCTGTATGAAGAAAATGCTGGTAATTTCTAGTGGCAGTGCAATTTGTTTTTTTTTTTTTTTCAATATATGAAGCAATTAATTTGATTAATAAGTTAGTTTCTAAGCAAGCAACTTGGTGGCCATCTATTTTCCTCTCCTTTGTCTGGACTTAAACATGTTAGTTCTTCAAGAGAGAGAAAAAAAGTGCTCAGGGAGAGAGAACAAGGTGTTCAAGGAGAAGATTATGAAAGAAAATTGCTTCCATTAATCCATTAAAGTGGCTTCACAAAAGTTCAGCTTTATCTGTTGCATGGCATATGTAGTGGCAGACAGATGGAATTTTTACAGGGTGGGACTGCCTCGCATCACAATTTTCCAAGCTCCACCGCCAAGCAATAATTTGAAATCACTTCCACCGATTAGTATTATTGTTATGAATTTAATATTATATTTTAATTTAAAATTTTAAAATATTAAATTTATAAATTACTTTTATTTATAAATTAGTTATTTTTTAATATAAAAATTTTTAGAATGCATAATTCATATATTTTTATTTAAAATTTTAACAACTTATAAATAAATCATTAATGATTCAATAAAATTTCATCTCTTCTACTCAAAAGGGCAAAAAAAAAAAAAAATCTTGGTCTTAGTATCATGTGGCATCCGTTAAGTCACTCCTTCAGGGAACATTCTGCAGAATTAAGTCAGAGTTTCAGATTTATCAAAACAGAACTGATTTTAGTTGTAATAGTAATTTGGATGAATCGTGGGAGTCAGCACGGGTGCATAATGAGGTGATTTCACCCACGTACAATTGTTTCCAGTGGTCTAGTGATGAGGATAGAAAGATTGACTTACGGACAGAATGGAACCGTGGTCCGTGTCCCTTGTGATGCTTTGGTGAGTTAAGCTAATTGGTGTGTTTATTTATTTATTTATTTATTTTACCTAGTTAAAAAGGAAAAAATATAAGAAAGAAAGAATCAGGACCCCTTTGACAAGACAAGAGTAATGAGATTTCAAAGAAAGCCGTTTTCTCTTTTGATCGACGACGATGTCGTTTTGAAGAGAAATGTAACCTTTTTCTCCGCATATGTAGCCTGTTTTTTTTTTGGTCACTTTAACGCTTGAATGCACTAGATGTTGGAACGATCAAAGTATCCAACATGGGAAGCCGAGAGAGAATGAAACAATCAGGTCTAAAGTCGTTGGAGCTTGCCGTTAAAAGCCTTAAAAGAAAGTAAAAAGTGTAGCAAGTTTGGCAAGCTAGCGCAGGATATATGGTCTACTCTTCGGTGTAGTTCACACGCCCCAGACGTCACAATTCTGAGGACACCCTCCCTACATAATAGTCTGCTCCGAAGAAGTCAGATGTGATTAAAGCCGGGCCAAATTCGATCTGTTTACTTGTACATGTGGCCAAAAACAAAGTTAGCAATTGTAAAATCTGTTTAACTTGTCAATAAAATCATAAGAGAAATTGTAAAGAGTCTATTTAAATGATATAGAAAAAAAGGGTTTGTTTAAGCAAACTATTTTTTGGGTGGCTTTTTTTTTTAATTTAACTACTTTTTATGCCAATCAAATTAATTTAATATTAAATATGAAAAAAAATTAGGAAGATTGAATTTAAATAAAAAAAAATGCTAAATTGGTTCTACCATAAAGACGGTGAATGCTACATTTACCAAAAAACAAAAAAGTGAGTAAATTTAGGTGGGTCATTGTTCTTGTAATTAGGCACCTAATCTACTAAAATCGGCAGTAGATTTGTCACACCTTCATTTATTCATTCATTGCATAATTAGCTAGCTAGTCGGCAACTTAACTTCACTTAAAAGGAACCAAAAAGTCAATTTGACACGATGGAAATTTATTTTACACTATCATAATACTTAAATACAAAATTTGATTTATATTATTAATTATAATTATTTATTAAAAAATTGAAATTACCTAATTAATAGTTATAATAGTGCGATATAATTAAAATTGATCCCTCCCCATCCCTTTCTTTTTTTATGACTTGTGTTCAAGTTGTTAAAATCTCTAACCAAAACGTAAAACGTCATGTTGCTTGTTCCAAGGTTTCTGCATTCTCTGTATAATTAGTGTCTCATTCGCTGAATAACCAATCCAATTAAGATGGATCGTCTCCGCTTCATTGGCCTACAAGTCATTGTTCTATGTCTATTTTCAGTGATGGATGATACAGCTGCAAATGTAAGTTCTGGCATCAATTTCCACCAAAATTACTTTAAAGTGGTACTAAAGCAGTAAATTTTTACAATCTTCGACACCATTTTAGTAAACATTTCTTGTGTTTTCAGTGGCTGAATCACGGGTCCGACATATTCAATTCAAGATACGCAAATAACGAGCTGCTAATAGACCGAACGACGGTTAGAAACTTGCACCTAAAATGGACGTTCTTTGCCGGAAAAGACATATCGGCAACTCCGGCAGTCGCGGACGGGGTGGTCTATTTCCCATCATGGAATGGATATCTATATGCAGTGAACGCATTCAATGGTGCTCTGATATGGCAGCAGAATCTCAGCCAATTGACCGGGCTCAATGGAACAGGGGTTACAGTTAACGTTACCGTGTCTAGACAAGCCCCAACCATGGCTGATGATCTTGTGATTGTTGGAATTTATGGGCCTGCTTACGTGATTGCTGTCTCGCGATGGACTGGGAAACTTGTGTGGTCTATTCGGCTTGATCCGCGGCCTCTAGCCGTAATCACACAATCTGGAACATATTACAAAGGGTTCGTCAACCTTGTTGTATATCTTGCATATTATTCTTCTTATGATCATAATGTGTGTGGTTAAAATTTTTGGAGGAAGAAATAGCAAACAAGTGGAAAATGACTAATAAATCAAATGTCTTAATGTTTTTCTTTCTTTTCTTTTTTTTTTTTTAGTAAAGTAAAGTCCATAAATTTAGAATTTATTGCTTACTCACTGTGTTCAAGCTCCAATTCTAAGGCCTCCGGTTTCAAAGTCTATGACTTTCTAGCATCACATGAACTTTTACTTTTCCTTTTTTTAAATGGTTGGCTTTCAGTTTTTCCTTCTCTTCCTTAAATTCTCAATTGACTACTTGAAAATGACATTAGAAAAAAATTGTGGAAAGAAATTAGAATTGTCAAAGTTTTGTTGGCTGTATTAGAGAATTTGTTATATATATATTTAAGTATAATAAATTTATTATTTTTAATTACATATTTTTTTAATTTCGGATAAATTTTATTTGAATTTTTTATATTTTTTAAGTAAAAAATAAGTTAATTTGAATTAAAGAATTAGATTAAAAATTTTCAGTCAATAGTCACGTAATAAATCAAGTTCACTTAAGACATCGGTGGAGTTATTTGACTTGCTTGCTTCACTTATATTTAATTCTCAAGATTTCACAGGGCCTTCTACGTTGGGGTATCATCCCTCGAAGTAACATTGCCAGCTGACCAGTGCTGCACTTTTCAAGGCAGCCTGGTAAAGTTAGATGCTCGAACGGGCGCAATTAAATGGCAGACCTATATGCTTCCTGACAATGGAGGAAACCGAGGGGGTTACTCAGGAGCTGCACTTTGGGGAAGCAGCCCTTCCATTGACATAAACAGGAAACTAGTCTATGTAGCAACTGGGAACCTCTACACGGCTCCTCCGAATGTGACAGAGTGTCAAGAGGCACAAAACAACCAGACAACGAAGCCAACCCAACCGGACCAGTGCATTGGACCAGACGCCAATTTCAACTCAATTCTGGCCATTAATATTGAGACTGGAAACATTGCATGGTCCAGGCAATTGGGAGGCTACGATGTGTTTTATTTTGTTTGTTTGGTTCCAAACAACCCGGATTGTCCGCCAGGACCGAACATGGATGCAGACTTTGGGGAGGCTCCTATACTTCTCAGCATAGTTGCTAATCATACCAAACGTGATATTGTGGTGGCAGTGCAGAAGAGCGGCTTCGCCTGGGCTCTGGATTGTGATAATGGCGATATAGTCTGGTCTAAGGTACGCATAGCAGAGGAACTGAACAAAATTAATTTCCCAATTGATTAGGATTCTACGATTTTTTTATTAAAAAAAGGATAATTATCGACTCAAAAAAGCCATACACACTTTGTTTGTTTTAAAGAGAAATTGTACTGAGTTTTGAATTAACTTACAAAATTTTATTTTTAAATCTCGGGATTCAATAAATTTAGTTTTTTATAATTAAAATTTGTTAAGCTTAAATCACTTCATAATCATATTTCACACTTTAACTCAATAAGTGTGAGTGCAAAAAAATATATATTGGTTTCAAATTTGAAATCTCTCAAATTTTTTGTTAGTTTTATAAAATTTTTCATTACATTTTTTACTTTATATATATATGTATGTTCAAATTATAAAATTCAAATAAAGTTTTTTTATAATTTAAAATTAAAATTAAAATTAAAAATGTACAATCATTAAAAAAAATCCAATTCAAAAATAAAACTAAAACTGGTGGAACTTGAATTCACAACTGTCAAGGCACAGCAGCAGCTCCACCAGTTGCTCTCAATTGTCATAACTGAATTTCAAACACAAAAAACAGCAGCTAACTCTCTAAGGTTGCAAAATGGCAGCACTACAAGGGATTTTAATTTGTCATAGTTTTAAATATGATTTTTTTATTTATAAATTAGATCAAAATTAATTAAAAAAATATAGGAAGATGCGATTCATTTTTGAGCCTTAGCTTTTATGTTCCGAAGTTGGCAGGGCCAGGTGGCCTAGAGGGAGGAGGCCAATGGGGTGCAGCCACGGATGGAAAAACTCTGTATACCAACATTGCCAACAGCGAAAGAAAAACGTTCACACTCGCACCGTCGAACCGGACAACAACAGCAGGAGGATGGGTGGCTTTGGATGCAAGTTCCGGCCAAATATTGTGGTCCACGGCAAACCCCAGCAACGACACCTGCCATGGCCCCGTCTCGGTGGTCAGAGATCTACTTTTTGCCGGCTCGGTGGCTCCTAATGGTCCTATATATGCAATGGACACCAAGACTGGTCAGATCCTTTGGTCGTACAACACTGGCGCCACTGTGTATGGAGGCGTGTCGGCGAGCTACGGGTGCGTTTACCTTGGAAATGGCTATACTGTCAGCACGGCAAGGTTTCATCCTACTTGGACTCCTGGAACTTCTCTGTTTGCTTTCTGTGTTGTGTAATGGTGTGTGTTAGAAGAGTTGCCGCTACTGTATCAGGAGATGAAACTAAAAAGGAACAAAAGTAAAATATTAAACATAACTAAAACGGCCAGCATCATCACCGTTACAATAACCAACCAAACACGAACATTCAGCGAAAAGAGCAAACAGGAAATCGAGGCGGGACCGTGACGTGTTTCCCATTTTATTTCACCCATAAAAGCGCAAAGAACGGAGATCATTTATTTAAGAGAACGAAAATGTACCGGAAGGGTGCCTAGTTTGACGCACAATGCGAACCATCGACGCGCCGTCGTTTTGTCTCATATATGCACTTTCGTTTTGGAAGTATTAGCGGTATTTAATTAGGGGCCAGAGGCGTCCATGTTCAGTAGTCAGCCCTTTCGGCCCAAGAACTCGTTGATGTATCAATGTATTATAATTTAATGGTATTAAGATCATTTTCAAAATGAAAATTTAAAATTTTACTTTTAATTATCATTCCAAATTTTAATTTTAATGACGTCAACTAATTAAAAAAAAAAACAAGAACAATTCATTAATGTTCAAACAAATAGCTTTTCTTTAAAAAAAAAAAAAAACAAAGATAAGAGTTCATATATTTTTTACGTAGATTTTTTTTCCAACAAACCCAATAAATAAAAAAAAAAAAAACAAAGATAGGAGTTCATATATTTTTTTTACGTAATTTTTTTTTCCCAACAAACCCAATAAAAAGCTTGTTTTTTTGTTTTTTTGGTCAAATAAGAAGTTGTTTCACAAGAATCGACTTAAAAAGCAAAGCCCAATACTGGAGTATTAAACTTTTGTTACGGCCCAATCAAACAGAGAATGAATTGGGGCGGAGAATCTTTTTGGGTCCGTACGTAGCCAGAACGTCAAGATCTGAAGTGATCACATATGCAATCAGTCATGGCTACGGTCTCCAGGCAACGAGGCCACCAATTCCTGACAAGAATCACATACCCGGACCCATTCGGCCCAAGAACCAAAGCCGAGTCAAAGTCAAAGTCAGGCTTCCATGAGCAATTGTGACCAGTTTTCTAGACTAAAATACATTCCTCCATCTCGATGGTCTGGCCTCTCTAGTCGATGCTGATGCATTAAAATGGCACAAGCAATTCGGTCAATGGACTAAGGAGAGACGAGGGCTGTTAAATGTCTTAATCTTCTAAACCATGTTCTTTTTTTTTTTCTTTTTCCTTTTTTTTTTTTTAGATAATCGGAGAGTTTCAGATCTTATAAACGTAATTCTTAGAAGCTAGAGATAACAAGCTGCCTTGTCCTCCTGTATTGAACAAAGCTCCAACTTTTGACTGACCGTTTGAGATGGTAAGGCTTTGAATCCAAAAACCTTCAAAGTTGTAGCCCAAATGCTCACCACTTGACTAAACGCTTGAGTTCGGCAGGCCATATTCAACATCAATTCATTGAAATTAAATTGAGATCGGCCGAAGTTAATGCATTTATTCTCCATTTGCTACACATTCAATCATAAATTCTTGCCATACATTTAATGACAAACCCCGCAAACGAAATCCCAGATGGGCAACCAACGAGTTTTCGGCTCAGGGGTAGCTGAAGGCCAGTGTTTCAGACTCCCATGGGAAAATATTAAAGTGTACTGTATTTTTTAATCCGCCAAAAAGATTTACAACTCATCGGCTCTACAATATGAAATTATTTTATATTCGATATCGGGATGGTGTTATTGTAGTGATCGAAGTCGTACTTCTCTGCACGTTAGGCACATCATGTGCATTCCTGTGCTGTCCCCCGCTAGCACATTAACGGTGGTTGGGGTTTCGTTGGATATTTTTAATATGTAAAGAACCAACCATTCAAGATGAGACTTTTAGTAGTTATTTGTTATATATATATATATATTATTAATCTGAATTTTAGTTGTTTCATTGAACGCATATCTCTCAGTAAAAGGAATTTATATTGAAAAAAAAAATATTGAATTTAAAATTTATTAATATTAAAATTAAATATAAAAAAACAACATGATTCAACAATACTTAAATAATAAATTTTTTAATAAAAGTATTAAAAAATAATTTTTAATTTTAATTACTATTCATGCGGTGTAATTATTTATTAGCTAAAAAAAATTGTAAAGCAACATATCTCACTACCTTCTTCCCTTGCATACAATAAATGAAATACACTTGTACAAACCTAAAATTGGTATTGGCACAGCTGCTAAATTAATGCTCTCTCGATTTTCCTTTTTAAGAAACAAAAATCTTATAGTTATGGCATTTATCATACCTGTGAGTTGAAATCAAGAATCGCCCGAATAGATTTCTCTCAGGCTGATCTCATTATCGGAGACTTATCGGAGACAAGCGTTAACGCAGAAATCTGAATTCAAATTAATACAGAAGAAGTTTGTCAAATTACCAAACAAATTATTGTATCAAATAATAGTGCTCTCCCTGGATATAATTCATCAAAATTCGATCTTCCAAAATAATTTAACAAGAAAGTTATATAAATTTGAGTTCGCGATATTCTATATCTAATCAGATAGAGGTAACAGACACAAGTTGACATGTATTTAATTAATTACAATGATGAAAATATACAAAATAAATAATAATAATAATAATAATAATAATAATAATAATAAACATGTACGAGTTAATACACCGTGTTGCCAATTAAGAACGGAAGTTCGATATTTGGGGGTTTCATTTTATACTAAAAGCAACAGGCTGTTGATTTTACAATGCAATTTGAAGGGTGGTGTTGATTCAATGTCAAGAGGGCCTACAACTCATTCTCATAGTTCCCACATGCACTCTTTCCTTGAGTCTGCATCAATAGTAAGTTTTTTCACCGTCAAGAAGTCATTCTAATTTTAAAATTTAAATTATTAAATAAAAATTCAAAATATGGACCACTTATTAAATTCTGGTAAGATATTTTATTCACAAACTCGTTAAACTAAAAGATTAAACAAAACACAAACTCATCTTAAATTGTTAGGTGACTCACAAAATGCTCTCATTTCTTTATACAAATGAAGAATTTGAATTAACTTGTGAATGCGAGAACTTGCTCCGAATGCAGTGGCCAAGGGCGGCATGGAGACACAGGTGGGAAAAGATGGGTTGGAAGTAGCAGCACGCAATAAATTAAATTATGGGGAAGAGAATTAATTATGTTGAACCACCACATTATGAGCATTTAAATATATGCGACAAGTTTGTCATTAGGCTAGTCTCATTAATCACAAAAATGAAATCTTACAGAGAAACCAGGATGGATTTTAGATTTAATATACCAAAGAGCGACAATCATAACACAAAAGAAAATTAAATTATCCCCCGAAATTGTAGCCTGAATAACTCGTTAGACGTATTTTCTTAAGTTAAAATATACTAAGTATCCTTAATTAAAATAAGTTGAGTAATTTAGTTGAAATATAGATATTAAGTTTTAAATTCATCCATTATTATAATTTAATTACAAAAAAAAATTTATTTAATTTTATCAGTATTTAAATAATACATTATTTTTAAAAAAAGTTGAATTCATTCGCTAACCGATAATTTTTAACTTAATTTTACAAATACAGTAATTATAATACATTTTTTAGTATTAAAAAAAATTAAATTAAAAGACTCATTTCAGACAAGAATTCTCACCGACAAGGCTGCGCTCGGTACTCAAATACAAGGCAAAATGTGTCATTTTCACGACAAAAGTTTATAAGGACGTTAAGTCTTTTGTTGATATTGACATCTAGGGGTATTTCTGTCATAACACACATCAGAGCGTCGGGCGATTGGCTGAACATAAACAAAAATGGTTACGCCACGTGCCACCGGCGCGTGACATTGGGATACTCAATACTGGCTCGTCTACCGTAGTAGCCGTGGTCAACCCCAACGTTTTCGCAATTGTGTTGACTTTAAGGTCACTTTACTAAGAAGTCAGAGAGATTCGCGGTTTCCAATGCCTCGTTGTAGTGGAATATCAAGGTGCGGGTCGCGGTGGATCAGGATTTTATTTCCTTGTTTTATTTCTTTGTTCTTAGACTTTGTGACGCCATGACTTCTATGGGCATCACCATTTCAAGCCATAGAAATGGGCTTTCACCTGATTTTTCTGTAGAATTCTTCTTGTTTTATTCAAACATTTCTCTTTCTAGCGATCCCACAGTCTTATCTTTTGTGTAACGTTGCTAAAAAGCAACCTTGTTGTAGGCTTTTTTTTTAATCATATATCGCAGTCTTAAGAGTGATTGATTCCTCGCTGTTCAAGCTTGAGTTGAGAGTTCTCTGATGATTTTTCATTAGTTAGTGAAAACCCATGTCTTAAATTTTCCACTTTGTTAATTTCAGTGAAGCTCTTGTTTCTTCTCTCTCTTTTTTTTTAAATTCAATATTCATGGTGGCATTTTAGTTGCTGGCTGGCCTTTGATGAAAGTGATTTCATTTTTATGACTGTCGACGTTCAGGCTAATCAACGGAAAGTCAAAAGTTCGGTCTTTAAACTCGATCTTTTCTCAGGGAAATGGAGAATCTCCGGGTTTGCTGCTGTTTCTTGCCTCCCCTGCTTATTTTTGTCATGTTCTTTCAAGTTTCTACTGCGCAGTTGAGTCCCAGTGAAACTAGGATTCTTTTCCAAGTTCAGAGACTTCTCGAATATCCTGAAGTGCTTCAAGGATGGGCAAGCTGGACCAACTTCTGTTATCTCCCTCCCTCAGCTTCTCTCAGCATTGTCTGCTCAAATGGTCATGTAACTGAATTAACTATTGTCGGAAACAAAAGCTCCCCATCTCAAAACCCAAAACCAAGTTCAAGGAACTTGGTGGCTTCCCAACAGTCTTTGTCCAACCAGTTCTCTATTGACTCCTTTTTCACTGTTCTAACAAAGCTTTCAAACTTGAAAGTGTTGTCACTAGTGTCCCTGGGATTGTGGGGTCCGTTGCCTGGTAAGATTGGTAGGTTGAGGTCCCTTACTGTACTGAATATTAGCTCAAATTTCATCTATGGTGAGATTCCTCGGGGAATTTTGTCACTAGAGAATTTAAGTAGTCTTGTTTTGGCTGGTAATACGTTGAATGGGAGTGTTCCAGATCTCAGCAGCTTGGTACTCCTTCAAGAACTGAATTTGGGTGGCAACAATCTTGGACCCACTTTCCCTTCTCTAGGTGACAATCTTGTTACCATTACATTGAGCAACAATTCCCTGAGATCTGATATTCCCCTGGGAATTAAGAACTTTAATCAACTTGAACAGCTAGACATCTCGTCCAATAAGCTGGTTGGACCAATCCCATCTGCTCTTTTCTCTTTGCCATCAATTCAGTATCTTGATTTGGCAGATAATCAATTAACTGGGGCCTTTCCAGTTGACGTCTCTTGCACTTCTGGGCTTAAATTTGTAGACATTTCTCACAACCTTTTGATAGGCAACTTACCTTCCTGCATTGCTTCCAATTCTTTGAATCGGACGGTCCTTAGTTCATGGAATTGCTTGTCTGGTGGAGATTCAAGTTATCAGCAGCATCCATATTCATTCTGCCACAGGGAAGCATTAGCAGTCAAGCCTCCAGTTGAGATTGAGAAGCAGAAATCCACCATCAAACTAGGCCTATTAATTGGTGTCATTGGAGGTGGTGTGGGGATGGCTGCTATTATCGGAATTTTGATTTTAGCCATTTTCAGAAAATCTCAGGCAACAAGATCAGCTTATGGTGTCAAATCTCTTAGAGATAAAGTTTCTGTTCGTCGCTCCTCCAAACCAAACGTTGATTCAAGTAATTTTCTCTATCTGCTCTACTAAAGTCCAATGACCTGCCAAAGTTTACTCATTTATTTTAACGAAAACGATTGTTTAAATTGTCTTCTGAAGATATATTGGCTAAATTAAAATCATTCTTGCAGGGCGTGTGCCTCAAACAATGAGGTCCGCAGCCATAGGGCTTGCACCATATCGGGTTTTCAGTTTGGAGGACATTGAAGAAGCAACGAACAACTTTGACCCATCGAATTTTTTGGGGAAAGAAACTCAAGGACAGGTAAATTTGTGTCTCAATTCAGCTTTAGGTTTGTCATCTGACAGGGTCCCCCTCCACTATGGCCTAAAAGATTTTGCCTTTACAGCTCTACAAAGGTTGGCTTGAAGATGGCACATCGGTCCTGGTGAAATGTGTGAAATTAAAGCAGAAAAATTTGCCTCAAAACTTGGCGCAGCACATGGAACTGCTATCCAAATTGAGGCATTTGCATTTGGTCAGCGTTCTTGGACACTGCATTGTCACTCACCAGGATCATCCAAGTATAATTAGCACTGTCTTCGTTGTTTTTGAACACATTGCAAATGGATCGCTGCGAGATCATCTTAACGGTAAGGCAAAAATATATATCAGATCAATTGGATCACAGATATCTTTGTACTCTATTGAAGGATACTGATGCAATTTTAGTTTTTTTAATTTATTTGGCAGATTGGAGAAAAAAGGAGGTGCTGAAATGGCCGCAAAGAATGGCAATCACCATTGGGGCTGCTAGGGGAATCCAGTTCCTGCACGCGGGAGTGGCTCCTGGAATCTTTGGCAACAATATAAAGATTGAGCATGTGTTATTGGACGAGACTCTCACTGCCAAAATTAGTAAATACACCATTCCCCTGCCGTCTAAGGTATACGCAAATTCTGAAAGCAAATGCATTAAATTTAGATCTCGTTTTCCCTCCCCGGGGGGGGGGAGATAGGACAAACGAAATTATGACTAATATGTTCTTGGATTCTAGAAAATTTTCGCTCTATTCAAGTCATTAAAACGGTTTTAGTAGACCAACCTTCATCTAAGAATTTTTCCTTGCTTTATTTATATGTGGCATACCGGCAGGTCGGGTTGAGTTGTTTCAAAGTCTGGTTGTTTGAGGTCTTCAGGTCATTCAAATTTTAGTTACATCGACTTTTGAACTTTATCAGATTTCAAGTTCATCTAATTTGAAGTTCATTAGATTTGGAATATTTTATTTTTAAAGTACTTAAATTTTTATTAAATTTATTCAACTATTTAAAATTTAAATTATTTTAAATTTAAATTATTCAAATTTTATTCAAGTTATCAATAATTAAGTTCAATTAACATGGATTGGGTTTAAATTAGATTATTCAATAGGGTCCGTTTTTGCCATTTCTATGTTTTTATTCGTTTCTTGTGGGGTGACTTTTCAATGAACTTTATGCGTCGAATTTTCCAGGCAAGCTCAGAGAGTCCTCTAAGTGGGCATGATACCTACAATCTCAACAGGTATACTATATACATTATTCAGTAGGGCAAAATAAAACTAAACAAATGTGCGAGGAATTTTCTACTTCTAGAATTTTTCCTTTTCCATTTGCATTTTGATGTCACTCGATCCAAAGTCATCTCATGTATATGCATCTGTTATACATACAGTGATGAAAATACAAAAAAGGAAGATGTTTTCCAACTGGGTGCAATTCTTCTTCAGCTGATTACTGGTAAAATTGTCGCATCTTCTGGTGAGCTAAACCAGCTAAAGCTTGAGGTAGGAATAAAATTTACATGGGTTGTGCATTCTTTACTTAATTGATGCCTCATTGCACTCTCAAAATAATTTCAACTACCAACTCTTCCATCCATTTTTCTGATAACAGCTAGAAAATAGTTTAGCAGAGGAGTCAACGAAATTGGGGGATGTGGTGGATCCATCCACAAAGGGTACTTTTGCATATGAATCACTGAGAACTACAATTGAAATCACCATGAATTGCCTCTCTACGAACCCAAGTAATCGCCCTTCGATAGAAGATGTGCTTTGGAATTTACAATACTCAATTCAAGTTCAGGAAGGATGGACCAGCAGTGGAAATTTAAACACTCTAATGTAAATCTTTTATTAAGTTTTACTCTGTTGTAACTATAGACTGGTTTTCTATTTTTTATTTCTTTTTCTTTGTTTTGGAACGAATATTTGTTGGCTTGTTGTATCACAGTCCACGAGAATAGCTGTACGCTTTCCTCTTTGGTTACATGAATACTTGTTGTTGGATTACGATCGTCTCAAGTTAGGGAAAAAGGGCTGATGAAATTTTGACTACTTACTGTAGAACCATTTTTTCCTTAAATCTTTTTGGCAAAATTGGTGTAGATAAATACACATAAATATATATTTTTTTTCACACACTTATATTTATTTTAAATAAATAACTAATCAACTTTTAGGGTCACTTTGGGTTTAGTGACCTCCCGATGCGTTCTTCATATCACGTTCATTGATCTAAGAAAGTTCGATGTTGCTCATTCAATTACCATAGTCCCAGACGCTTAATTTTTTTTTTTATCGTTTAACACAAGGCAATTGGCATCTTTCAACAAGGCAGTTTGAATGGGAAAAGGGTACTCGATGAACATGGAAAAACTCTACATCAGAAGAGACAAGATTAAGGGTTCATTATTAAGATTAAACACGAGCTATTGGTAAAAGTTCCGACTTCATTTTGTTTTTTTCTTCAATCTTCTCGAAACCGCACCCAAGGGGCTTGTACCCATTATAAGTGACATCGGATAAGTTGTTGGCCCTATCGAGTTCAAAAAAAAGGATCACTAAAACATTCTTGACCATGAACAGTTGGGGAAAAAAATTAAAAAAGATATGCGATAAGCAAAAAATAGACAGTAATTGAATAACAAAAATACGAAGCACCAAAACATCATACGACAACGCCACAATCAATCTAAATAATTGCACTGTATGATATTCGCATCAAACACTATAAACATGCGAAATGCACTTCTTGTCATAATTATATAGGTTGTGCGGATTGTTTATACAGCTTCATGGGAGAAAACACAGTGGCCATGCATTGGTTTTAATAGTAATCAACATGGGCACTTATGATTACAAATCATTATGTGCATAGGCAACAGTGACACACCAATCACCCTTTTTTATTAATAGTCTCTGACGCAGCTACGGGATCTCAGTGTTTGGTCTTAGGCTTCTTCACAATCATCACGGAGCAGTGAGCATGATGAACACAGTAGTCACTCACGCTACCCAGAACAGCCCTGCGGGAGAAATGATGTGTTAAATTTGAAAACATTTGAAAACTTATCGAGAGAGCGCGAACAAAATAAGCATGCTGTGATCTATATGAATTGGAGGTGAGAACAGTGGAAAGATGTCATGTTAATAAGAGGCTTGGGGTAGATCCCTGAAGGACAATCACTAAATATTCACTTGAAATTGATGTGAGAATATGTACAGCCAACTCCCACATACAGTGTTGAACAACGAACCTGCCCCTAACAGGACATCAGAATGTGAATTGGCATAGAGTTGCCAAAGGAAGTATCTACAAGTCGATGTGGGTACCACCCAAATCAAGATTCAAAAAATCAGCTGCATTGCGTATGAGCATAAAAGGGAAAACAGCAGCCAAAAACAAGATGCATTGGCAATTGAGCAATAGTAGACAAATCAGACAATGCAATTATCATAGTTAAGAAATATAGCAGGGTTTTCACCAACCAGCCCTTTGTGTGATGCAGTTGAAAGTGAAGGGTTAATTAGATATTTATGTTGGACAATCTGTTATAGTATCCAACTGGAATTTTGGCTAGGTTGGAATTGGTAATGAGGCAGTTGCAGTGAAAATATTTTCAAGCTATATTAAAAACACAGAATGGTGATTTAACGAGAAGTAGAAAAGGATTTCTAGCTTTTCGAGAGTCCTCAAAACGAACTGATGTCAAAGAAACAAGAAAATTTAGAGAGCACCAAGTCAACTAGAGTTCTGAGACCTAAACACCCCATAATGAAATATTGACTTTAGCTGTAATATCACCCTGTTTGATTTACATAAAATCAAAATCAATATTTGATGAGGCTGACAATCTCCCATTTTCAGTTATTAAAATTTGTTGTATTGGTACTCCTTATCAACAAGTATTTAATGATATCAGTATAGTCTTTACCATTTTGATGTATTAAAGTGAGAACCAAGATGCTTGTGAATTTATAGGTACCTTTTAATGGCTCCATAACCGTGACTACCCACAACCAACACTGAAGCGTGATGTTTTTCCACAGCCTCACAAAGAACATTCCTAGCATCACCTTCCATCACTTCAGTTATCACATCATTCACCTGCACAGAAATAATCAAGAAAACTGCAGAGTCATTTTGATTGTTGGGCATACGCAGTTAAAACTTTAGGCAAACGAAAGGCTTCCAGCCTTCCACATTATTTGAGCCAGTTGCAAGCCAGAACAACTACGTTAATAAGGCTACTGCATGCCATACACAGGGACATCTAAAAAAATGTCATGCCCGTACCAACTAATAAAATAGTATATAAACACCAAAAGTACCTTCGTCCTGGGTAAAAAATAGTATTTCACTGATTGGGATCTGTTCTGCTGATTCACAACTTAGGTCTCCCTGTGTTTGGCCAATTAAACAACAGGTTCATAAACTTTAGCTTTAAGTCCACCTACGGCTTTTATGAATAATCAAAAACTTCAGCAGAGCCCACCCAGGGCTGTCATGCGCTCCAAAATCAGATGTTCGAGCTAAAATTGCTACCACAGCAGTGTCACATATATGTTAATGATTGTTAAGTCCTTTGCAGTGACCCAAGTAGGTTTTAGTGTGCAGCCAGTTTGTACTTGCTGGTCTTTTTGACTTGTAGCAGGATGGCCTCCTGCCTAGTTTTGGGATCAATGACATTTATTCATTCATTATCTAAAAGAGGAAAATCATAAGTTCATAATTCACTAACAGCATCATAAGTCTTCATAGACAGTTTCAACACTAACAAGACAACAACAACAACAATAACAAGAAAGCCTCACTCACATAATTAATTAGAGTCGCCTGCATAAATATCTTCTCGCTAATCTATTTTATTATGAACTAAGTTTTGGGTGGGATCTTTAAATCGTCTAAAATTCTCATGTCATCCTAAGTCGTCCTCTCCATCTCCTCTTGCTATCTACTCGGATTTAGTCACTCGTTTTAATTAAGAGTATTTGTAGGTCTAAATTAAACACATCAAAACTAACGATGTAATCCAACAGAAAAAACTGCATAATTATTAACTATAAAGATCATGAAATTCAGCGAGTACCGATTTACTGGCGCAGATTGTCTGAGCTTTTTCAATAACTCCAGCCGCTGCCTTCCTCAAATTCGAATCAAATGGCAAGACCACGGCAGCACCTAAAATATACTAAAACCGATCAATTTCACCTATTGTTGTAATCCTAGCAAAAGGAAAACCGAAAACCCAAAAACAAAAAAAGAGAAAAGAAAAAGAAACTGGCAAATAAAATACAGTTTCTGAATATCAAACCCAAAAAAAAAAAACAAAAACTGGGTTTTGCGGGAAAAGTGTGACAGAACCAGGTCCAGGGATGCCGACGACAGAGGGAGCAGCAGGCTTGGCGTAGACGACCAGGAGGCTGAAAGGATAATTGGGTGCAAAAGGAGCGAAGAAATGATCGACAGCCCACTCCAAAGCGTACATGCTGTGATCACTTTCGTCGATCCCCACCACAATCACTTGCTTCTCCACCGCCTCCGAGCTCGCCATTCCAATTCAAACCTCTGTTTGTTTCTGCGTGCGTCTGCTTTTCCTGCCGCTTTCTTTTGCTCAGGAGAATCTGCTTTCTCTGGTGGAGGGTCTGCACGTTGAGGAATCCAATTTAAAGTGTTTGTTGACGTGGGGTGATGTGCCAGCAAAAAGCAGGGACTGCACTATTTGAAAATATTGCGGCGGTGGACACTGTGGGCTAATCCACTTCTCTAGTCCTCAAATAAAAAAAAAAAAAAAATCAAAGGAAAACATCCCAATGTGCCAAGCCCCAGCTTAGGATATGATTTTTTTTTTAACAGAAAGATTCTAATAATTAGTCAATCATAATTTTTTTAAAAGAAATCTAATAATTAAATATTTTAAAATTTTAGTATAAAATTCATAAGGGTAAAAAAAATAATTTCATTGGATAATTTATTTTAATGAAAAAAGTAATTATATAATTGTGTTATACTTTGATTTCTGTAACAGATGAAATGTTTCCGAAGTGTATTTTATTGTCAACAATAATTACAACAATGCAGCCGCCAGACAAATCAGGAAATTTGGCATTTGGAGCTACATGTTGGAGAGAGAGACTTTTGGTTTGTAAGCAGCTTTTATTATATAATACATATTTAAAGTCACCCGAGTGTTGACTCCGGCCTGTAAGCGTCTCTCTCGCTTCCAATCTCAACGGAGGTTTTGATCAATGCCACCCTACAGAAAGTCCCGCCGTTGCTTCACCCTAACTACACACCCAGAAAAGGTAAAAAATCAAAGTCAGCATAACTAGTTTAGATATATTGAAATTTTAAGTGTTAATCATGTGTTTAATAAATTTTATATTAAAATAAGATGTCAGAAAAATTAATATATAAATAAAATTTTTTTATAAATTTAATATTTTAAAATTAAAATAAATATATTATTTAATTACAGTATAAAAATTAACAATCTTTATCTTAGAGTAAATTAAAAATATTTAAAATAAATTACATATAATAATATTTCAAACCATTATATAACAATAATTAGTGGTAATAATAATTACTTTTGAAGTTAGCATTTGAATGTTAGAAATTGACCCATTGCAAAATTTAGTTCCTCTTAACTTAAGAATTATTTTTTGATATTAAAAAGTTTTAATATTAGAATTTGAATGATAGTAATAGAATTATTCTTAGCTTTAGAATTTGAATCAAGAAACTATAAACATTGAATTTCATACCATAAATGTTAGCTACTTAATGAATAATAACAAATGAATTTTTATTATGATACTTAAATATTAAAAAATAAGGGATTTACTGATGATAAATTCTGTTGCAACTATAGATTGGTTTGTTTTATTTTTTATTTTTGTTCCGGAACGAATGGTTGTTGGCTTTTTGTATTATAGTCCGCACGAATAGTTGTATACCTTTTCTCTTTGGTTACATGAATAATTGTCGTTGGATTTAGATCATCTCAAGTCAAGTAAAAAAGGGTTGATGAAGTTTTGACTACTTATTATAGAACTTGTCATAGAACATCCTTTTTCCTTTTTTTTTTTTTTAATTTTTTACGCAAAATTGATGCAGATAAATACACTCTTTTTTCTTTTTGTCTTGTTTACACATTGCATTTGTTTCAAATATACAACTAATAAACCTTTTAGGATTTATTGATTTTTGCTATCTAGAACTTTTGTATTCGTAACATTATTTTACGAATTTGTCCATTTTTGTTAACAATTTAAATCTTTGTATCCGAGAATATGGTCCCAAACAAGGGCAAAAGAAAATTAAAAAGGAAAACAGATAGAATTTGAATTCAAATTTAAACAATAAAAAAAAGTGAAATGAAAAGAAACTAAATTATTATTTAGAATAATATATGTTGTTAATTTGTTTAAATAATTTTTGAAAATTTTTATAATTGTGTGTTTAAATCATAAATATAATTTTATAAATATAAAATCTATAGAATGATGTCATCTATTTTTATTAATCTATCCTTTTTCTTTTTTAATAAGTCAAATTAAATTTTATTAAGAAAATTAAGAGTCAATATAGTATAAAGAGAGATCTAACACAAAAATAGGAATTGAGACTAAGCAATGAGATTAATTTGTTTAGAAAATCTTTGTTTCACTAAATCATTTGCAACAAAATTAAAATCTTTAATAATATATTGAAAACACTAACTAGCACTAATACAAAGGAATTTAGAAGTTCTAGGAAAAGTTGCTCTCTAGCTCTAAGGGCCTGACACCGTTTACTTTAATTAAGGGTCTATTGAATTTTGTTGTAAATTTTATGTTATTTATATTTTGTTATTTATTATCAATTTAATGTTATTTCTTGTTCGTTTTGATTTTTTTTTTATCACTAACAACTATCTTATTATTTTTCACAAAAGAAATATAAAAGACCAAAAGAGTAGTTCAATAATTTAATAGAAATAATATAATATAAAATAAATTTCATAATAATAAATTTAAAATTTAAATAAATTGATAAATTATTAAAATATAACTAAATAATTTTTAATTTTTTGAGACAATATACTTATAATAAAATAAAAAAATTGATTAGAAGATAAATAAAATGAAGGTGAAAAAAATCTTAAAATTTAATAGAGTAATTTTAAAATTAATAAAAAAGAATGTGATTTAGAGTTGAATATTTGAAAAATAAAAAATTCAAAAGAGAAGTGGAATAATTTAAACAAAAAGGAGATAAAGTTGAAACTCAATCTGAGAAAAGAAGAAAAAGACTAGATGAAAAAGGAGAGAGAGAGAGAGAGAGAGAGAGAGAGAGAAAAGAAAATTGAGGGAAAAAGGAGAGATAAGGAAAAAGATGGCACGAGGGAAGAGAAAGAGAAAGAATGTGCGCCAAAAAAGAGAGAAAGAGAAAATGAGAGAATATCAAAAAAGAATAAATACTGGTATTGTAATTGAATTTAAATACCAAAAAGAATCTCAAAGTAAAAACATATAATTAAATTTAAAACTCAAAAGTATAAAAATTAAAAATCTCTATTTTGTAATTTTTAGATTCATTATCTTTAAAAGAAAATATTTTTATTTTTTTTTAGTGAAAAACACAAATTGACAAAGTGGCCCCAACCCATTTTGTATTTTTTAACTTAGAAAAAAAAAATAAAAATCAAAATACACCAAAGTAAGTGCAATATTAGAATCAGATTCCAAAATAATTTGCGTTCAAAGGTGTTCTTGCATTTCTCAACTCGCTGAACCTCAGTTTTGTATTTATGACATATTTCATTTTTGTTAATAAAGGTTCAGTAATTTAATTCATTTTGGGGTTGGTGACCTCTAGACGCGTTCTTCATATAATGTTCACTGCTCTAAGAAAGTTGGATATTGCTCATTCAATTACCAAAATTCCAGCTGAGTACTTCTTTCTACTGTTGTATACACGGCAACTGGCATCTTTCAATATGGAATAAAAGAACTCCTTTGAAAGGGAAAAAGGTACTCGATGAATCTGGGAAAATGCTACACGACAAGACACAAGATTACGACAAGACACAAGATTAAAGGTTCATTAGCAAGATTAAACATCTGCCATAACACTAAATGCTCGAGCAATTAGTAAAAGTTTTGACTTTTTTTTTTTTCCAACCTTCTTGATATGGGGACTGTACCCGTTAACAAGCGGCGTGGGATAAGTCGTTAGTCCTATCAAGTTCAAAAAGAATTGATTACCTAAACATTCCTGAACAAGAACAGTTGGGAAAAAAATGAAAGAGATATGCTCTAAGAGAAAAATAGACAGTAATTGAATAACAAAAATACAAAGAAGAACAACTTCTCACAATTATATAGGTTTTGTGAATTGTTTAAACAGCTTGATGGAAGAAAATACAGACGCCATGGATTGGTTTTAATTGCAGTTAACTGGGGCAGTAATGATTACAAATTATCGTGTGCATAGGCAACAGTGACACACCAATCACCCTTTTTTATTAATAGTCTCTGACGCAGCTACGGGATCTCAGTGTTTGGTCTTAGGCTTCTTCACAATCATCACGGAGCAGTGAGCATGATGAACACAGTAGTCACTCACGCTACCCAGAACAGCCCTGCAGGGGAAACGTTAACGTGTCAAATTTGGAAACTTTTTAAAACCTATCGAGGGAGCGTGAACAAAATAAGCATGCTGAGATCTTTATGAATTGGAGATAAGAACGGCGGAAAGATGTCATGTTAATAAGGGACTTGGGGTGAACCCCTGAAAGACAATCACTAAATATTCATTTTGAAACTGATGTGAGAATATATACAGCCAACTCCCACATACAGTGTCGAACAACGAACCTGCCCCTAACAGGACATCGGAATGTGAATTGGTGTGAAGTTGCCAAAGGAAGTATCTACAAGTTGATGTGGGTATCACCCAAATCAACATTCATGAAATCACCTCCATTGCATACGAGTATAACAGGGAAAACAACAACCAAAAACAAGATGCATTGGCAATTGAGTGATAGCAGACAAATCACTCAATGCAATTATCATCCTTAAAAATGTTGATACTAAATTTTATTTTTCTGAAGTAAAATAGAATGAAGATGAATCATTTTATAGAACTCTATTGAGGTAAGTTAGGTGTAATTACTTAATTACCTTGGGGACATAACTAGTAACTGTCGACAAAATTATTGCCAAACCTTAATTAATCAAAAATATGTGCCTAAAATGCAATGTATATGTCAATTTTCTCAATTCATAAGCCCTTTAAAAGCCTTGTTTCTTTTCCATGTGGGACTCTGTCTCTTTCCTTCGTCCCCCTTCTGAAAATACACTAACAAAAAACATATAACATGCTTATCACTAACCAGCCCTTTGAATTATGCAGTATGAAAGTGAAAGGTTAATTAGATATGCATCTTGCTTTTATAAAAGCGTTTCAAATTCATCTTTTTTTTTGATAAGGGGCAGGGGATGGGTATTTATGTTGGACCATCTGCTGTACTATCCAACTTGAATTTTTGCTAAATTGGAATTGGTAATGAGGCACTTACAGTTAAAATATTTTGAAGCTATATTAAACACACAGAATGGTGATTTAATGGGAAGTAGAAAAGGATTTCTAGCTTTTTGAAACTCCTCCAAATGAACTGTTATAAAAGAAACAAGAAAATTTAGAGAGCACCAAGTCACCTAGAGTTCTGAGACCTAGACACCCCATAATGAAATATTGGCTTAAGCTGTACTATCACCCTGTTTTATTTACATAAAATCAAAATCGATATTTGATGATGCTGGCAATCTACCATTGTCAATTATTAAAATTTGTTGTATTGGTACTCCTTATCAACAACAAATATTTAATGATATCAGTATAGTCTTTACTATTTTGATATATAACAGTGAGAACTTAAATGATTGTGAATTTATACACACCTTTTAATAGCTCCATAACCATGACTACCCACAACCAGCACTGAACCATGATGTTTTTCCACAGCCTCACAAAGAACATTCCTAGCATCACCTTCCATCACTTCAGTTATCACATCCTTCACCTGCAAAGAAATAATCAAGAAAACTGCAAAATCATTTTGATTGTTCGGCATATGCGGTTTAAAACTTTAGGCAAACAAAAGGCTTCCAGCCTTCCACATTATTTGAGCTAGTTGAAAACCAGAACAACCATGTTAAGATGGCTACCGCATGCCACCAGCAGGGACATGTCATGCCCATGCCAACCAATAAAACAGTATATCAATACCAAAACCACCCTCATCCTGGGTACCAAATAGTATTTCACTTATTGGGATTCATGCTGCTTAGGGCTGTCATGTACTCCAAATAGAGCAGCTCTATTAATTTAATCAGATGTTTGAGCTTACATTGCTACCATAGTGGTGTCACATACATGTTAATGATTGTTAGTCCTTCTTAGTGACCTAAGTAGGTTTTAATGTGTTTGTATTTGCTGGTTTTTTGAGACTTGTAGCAGGGGCTGTAGCAGGGATGGCCCCCTGCCTATCTTTGGGATCAATGAAATTTATTCATTCACTATCTCAAAAATGAAAATCATAAGCTCATTATTCACTAACCGCATCATAAGTCTTCATAAACAGTTTCAACACAAACAAGACAATAACAACAAGAAGAAAGCTTCACTCACAAATTTAATTAGAGTCACCTGCATAAATATTGTCTCGCTAATCTATTTTATTAGGAACTATGTTTTGGGTGAGATCTTTAAATCCTCTAAGATTCTCATGCCATCCTATGTTGTCCTCTCCATCTCCTACATGGATTTAGTCACTTGTCTTAATTAGAGCATTTGTAGGTCTAAATTAAACATATCAAAAATAATGATGTAATCCAAAAGAAAAAATGCATAATTATTAACTACAAATATGATGAAAAACCATGAATTTCGGTGAATACCGATTTACTGGCACAAATTGTCTTAGCTTTTTCAATAACTCTAGCCGCTGTCCTCCTCAAATCCGAATCAATAAATGGCAAGACCTCGGCAGAACCTAAAATATATTAAAACCAACCAATTTCAGTTATTTTTCGAACCCCAACAGTAAGAAAACTGAAAACCAAATAAAAAATTAAAAAAATAATTTTTTTAAAAAAAAAACAGAGACTGGCGAATAAAATACAGTTTGTGAATACAAAAAAAAAAAAAAAAAGTCGGTTTTGTGTGAAAAATGTTACAGAACCAGGTCCAGCGAAGCTGACGACAGAGGAGGCAGAAGGCTTGGCGTGGACGATGAGGAGCTTGAAAGGATAATTGAGCGCAAAAGGAGCGAAGAAATGATCGACAGTCCACTCCAAAGCGTACGTGCTGTGATCACTTTCGTCGATCCCCACTATCATCACTGGCTTCTCCTGCGCCCCTGAGCTCGCCATTCCACTTCAAACCCTCTGTTTCTTCCCGTGCTCGTTTGCGTTTGCGTTTGCTGCTGCTTCACCTTGCAGTTGAGTAAGTAACTGAAAATAATTGAGCTTTGGCTGAAGAGAATCTGCCTTCTCCAGGGGTCTTCAAGTTGAGGAGTCCAATTTGTGATTGTTGAAGTGAGAGGTGCAAGGCTAAGCTAAGAGGGGACCAGATGACTCGAGGCCTTTGTCTTTTTTTTTTTTTTTTTTTTTTGTCTGTTTAATTTGTACTTTTGTTTTCTGTCTGCCGGATTGGATTAGATGCTGCGGCTCAGGCGGGGGGCGAGCCCACTTCTCCAGCTGTCACAAAAAAAAACAAAAATCATCCCGACGGTCCAGACCCAAGATTAGGATATGATTTTTAGACAGAGAGATTCTACATAATTAATTAAATACAGTCTATGAAGAAATATTCAATAATTAAACGCTTAACTTTTTATTTTATAAATTTTTTAAATTTAATAAAAAAAGACAAGAATAATACCCATAATTTGGCGAGTGTTCGAACTTATAAATTTATGGTACAAATAAGTATTTTAAATTATATAATCATAACAACCAATGATAATAATAATTATTTTTAGAGCCAGCATCCCGACGTTAGAAATTAACCTATTACAAATTTTAGTTTATTTTAATTTAATAATTATTTTGTAGTATTAACATGTTTTTAATATTAAAATTTGAATTATAGTACTAAAATTATTCTTAGATTTAGAATCTGAATCAATAAATGATAAATACTGAATGTCATACACTAAATGTTAGCCACTTAACGAATATTAACAAATAAAAGGTTATTATAATACTTAAATATTAAAAAGTAAGGGAATTATTATTGATAAATTATACCTAAAAATGTTTTTTTTTCCTTTTTTTTTTATGAAGGAATTCCTTCTTCTGAGCCTATGTTACATGGTTTATAGAAATTATCTATCTTTAACAAAATTTGGTTTGTTTTTTTTTTTTGAATTTGGTTTTTTAAGTTATTATACAGTTTTTATGTAATTTTGTGAAAAGGATTAGGTGTTAGTTAATAATTTTATTTTATAATCATCTTTTATTTTTAAAAACTTATT
This sequence comes from Bruguiera gymnorhiza, assembly GCA_020883675.1. Taxonomy (NCBI): domain Eukaryota; kingdom Viridiplantae; phylum Streptophyta; class Magnoliopsida; order Malpighiales; family Rhizophoraceae; genus Bruguiera; species Bruguiera gymnorhiza. The sequence continues at coordinate 653,367 of JAIRCJ010000180.1, forward strand.
AATGAGTGAGATGGATTTAGGTCAAAAAGTCCAATTGACTGAAATACTTATATGGCTAGATCCAAATATCACATCAATATTTTGTTGTGTAAATATGCCATGTAAATGTTTCCAACGTGTTCCGTCAGTGATTTTAATGTCAAATACTTCCGTCAATAAGTTAATTAAATTTTAAATTTTTTTATTTAAATTACAAATAATTAGAATTTTAAGTAATTGAACAGAATTAAATCAAATAAAATTTATCAAATTAAATTAAATTATTCAACGACGTTAATTTTTATTACTTCTAATTTTCTTTTCTCTCCTATGGGGCGATTTTCATATACTTTCTGCGTCGAATTTTCCAGCTAAGCTTTGAGAGTCCTCTGAATGGACATGGTACCCACAATCTTAACAGGTATACTATATACAGCAGAGTTGCGTAGGGCAAAATAAAAGTAAACAAAAAGGTGACGAATTTTCTACTTCAAGGATTGCTCCTTTTCCATTTGCATTTCGATGCCACCCAATGCAAAGTCATCCCATGTACATGTACCCGAATAAGTTAAAAAATAATTCTTAATCTTTTCAAGGTAATTTTAAATTTTTTACTTTTTTTAATTTAATCTTAAACTTAACTAATCTTTTTTAACACAGTACTTTCAAAGATTAAAAAAAAATAAAATAAAATTAGATATTATTTTTGATAATTAATGTACAAAAATATATTATTAATATGTATTTTTATATTTTTACTAATTATTATTTGTGTAAATTAGGTATTTGAGATATTTGAAAATATATTTTAGTTAGAAATATGTATTATGTACATTATAATTCACTTTTTCATCTTCAATTGTATCACATTTGAAAAAATTAATAATATTTAAAAATAAATTAAACAAATAAAAATGTTTAGAACCATATTAAAAAAATGAGCACTATTTTTATTTTATTTAGAATATAAAAATATAGAATGGTTTATTTTATTTTATTTATTCATTTATTATTATTATTATTATTATTACTATTATTATTTTGTTTTGAAACGAATATTTGTTTGCTTTTTGTATCATAGTCCACACGAAAAATTGTACACTTTTCTCTTTGGTTACATGAATAATTGTTGTTGGATTTGGATCATCTCGAGTAAAGAAAAAAAAGGGTTGACGAAATTTTGACTACTTATTATAGGACATTCTTTTTCCCTTCTTTCAGGAAAAATAGGTGTAGATAAATACACACAAATGATTTTTTTTACACAATTATATTTGTTTCAATTAAGGATTTATTGATTTTCGTTATCTGGAGCTTTTGTACTCTTAACGTTATCATACGAATTTCCCTATTTTTGTTAATAATTTAAATCTTCGTATCAAAGAATATGGTCCCAAATCGGGGCAAAAGTACAAAAAAAAAAAAAATACAAATAGAATTTGAATTCAAATTTAAACAAAATAAAAAATAAAAAAAGAAGAACAACAAATGAAATGAAAAGAAACTAAATTATTATTTATAATAATATATATATTGTTAATTTGTATAAATAAATTTTGAAAGTTGTTATAGTGGTGTGTTTGAATTATAAATAAAAAATGTATAAATTAATGTTATATATTTTTGTTAATCTGTCTTTTTGACCTTAATAAGTCCAATTAAATTTTATTAATAAGATTAATATGTCTAGAAAATCTTTGTTTGACTAAGTCATTTGCAACAAAATTAAAATTTTTGCTAATAGATTTAAAACTCCAACTAGCGCTAACACAAAGGAATTTAGAAGTTCTGAGAAAAGCTATTCTCAAGGTCCTGGGGCGTGGCACCTTTAGCCTCAATGAACTAAGTGCAATATCAAAATCAAATTCCAAAATAAGTTGCATTCGAATGTGTTTTTGCATTTTACAACTCGTGGAACCTCAGTCTTGTATCCATAACATTTTTCATTGATGTCAATAAAGGTTCGGTAATTTAAATCATTTTGGGTTCAGAGACCTCTAGTTGCGTTCTTCATATCATGCTCGTTGATCTAAGAAAGTTCGAAGTTGCTGATTCAATTACCAAAATCCCAGATGATTAAATTTTTGTACCGTTTAACACACGGCAACTGGCACCCTTCAACATGGGAGTTTGAATGGCAAAAAGGTACTCCATGTGACAAGAGACAAGATTAATGGTTCATCGTTAAGATTAAACATCTGCCATTACTCTAAAAGCTCAAGCTATTAGTAAAAGTCCAGCTTTATTTTTTTTTCCAACCTTTCTCGAAACCGCACCCAAGGGGCTTGTATCCATTACAAGCGACATGGGATAAATTGTTAGTCCTATCAAGTTCAAAAACAAATGATAGCCATGACCATGAACAGTTGGAAAAATAAAATAAAAAAGATATGCGATAAGCTAAAAATAGACAGTAATAGTATAACAAAAATACAAAGGAGCAGAACATCATATGACAACGCCACACTCAATCAATCTAAATAATTGCAGTGTATGATCTTTGCATCAAACACTATTAACAGGTGAAATACACAATTTCTCATAATTATATAGGTTTTGCAAATTGTTTACACAGCTTGACGGGAGAAAATACAGACACCATGCATTGGTTTTAATAGTAATTAACATGGGCACTTACGATTACAAATTATTATGTGTATATGCAACAGTGACATACCAGTCACCTTTTTTTATTAATAGTCTCTGACGCAGCTAAGGGATCTCAGTGTTTGGTCTTAGGCTTCTTCACAATCATCACAGAGCAGTGAGCATGATGAACACAGTAGTCACTCACGCTACCCAGAACCGCCCTGCAGGAAAGATGATATCATGTTAAATTTGAAAACTTTTTAAAACTTACTGAGAGAGCATGAATAAAATAAGCATGTTGAGATCTATATGAATTGGAAGTAAGAATGGCGGAAAGACGTCATGTTAATAAGAGGCTTGGGGTGAATCCCTGAAAAGACAATCACTAAATATTCAATTGAAACTGATGTGAGAATACATACAGCCAACTCCCACATACAGTGCTGAACAATGAAACTGCCCCTAACAGGACATCAGAATGTGAATTGGAGATGAAACTGCTCCTAACAGGACGTCAGAATGTGAATTGGCGTAAAGTTGCCAAAGGAAGTATCTACAGGTCGATGGGGGTACCACCCAAATCAACATCAACTAAATCAGCTCCATTGCATATGAGTATAATGGGGAAAACAGCAACCAAAAACAAGATGCATTGGCAATTGAGCGAGATAGCAAACAAATCACGCAATGAGGCAGTTACAGTGAAAATATTTTGAAGCTATATTAAAAACAAGGAATGGTGATTTAATGGGAAGTAGAAAAGGAATGCTAGCTTTTTGAAACTCCTCAAAATGAACTGTGGTAAAAGAAACAAGAAAATTTAGAGAGCACCAAGTCACCTAAAGTTCTGAGACCTAAACACCCCATAATGAAATTTTGGCTTAAGCTGTACTATCACCCTGTTTTATTTACATAAAATCAAAATCGATATTTGATGATGCTGGCAATCTACCATTGTCAATTATTAAAATTTGTTGTATTGGTACTCCTTATCAACAACAAATATTTAATGATATCAGTATAGTCTTTACTATTTTGATATATAACAGTGAGAACTTAAATGATTGTGAATTTATGCACACCTTTTAATAGCTCCATAACCATGACTACCCACAACCAGCACTGAACCATGATGTTTTTCCACAGCCTCACAAAGAACATTCCTAGCATCACCTTCCATCACTTCAGTTATCACATCATTCACCTGCACAGAAATAATCAAGAAAACTGCAAAGTCACTTTGATTGCTGGGCAGATGCAGTTAAAACTGTAGGCAAACAGAAGGCTTCCAGCCTTCTGCACTAATTGAGCTAGTTGCAAACCCAAACAACTATGTTAATATGCCAACCGCATGCCACCCACAGGGACATCTAAAATATGTCATTCCCTTAGCAACCAATAAAATAATATATCAATACCAAAAGCACTCTCATCCTAGTTAAGAAACAGTATTTCACTTATTGGGATTTGTTTTGCTTATTCACAACTTAGGTTTGCCTGTGACTGGCAAATGAAGCAACAGGTTCATAAACTTTAGCTTTAAGTCCACCTATGGCTTTGATGAATAATCAAGAACTTTAGCAGAGCCCACACAGGGCTATCATGTACTCCAAATAGGGCAGGTCTATTGATTAATCAGATGATTGTTTGTCCTTCGTAGTGACCAAAGTAGGTTTTAATGTGCAGCCAGTTTGTATTTGCCGGCTTTTTTTTTTTTTTTTTCTGACTTGTAGCAGGGATGGCCTCCTGCCTAGTTTTGAGATCAATGAAATTTATTTATTCATTCATTATCTCAAAAAAGGAAATGATAGGCTCATAATTCACTAACAGCATCATAAGTCTCCATAGACAGTTTCAACACTAACAAGACAACAACAACAATAACAAGAAAGCCTCACTCACATAATTAATTAGAGTCACCGGCCTAAATATGTTTTCGCTAATCTATTTTATTACGAACTAAGTTTTGTGTGAGATCTTTAAATCCTCTTCGATTCACATGTCATCCTAAGTCATTCTCTCCATCTCCTCTTGCCATCTACTTCAATTTAATCACTCGTCTTAATTAGAGTATTGGTAGGTCTAAATTAAACATATCAAAACTAACGATGTAATCCAATAGAAAAATTGCATAATTATTAACTATAATTATCACGATAAACCATGAAATTCAGTGAGTACCGATTTACTGGCGCAGACTTTCTTAGCTTTTTCAATAACTCTAGCCGCTGTCCTCCTCAAATCCGAATCAACTTGTGGCGACACCTCAGCAGCACCTGCAAAATAGTAAAACCAACGAATTTCAGCTATTGTTCGAACCCCAACAAAAAGAAAACTGAACACCCAAAAAAAAGAAAGAAAGAAAGGAAGGAAAGCTGCAAATAAAATACAGTTTTATGAATATCAAACAAAAAAACAAGTAAAAAAGTGGGTTTTGTGGGGAAAAGTGTTAAAGAACCAGGTCCAAGGAGGGCGATGACAGAGGAAGCAGTAGGCTTGGCGTGGACGATGAGGAGCTTGAAAGGATAATTGGGCGCAAAAGGAGCGAAGAAATGACCGACAGTCCACTCCAAAGCATACATGCTGTGATCACTTTCGTCGATCCCCACTATCATCACTTGCTTCTCCTGCGCCTCTGAGCTCGCCATTCTAATTCAACCCTCTGTTTGTTTCCGTGCGCGTTGGCGTTCTCTGCTGCTTTACCTTGAAGTTGAGTAACTAAGACAATTGAGCTTCTGCTGAAGAGGGCCCTGCCTTCTCCGGGGGTCTGCGCGTTGAGGAATCCTATTTAAAGTGCTTGTTGATGTGTGTTAAAGAAGGGGCTAGAGACCCCTTGAGACATTACATTTGTCTTTTTCCTTTTTGTTTTTTTTTGCAATTTCTACTTTTATATTTGGTCTGTGGGACTCAATATTGCGGCTCTGCTGGTTATGGATACCATGGGCCAATCCACTTCTCCGGTGGTCACAAAAAATGCAAAAAAACCTCAATGGCCTAAACCCAAGATTAGGTTATGATTACAGAAAGATTTTACATAATTAATTAATTAAATTCATCAAGAGTTAGTAATTAAACACTTAAATTTCAATTTTAAAAATTTCGAATTGTAATCTTTAAAAAATGTATAAAATTATGAAAATAAAAAAGAAAATACCCCTCGTAGCCTAATATTTTTTTAGTGAACAAAAAAAAATTAATTATATAATAGTATTATACTTGGATTGATTTAATAGATGAAATGTTTCTTAAGATATATATACTCTGTTTGCAGTTGTATTTATTATCAACAATAATTACATCGTGCAGCCAGAGAAATCAAGAAATTTGGTATTTGGAGGGACATGATGGAGAGAGACTTTTGTTTTGTAGTGGCTTTATTATATATATATATATATATATATATATAAAGTTACGCGAAGGAGGACCCTAGTCTCAATAAATATGGGTATCTCTTGTCCGTGAACGTTAATTATTTTTTAATATAATTTTTTTAATTATATAATATATATATATATATATCCAAATATAAGTCTCTTACTCTCGTTAAATACACTAGGACATTGACACTTTAAGGCGAGTTTCTTTTTTTTTTTACCACTTTATTTTTTCTTAAGGTGTGAACAACTTTTATATGAAATATATTCTCCTTGAACATGCCTTTTACTACTTTACTAAATCCACTCATATGCCAAATTTTAAAATTTTTAATAAATTTTTTATAAATATAAATTTTTTTAATAATAAATTTTTTTTCTTTAAATACATCAAGAGTTTATTACTGTCCAATAAATTTATTATCAAATCAAATTTACCATTTTTTAACGTAAATTTCTTTCATATTAAATTTAGTCCCATTAAACAATTTTTTTACACTGAATTTATATATAGTGCGTATGTCTTTCATATTATACCTATTCTCCTTGAACATGTTATTATTTCATTATTACTCCATTAAATTCACATATAAGTAAAATTTACTATGTTTGATCTTTCGTTATAAAGATAATAATTATAAAAATATTTATTATCTCAATTTACCTTTATTTCTTGTCAAATTATCAATTTTAATATTACTTGTTAGGAAAAATGATATCATTTGTTAGGCAAATGCCAAAACTTAAAATTAAGGAGAAAAGTAAATTTTTTTCATATTAAATCTATTTTTTTAAAATATATTTTTTATATTGAGTCTACTTTTTTTTTAAATGCCTTAAAAATCTATTAAGTCTATCTAAAATTAAAAAAAAAGTGCAAATTTCTTTTGCATTATATTTATTTTTTTTTGAACATGTCTTTTATATTAAATATATTATTTTGTGTGAGTTTCCTTTATATTAGATCTACTTTTTTAATATATCTTTTACATTAATTTTACTCTCCTTAATCATACTAAGAGCGTGTTATTACTTTATTAAATTTACTAGTGAGCCAAGCTTTTTATGTCTGATATTGATCCTTTCTTATAAACTTAATAATTGTAAGAAGTATGCATTGTTGTAAAGAAATGTAAGAATTTAAAATCAAGTAAACATTTGAATAAAATCTAATTAAATAATAAATTAATAAGTTTAATATTATATTTTAATTTAAAATTTTAAAATATTAAATTTATAAATTCTTTTTATTTATATTATAATAATTAGTTACTTTGTTTTCTTTTTAATAAAATTTTTTTAATTATATCACTTATTTACTTATATTTAAAATCCTAACATAATACACCCCAAAAAAAATAAGAAGAATCGAAGTCAGCAGAACTAACCTAGATAAAGCAAAGATTATTGGAAATTTTGAAATAAGCCTCACTGGCACAATTTCACAAATGTTAACAAAAGTTGATCTAAGAAAGTTCGATGTTGCTCATTCAATTACCAAAATCCTACATGATTAATTTTTATACTGTTTAACACCCGGCAACTGGCATCTTTCAACATGGCAGCTTGAGTGGAAAAAAGACACTCGATGAACCTAGGAAGACTGCCTGACAAGAGACAGGATTAATGGTTCATCATTTAGATTACACATCTGCAATAATGCTTAATGCTCGAGCCATTAGTAAAAGAAAACTTCTATTTTTTGCTACCTCCTCGAAACTCCACTTATGGGGTTGTACCCATTACAAGTAAAACCGGATAAGTTGTGAGTCCCATCAAGTTCAAAAGGAAATAATTGCAGTGTATGACATTTGAACCAAACACTATTAACGTGACATGCACAACTTCTCACAATTATATAGGTTTTGTGAATTGTTCAAACAGCTTGATGGAAGAAAATACAGACGCCATGGATTGGTTTCAATGGTAATTAACGGGGGCAGTTATGATTACAAATTATCGTGTGCATAGGCAACAGTGACACACCAATCACACTTTTTTATTAATAGTCTCTGACGCAGCTACGGGATCTCAGTGTTTGGTCTTAGGCTTCTTCACAATCATCACAGAGCAGTGAGCATGATGAACACAGTAGTCACTCACGCTACCCAGAACAGCCCTGCAGGAGAAATGATATCGTGTTAAATTTGAGAACTTCTAAAACTTTTCGAGGGAGCGTGAACAAAATAAGCATGCTGAGATCTATATGAATTAGAGGTAAGAACGGCGGAAATATGTCATGTTAATAAGAGACTTGGGGTGAACCCCTGAAAGACAATCGCTAAATATTCACTTGAAACTGATGTGAGAATATATACAGCCAACTCCCACATACAGTGTTGAACAATGAACCTGCCCCTAACAGGACATCAGAATGTCAATCGGGGTAAAGTTGCCAAAGGAAATATCTACAAGTCGATGTGGGTACCACCCAAATCAACATTTGTGAAATCACCTCCATTGAATATGAGCATAACAGGGAAAACAACAAACAAAAACAAGATGCATTGGCAATTGAGTGATCGCAGACAAATCATGCAATGCAATCGTCTTAGTAAATAACTTATAGCATGCTTATCACTAAACAGACCTTTGTGTGATGCAGTTGAAAGTGAAGGGTTAATTAGATATGCATCTTGCTTTTAAAAAGGCCTTCCAAATTAATCTTTTTTTTGATAAGGGACAGGGGATTGGTATTTATGCTGGACCATCTGTTGTAGTATCCAGCTTAAATTTTTGCAAAGTTGGGATTAGTAATGAGGCAGTTACAGTGAAAATATATTGAAGCTATATTAAAAACACAGAATGGTGCTTTAATGGGAAGTAGAAAAGGATTTCTAGCTTTTTGAAGCTCCTCAAAATGAACTGTTGTAAAAGAAAAAAGAAAATTTACAGAGCACCAAGTCACCTAGAGTTCTAAGACCTAAACACCCCATAATGAAATATTGGCTGTTGCTACAATATTATCCTGCTTTATTTACATAAAACAAAATACAATATTTGATGAGGCTGACAACCTCCCCTTTTCAGTTATTAAAATTTGTTGTATTGGTACTCGACATCAGCAACAAATATTTAATGATATCAGTATAGCCTTTACCATTTTGACATATCACAGCAAGAACGAAGATGATTGTGAATTTATACACACCTTTTAATAGTTCCATAACCATGACTACCCACAACCAGCACTGAAGCATGATGTTTTTCCACAGCCTCACAAAGAACATTCCTAGCATCACCTTCCACCACTTCAGTTATCGCGTCATTCACCTGCAGAGAAATAATCAAGAAAACTGCAAAGTCCTTTGGATTGCTGGGCATTCGCGGTTAAAACTGAAGGTCAACAAAAGGCTTCAAGCATTCCGCATTATTCGAGCTAGTTGCAAACCCAAACAACTAGTTACATCTAAAAAATGTCATGTCTATACCAGCTAATAAAATAGTATATCAATACCAAAACCAACTTCATCTTGGGTAACAAATAGTATGTCACTTATTGGGATTGGTTCTGCTTATTCACAACTTAGGTTTGCCAGTGTCTGGCAAATTAAGCAACAGGTTCATAAACTTTAGCTTTAAGTCCCCCTATGGCTTTGATGAATAATAAAAAACTTTAGCAGAGCCCACATAGGGCTATCATGCACTCCAAATAGAGCAACTCTATTGATTTAATCAGATCTTCAAGCCAAAATTGCTAACATAACGGTACCACATATATGTTAATGATTGTTAGTCCTTCGGAGTGACCCAAGTAGGTTTTAGTGTGCAGCCAGTTTGTACTTGCTGGTCTTTTTTTGACTTGCAGCTGGGATATCATCCTGCCTAGTTTTGAGATCAATGAATTTTATTCATTCATTATCTACAAAGAAAAAAAAAGAAAGAAAATCATAAGCTCATAATTCACTGATAGCACCCTAAGTCTTCATAGACAGTTTCAACACTAACAAGACTACGACTACAACTACGACTACGACAACAACAACAACAACAACAACAAAGCCTCACTCACAAATTTAATTAGTTGGCTGCATAAATATTTTCTTACTAATTTATTTTATTATGAACTAAGTTTTGGGTGAGATCTTTAAATCCTCTAAGATTCTCATGTCATCTTAAGTCGTCCTCTCCATCTCCTCTTGCTATCTACTTGGATTTAATCACTCGTCCTAATTAGAGTATTTGTAGATCTAAATTAAACAGATCAAACCTAACAATGTAATGCAACAGAAAAACTGCATAATTATTAACTATAAATATCATGAAAAACCACGAAATTCGGCGAGTACCGATTTACTGGCGCAGATTGTCTTAGCCTTTTCAATAACTCTGGCCGCTGTCCTCCTCAAATCCGAATCAACATATGGCAAGACCTCGGCAGCACCTAAATTATATTAAAACCAACCAATTTCAGCTATTGTTCGAAACCCAACAAAAAGAAAGCTGAAAACCGAAGAGATAAAAAAATGAAACTTGCAAATAAAACAGAGTTTTTGAATATCAAAAAAAAAAAAAAAAAAAAAAGTGGGTTTTGCGGGAAAAATGTCACAGAACCAGGTCCAACGAGGCCGACGATAGAGGAAGCAGTAGGCTTGGCGTTAACTATCAGGAGCTTGAAAGGATAATTGGGTGCAAAAGGAGCGAAGAAATGATCGACAACCCACTCCAAAGCGTACATGCTGTGATCACTTTCGTCGATCCCCACCATCATCACTGGCTTCTCCCGCGCCTCTGGACTCGCCATTCCAATCCAACCCTCAGTTTCTTTCCGTGCGCGTCTGCGTTTTCTGCGGTTGAGTAACTATAGAGACGGGGCCTTTTGCCGGAGACAATCCAATTTAAAGTGTTTCTTGGAGTGAGTGGGGTGAGCTCAGAAGGCACTACTAGACAGTTGGAGACCCTCGTGCCTTCCCCCTTTTTTTTTAATTATTTTTTCTTTTTTTCTTTTTTTTTTTGAATTTGTGCTTTTTGTTTGTGGTGTGTGTATGATTAAATATTGCGGCTCCGGCGGGGGGTGGATCCAATGGGCGAATCCGCTTCTCTAATGGTCACAAGAAAATCATCCCAATGGACCAAACCCAAGATTAGGATATGATTTGTAGACGAAGAGACACCACATAATTCATTAAATATAGTATATGATGAGACTCAATGATTAAATATTTAAACTTTCATTTTAAAATTTTTAAATTTTAAAATACTTAAATTTCGATGATTATTCAAATTTTAAAATACTTAAATTTTAAGTTAACTGACTCTTTCATCCAATTTTTCTGCTAACATCTGGAAAAGAGTTCAGCGGAGGGCCCGACGGAATTGGGGGGGATCCGCTGAATCCATCCACGAAGGGCACTTTGCAAATGACCCACTGAGAACTACAGTTGAAACCACCGTAGATTGCCCCCCCCCCCCCACGAACCCAAGTCATCGCCCATCAATCAAGGTTTTTTAAATTGTATCGACTTGATCCGTCGAATTGACCTTGATTTTATTTTATTTATCTTCAAAAAATTGTTGATATCAAAAATTAGTGATTAAATTAATGAATTAATGAATTTATTATTATTATTATTATTATTATTATTACTTATTTTTAAAAATTAGTGTCCAATTATAAGAATAATAAATCTCAAAATTTGAAGATATAAATGATATTATTTGCCATTAACCCATGAGTTGTGATGTTAATTTTTTATATATTTTTTAATTTTTTGAAGATAAAATTAGCATTATTTCATATATTTTTTATTTTTTATAAATTATAAATTATAAAAATTATAAAAAAATATTTATATAATATATTTATTTATATTTTAATGAAAATAGATAAAATTAAATATTATATTAAATTAACTATTTACTTTTATTTAAATTATCTTATTTATATTAAAATATTTTATTTTTTAACAAAAAAATATATTATTTTAAAATAAAAATATATATTTTATATTAAATTTATTTAACTTAAATTACTTATATATATATACACATTACATTAATTAATTATATATACATTATTCAAACATATAATATAATATATATAGTACTTATATCTTGTAAATAATTATATTTTATTCATTCATATTTCATATATATATATATATATATATATAATATTAATTTAACTCTAAGTAAATCAATTGAACTAATTAATTCTAAACAATTTAAAATTTTTAATTTAATAATCGAACTGGTTATTAAAACTTTAACTTCAACCATAGGTGTTCTTTGAAATTTATAGTACTCAATTCAAATCCAGGAAGGATGGACCAGCTGTGGCAATCTCAACACTCTAATATAAATCTTTTATTAAGTTTTACTCTTTTGTAACTATAGACTGGTTTATTTTATTTTATTTATTTGTTTTGGAACGAGTATTTGTTGGTTTTTTGTATCATAGTCCACATGAAAAGCTGTATGCTTTTCTCTTTAATTACACGAATAATTGCTGTTGGATTTAGATCATCTCAAATTAGGGGAAACAGGGTTGATGAAAACTTGACAGCTTATTGTAGAACATTCTTTTTCCCTTTTTTTTTTTTAAAGACAAAATTGGTGTAGATAAATACACACATTTTTTTTATTCACACAATTATATTTGTTTCAAATATATAATTAATAAACTTTTAGAATTTATTGTTTTTTGTTATCTAGAACCTTTCTACTCGTAACATTATTATAGGAATTTCTCTATTTTTGTTAACAATTTAAATCTTTGTACTTGAAAATATGGTCCCAAAAAGGGGCAAAAGAAAAAAATTGAATTCAAATTAAATAAAGAAAAGAAGAAGAAGAAGAAGGAAAAGTGGAATGAAAAGAAACTAAATTATCATTTAGAATAATATATATGATGTTAATTTGTTTAAATAATTTTTATAAGTTTTTATAATTGCATATTTGAAACTTAAATATAATTTCATGAATAGAACATTTATAAAGGATTTAATCCATTTTTGTTAATTAGTCTTTTTCTTTTCTTGATAAGTCAAATCAAATTTTATTAAGAAAATCCAGAGTCAATACAATACAAATAGAGAATTAACACAAAAAGAAGAGACTAAAACTAAGCAATGAGATTAATTTGTCTAAAAAATCTTTGTTTCACCAAGCCATTTGCAATAAAATTAAAATTTTTGCTAATACATTTAAAACTCCAACTAGCACTAATACAAAGGAATTTAGAAGTTCTGAGAAAAGCTGCTCTCAAGCTTCAGGGGCGTGGCACCTTTAGCCTCAATTAAGTGCAATATCAAAATCAGATTCCAAAATAATTTACATTCAAAGGTGTTCTTGCGTTTTTCAACTCGGGGAACCCCAGTCTTATATTCATGACCTTTTTCAATGCTGTTAATAAAGGCTCAGTAATTTAAATCATTTTGGGTATAATGACCTCTAGATGCATTCCTCAGATCATGCTCATTGATCTAAGAAAGTTCGACGTTGCTCATTCAATTACGACGATCCCAAATGATTAATGTTTTATACTGTTTAACACACGACAACTGGCATCTTTGAACATGGCAATTGGTATGGAAGAAGGTACTCCATTAGACAAGAGTCAAGTTTAATGGTTCATTATTAAGATTAAACATTGACCATAACCCTAAAAACTCGAGCTAGAGTTCAACTTTATTTTTTTCCAACCTTCTCAAAACCGCACCTAAGGAGGTTGTACCCATCACAGGTGACATCGGATAATTTGTTAGCCCTATCAAGATCAAAAAGAAATGATGAACTAAACATTCATGAACATGAAAAGTTGGGAGAATGCCACAATCAATCGATCTAAATAATTTCAGTGCATGATATTTGCATCAAACACTATTAACATGTGAAATACACAACTTCTCATAATTATATAGGTTTTGCAAATTGTTTATACAGCATGATGGGAGAAAATACAGACGGTCATGCATTGGTTCTAATAGTAATTAACACGAGCACTCATTATTACAAATTATTATGTGCATATGCAACAGTGACATACCAAATCACCATTTTTTATTAATAGACTCTGATGCAGCTCAGGCCTCTCAGTGTTTGGTGTCGGGCTTCTTCACAATCATCACAGAGCAGTGAGCATGATGAGCACAGTAGTCACTCACACTACCCAGAACAGCCCTGCAGGAGAAATGATATCGTGTTAAATTTGAAAACTCTTTAAAACTTAACGAGAGAGTGTGAACAAAATAAGCATGCTGAGATCTATATGAATTGGAGATAAGATGTCTTGTTAATAAGAGGCTTGGGGTGGATTTCTGAAAGACAATCACTAAATATTCACTTAAAAACTGATGTGAGAATATATACAGCCAACTCCCACATACAGTGTTGAACAACGAACCTGCCCCTAGCAGGGTATCAGAATGTGAATTGGCGTAAAGTTGCCAAAGGAAGTATCTACAGGTTGATGTGGGTACCACCCAGGTCAACATTCATGAAATCACCTGCATTGCATATGAGCATAACAGGGAAAACAGCAACCAAAAACAAGATGCATTGGCAATTGAGTGATAGCAGACAAATCACGCCCTTTGTATGATGCGGTATGAAAGTGCAGGGTTAATTAGATATGCATCTTGCTTTTACAAAGGCCTTTCAAATTCATCTTTTTTTGTTAAGGGGCAGGAGATGGGCATTTATCTTGGACCATCTGTTGTATTATCCAACTTGAATTTTCGCTAAGCTGGAATTGGTAATGAGGCAATTACAGTGAAAATATTTTAAAGCTATATTAAAAACACGGAATGGTGATTTAATGGGAAGTAGAAAAGGATTCCTAGCTTTTTGAAACTCCTCAAAATGAAATGTTGTAAAAAGAAACAAGAAAATTTAGAGAGCACCAAGTCACCTAAAGTTCTGAGACCTGAACATCCCATAATGAAATATTGGCCTTAGCTCTAATATCAAACCATTTCATTTGCATAAAATCAAAATTGGTATTTGATGAGACTGACAATCTCCCATTTTCAGTTACTAAAATTTGTTGTATTGGTACTCCTTATCAACAACAAATATTTAATGATATCAGTATAGTCTTTACCATTTTGATATATTACCATGAGAACTAAGATGATTGTGCATTTATAGGTACCTTTTAATGGCTCCATAACCGTGGCTACCCACAACCAACACTGAAGCATGATGTTTTTCCACAGCCTCACAAAGAACATTCCTAGCATCACCTTCCATCACTTCAGTTATCACATCATTCACCTGCACAGAAATAATCAAGAAAACTGCGGGGTCATTTTGATTGTTGGGCATACGTAGTTAAAACTTTAGGCAAACGAAAGGCTTCCAGCCTTCTGCATTATTTGAGCCAGTTGCAAGCCAGAACAACTACGTTAATAAGGCTACTGCATGCCATACACAGGGACAGCCAAAAAAATGTCATGCCCGTACCAACTAATAAAATAGTATATCAACACCAAAAGTGCCTTCGTCCTGGGTAAAAAATAGTATTTCACTTATTGGGATTTGTTCTGCTTATTTACAACTTAGGTTTGCCTGTGTCTGGCCAATGAAGCAACAGTTTCATAAACTTTAGCTTTAAGTCCACCTATGGCTTTGATGAATAATCAAAAACTTTAGCAGAGCCCACACAGGGCCATCATGTACTCCAAATAGGGCAGGTCTATCTATTTAATCAGATGTTCAAGCTAAAATTGCTACCATAGCACACTCACATATATGCTAATGATTGTTAGTCCTTCATAGTGACCAAAGTAGGTTTTAATGTGCAGCCAGTTTGTACTTGCCCCTTTTTCTTTTTGTGGTTTTTTTTTTTTTTTTGACTTGTAGCAGGGATGGCCTCCTGCTTAGTTTTGGAATCAATGAAATTTATTCATTCATTATCTCAAAAAGGAAAATCATAAGCTCGTAATTCGCTAACAGCATCATAAGTCTTCATAGACAGTTTCAACACTAGCAAGACAACAACAACAATAACAGGAAAGCCTCACTCACATAATTAATTAGAGTCACCTGCATAAATATTTTCTTGCTAATCTATTTTATTATGAACTAAGTTTTGGGTGAGATATTTAAATCCTCTAAGATTCTCATGTCATCCTAAGTCGTCCCCTCCATCTCCTCGCTATCTACTTGGATTTAATCACTCATCTTAATTAGAGCATTTGTAGGCCTAAATTAAACCTATCAAAACTAACGATCTAATGCAATAGAAAATTTGCATAATTATTAACAATAAATATCTTGATAAACCATGAAATTCAGTGAGTACCGCTTGATTGGCGCAGAGTGTCTTAGCTTTTTCAATAACTCTAGCCGCTGTCCTCCTCAAATCCGAATCAACATTTGGCAGGGCCTCGGCAGCACCTAAAGTATACTAAAACCAACTAATTTCAGCTATTGTTCGAACCCCAACAAAAAGAAAACTGAAAACCGAAAAAAAAAAAAAACAAAGAAAGGAAAGCTGCAAATAAAATACAGTTTATGAATATATAAAAAAAAAAAAAAAGTGGGTTTTGTGGGGAAAAATGTTAAAGAACCAGGGCCAACCAGGGCGACGACAGAGGAAGCAATAGGCTTGGCGTGGACTATCAGGAGCTTGAAAGGATAATTGGGTGCAAAAGGAGCGAAGAAATGACCGACAGCCCACTCCAAAGCATACATGCTGTGATCACTCTCGTCGATCCCCACTACCATCACTTGCTTCTCCTGCGCCTCTGAGCTTGCCATTCCAAATTCAACCCTCTGTTTCTTTCTGTGCGAGTTTGCGTTTTCTGCTGCTTGACCTTGAAGTAGAGCTTCTACTGAAGAGAACGTGCTTTTTCTGGGGGTCTGCACGTAGAAGAATCCTACTTAAAGTGGTCGTTGAAGTGAGTGGTGTAAACTAAGAAGATTATTTAAGACCTTTGTCTTTTCTTCTTCTTTTTTTTTCTCTGTGTACTTTTGGTTTTGCTCCGTGAGATTAGATGTTGCGGCTCTGGCGGCGGTGGACACTATGGGCGAATCCACTTCTCTAGTGGTCACCAAGAACAAATATCCCAATGGGCTAAACCCCAAGATAATGATGTGATTTTTTGACACAAAGGTCCTACATAATTAATTAATTATAATATTAGAAAAGAAATTTAATAATTAATTATTTAATTATTTATTTTAAAAATTTTAAATTTCAATATTATTATTTAAATATTATCATAAATTCTTACATTATTAAATATATAAAAATACGAAAAATTCTATTTTTTAAAAAACATGCTAATTAAACTTTTTTTTTTACTTTGTGTAAAAGTTTTTTTTTTCTAATTTCAATAATATTATATATTGTGTGTGTATATATATATTATAAAATTTTAAAAAATAATAATTAAATATTTTTATAATAATATCTTTTTAATTTTAAATATTTTAATAAATTCCTACAATGTATAATATTTATTATTAGTTTATTAATTAATTATAACTTTTTTAATATTTAAATAAAATAAAAATTTTAATATATATCTTAATAAAATTATAATTTTAATATGTATTTAATTCTTTTTTTTAATATAAAATTATAAATATATTTAATTTATATATTTTTTTATCTTTTAACTAAATTTAACTCAAATAATTTTTTTTAATTTCTTCTCATTAATATTGATTTTCTCTATTATTTTAATTGACTTTCCATGACCTTCCTAAGTTATATCATGAATTGCTAAACTTTTTTTTCACGAGTTCAATTGTAGTTCCACACCTTTTGTTTTCATCAATAATTTGCTAATATTTTAATTGACAATTTGAGTACAAGATATATTACTTTTTTTTTTTTGTTATCATATATACGATTAACTCTCCAACTAATTTAGAATTTGATATAGGACTATTCTTTCACCTACAATTAAGATTTTTTTTCATTGCCTATAAGTTTCAGGGTTTTGTGGTTTTATATTCTTCTTCTTCTTCTTCTTCTTCTTCTTCTTGTTTTTTTTTTAATGTTTTTATTGAGTAAATTTGATTTTAAGTAGGTCCATTTAATAATTTAAATTCATTACAAAAAGTTTAATCCCTAAAATGCTTGCGGCGTACTAATTGTTCACGATTCAGTACACAATGATGCTCCACACTATGGCATAAACATGGCAAATAAAAACCAAGGCTTTTGGTTATTGATTTAGGGGAATCCACTTGCATATAATTAATTAATTGTACATATCTATCTATATCTATATGTATCTATATGTCTAATATAATTGTGAAATATGACAAAAAATCGGTAAAATATTTATTTAATTTTAAAAATATTTAAATATTTAATTTAAATTTTAATATTGATAATAATTTTTTATTATTTAAATATTTAATATTAATTTTAAAATTAATTTATAATTTTTAAGCATTTTAATAAAATTTAAATTTTATCATATATCTAATTTATTTAGTTTATTTGATTATAATTTAATATAAATTTAATTTATCTTATTAATGTTAAAAATTATTTATAGATATCTAAAATTTATCTACTAAAAATAGTTATAATTTAAAAAATATTTATAATTTATATTTTTTATTTTTTATTTAAATAAAATATGATTAAAAATATACTTTTTAATACATATGATAAATTTAAAACTCATCATCCTAATATATATATGTTGAAGAAAAGACTGGACGTAAATAGTGACAGGAATCTTGCCTAGCAAAAGAGGAGACGTAGTTGTTTTGATAATTATCCTGCTCCGGTGCACGGATATCGCTGGCCCATCTCGCTCTCTATCCCCTGCTTACTTATGTCGACACGCAATGACTAGAAGGCAAAAAATTGCATTAGTATTAATACTACTGTCCCCAAAGTATAAAGAAAAACTCGGGCCCGTTGTAGACAACTCCATCATATTACTTTTCTAGAATTCTAAGTGTTGCTGTTTCTAGATATGGCTGTAAATAGATCATGCTAATTTCCGATAATGTACAACAAGCTCTGGTAAAGTTGAGTTTATAACAGTAACTGATACAACATGGTTGCCCCATTGAACTGTCCTGAAATCAATGGTAACCACAAGGCTCAGCATCAGGATTCATCTTCACCAGCTTCGGCAGCAGATATTTCTGAGTCCAACTTGTTTATTAGCTGCTCACTTATATGTCTTGCCACCGAAATCATGTCAGAAATAATGCTTGGATCGAGTCCTGCACCACCTCGTTTGGTCAGCCCGCAAATGTGCCCTTTCTTGCTAATAGAAAGGGAAACAGCGGAGCTCATTTGCGACTCCTCTTCCGAAGTGGCATCTGCAATGTAGTGCCGTCCTACCTACAAGACAGGTACAACTTCACAATAGGATAGTGATATCTGAAGTTCCCAAAGCACAAAAAGGAAAGATTTGATTGTCTCACCTTCGTTAGTGTAATTATAACAGGGACCCCAGATGTATCAAACTGAAGAAATTCTTCATCGCTTATGTCAACCTCTGGTTTCTCATCTCCTGCTGCACCAGCTGTAACATGGACTCTTGGGATGCCTGTATTGCTCAAAGCAGCCTTTGGGAAAAGAGTAACATACTAGTTATTAGTTTTAGCTGGCAAAATTATCACTACTTAACTTAGAAACAGATCTTTGATCATAAAAGTTTGTCACAGAAATTCTAGGCATGAAACCATGTTCAGCGAATCCATTCTCAAAATATGTACGAATTTCACCAACACATGTTCAACCATAGTGCTTACAGAAGGTTACCTTGATGGCAGCACCAAGAGCATCTAAAAGATTTCCATCTGAGCTAACAACAAGGCCATCAATATAAAGATCCCAGCAAATTTTTCCTTCGGCAACTACTAAAGATGATAGATCAATTCCAGCCCCTGAAACAATTCCAGAAATTGTCATTTTAGCTACAACCTGAATCAGTAATCTCCCATTAGAAAGCATGCTGGTGAGTGTAAACTGTCAGATGCCAAAAATGCAAAAGAGCAAAAAGAAACAATTTAGGTTTCTTTCTGTTGATCTATGGAGAACACGTACCTGCTCCACTTTTACCACCCAAGAGACAATGCTGTAGGGCAACAGAAAGTTCAGCTGACAACTCCTCACCTCCTCTTCCCTAATCAAAGATAAGGTATAAAAATATAGAAACCAAGGGTAATCCACCATGGAAATAGTTTAGTTTGCAAAAAAAAAAAGAAAAAAGAAATGTACAATTGTCAATGAGTTTTAAATTGAAGCATAGGATGAACAATCAGTGGCAAGAAGGAATGATAAACTACTCAGAATTTGGCATCCATCATTAAACAATGAACAGCATTGTGGCCAAGATGTCAATCATCTATTTGGAGAAACTTAATGAATGCTAATCTTCTAATTTCTAGTATTATGAAGTTTACAAAGTGAACTTTTTATGGCAAATGGATACAGATTAATTATAATCTTGGTAAATATGATAATTGGCAATCTTAACACATGTAATAATTACAGGAACCAGCAAAGTCAATAGGCCTATAATGACTAGAATTTACAAAACATCGCAACAAGGTACAAACCTCAAAGATTGGTTCCGCAACTGGGCTACAATCAACAAATATGGCAACCTTTCCCTTGTCCGGTTGCAATGCACTGGGCTTCCCAAGCTCGGCCTGCACTCACACAATCTTGGAGACATCAAATGTGCAGTGGCAACAAACAATGAATACTACCTGGCACATATCACTCCAAATTTATACAGAAAGTAAAAAAGAACATGTATTGCAAACTAGAAATTACCTTCACACTTGCAATAACCTCAGTTGCACCCATCCTGACACGTGCGGAGCCATTTGCCTACAACAAAAACAAGATCAACATAAAACAAAATTTTACAATTTGTCAAAAGCGGGGAAAAAGAAAAAAAGGGAAAAGAAAGAACAGAGGAATTGTAACAAAAAGAAGATAAAACACTGCAGAAACAGCCATAGAAAGAGAATAATAAGTCACCTGAGGGATGACTCCAGTATCAACAAATATGGGTCTGTAAGAATCTCTCGTGCGTCCATCGGAACGGAGGTTTTGATCAATGCCACCCTGTATAAATCGCTTTTCCCCTATAGAAAGTCCCACCATCTCTCCACCCTAACAACACACCTAGAAAAGACAAAAGAATCAAAATGAGCAAAAATAAGCTAGATAAGGCAAGGATTATAGAAAATTTGAAATAAGCATTGGGCAAGCCTCACTGGGACGATTTTACAAGCACATGGCCGGCATCTCAGCAAGAACACAGTTGCATAAATTTGTGACTGAAAACCACACAGAAGAGAATACCTTGACGCCAACACACTCCTCCTGATAAGCTGACGATATTGGTAGAAAGAAATCAAATTGAGCCTTGGGTTGGAAGCGTCGACTGCGGCGCCACTAACGAAGGCTGGCGCTTGGCGAGTGAGTGGCGGCAGTGTGGGTGGGTGTCAGCCTGTCCCTCAATGTAAATTGACCAATTATGGAATTTAATTTCTTTTAACTTAATAATTATTTTTTGTTAAAAAAGTTTTTAATATTAGAATTTTGAATGATAGTACTTAAATTATTCTTCGTTTTAGGATTGGAATCAATAAACTATAAACATTGAATTTCATAGCCACTCAATGAATATTAATAAATAAAAGGATATTATGATACTTGAATATTAAAAAGTGAGAGAATTATTGTTGATTGAGGTCAGATTGTGCATTTATGAATGAATAGAATGCAATTTATTTTAATAAAAGATTACATAAATATAAAAATTAGATGTAAATTTATTAAATTTTATGTATTAGTTATAATTAATATATTTTTAATTAATAATAAATTAATTATAATTAATAATTAATATTAAATAATATGAATATGAGTCAATGTAAAATAACTCTTCTTTAAATTATTTAATATTATATTTATAATCAAACTTATTTATTTCTTATTTAGTATTATATCTATTTTATGTACTAGTTTTAAATTTATATATCCTCTTTTCATTTTTTTTATGGAAAGTTATTATGTTAAATTATATATATATATATATGATAAAGGAATAAAAGATAAAACTTTCAATTTCATTTTTTTGTCTTTTGTATTTTCTTTCTGTATTTCGTTTCTATAAGAAAGAAAAATGGAATGGTAAATGCCAGAAATTACAAATCTTTTTAATTTGTAAATAGAGTATTAGGGGCGGATGTAGCCAAGTGGATCAAGGCAGTGGATTGTGAATCCACCATGTGCAGGTTCAGCTCCCGTCGTTCGCCCATAACCACAATAAATGCTGATGCTGTTAAGGTTTCCTCTGAATACAACATTATGGCTACTGTAGTGAAAATCCCAGACGCAGGAACAGGTTTGGAAAGGAGAGACAAGAGGAACACATTATTCCAATCAAAACAAAATAAAAAGGAAAGTGAAAACAGAAAAGAAAAATCAGTAATCCACCAGCAAACAGTGAAATTGTTTTAATCTTTTCTTCTTTATTCCAACAATTAAGGAAGCATGAGATGACCCATGAAGGCAAGGCAGTGGCACTCTCCCATCTTACACGACTTCAGCACTACGTCAACCAACCAATCACAGAACCACCAAGAGCCCCGCCTATACGAGTTTACTAGTAATTAGGCAAAAAATTAGGAAAAAAGAAAAAAAAAAGAGAGTATTATAATGACTTTTATGCTTCCTTGACTGTCCAAAGTGGAAACGACCATGGGAACATAATAATGATCAGTCCAGAATTAAGCAGTTGAAAAGCTACACATCAAAGAAGCAACAAACTTCCACAAATTTCTAGCAACATAACAACGTTACACAGATGCTCTGAACCCATGGAATCACATTAAGTATCCAAGTTTAAGGACTTAACATTTTCCTTAAGTACAGGATATTTGTTATTAGATGCCAGACCTGATAACACTTAAACTACAAGTATCGGGTTCAAATAGAGATGAGGAGATATCATCAGGTGAAAAAAAAAAGAAACACAAACAGTATGAAAACAGAATTAGTCCCTCCATCAAACTTGAAATCCCTCCTCAACACCTCCACAGAGTTGCAGCTCAATAAAAAGGATTTAAAATCGAACCTAATACTCTAGAAATAGATGATGCCAGTAAAAGAATAGCTAAAACAGCTCAACAATAATTCCAAATCAATTATTACACAGAATACATATCAATACTTAAGTAGCTACAAAATAATCTACAAACACATTCAAAATCAAGAGGAAAAAGCCAATACTTGCAAAATTGAGACAAACCCACTTCCAATCAGCATAATACAATCCCTGCTTTGGTTTGATTGCATTGCAGCAAGACCCATCTCAGATTTAGGATTACCTTTAGTTTCTTCTAATGAGGTGAGCTTTTCTTCCAGTTAGCTTGCATTCTGGACAGAAATTTATCTTTAAGCCCTTGATGCTGTTGTCCTGGCCAGGTTGTTACCATCCAGAGCAATGAACTGATTCTAGAGGCTTGCATTCAAATGAGATATAACCATATTGGTGGTCTTCCGGTTGCAGAGGGATCAAGGAAGAAAATAATGGGGAATGTTAGCAAAAGGGACATCAGATGCTTCTCAAACCTGAAATTTTCTCCAATTTTATGTATTGTAGAAGAAATAAAAACCAAAATATGTGATTGGAGGCCACAATTTGCATAATGTTACGACCACATCATTGTAATCCACTCTGTACAAAGTAGGGATAATAAGGTGATTAATTGTGCACAGAACCTACAAAGTCCAGTTACCTAAGCAACCAGTGCATGGTGCAACATTACCTGAGTCATCTTCTCCATGCCTTTAAACACTTAAACCACACCTTCAAGTAAAGTGATTGTGCTTTGACTAACTTCCCATACCATCTTCTTCTTTCAGGCAGCTCACAGTGTTAGATTTCATCAAAACACTGTCTGAACAACCCAAGAAACTGGCAAAGTTATGCGCCCAAAACATGCAAACCCAACACGACTCTTGGTAGCATGATCCGGAGTCTCACTTCCAAATCTGTTCACAGGATATATGTGGTTGCTGGGAATGAAGGTGAACTCGTTTGGTTGATTACTCTGCCAGATGCAATCTCATGTTTCATATATGAGCTCCCTAGCATTTTGATAACCCCTTTTGGTCTTCAGCAAACGAAATGGTGAATTAGTAAGCAGAATCATTTGGAGACCAGGAGATTGGAACTGCAGTCATTTCATCAATCCTTAAGTGAATCCAGTTGCTTTTCATGTAAGTGCAATTGAACTGTATCCTGGAAGTTTTCTCAATTCTCTAGCATTTATCATTTCTCTGATTCTTTCTACATCATCCCACCTTCCCACCCCAGCATAAATGTTTGACAGAATCACGAGAGGAGATGGATCCTCTGGTTTTAAATCTGAAAGTTTCGTAGCCATCTCTTCTCCCAGCTCAAAATGTAAATGATGACCACATGAACCAAGCAATGAAGCAAAAACAGAAGCAGGAGGATCCAACATATCTCCTATTAGCTTTCTTGCTTCATCCAGCTTACCAGATCGACCAAAAAGGTCAACCATGCAACCAAAATGCTCAGGATTCGGATCCAAGCCATAATCTCTAGTCATCATCCTAAAAACTTGCCACCCTTTGTCAACTTGACCCAAGTGACTACACATGGATAAAACACTAGTAAAAGTTGCAGAATTTGGTTTTATCTGTTTCTCCAACATCTGGTCAAAAATTTCAATTGCAGACTCGTACTCTCCATTTCTCCCATAACCAGATATCATTGCATTCCAAAATGCTGGGTCTTTAGGTTTTATCTCAAAGTAGTCAAAAATATTAAGTGCAGAAGAAGAATAGCCACATTTCATGTACATGTCAATGAGTGCTGTAGCCACAAACTCATCAGTATGAATATCAGTTCTAGTAGCATGCCCGTGGATCTCTTTACCATATTGCACAGCACAGAGAGATGCACAAGCTGGTAATAGACTTGTTACAGATTTCAGACTTGGAAATATACCAGAAGATTGCATTTTCTTGAAAAATTTAAAAGCCTCAAATCCCTTCTCTAAATGTACAAACCCACTAATAATCGAATTCCATGTTGCTGAATCAGGTATCAAATCGTCGGTTTTCAAACGTTCAAACAACCCAACAGCATTGTCACTCTGGCCATTTAGCATCATCCCAGCAATCATCGCATTCCACGTTATCACGTTCCTCTTGTTGTTCAGTTCATTGAATATTTTGTATGCCCAAGGCCAGCAGCCATGCTTAGAATACATGTCCACAAGTGCAGTCCCAACTATAGTATCATACCCCAACTCTGTTTTCATTATAAAACCATGAACCTGCTTCCCAAACTGAAGGTACGAAAGACCAGCACAAGCAGAAATGACAGAAACCAATGTGACTGAATTGGGTTTTTCACTTGACCATTGCCTCATATCCTTAAACACATTCAAGACCACAATTGGCACCCCATTCTGCCAAAGTCCTGAAAGGAAAGCATTATAGCAAACCACACTTTTATTAGGCACCTCCTCAAACACTCTTGTAGCCAATATTATCTCACCACAGTCAGAATACACAGTCACCAACGATGTAGCGACGAATATATCAGATTCCACGCCAAGCTTTACAGTCCAGCAATGCAATTGAAAGCAAAGCTCGGTACTATCACAAGCAGGCAACGCACTAGCTATTGTAACCGAATTAGGCCTAAATCCACAAAACCCGACCTCTCTAAACGCTAGCAACGCCTCCCTAGAATACCCATTTCGAGAAAACCCAGAAATGGCAGCGTTAAGTGAGGCCAAGTTTCGGCTAGGCATTTCACCGAACATCTTGAGAGCATCGCTCAGCAAATTAAGCTTCATGTACATGTCGGCAAGGGCCGTGGCCGTGTATATTTGCGAGGCAAAGCCTGTTTTTATGACATGGGCATGGAGCGTTTGGCCCTGGAGAGGCGATTTGAGCTTGGCGCATGCTTTGAGAAGCGGAGGGAATGTGAACTGGTGTACAGGGGCTGAGGCAGCGTGGAGCTGGAAATACAGAGACACGGCATCTTTGAAGAGCCCATCTTTGATTAGCTGGCTTGTTTGGTGCCTCATGGGACCTGAGATGACAACGCCACCAAATAGATTGCACTTTAGCAATTTCTTTAGTATTTGGCCGTCTAAGGTCTAATTATTTCAATGCATTATGACTTCATTAAAGTTATGGTAAGCGATAAAATTTGCGAAACCCTATTAGTTTCGGCTATGCTAAAACAAGTTTAATTAGACTTTAATTAACGTTTTAAATTTATAAATTATAATTAAAAGTTTATAAGATATCATTAGAAAAACATAAAAAAAATTCAAAAATTTTTTTATATAAGAGACCCATTAGAGAGTCACATGCTTCATGCCATCTCATTCCCTGCATTTTTCCATATAATTGGCTTTTAATCGAAAGCTAACAACTGTCTTATTATCCATAGGGCGATATACCTATAAAACTTATTGCAGGAATATTATTTTGTGCTTTTTTATTTTTCTAATTTCGGGCATGTTCTATGCGATCACCAAGAGTTCAAGAAAATCATATTGTTAAGCATTTGACATCATGTTGCGAAATTCAAGGGATGCATATTCTTTTTTAACAAGAATGCATTTATTCAATCGATGATTTGTAAATTTTACTTTTTAAAAAAAAAAATTGGCATAAAAAAGTCATATATTGTAAACAATAGCTGTGAAAAAAAGATCAGTTGTCATGTCTCTCACGTCAAAAAAAAAAGAAAAAACAAACTAGAAGAAGAAGAAAGAAAGAAAACGTGTTTATGTAATATTTCACATTCTCAAATGTAATTCAGACAAAAAGGAATAAAATTGAGATACAATTCCATACTATGTAATGGCTTTGTTTAAGCTGCCAAAAGACTTTCTGACAGAAAATTGAGAGGTATTCACTGGGAAGTTGGAGCATATTAGCACCGTCAAAGCTACAGAGGGAGTATGGGTTTTAGGAAAACTTTGCGGGTTTCAGTCTTGCCATATTTGGCAGAACAAGCTTGGAGAATCCCAGACGACTCCTTTCGTGTTAGGTTACCTTGTCAGGTTAATCTACTTGGAAAAGCGATCTCCACCTTGCAGAATTTGTGATGATGAGGAACCAGAAACGATAGAACACATGCTTTTTCTTTGCCATCGCGCCTAGGTTTCGGTGGTTCACAAGCAGCCTGGAGTATAGACCAGAGCAACATGGTTTTGCGTATCTCTGAAAGGTTGGCGGGAGCAGGTATTGACTGAGTATAGCTCAGAGGAGCGTGAAAGTGTAGTCAAGCATATTGCATACACAGTCTGGTTCATATGGAAATCAAGGAATGAGTTCTGCACACAAGAACAGAAGCACACTTAATAGAGCGACACGTCCTGGACGTCACCAACGTGAGGAAAGCACAAGACCAATAAAAAATATTATAGAATTTGTTTCTGTATATGAAGACTTAACTATGTAACGTAATTCAGTATAATTTTGTAGAAAGGAACAGTAAATTACGATTTTTATTCTTTTATTTTATAAAAAGAAAGGAAGAAAAGAACAAACTCCTCAAAAACCTCAATGTCCGACCCCACAAATAAGCTTTTTTAACGAATTTAAGCAACTTGGGGATAAAAAACCAAAAAAAAAAAAAAAACAAAACGCAAGAAGACAGAACGAAACAGTGGCCGCGTATTAAAAAATCAAATCGGGAATAATTTCGTTTAACTTTATCAAATGCAATTATAAAAAAATATAAAAAATTAGAAAAATATTAAATTTAGACATAAAATAAATATTAACATATTATAATCTCAATTTATATACAATTTTTTTTATACGTAAAATAAACGACCATAATAAACAAATGTCGGTTTCGTATTATTTATAGTTTTCAGATAAAAAAAACTTATATAAAGGAGTAGAATACATGTGGGGACCCCCGGAGGAGCCACGAAACCGCGGCATTCCTAAATCTGTTTTCTTCTTTGACGACAAGTCAATTCGTAAATGCCCTTTCATTTCTCATTCGCGTTTTTGTATCACCTAACCTAGTTCCGTCCATTTCTATCCTTCTCGAATCTTCCAATCAATCGATGGCTACGCAACACTTTCTCTGATACCTGTTTCCTGTTTGTTTCCTGAGAAAATTTGCTTTCCGTGAGCGAATAGGCTTTTCTTCCAGAGAAACACCGCTCGATTCGCGGCCTTGACGTTTTACTCGTAAGTGCCTCGCGCTCGTCGATATTCTTTTTCTACGTATACGCGTGCACGGGCGCGTGCGTGCGGTCTTTCCTTCTTGTTTTGTTTTGTTCTTCTCTTCTTGTTTGGATTGTTTTGGTGTTGATTTTTAATTTCGATTGTCTAATAAGAAGTAATCGTGTTGGAGTTCGCGATGACTAACCCTAGTTTTGATTGCTGAGTTCGCGGAGTCGTCAAATTGTCCAATTGTATTGTGGATCTATGAACCCTCTTATCTGTTGGATTGTTTTTGGATAAAGTTATGTGGGCTTTTCGATTCGATTGTAGAGTATCCTACTTTCAAGCCAACAGGCTTTGAAGTTTGTTTGGCGATCGAGAATTGCTTGCCAATGGGAAGTAGTTGAAACTTTGCGGCTTAATTTCTAGATATTATTGTTTTAAACTCAGGTATGAAGCAAAATCGGGCTGGGATCAATTTATGTAACAATTTCAAATTGTCTTTTTTTTTTTTGGGCATTTTCAACAATTTATTACTGTCGCTGAATGTTTGTTGATCGTGATATGGTTTATAAGTGAAACAATCAACTGTTATTTCAATCGGGTTTTTTCCTTTTTCTGACAAATTTATCTGTCTGTGACAATGATTGTGGACTGAGTAGCATTGCAGAGGATTGTTTGGCACCAGTTGTATCTTGTATAAATAATAGGTGGTGTTGGTAAGAATGTCAACTCCTGCAAGAAAGAGACTGATGAGGGACTTTAAGAGGTTGCAACAAGACCCTCCTGCTGGGATCAGCGGTGCTCCTCAAGACAATAATATTATGCTCTGGAATGCTGTTATATTTGGGTATGTGAGGGCAGGATTTGAAGTTGAATGAGCTCTTTATGTCTTTCTTTGATATAACTTTCTTCTTCATTGTTTGAGGTGTGTTATGATTGAATATTTGTACTTATGTGCATTATTGGTTTATCTGCAGGCCTGATGACACCCCATGGGATGGAGGTAAGCCATTACTTACGTGTAATTATATTGAAGAGGATTCTTTGGCATGTTCAATGATGGACTGTTCTTCTATGGGCCTGATGTTAGGCAATTTGGTGGTGGGTTGCATGCCAATAATACCATTTTCCACGCTAGCACCTAACTCCTTTACAGTTTCTCTCTTAGACTATTAAGTCAACTAGCCTACAGTGCATCTTGCTCTTCCTAAGATATTCCTATGTATCAGATGAATTGCATGCTAGATCTGTAGCTCAATGGATTTTGTCAGCACTTGTCTTTGAAAATGTACATTTTTAATGATTATTTTTTATTTTATTTTTTTTGAGAGAGTTGGCTGTCCTGGGTATGTTTTATTGCACTATTCTGCTATTTCTATCTCATTTTCCATTTTGTCCTGGTCTTGGCAAGTTCATAAACCATAACATATGGTTGGAACAACCTTGAAGTATGTCAAGCATTTGGATGTCTTACCTTGTGATATATGCAATCCTTTATAATATTCCTTCAAGTTGCAATTGACTATTTGGTATTTTTATTTCCATACGAGAATGCACTGGTAACAGCTACCAGCAACTCATAGCTGTTATCTCTTTATCATTGAACCCTTCAGGTACGTTCAAGTTGACGCTTCAGTTTACAGAAGATTATCCTAATAAGCCACCAACGGTGCGGTTTGTTTCTCGCATGTTCCACCCTAACAGTAAGTTGGATACAAGAACTGTCTTTCACCTTGTTCTCTTGGCATTCTCACTTGCTGAAGCTATATCTGTCTGAATTTTGTCTGGAATAGTTGGAAAATCCTTTAAAGATGTGGTATTCAAGATTGTCTATTAACTTTAGCCCATCCCTCTTCCATTTCAGGTTAGAGTTTTTGTGTGTGTACACAAATGTGGTCTCCGGATTTACTTCTGTTTACTTTTTCTAGTCTTTCTTAGTCTAAAGGTTGTGTTTCACCCAAACATTCACCTTTTACACTTTTGAACTCTAGATATGGATTCATCAGATTTTTAGCTTCATTGTTTCACGGCTTGTTTTATGAGTTGCTTTGATTTGTACCTTATAGCTCTTCTATTTAATGGGATACAAGAGAAATTTACCTTTTGGTGCTATTGTTTCCATTTATGGTTCTGAGTTTCTATTTGGGCTGCTTTTTCTTAAGTTTATGCTGATGGAAGCATTTGCTTGGACATCCTACAAAATCAGTGGAGTCCCATTTATGATGTCGCAGCCATACTGACATCAATCCAGGTAAGATCTAATCCTTCATCTGCTGCTGCACAGTGATCAGTGACACTGGACATTGAATTCAATATGTATTTTTGGAGGAATTTCTTCCTATGCTTGTATGTATTGACTGAAACTTGTAATGAGGTGGTTGATATTTGCTATTATAAATTCTTGGTTCACAAAAGTGTCTTTCCCATGACTCATTTATTTCAATGGAAGAACAAATTATTTTATGTTTTTTCAGTTGACTAGCAAGAATTCCATCTTGCTAGAAGTCTAGAACCATCTTCCTGGTGGTTGCATGGTTCAATGTTTTTTCTTTGCTGACCCTTTACTGATCAATTAAGTTATGATGTGTTGCTTTCTGCCAAGTAGTATTGGTTTCCTCATACATTCATTCCTCTTGATCAGTCTGCATTCCATTAGTTTGTTTGGCTATGGGCTAAATTCTTTATTTATGTTTTCGTGTTATGGATCTTTAGTATGGTAGCTAGGCCATGGTTTTCTTATTTTTATGAGAATTTAACTGGGATTCTTATTTGCGTCAATGTTGGAGTGAGACATTCATGTGTAGGCTCTGTTTCCACACTTTGAATGTGATGTTTCTATATATTGATCTGTTACTATCTTCTCATTGTAGTCATTGCTGTGTGATCCAAATCCAAATTCACCTGCAAATTCAGAGGCTGCAAGGATGTTCAATGAGAACAAGCGTGAATACAATAGGAGAGTGCGAGAGATTGTAGAGCAGAGTTGGACTGCTGATTAGCTCCTGTATGATGACTGGGAATTCTGCATGCAGTGTACTCTGTTTAAATAACATTGTTGTGCTTGGTTGTACCCATGAACTTGTTAAGAGTTTGATTGGCCTATGGGGAAGAACATTTGGCCGCCTGGTTGTGACATTTGTTCCATTTGAAGAGGTGCCTCCGGTTTGCAGTTAGTTAATTGATCTGTATGAACAGAACTTTATTGGGCTATATTGCAGGTTAAAACCTCCATAATGCAAAGTTCATGGAAGTCCAATAACGGACAGAACCTTGCTACAAGCAGTGCATTAGTCTGGTTTACTTTTAGGCCACTCGGCAGGTAAAAACAAGCCGTAATCAATCCTCTGCATGGATTGATGATCTTCGACGAAAGACATGAAACTTGATTGTGGTGCCATGTTGAGTTTTGCAAAAGGCGCACAATTTAAAACTCGGAGGCGCAAGTTATTTGAGTTTTGAGAAAGACAGCAAAATGGTTTTAAGATTTAAAGTGACTAGTGTGGAGCTTTGTGCTAGAGGTCTTCGGGACTCGAACTGGAGCTAGAATGATTTAGCTCAGGTCATCTCCGAGGCACGGCCTATTAAATAAGCAAGATGTTTTGAAATTGTCCCCATCGAGGCAATCGAATGTCGCTAGTTGAGCCAGGCTAACAATTGAGGGATGTATGTGTTTTACTTCTACACTAGTTGACAGCCCCGTGATTCTCTACTTCACGGTCTGATCACTGTGACGATAGGCATACCCCTTGTTCCAATTAAGAGAAGACAAGTGTGAAGGGCAAATCACATGCAGGCCTATTCAAATGGAAAAATAGTGCACGAGCCATGTACTGGTCAATATTCCTCAAAAACACTCAATATTTTCTTAATGTGAATATGGAAGCCATTAAACACATCAAAATTCGTACAAAGATTCTCTTTTCAACAAGTTTTGATACCATTGAAGAAGTTTTCTGCCATGCACAATGACAATGGTCACTATCTGTTCCATTCATAGTCTTCTCCGTATCTTGGAGTAGCATTGTTGGTACGGCTAGTATCATCTGGTCTTATGGAATTTGCGAAGGTATGCCAACCTAACAGGTAGGGCAAGACATACTGCAATGAAAGTGAGAATTACTTAGACGAGTGGACATGCTTGGATTGCACATAATACAACAAAAGGAGAAAATTTTCAGTGCATCCTACTACAAGCAGAAGTCTTATGCTACCTCTGCTTGCAATATGTACATGTGTGTGCGTGCGTGTGTGTGTGGTGAGAGAGAGAGAGAGAGAGAGAGAGAGAGAGAGAGAGATAGATTCATGACATACATTAAAAGCTGAGACAAGGACAGTGTACTCTGCCCTGGTGACAGGAATGTAGATGCTTTCATCCATATTCAAAAGTTTATTTTGAACACCTTCAAAGATGCCATCGATAAAATTATAAATCCAGAAACAGTGTGATGATTAAACAAACAGAATAAACTTGTCTTCACTATTTAAATGAGCCACGTGCAGCATGCTGAAGCCTAGCACATTTGGATCTATGATGTTCCTCAATAAAACAAATGGGTTGACAAATGGAAGTATAGAAAGCAGCACTAAAAGTGTGTCTATGAATGGAATAGCATAAATGTACACAATCAGCATTCAATATCAGGCAAAACTAATTTGCACAGGTGCATATATATTGTCAGAATAAAATAGGTAAAAAGAATAACAAAAACCCACTAGGAACATGGTACAGCCCAGTAGGCAATCAGTGTATCACACCTTGTACTAATACTAGCAATACCTTTCAAATTCAAAATGCACCACTGACGCGAAAAAAGACATACCCTCAGCATTTAGGATCCCAAAACCTTTTACTTCTCATAATATTGCATCTAATAGAGACTTGCTGCAGAACATTCACTTGGATCTAAATAAAAATGAAAATCATGCCAAGACTTGAAGCAAAAGGAGGATTACTGAGATTAAAGAAGTGGCCAGAACCATCTGGAAGTGGCTCTACCCTCAACACCTTCCTGACCTTACCTTCATCACTGGAAATTAGGAAAAGAAATGTCATAATTCAAATAAAAAGTAGAAGCAATGCAACTGGTGCTGATTTGCAAGAAGATTCTTTTGGAAGCTGACATTCATCAACATGTGTGCATGACAGGCATGTGTCTGAAAGGCTGCAGTTGCAATGCACACCAAGATTTTTACAGCTTCCTTGCCAAGATAATCTAAATGCCAAATTCTGGCTCCGCATAACTGTAAACAATGTGAAGAGGGTCTAAATGCATGTGAAGTTTAGTAAATGAATAATTGAATACTACCTTCTTCCCTTATTTGGATCATGGAAAAATTCACTCGAGTCCCTTGTGCCAAGGCTTACTAGATTTCCAATTTCTGTCACTGATAGTGAGAATACCTAATCACAGGCAAAACCAAAAACCGAAAACAAAAAAAAGAAGCTTATGTAATCATTTAATTATTCATGCAAAACTAAATACAAATGTCATGCCAAACTCAATCATATTAACTTCATCAAATTTCCAAAGCTTTCTGTAATTTTTTAAATACTCAATCCGAAGAACTTGAACTGAAGAATAATGCAATTATAATTTATGAGCAAGTTTTGGGGGAATAATCCTTGTTGCTTAATTTACAACTAGTTTAAGGAATAATATTTTATACCTAGTCACACATTTAAATATACTGAATTTTTCTGCATTCTCACACCAGATTTCCATATATCAATATTAAATTCTGGTACATTCTGCAGCTAGCAAGAGTTTCAAAATTAGGTTACCTGCTTTCTGCTCCAATCATACTGCCGAGGACTCGCTGCAGGTGCGAATTGTAACAGCACAAAACCTTCCTTGGCTAGTTTAAAAGCCCCTGACTGGCACAAAAACCATATAATTGCAATCAAAACACATACACCATGCGACAGAAGTCGAAGACTAAACCAGTTCTTACATCTAACGCCGCAAATTCTGGTGCACGAGGCTCCACAGTAAGGGCGGCCTTCCCTTTGTAAATCGAATGCCCTACAAAAACCCTAGGCGGCAAATCTCCAACTACACACATAAAAACCGAATCCATAGCTCCATTTCCAGTCCATAAGAAGCTTAAATTTCGAACAAATCCAGCGATTCAATGCGGAAACATAAGATAAGGTCCTCAAGTACCTCCAACAGGCGGCGGCGACGGTGGAGCGAAGGTAGAATTAGTGGAAGAAGGCCGTGAGGCGGCAAAACGCTGCTGCTCGTAGTACTCAGACCGGCGGCTCTTCACGGCGAGCTTGTTCTTCCCGGAGGCTTTGGCCAAGGAGAGGCCGTACCTTTTGGCGCTGAACGAGCTACTGTTTAAGAAGTGAGAAGGGCGAAGACATAGCTTAGGGTTTTGAGTGCTCGGTTGAGCAGATAGCAAGTTGAGCTGCATCATTTTGCTGTGCTCTCTCTATCTCCAACCTCTTCCCAGCTAAAAGCTTTTCTTTTTTTTTTTTAAAATAAAAAAATAATTATTGAAGTTTAAATTCGGGATTTTTTATTATAAATACGATTTTAATATTATTATTACTGTGTAAAAGTGTTTTTTCTTTTTTTTTTTTGTGGCTGAACTTTTTATTCGGAGTTAATTTTAAAATGACAGTACCTTTTTATTTGGCATCAATTAGAAATTAAGTCCTAATGTTTTAAAAACTTTGCAATTTAGTCTCTAGTCATTTTTGAACTCCTCATTTTAATCGCATTATTCTTATGTGAGTCAGGAGGCATTTAGATCTAAATACTTTGAGCCCTTTCATTCACATGATCTACTATCTATAGACATGTAGATGCATTTGCATAACTTTTATTTGGTTATTTGTCCTATTTTTTTGACTTAAAAAAATATGCATTTTAGAAATTAAATTTATTTTATTAGATTTTAATATATATATATGTAGATATAGATATAGATATTTAACAATTTTCATACATAAAATTTGTCCTTATTCTTGTAAAAATTCCTCTAGGGAAATTTTTTATTTTTATTTTTACTAAACTAATCTTCTCAAATTGATATCAATATTAATTAATATTTTATTTATTAATTTACTTCTTTTTCTTAAGGGCTTGATATGTTTGGTCCACTAAATTGTGTAATCAAGTTAATATTCATTAAAAGTTAATTTATTAAATTATCCCTATTTTTCCAAGTGACAATGGAGAATTGACGATTAAATTATTCTTATTAGGTCAATATTTAACTTCTTCTTCTTCTTCTTTTTTTATTTAATATAAGTGGAGAGCTTTTTTCAAGGGTAGCAGATATTGCATGTAAGTTTGTTCACAAGTTACGTTTAAGAGTATATGTCAAAGGAAGCAAACAAGCATCTAACCCACTCCTTTGCTCTGATAAACAATAGTTAGCATCTCTAAGTACCAACTCATATGCTCTCAGCCAATGCTCTTAATCTAGGACAATCCGTTGACTTTTTATTTATTTATGTTATGCAGAATTCTTCCACAGAAACCTTTTTTATGATAATGGTAACAGTGACGGTAAATCAAATTCTGTACTGGGTTGTGATTAAAAAAAGAAAAAGGGATCAATTTTTTCTTACTTCGTCAAGAGGGTGTGCTCAAGGAGCCATTCCATGGAATGGAAACTTAACACTACTCCTTCAGCTCTAAATAGGCGGATGTGTCTCTATTTGAAGGGAACATGTAAGGGCTGTAGCTCATTCCACCGTAGAAAATCTGTCCGACATCAATGTTATTGGCCGCCTGTTGAGGAGGAGCTTTTGTTTCCTTTTCATTAATTTTCTCATCTGAGGCAGTTGAATTCTTTTCTACCAGCTCTTTGAAAAAAGAAGACTTGAGGAGAAGTCCAAGTGCAGTTGAGGAAGGTGACTTGGTGGCGCCAGGAGTAATGGGTGCCTTTGATTTCCAGATTATGTCATGCTTCTTAAGGGAGTCTAAGCCTTCTGGTCTAGAAGGATAAATGTTTGAATGGAGAATGGACAGCCGAGTTTGGTTTATATCCCTGCTCGGAATCTGGTTACAGAAGGGCAAGGACTCGAAGGTTGAACTTGACTCTGGAGCAGGAGGGTCAGCTGCTGGTCTCTGCAATCTGATGTGTTTACTTGAGTCACAGTTGGTTACAGCATTGATCCCTCGGTGTTCGATGGATTCCATATCATAGCCACGAGCAGCCTGCTCCTGGGTACCTACAAATAGTGGAAGAGAAAACAGGTCTCATAAACTACACCCTCTTTAGGTAAGCATTTAAAAGCTGAGTGACTAGTTCTTGCGACTGGGATCTTGGGATTTTAACAGGATATTGAATTCAATCTTTAATTGGTGTATTTGGGTTGTTTCAAGTGTTTTTCTTTATACCATGCTTGATGCCC
Organism: Bruguiera gymnorhiza; assembly: GCA_020883675.1. Lineage (NCBI taxonomy): Eukaryota > Viridiplantae > Streptophyta > Magnoliopsida > Malpighiales > Rhizophoraceae > Bruguiera > Bruguiera gymnorhiza. The sequence goes on from JAIRCJ010000180.1 coordinate 689,821, forward strand.
ATACGTTTACAACTGGATAGATTTGTGCTTGTGTGGTTGACTCACCGTAGGTGCCTAAGTAGAGATACTTGTTTCCGGGACCTCTTCCTATCCTTGCTTCCCATCTTCCACTGTGATGGTGCCTGATAAATGTTCAATATGCAGCCTCCAAATCACCATGTCCTCACTAGCAACACAATATTTAGAAGCTATACAGTTGGAATACAGCTCATTACCTTGCAACTCCTCTAGATCTGGATGCGCCTCTGGAAAAACCACTGCTTCGTCTTTATACATAAGCAAGGTACACTGCTAAGTTTCCTGGTTATGTCTCAAAGCATGCTTTTAATGACTAAGCAATATTTACCTTCTTAAATGGGCTAGGTACACCTCATTTGTCACAGTATGCATCATTTCAGTTTCTTTAGTGTATTCAGATACCTATAACATCAGTAGGCCAGAGTTTAACATAGAATCAGAATTTTATTCTTGTCCCATAATGAACAATACTCCTCAATTGATTCTTCTCATAAGTTGGTTCCTACCGGAAAGTTTGTAACAGCTGCTGTTCCCCAGTATTTGAGAGCAGCCAAATCATATGCTCTCGCAGCTGATTCTTCTTCAACATAGGCCCCTGTTAGATTAGAGCAGGTGTTGAAAAGTTTTGACTTCTTTAAGTTTCTTTCAATTGATTAAGCAAAATGGTTTCTATTTTGAAGGTGCAGTACTCAACATTCTTCCAACAGAAAAAATAAAGAAGAAAAGCAAAGGAAGTGCTTACCTAGATAAACTAATCCAAGCCAGAAATCAAGTCCACAATCAAGCCACATGAAAAAGCCACAAAATGATCATCATGACTTGACTTAGTTAATCACACAATTTGAATAAGAAGCAATGCATACAAGTAGTTTTTGAAGCTCACCTTGCTTTCCCTTCTTCCTTCGTTTTGGATTCCAAGCCCCTTTATCCCACAAATGAGCTTCATATCGTCCAGTCCACCGGTGTCTGCGTTTGGCACATGTTCTCAGCCAGTTACACTCGAACAAAAGAAGACTGCAAACGTATACATGCAGTGACCTAAAATCTTGAATCAAACCTGCTGACTCCTCGAAATCTTGAACTTCTTTTCATGTTGATGACACTTGTAGCTTGATCACCAGCTGCTGATCGTTGTTGCCGTTGATTACCTTGTTGATCACTGCAACCCAATGCAACTGCAGAAGTGTCTCTTCTCCATGTCTGAAAAGAAATGGTCCCCACGGCCTCACCTTCTATCGGGTGCAGCCTTTGCCATTCTTGGCCCACAACAGAATTCACTGTGCTTATCTCCATTTATCAATCTTTTTGAGAGACTCTGGCAAGGAGCCTTTGTTAGAGACTAAACAATTTGATTGCTAGACGTTTAGAAACTGAAAGCAAGTATGGTTATCATATGTGTCCCAATACTTAAAGGGAAATACTTGACAAACACGATGAACTGGATACAACGAAAATGTTACCTGGATGCTGGTTTTGTTAAAGGAGTCAGACGCGAGCTCACAGTAAATATTGCGTTGCTTGTGACTGCTAATTATATATTTATAGCCGTTCAATACATGATCACAATTAACGATGAACGCCACAAATGTAAAATGGATGGTTACAACAATGGTACTTCACCCTCATCTGTCTCGCATCAAGACACGGCTGCGTCAAGACCTGCCCGCCTCAAGACATGACCGTCTTAGTTGTTGACTAGAAACAAACAAACTTTTAAAAAATTAACGGAAAACAACTCGGTGGAGCGTGTTCCAAAGACAATGGGGTTATCGATAGATTAGAGGAGATCTGCAACAGCTTGCCTTCCAGCCAAGACTTGAAGCATTTAACGATGTCCTTACCGTCTTTGCCGACTAGTGCTGTAGATACGAAAAATTGACAAAACCATTTTGTAGTTTGAACAGAAGAGACAAGTAAAATGGACACTAACCAATTGCAGTTAGTATGTCTTTTACTGCAATGAACTGTACGATGAATTGATATTCATTTTATATCTGTGTCTTCCTTAACTTTTTCGAAAGATAAAATTGATTAAACGTGACAAAATCTTGTGGATGAAATCTTCCATCAGTAACACTTCGCGGCGCAGTAATTTGTACATACATACCATCTGTAGTTACTTGATGTAGCCATATTGCCATGATGTTGCCACATTTTTCTAACTTAGCCTTGAAGGTAACTTTGAAAACAAGGATTAGAATGCTTAAAATCTCATGCAGTTATTATGACTAATGAAGATCTAAAAAGAAATTGACATTCTAAAAATGAAATATGATATTAAAATATTTAAAATTCATATTTAAATATTTAAATTATTGAACTAGATAATTTGAAATATATTTTATTATTATTATTAAATCTAATTTAGATCAATTAATTAAATTGATAAACCAACTTTTAAATTAATTTGATTAATTTAAAAACTCAGTTAAATTATCAAATATAAATAAGTTGATACTTTAAATGTCGAATTTTTAAAATTTTAATACTTAAATATTTTATTTTTAACATTTCTTAAATTTAAAATTAAAATATTTAGAATATCTAATTAAAATACATATAACAATTAACTTTTTTATTTTCAATTTTCACAATACATATATTTCACATTAGAATAATCAAATTATTATAAATATCAAATAAATAAATACAAATTAATTTTTATAATTACTAAAAAGATATTTACATTTACTTAGAGTTATTATTCAATCAATGATCCCCTAGTTAAACTAATAAACCAATAATTCAGTTCCTTGCCCGGGCCTATCATTAGGCCGAGTTATGGCCATTCTAAGCAAGGCTCCAAAAATGGTCGGCACAACATTCACGGGTTGTTAACGAAAAGAGAATGGATTATAACGCTGATGATGACAAAGAGGCATGTCTGTAACTTCTTGTATTTTGTTTACAGCTTTGGCTTTAGATCCTTCGTCATGATTAAGAGGGGCCATGTTCTGTGTGCGAGGTTTATTTTATTCGAGTCTCATTTTCCAACGACATTTGATTAATGGGGTTTGGAAAAGAAACCGCAAACTCTTGTTTCCACCCTCTTAGGTCTAAATTAATGGCGATACTTTCTGGGGATCAACTTCGTCAATAAATACACACTTCAAATCAGTAAAGTATGTTAAAAATATTTTAATAATTAAAATTTTATAAAAATAATAAAAATTATTATTATTATTATTATATAATTTATGATCTCATAAGTTTTTTAATAAAAAATATATTTTATTTTTCGACAAACAATAATTTTGAAGATTCTAAATTAAATTTAGCTTGAATGGTAGAGAAAAATTTATAAGAAAGAGAAAGATGACTTGGTAGTATAAATGACCACGTTCTTTCAATCTTGGGTTCTGGATCTTTGACCTCTGCCATGACACAAGTACTCGTGGCCATGATTCTACAGTTAATTCAAGTAGAGAAATTGTGAGGTTTTGGACTCAATTTCTCAAAGTTTCACCCACATTCTTATAACTCGACCAACTCTTTGAGGTTCATACTTTAGTTTTTACCGGAACAAGTTTTGTGAGTTGTGCTTTTTGCTAGGTCAACGAATCTAGCCTGCATAATAATTTTATTAAATTTGGAGAAAACTCTTTTTTTTTTTTTTTTTTTTACAAAAATTTCGTTTGCAACACAAATTTATTACCTTAGCCATTTGCTTTGGAGAATTTACTCAAATTTATCATGCTTATTGCATATATGTCTGCGGAGCAAAGTAATACTTTGCAGCCATCCTTTTCCAAGTTTTACATTTCCTTCTCACAATCTAAAGTTGTTGGCAAACATTTCTCTTTCGCAGTCTCAGCTGAAAACCCGTTAATTGGGAATTCAAAATTTCTCCAATTTTACTGCCTAGACCAGCCAAAATCAATAAGAGTAACAACAACAATAACAGCCATTTTGACCTTGCTTTCCTCACTCCTGCATATCTGAGTGCCCATCATCTTTATCAGAGCAAGATTAGAGATTTCCATATTTATATCCATGAATATTTTGAAATAAATTGAAGTGACTTAAGTTAACAAGGCTTCCCAACAGCGCAGTCAAGTGAACCCGCATACCGTGTGAGCCTTCCCACGAATGTCCCTGGCTTCCATTTGATCATATCATGCCTTGTGAATTGTTTGCTTGCGGTAGGATTACCTGACGGAACAAAGAATGCTCCATTCATCATCAAATCTCCCTCTGATATCCAATTCCAATTCTTCCATTGATCTTCTGTAGCATACTCCCTCTTGGTCACCTTCATCAACACGAATCAATATGTTAGAATAGCCCGAGTTATGAAATAACTCGAGACTCCCACTCTATGTGGTCTGCGGACAATTTCACGATGAAATCATCATGGTCCGAGCTGCGAGGGAATAGCCCAAGTTATGAAATAACTAATCTAAATTTGAGGATGTCACAGTTGTAGCAAATAATAGTTTTGAATAGAAGGTTGAATAAAAGAGTGATAATGGAAAATGCATGATGAATTACCTCCTTAGCATAATTGTTATCAGGAGCGATGAACCGATTGCCCTGACTGATAATGGTAGGGCTTTTGCTACCGCCTATGGCATACATAAGCCAGTGCGTATAGTCATTATTGACTACATGGACGAAACCCCACCTGCACCTAGGCATCCTTTGCACCAATCCCTTTCCAAAGTGGTTGAATGCAAGAGTGATTTGCATTATTTTATCACCTTCAAAGCTGTCACTCGCGCCGAACAGCAACACCTGCAATTTTCAATCCAAAAATAACTGCTAAATATAAATGATATATATGTTTAGACATGATTGAACGTGAACATAATTTTAAGCTGCTTATGTATGCGTCAGAGGTTCAGGAAAATCTCCTGAAACGTGAAATGTAAATAAGGATATTCAACCATGCGCTTAACCCATTCAATTTCACAAATTGCCTTTTAAACCTCTAGTTAGGGCATGATATCAAGACTTTTTGATCAATTGATGTCATATGTGATATGAACTAATGAATTTAATTTCTTGTCTAAAGTAATAGATGATTAATCATATGTTCCCCTTCATTCTCTTGCAGCCTAAATAATGTAAAAAGAAAAAAAGAAAAATTCAAATAGATTTTAAGCAAGAAAAACAAAATGTAAATGACATTACATCATTGTGATTGGTGAAATGGCAGTTGGAGATGGTGATGGCAGTTGATGCCTGGATAACATCAATGAGCCCATCTTTGCAGTTGGACATGGAAACGTGATCAATCCAAATGTTAGTGGAACCGAAGACGGAAATGCCATCGCCATCGCTCATAGTCCTCAACCCGAAGTGTTCAGAGGAATCCCTGACGAATCCACCGGAGCCCTGGACAGTATCATGAATGTGCAGGCCGTGGATGATCACATTATTGACGAACTGAATAGTAAGACCAGCACCATAAGCAATGTGCACATTGGCTCCCCTAGCATCAATGGTCGTGTCACTTGTTATTATGAGCTCTTGGTTAAGCCTAATGACCATGCTGCGTGCAAAGATGATCCAAACGGGTCCCTTTTGGGTCACGGCGTCGCGGAGAGTTCCCACCTTAGGGTTTACCATGTCGTCGTCGGAGGCATCGGTCACGACGTATATCCTTCCACCCTTTCCGCCGGTTGTCTTCCGGCCGAAGCCAAGGACACAATCTGCCAGCTTCTGTCGTTTGTCGGCCCAGTTTGGGTCGCACCTCCAGCATCGGTCAATGGGGTTGGTAGCCAAGCATTGGCCATCGTTCTTTTTCCCTCTCAAGTTCCTTCTCGTGCCGTCGGTCCCAATCAAGTCGCTGCATGCAAAATTTAAGGGTTAACGCTAGTACGTGCATGGTAGGACATGAGTCTACGATTCTAAATTGCATTAATGTCATATGACGCTGTGAGTCCTAAAAACAGGTATGCACATTTTATTATCACGAGACCACTGCTTGCAAAGGTGTGTATCTAAATTCTAATGGTAATGATAGTGTAAAATGAAGTTTTCATCTGCCTCTATATTATATAATGAAACTCTTTAAATTATGCTATAATTGCGGCCACGTTGTTGTGATAATAATGGTTATCGGATTCGATATTACCACAATTGCATTTGCATTCATCACAATAGATGCAATCAACCACAAATGGTATCGTCTGATTTAGAAATTCTATAATTTTTCATCTGAAACGCTGATAAATTTTATGTACTAGCTAGACTCACTCGCTAACTTGTTCGTTAAAATCACTGGTGACGTTGAAGGGCTCCGTGGTGTAAGCATCGAGAGCAGCTTTTTGTGCCTCCTCGGCTCTCTTCTTCCAATAATCATCAAACTCAGCAATACCAGCACGTGCAAATGGTACTGTCGCTGCAAATGACACAAAAATGAATAGAAATAATCGTCTATTGAACGCTGCCATTGTTGTTGTCGTCGCAGCACATGCCAAATTTAAAAAATAAAAAAATAAAAAATTTCTAACTCTATTGTTTCCTTGTATCGAAGGTCCTCCCCCCCCACCCGGCTGCAACCCCCCAAAATAATGTTGAGCCTGGACAGGGCAGGACAAGGAGAAACTTTAACGAACCCGCCAGGAAAAATCTGAATTTCAGTTTCCTTGGCCTGGTCAGTGTTTAATAGAGGTGTTTGTTTTAATATATAACTAACTGGGGTCCTAAACAAATGAAAGGACTGGTCTGTGTAGAGACATGTGAGGCGGAAATTTTGGTGAACCACCCTTCTGGGTGGAGCCGTCCACACTGTCTTAAGCTGGCTCATTTTGATTCATCCTATTTCCTATATGTTGACTCAGCTAAATTTAGCCATCTTTCTTTTTTCTTTTTTCTTTTTTTTTTTTTTGGGTTGTAATTTTAACAAATCGTTGTACCATATGTTCGGAATCGTTGCTTGCTGAGTTTTTTCTGTTTGCCACAATTGTTGACTTGCACTGGAAACAGATCCGCACGAGAGTAATAGTTGACTACACTTTTTCCGCACCAGTCTCTGCATATTCAAGCCATTACACAAAGCATTCTTACGTCCAAAAAGAGAACATAATAATAATAATAATTATTATTATTAGTATTATTGTACACTAAATTAGGAATATAGGAAACAGAAAATAATTTAATTTAATTTTATAATTTTTTTTTTTCAAAAAATATTTTTAACATATAAGTTATCCCCTCCAAATTAATCTTATTTTCCCTATGTTTATTCCGCTCAATTCGGCCATGTTTTTGTACTTGTAACAGATCGTTAGCTGTAGATTTTCGGAATGGTTGTTTTGTTCCTCGAGTTTTCAATTTTACTCTGATTGTTGATTTGCATCGGAGAACACACACTTTGTGCACTTTACGGGATTACAGGCATCATAACATTGACAGAGAAATGTGAGTCCGTTTTACCTTATTTTTATTTGTATTTTCATTTATACACCATTTTATATTTTTATTCATGATAGTTCGAAGCTTGCTTATGCCTCCCACTCCCAGGGAAATCTAAAAGAAAATGCGGGAACAAAATTCAACCCAGAGAAAATAGTAGTTCGTATACGAGATCCCTTTCAATTTAAACATGGCGATACGTACCTGTATTTGCAATGTGTCGCATCTCATACAGTTCTGCAATATCATTGCCATGCCATCATTGTTTTGACAATGATACAGCGTACAAATGTATACAAATGAATCTACAGCGTATAATGGCACATCTCTAATATCAGGCCCAACAGAACGGCCCCTGTATTTTACACTAGCCCGTGCAGCCAACCGCAAAATCATTTTACTTCTGGGTCATGTCTGTAACGTCGACAGAGAGATCATGAATGCTTCGATCCAAGGCACATTGCTCGATTAATAATTTGAACAAGTGGACACCCTCGATCCGCTGTGCTTATAAGTCGCCTCATCAATCTAATAGCAAATACTTCGTGGTTAAATCTTCTCTAATGATCTCCGTATGGATGTGCTAAGATGCTTCCCAGACCTTGTAGTCTCTTCCCTCAATGGACAAAGACCATTTTTGGGGTCCACTTGCTGGCTCATAGTCACCCGGTCCAATCTTCATTGCCACTTTCCCATCAATGACAGCAGCATAAACGTCCCGTTTTGCCTTGGCTATGTGAACCTTGGAGATTGTTAACCAGCAAGCAATATTAATTATGATAATCAGACAATATGACTTCATTTAGTTGCCAAGAAAATACACCTTGTAAAAATGATGACATAATAATGAAGGCAACAATAAAATACCGCGCTACTTACTGTGCTTCGACAGTGAATTTTGTTCCCTTTTCTGAGAGAGATGAGAGCTGCAATCTCAGATCGATAATGAGAGAACATGTGGTCAAAGAACACTGCTGGTGTTCCTGGATGAGTCAAGATGTATGCATATCCCAGCATTTCTTTCCCATTTGGAAATCTCCAATGGCCCTTCGTGTAAAGATAACAATTAGTCAATAACAGTTTCACAATTATCAGCGCCTTAATATATAAGTAAAGCAGTCCAATGTCCTCTACTAATGCATCCACCCTCTCTCTTCAGTCTTCTCTATTTTACACTTCCAACCATGCAGGATCTTGGAAGAGATGCTCAAATCGGTTCTCCAGCTTCTTCTTATTGTTCTGTAGGTTTCTCAATTTCAAAGTTTCCACTGAAATCTTGCTTTCATTGTTATCCCATCCCTTTTGTTGTTATCTCTTCTGTCTGCTGCTCTCTACTTTACTTCATATGGCTTTCCTATTAACTGATCCACCAGGAGCAACTTTTTTGAATTTAACACCACGTGCTATCCCTCGTGCGGATTTTCAAAGAAACGTGTTGCTTGAAATTATTTCATCTAATTGCTAAACAATCAGTTCCTCACGATCAAACCACAGAGCAGATTTGTAATCCAATTATTACTGAATTATTATCTTGCTCACAAAACAGTTTTGACCAAGGCTTCCCATTCAATTTCCTTGGATTGTAGTATCAATTATTATTTTGTTCACAAATAATTTTGACAAAAGTTTCCTGATTCAATTTCCTTGGTGTCAAATCAATGTAAGATTAAAAAATCAAGTAAAGCATACCTGAGTAGAGCCAGTGTCATGATTCTCTATGAACATAACAGCACGAGATGGCCACCATCCAACAACCCCAGGAGGCTTTCCTTTTGGGTCTGATAATCGCCAATACTCACATCTTTCCAACGCCTATACATTTATAAAAAAAAAAGGCATATGCCATCACTACCACATCTCCACCTCAAAATTGTTGGAAGTATAAAGTGACATGAACAATATCAAGAAAAGGTCATTAAAAGCTAACATAAATCCAAATTTCATCTTCTTCTATTGCTTTCTAGAAGTTTGAGCCATAGCCAGTTGTAACATCTACATTCTATTGTATAACAAAATTCCATGCCTGTACTGAGAAAATTATTGAGGAAGGAGGAAAGGGGAGAAAAAAAAATTTTAAAAACTCTATGCAACTCTTTCATAAAAGCAAGATTATTCATTGAACTTAGAATGCTATGCAGAATGTAAGTGTCACGAGTCTAATGGACTCAATACTATTGAGATGAACATTCTTCTTTTCCATACACAATCAGTACCATTAAGGTGAAACATCAATTAATTCTATCAAGAACAGAAGATTATCGATTCAATGCCAATACTAATGTAAAGCACAGATACAATGTCTAAACAGAACGGGAAGTATCAAGATGAACAAGTCCTTTTCAGTACACTCTGGGTCATAGCCTCACGGGGGATGGATTTTTTTTGGCCTTCTATAGAGTATTTATCATAAGTTCTGACTTACTGCATGAAGAATGCCTTTTGTAGTGACATCAAATGCACCAGCAGTTCCATTGGTGGCATTGATCCAGTCAATAATCCTCTGCCGGTGTGCATCTTGATTATAATCCATATCATTATATGTGTAACTGAGAGAATCCCAATACTCGCCAACAGCAAAATATGGTTTGCTTGCATCCAAGTAGTCCTTAACATATCCACCCCAAAAACCTCTAACAAAATCAAGCCTCCATCCATCATACCCAATTTCTTCTCTGCGTGTCAGTTCACACACAAAGAGTTGATGCCATTCAACAAAAAATATAAAAGCACATATAGCTGAAAATACAAAGAGGTATATATGATGCATTATATGGCACTAAAATCTCCAGTTTATAGATAAATAATGCCAGGAAAGCCAGAAAAAATGTCATTCATTCAAGTATCATGCATCTAATCCACAATTGTTTCAGAACACAAAAACAATGGTCCTAAATGATGATTTTTCAGTCATGTTGACCTGGCACCATGACTCAAGGAAATTCTTCTCAAAAAGGTTGTTCAGTTTTCACTTCTATTTAATATAAAAAGATTGTGTCTAATACTAATCAAAAAGGAAATGTGAAGGAAATCCTCCACACAGAGGAAAAGACCACCTTAGCCAGCATAGCCATTCTTTGAGATCCTTCCTAACAAAATCTTGGGAATGATCAATGTTTGGAGCAGCATGAAAATTATCTCCACTGCTCTTGTTGCCTCTACCCTGCATGACAGAAACAAGCAATGTTGCCCATCCAAGGCATAAAGATAGCATTCACATCTCCATTACACATATTTATCTAACCAGAACTGAGTCCAGTATGATAAAATCTCAGTACATTCTTAAGAAAAATTCAATGTCTGCTAGGAAGAGAAAGTAGAAGTTGGCCAAATATTGCTTTTATTTCTTTAACTGCATTTACAAAGTTCTAGGGCATAGTTCACCAGTAAGCATAGCTCAGAAGATGGAACATCGCATGACAAAGCACATAGCACTGCAGTTCCTGCCTAAGACATTTGCATACAAATACACGACTAAGACGGATCCAATCCAAACAGTTGGGTCAAGACTAAGATGACTAAAACACTCTAGCTACAAGAAATGATAGTGCTATCACTAATAGCAGACATCTCATCCATTGCTGCTGCAAATTGAGTAACAGGAAAACAGATATTATGCCTTATTGTTTTGACCTTGTGTTTTCTTCCTTAGGCCTTGTTTGGCATTTCATAAACAACTCAGATTAATTTGTCAGTAAGTACACTTGAGATCAACAGGCTATATTATACACATGCCATTCCATGGACAACCTTCTCTAGCAAAGCGACATGATAAAGTGGGAAAGACCTTCCTTTAGTGTAATATCCCACTTCATGCTGTATAGTTCAAGGACCAATTAAGATAAAGGAAACAAAATGAAAAGAGGCTGCCTGCATAAGATATGGTATGCATCTTTCGTAATTTCCTATTCCATTGTCAGGCTGAAGAACACTATATCCAGACTTGGCTGAATCAAGCAAGGTAGCAATACCAGAAGCCAAGAAATGCTCATATTATATCCCATAAATCTTGTTATTGATGGCATGTTTGCAGCCAAAAAACACTTGTTAGTTGTTAGGATGAACTCAATAATATTGAAGGCAGTCAATGAGAATTTTTGGAATTGAATTTCAATCAACTCGTTATGTGAACCACACAACAAAATGGTGACAAGCTAGAATAAGCATGAACACATAGGCCCACATGCCCCAATATATTGTCCTGCACGAATCCAAAACTTCAGCAAGATAGTCCACCATGCTATCCTAATGAGGACTTATTTATATAAATATCATAACATTATGACCATACAGCTCCTATACACACAAATAACTAGTCTCTTTGTCATCTTTTCAGTGTCACACACTAATATAGTTGCATACCTTAAACTCCCAATTTTTCTGCTCAGTAATTAGAATAAATTCGAAGACATCTGGGGCAGTTCTCATTTGATCATCAAACAAACTGGTTAACGTATTATGTGCATGAAATATGTATTCAGAGGAAATAACTGCTGTGTTATCAATTAAACTATGTGTCTCAGATCTTAACAGCAACAAGCACTTACCAGACCAGGAAACTACAAAATTCAATACCTGAAAATGAGGATCATCTGCGACAACTGCCCGATCATCCCAATTCAAGCGACCTCCAAAAATATTCCATACCCCATTTTTATTCTGATAGTGTGCACAGCGGTGGTTCAAAACAACATCTCCAAGAACTTTGATACCCACTTCATGAAGTCTCCTCACAAGATTCTTCAGCTCATCAATATTCCCATATCTGGCAATGTACATTATAAAAAAGGCCAAACAGGATTCAAAAGGTGTGACAACAATCACTACTATCTTTTCATAGAGAAAGGAAGAAAACCTTAGCAGAAAGATCCTTTAAAAATGTCGGCCATTATTCACAGTGAACATTGAGGGGGGAAAAGAAAAAAGTTCTGCAGCAAATGTAGGGAATCATTTGATCATTTTTGTCCTTGATTTGGATTCTATGACTTCATCCAACCTGAAAACTAGATGATTTGGACAGAAATATATAACAAGTACCTGGAACTTAAATTATACAAATCTTTTGGCATGTATCCTTCAGGTGACACAGATTCTGTTGCTGGTGGCAACCATATTACTGTAAATCCAAGTGTATTTATCTCTGCGGCCTTTTCTTTTAGTTCCTGGTACCATCTTCCAGATTTATGGGATTCCCAGTTAAACCCTTGAAGCAGTATTTCATATCCTGATCCTGTGCCCGAGGATACTGTAGGAAGAACCTCTTGTGTCTCAAATATTGACACACTTTCATCGGAGAAAGTAGGAATGGAGCTTCTGAAGATACTGTAGGCTTCAGCAGCCAGTTTTTCAATTTCTTGAAGAATGCCTTCTTGTGCTTCTTTAGTCCCTGTCTTCCAACTTTTCTTAGAGGAAATGTCATTGACTAAGCTCCTTATTTCTGTAATAATTCCATCAGTTGTGGTACAAGAATCTTCTTGGTTTGACTCCACAGTGTTTACCTCTCCAGTTTTTCCAGATACTGATGAACTTACAGAATTTTCCTGTCCAGGTTGAGTGCTCAAGCTATTTAAACTTGAGAGGGGGATGTAGAAGTCATCTCCCATACATTTTATCCAAGTGTTCTCATTTAGCTTGAGAACAAAAAGAAATCCCACAAGTTCTTTCTCCAAAGTGAATAGACCTGAACAACCATTTCCATCCTCTTTCAGCTGCAAATAGAATGTCCAAATAAATGAGTGTGACATAAAGAAACAAAAATCCTTAATCAGATTAAAATTGAAAGGTTCAGTTAAACAACTATCATGAAAAAAAAAAAAATCTGAACACAACTTTGTAGAAAAGGTCATATATCATGCAAAAAGGACCAGAAATTTGTATATTTGATTTACCAATAACATTTGGTTTTTTATATCCCAACACATCAGAAAGTAATGCATTCAGCCAGTGGACAAAATAAGTATAACATTGAAAGTAAAGTTGCTCGTTGAGAAGGACAGCACAAAATTATGCCCCGCTTATTGACATGGACAGCACAAAATTGGTTCTTCAAACAAAAGTTTCATCTCTCTTGTAGAAATATGTCATATTCTGACTCCATTCCACATAGTCCCTTTTGAGAAAAGGAGAGGTGCAGTTGAACCCAGATCTTCTTAAAATTCCTGGGTAGTTTTATTTTTTGAACTATAGAAGCAATTAAAGCAAGATTTGATTAATCTAACTGCCACATAATTGAATAACAGAGCACTTTTCATAAAAAAATACCATAGAAACAACAGAATAAAAGGAAAAGAAACAAATTCAACTCATGATACAATGGTAGCCAAAAGCAGTATAAGTGCACCTTTAGAAAGTAATTTACTAGCAAGAATAAGACCAGCCAAAATTCAGAAACAAAGTTGAGGGCATTATTGAAGTTCTCTTGGGAAACACTCTTCGGTTCCATACCTGCAATAAAGTCCGCAGAGCCTTGTTCTTGAATTTAGAAGTTTCTGGTGGGTGTGGGGCAGCAGGGATCTCCCAATTTTTATTACTGTCTTTGCAAACACCCCAGTGAACAACCACTTGTCCAGGCAAATCAGTTTCCAAAAAGAGAAGAATCTTAGCTGTCTTGGGGCACCTTTTAACTGAAACAGTCACTGAGTTTTCAATAGAAACTTGTTTACAAATTGGCTGCTCTTCATAGAATGCTTCCAGCTGCCTAATTTCTTGTTTGGGGTCTTTGGATTGACTGCTGCTGTCTGGACGTTTAGATGATGATTCAGTCTTGAGAAGTATGTTAGATAGCAGTGCCCCTAGAACCAAGAAGAAAAAGAAAGAAGAAAAGCAGCCAACAAAGCCTGTCAGTTCACCAGTGAATACAAATAGATAAGAAGGTAGCTACAGACATCAAATAGAAGTGATAATCCACCAACTCATGGCCCACCTCATCAAATCCCTAACAGTAAGCATGAGTTGGATCTACAACTGAGCCACAAGCAGGCCACCTCATTCAATTTCCATGGTCATTTATTAAAAAAAAAAATGTAGAAAGGTGTTGACAAATAACTTAAACCATAATAAGTATGCAAGATAACTTAAAAAATAAGGAAGCGAAAATACATGAAATCAGCCAATAAATTAAGAGCACTGAGTAACTAAAATTTTAAAACTACATCTATTTCCACTGCTATAATCATCTGTTTGCTAAACATAATTATTTCCAACATTTGTGAATTTTTGAGACAACTTGATGCTCGTCAAAAATTGGACCCTGACAACATCCTCCAAAGATTGTAGCAAACCTAATTAGTTAAATGCTTGAAAGAATTAAACCCAAACAAAACATTACAAGCGGAACAGATATATGCATCAAACACAGAAAAGAAAATAGACTAATCTGTAACCTGGCCATATGCTGAAGCCCCGCTTTGCTCCAACTACATTGATGTCATCAAGAAGGTAGTCTGCCAGAGGCACCTTAAAATCTCTCCCTTTATGTTGATACCAAGCTCCCATTTCTACATCCTGTACCACCAGAGTCCCATGAGAAGAATAATATTTGGTCAAACTATATATCTACCTATATCAACTAATAACCAGATAATGACATAAGAACTAGCACAACTTGGGCAAACTCAAACCTTTAATACGAAATTAATGGCTGCAATTGCACTTTTGGGATCAATATCAATCTTCACTTCATGAAACATATCTTCTTCTGAAGATTTCTTTAATGGTGTCTCTATTGCATAGTCCTGAAAAATAAAAAACTAGATCATATGTGTGTGCTTGAAAGAGGAAGGAAGCAGCTCTCCTACTCAATCTTTAGAAACTAATAACTGTTACCTTGATACCAATAGAGCCAGGAGGTCTCATACTCTTCGGAGGCTGATCCCATTCACTGTAAAATTTGAAAAACTTCCCTTTTTACATAAATCACAATCTAACTTCAGTCATATTTAACATAAAATAAAAATAAAATAAAATAAAAACAAAGCAAATGGAAGAAGCTCAAAAAAAAAAAACTCCAGTATCATCAATAAAACACTTAATTAGTGTAAAAGTCCAGTTGGAAATTTTGTTTCCAAATCAATAAAAGAGATTAAAAACAAATAAACAAATCATCAACAGTGAAGGACATCAAATCAAGCTTATAACCTGCCCTTATCATCCATATAAGTAACTCCCCAGTGAAGAATCCATTTCCCTGGAAGGCTACAACCTACAGTAAGATGCCAATTCCCTTTATCATTCTGCTGATCCAATCTTACAAAAATCTTTCCATCGACCTACCAGTCATAAAAAAAAAGAAAAAAGAAAAAAGAAAAAGAAAACGCATAAATTTCCAAGAAAATGGATCAGGCCACTGATTTTCTCACATTTTCCCCAATTTTCTCAGCAACCAAACAGAAACACACACACACACACACACACACAAACAAGTTCAGTCAGTTCCGCATCCGTTACCACTTCAGTTCGCGTGACCGGGAAGGTCTCCTTCAACAACACGTCGCCTTCCCCGTCGGTGGATTCAAAATTTTCAACGAGAGCCGTGCCACTGGTGGAGCTGGCTCGGATTGCGTGGAACCTGCGTTCAGACTTGAAGCTACAGAACCCGGCGCCATTGGAAAGCAGCTTCAACGAGCAAGGCTTCATGATCCTGGCTCTCCGACTGACTAATCCAACGGCTCCTCCTCTCCGCGACCACTGGAGCAGCGGCTCTGTCGTTACCGCAGACATCGACCTTTAATCTCTATTTATTATAATAATTATAATTATTATAATTTGTTTATTATTATTACTATTATGATTATTATTATTATTAATGGTCTGTGGTGGTCATGGAAGTTGAGCCAAGCAGCAGAAGAAGATAGAGAAGGAGATTTCAGCAGATTTAGAACGAAGATTTTATGAGTGGATGATAAATATTTAATTCCAGCTTCTTCTTTTTATTTATTTATTTATTTATTTTTGTTTGTCTGTCAAACGTTGCTTTCCTTGCTTTTCCTTTCCTTTTCCTTCACGCTGCAGGGTGTTGCCATCGGCTCTTGGTTTTCGATATCTGCTATCCACAAGTATTATCAAAAGAAAAAAAAGGAAAATTCTTAGATTGCCTGCCGGGGAAAGCGAGTTTAGTCTTTGCTTATATTGTAAGAAACAATGATAAATAATCCGATTATTCTTTTCTGATTTTATTTCAGTGATAATATAAATAAATAAATAAAATAAATAATAATGATAAAACTATAATAAATTACCCGTCTATATTATTATTTGAAATTAAAATTAAAGATTAATATTCGAATTATTGTAAGCAAGAAACAATTGATAGAATAAATAATACAATCGAGTATCATCTCTTAAAAAGTTTTTTAAATGTTAATTAATATTAAAATTAAATATACAAAATTTATTATAATTTAATATTTAAATAATAAATATTTTATAAAAAATTAATTTAAAATAATAATAAATAAATGATGTGATAATTTAAATATCTGTGTTATATTTTTTAATAATAAAAAATAAATAAATAAATAAAATGACAAGAAGGTAGGCTGTTGGACGCCGCGGTCAATTAACGTGTACGCAACAGCAGAACCGCGAAGGCGAATATGCTCCGACCCAAATCGACGGATACAAGAGGGAATATCCTCCAGACGGAAGATCCAACGGCCACAACGGTACCTCACAATTAACAACCAAAACAAGAAGAAAATTATTATTATTATTATTAGTTAGGGTTCTTATTTGGAGAAGCGAAAATACACGACGAACAGTGTACTTGTAAGTTCAAAATCCTTCGTTTTCTCTCCCATTTTCCCTTTCCTTTTCATTTTCTCGGGAAAATCATGGTGAAAGGCCCTGGTTTTTACTTCGATATTGGCAAGAAAGCCAGAGGTTAGTTTAAACGTTTCGTTCTTTTTTGTTTTATTTATTTATTTGCTTTTTTAATTCACTTGGATTTTTATTTTTATTAACTTTTTGATGTTTTGCAGATCTTCTCTATAAGGATTACCAGGGCGACCACAAGTTCACTATCACGACCTACACTTCCAATGGAATAGTGCGTTTTTTTTTTCTTTAATTTTCCATTTATTTGTTTTTAAATTTCAAATGATTCATGGTTCAGTAGATGGAGTTATTGTATGGTTTGGTCTCAATTTTAACATTTTTCCACTTGCCGGTTTTCTGTTTGGTTGATTCGAATAGGAAGGAAAAGGGAAGAAATGAGCAGTTTGCATGGCGTGTTCTAAGTAGCTAGTGGGGATTTTTTTCTTTTTCTTTTTTTGTTATTTAGTTCATTAAAAGGCTTATCAGAAAATATTCTGTTGCGGTCTCGGTTCTAATCCTGGGAAGACGGGGAGGGTATTTATTGGGACGGAGAGAGCTACTCTCATTGTGTGGCTTACACTTCAATGAGCTTCTTAATGGACTGAAAAAAAACAAAAACTATTCTGTATTAGGGCTCTTAATAGTAAATCGACCATTTAATTTCTGTGATTTTAACAAGAAATCAAATTAAGGTGGTTCAATGATGAGTATGACAGGCTTCACGGCATATTTAAGAAACTGCCTACATTTCTTGAGCTGAGATTTTAAGTTTATGGAGTGATTTGCCTTATTACTTTTCCTGTTGTTAACATAAATGTATCATAGTGTGATATTGTTGTTTGTAGCTGCTGATTCTTCACTCACTCAATAGTTTCTGTTAACTCTTCTAGTGTTGGATTCGGTATTTACTTCATGTCTGTCTTGGACCTGGAAAAATAAATGTTTCTTTTGACATATCGTGTTTCTCTTTTATGACTAGTTTGTTGTCTATTGCAGTCAATCACCTCAACTGGGATCAAAAAAGAAGAGTTGTTTTTGGCAGATGTGAGCACTCAATTGAAGAACAAGAACATCACAACTAATGTCAAAGTGGATACAAAGTCCAATGTAGGTCACAAAAGCTTACAGGATACTTGTTTCTTATTTCATTCATGTGGTCTTCTTTTTCTTGTGAGATATATCATCTGGGATTGTGTATTGCTATAGTCTGAATTCAGAGACATATACCTTGGCAACTGTTATGATTTTTTAACTGGTTCAGGATCGGTCCTATATGATTCTAAGATGTCATTGAAATTTTTAAGGTACACTCCATGTTCTGCATGAGAGTTGTCTTATATAAGTCTTATAAAATTTTGAGATATATAAATACAAACCTTCTAAAATGGTGGTTTTTGGTGACTTCTTTGCATTTGATCCACAATAAATATATTGTTTACCATTTTCACATGGCATACTTTGGTCCTTTCCATTTTTATGCAGATGCCAGAATCTGTACTAGTAAAACTATGAATAATGGGTTTTATTATTGCTGCTTCACCTATGAGACAGCTTTGCAATATCTGATTAAAGTGTGGTGGTACCTTGATTCATTTTTTGTTCTGTATTAGATATGTGTGTATTAATTAATGCCCTTAATAATAGAGACTTTTGCCTGTTAAGTAACAGTATTATGTGGATCTGTAGCTTCTCACAACCATTACTGTTGATGAACCTGCCCCGGGTCTGAAGACAATCTTTAGCTTCAAAGTTCCTGATCAGAGATCTGGAAAGGTATCAAACCTGCTTTTCCCTTTTTCCCATGTTTTTTTTTGTTCTGGTTGCTGTTTGCTTTTTCTTTTTTTCTGCCTTATGTTGAATGAAGAAAGTGTGCATGAATTAGTTCAGTGGAATGAACTTGCTTCCTCAAGAGGAACACCATATTGAGCCTGATAGGCTGATACATTGCTTACCGCACATCTTATACTTTCAAATTGCTTTCTTAGTGGATGGCTGCATTATAATGATTCATTCATGGCTCTATTTTGGTCTGATTCATTGTGGTTGTGGAAACAGGTGGAGCTTCAGTACCAACATGAATATGCCGGAATAAGCACTGGCATTGGGTTGACTGCCAATCCCATTGTTAACTTCTCAGGTGTGGTTGGGAACAATGTTCTTGCTCTTGGGACTGATCTCTCTTTTGATACTGCCTCTGGGAACTTTACCAAATACAATGCTGGTGCGAGTTTTACCAATGATGATCTGGTGGCTTCCCTGCAATTGTGAGTGCTTCCTTACTAAAAGCAAGTTCTTTGTGCTTTTCTCTTTTGTCCAGCGACCATTATATGCATGCATTTGATGACTGGCCATGCATGAGTAGGATATTTGTGCCAGAGTTTCTTAAGTGGTTTTATGGACATTTATAGTGGAGAGTAAAGACCTTTTGGCTCACTGTGCGGGAAGATCATGATGATGGCTGGGTTAATTTTCCCAAGTGTTTTTGTTCTCTTTGGAGCCAAATATAGCTTGGATGCAAAACGGCATAGGATTAAGATGTCATTTAAGTGTTAGATTTGAGAGTCTTGCTCCTTTTTCTTGTCTCTGATTCTTGTTTGCTCTGTTAATGACGAGTTTCTTTTGTCAATTGCGACAGGAATGACAAAGGAGACAACCTTACTGCATCATATTACCACATCGTTAGCCCATTGACTAATACAGCTGTTGGTGCAGAGCTGACCCATAGCTTTTCAACCAATGAAAATACTCTGAATATTGGCACACAACACGCGCTAGACCCTTTGACTACGGTGAAGGCTCGGGTGAACAACTATGGAAGAGCTAGTGCTCTCCTCCAGCATGAGTGGCGCCCCAAATCACTCTTCACCATCTCAGGAGAGGTAGACACAAGGGCAATTGAAAAGAGTGCTAAGATCGGACTGGCTTTGGCTCTGAAACCATAGGTTGGCATTGCATTGGATTCACAGGGAGCAATAATGTAAGGAAGGATGGTGGATTATCCCTTTTTGAAAATGAACATCCCAATCTATTTGTTTGTGTACCGTTTCTAGATTTCACGTGTTTTTGGTGGATTATGTTGTAGAAAATAATTTGTAGCCGGTGTCAACAACCATCCTTGTCAATTTATTCCTCTTAATTTTGCATCCGCCTTAACAGACGGTGTGCATGTTCTTGAGCAAATACATTGCATTTGGAATTTTTGTTCAACAGGATCGTTTTCTGTCTCCAAGTTTCTTATTCAGCTTCCAGCCGGTGTTCTATGCATCTTTGTTTAAATCCTCCAACATCAAAATTTGAAGGAATCCCACTTAACATGTTTGTTAATGGATGAAATTTCAAAAAAAATAAAAAAAATGTAGTTTTACTCTGGGTAAGTCTCTGATTTTATTTGTTTCACCGCATGAAAATCCATTCATTACCACTAAAATCCGAGCATCAAGCATCGTTTAGATTCGACGACTTTTAATAATAGATATAAACCTTTTTAGAAGTTTATTTGTATTTTGACTCGTAAAACTCCGAAACTCTTATGACGGCTGAGAGTCATGATCGGAATTTTCCCATTTGTGGACATATCTAATTAATACGTGTGAAAATAAAAAAGCTAATTTATTCATCTGTGTTTCACCGACGCAAACTCTCTTGAATGGCCTGCCATCCGAGGTTGAAAACCTAAAGAATCACTATAAACTGCTGCTAATTGCACTACGATTGGATTAATCTAATCCAATTGATTCATGGCACCTTCCAAGCTTCAAACATCATACTACACACCATCTCTATCTCTCAGCCACAAACAGTAGATTGAGAAGCATTTTGGCACGTAGCTCAAAATAGATCAAATAGTTCATCGCTAACATGTTACACCAATCAAGAAAACCATCATGCATAAATATAGTTCGCAGCATTTAAGAACGTTTTAAATCTACTAATGATATTAACAAGCAATAACAAGGACCACCCCCATTATTTCATTTCATACTTGAACTTCTCCTTAGCGCTGATCTGACTTCTGAATATAGAAAGTAAAATAAAGCAGTCTTCTAAATATCACCAAATTTCTTAACACACCATCATGAACTTCTGATGCTAGTTAGTGGAATTGGCCTGAAGAAGACCATCCCTGATCTGTGTAGCAATATCTCTCACAGCACCAGGTCCGTGAGGAATGAAGACGGAGTTGGACTTCGAAGATGCACCAATCTCCTTCATTGTGTCAAAATATTGGGTCACCAAAACCATGTCCATTACATCCTTTGAAGAGGTTCCTGGCACATTCTCAGAGAAAGCCAGCACACTGTCTCTCAGCCCATCTACAATGGCTTGACGCTGCCTAGCTATACCAAGACCAGACAGATACTTCGATTCTGCTTCTCCCTCCGCTCTTTTAATCTGCAAAATCTTTTCTGCTTCAGCTTTCTCATTTGCAGCAACCCTCAGTCTAGCAGCTGTTATCACAAGTGAGGAAAAGTACATTAGAGGCTCTGTACAGAATGGATTTGAGCAAGATAATTATTCTAGTGGCTTGTGTCCTGGGCACATAAACTTGATTTACCAGAGTAATAGCAAAAGCCACTATTATTGAGATGAATTTTCCAAGTATCTAAATTTTCCAAGTATCTAAAATTCAATCTGTAATACAATGATTTGATAAGCGCAAACAAAGAATTTGTTGAGAAATGGCATGTTTCTAAAGGTTCTGATCGAATGGTCCACTTGAAAAAAAAAAGAAAGAAAATACAGAAAATGTGAGCAAGATAGAGTACAATGTCATGCCTGCATTAATCTCATTCATCGCCCGCTTGACATGCTCATCTGGTTCAATGTCCACGATAAGTGTCTGCACTATCTCAAACCCATAATGCGACATGGCCTACATCACCACAATTAGAAGGAAAATAATAAATACTCCAAATGGTTTGTTCAATTGCAAACGATGTAAACAGACTGGAAAGTACCTTCTCGAGTTCATTTTCCACTGCTTTTGCTATCTCATTCTTCTGTTCAAAAGCTGAATCTAGTTCCAATTTCGGAACACTTGCCCTTATGACTAGAGCAGCAAGACGAATATGTGTTACCATAACGATGTTTAAACATTAAAAAGGTTCTGAAAACAAAGAACTCAATTTTCTCAATATTCTAGCCTTGTCTCAAATATGAAGGACAGAAAATGTGGTTTTCTTTTGTGAAATCAGAAATTATAAAAAGAAAAAACAATGGGCAAAACAGCAACTGCTAAACACCCATCCCTCCTCCCCAACCCAAAACGAGGCAGAAAATAGAAAAAAAAAAACAGATAGAAGGGATTGGAGAAAACCCCCATTCCCTGAGGGAAAGGTGGCAATTCAAGTGATGAATCTTTCAATTTGTGTTGGGGTTTTCTTACACCAGATCAGACCAGAAGTTTCATGAGAACTGTATCATTATATTTGCTTATAACTAATCTAGTTTTCTTGGTCCAATAAAGCCTAATTATTCCAAGAGATATGGGTTAGGTGTTACAGAATTTGGATGAAATGATGAACTCTGAAATGATAATGGTAAATTAACGTTTTTGTAGAACATAATGAGACAATATGTTGGCATTGGGCATAAGAAACAACCGGATTGTGAGTCTTCCAATATAAGTTATCAATTCTATTGCTTTGACTTTGACTTCTATCGGGAGTTTAAATGCCCGTACCATCAAAGACATAAGCTTGAATCTGTGCTCTGGTATTGCTGAGCTTATAGAAAGCATCTGAAGCCCTTTCTCCCAGGGCTCTATATTGAATGGATGCCACAACGGTAACAAACACATTATCCTGAAAAGAAACCATAGATCAGAGCCTTCAGATATGAAACTTTGATTTACTTGAACCTTCTACTAGAAAGGCACAATGCCAATAGTAAGTATAGAGTCTACTATTGGTACCATATTACTATGCTACAAAAGAGTTATTTTGTATTAAGCCCACATCCATTCAAAATTTACATGAAAAGGGGGAGTGTCAGTGCAGAGGCTCTCAACTGTGACATTTGAGGAAAAGTCAGATATGCACAGCCTTATCTATGTTTTTATAAAAAGATTATTTCAGCGACTCAAACTTGTGACCTCCAAGTCACAATAGGCATGAGTGATCTTCTCGTGACAATTAAGAAGCAACAAACCTTAGTTTTGGTTTCACATTGGACATCTAGTTGTTGCACACGCATAGAGAGGTGGCCAGCTATCTGTCTCCCGCAAAACCAGGGCACAAAGTGACAACCTGGCTGAAGCACCTCATCATACTTCCCAAAGTTCTCCTTGACAGCTACAGTTGACTGATCAACTTGAATGAATCCCAGAACTTGTCCCATTCCCTGATAATACCGAGTAACATAATATCAGTAACATTTTGCAAATCCTTAAAAGGTTATAAAAACTTCATATTTCCCATAAACTGAGATGCAAATGCTTCATAGTAGGTGATTCTCTGTTCCAGTTAATGCATGATGTAAGCAGCATGACACAACAGCCTCAAAAACTAAATGAAATACACCTACACAACACAAGATTTAATCACATCTAGAGGGCACAGGCACTTCAAATAAATTCCCACACACTTCAAAAGGACCAAAAGACTTCCAGAAGGAAAAAAAAATGCACGAGAAAGTTTATGGCATAATCTAGAATGAGAAGTCACAGACCATTGATCCACTGTAAATACAAACAAACATCAGTTAGTTCTGAAATCCAATTTCACGTGTGATTCTGTTCATTTGAAGGGGCGCTATATATTACAAACATGAGAACAAGATCATATTTACTCACCAAGCAAACTCCCTCTGGCAATTAAGAAGAAAAAAAACTAAACGATGAATCCAAGGAAATGAACACCAAAAGGCATGCTAAATATTAAAAACATGAAACAACTAATTTAGCTGAAAAGGGCCAAGTCAATGGTAAGATTTTCTTGTATATAAACCTCAACACGAACATGGTGGAAATCACTTGAAAGGTCAACTAGGAATTTAAGGTGATATCTCAAAATCGCTATTATGATATCATCTACTACCTTAGGGAAACAATGCCAAGTCAAGTGTTCTTACATACATTTTAAAATTCCTTAAGTACGTATTACAGGACACAAACGCTTGACAAACTACCCATTGACTGCAATTTAAAAAATAAAAAAATAATAATAATAAATAAATAAAGCAAAACCGAGATCACAAGGCATCACTAAAATCATTAACCAGAGAGGCCTATTTAACACTCCCATAAATTTGCACCACCAAATAAAAAAAAAAAAGAACATTTAAAAAAAGAGACAGTATCCCAAGATTGCTGCTGCGTGTATAACAACCAAAAAAGAAAATCACCTTCTATCTCAAAAAAAAAAAAAAAAACCAAACCAGCAAGTCCAGCAACGTCAACAAGAAGAACATTGACTTTATAACGGAAAATTATCCTAAAAGAGACTTTAAAAAAAAAAGAAAAAAAAAAACGTAAAATGGGTTCTGTAGTGGTACCTAGAATTAATCATTCTATGCACCACGCGGCCGGATAAAAATGGAAAAAGAGTCTTCAACGACGAACAAAAATGTGTTGGCTAAATATCCAGAGCCACTTTCTAGTAGAAAATATCCCAACTCACGTGCCAATCAACATCACAATAATCTATAACCTTTTGATTATTTCTCTGCTTTAAAATCACAGCTCACCACCAATCCATTCAGATTTTTCGGTGTTTGACGCAACGAACACTCGAAATCGAACTCGTTATCATATTGAGAACCATTGAGACAAACTGGTTCACAGAGCATCTGTTAATGAAATTTGCTCCTACTCGACAACTATTTAAAAAACATGTATAAATCCAAAATCACAAAATAAATTACAATTAAACATCGGAAGTCCACCCGCTCAAAGGAAACACAAAAGCAAATGACATCAAGGAGTTCATCATATTATTATTATTATTATCATTATTATTATTATTATAAGAAGAATGAAAATGACGAAATATTTGCTGACCTTTCGAGCTTTGATGTGAGGAATTGGAAAACAAAGCAGAAAGAAGCTGAAGCAGGAACAAAGAGAAAAATACAGATGAAGAAGAAGTTGAAGGAAGAAGGAAGATCGCGAGGATTGTGAATTGCTGCAACGGAAAGGACGGTTATATAGAGAGCGTTCGTACGCGCTTCGTCATTATCTTTAAGAATTTTTTAGTAAATTGATAAGGTTGAGGTGGAAAAACTTAATAACTTAAAAGAAGTTTCCCTTCGAAATACGCCGAAGTTTCAGTTTTTCGTTTTTATTAAATGAAAACGCGCCTCACCGCAGTTATTATTTTATTTTATTTTATTTGACTAAAAATAAAAGAGCATTTTCCTTTATTTTAAGAGAATTTTAATTCTTATTAAAATATTTAATAAAATTAAATATACATGCTCTTTTTGATAAATTACAAAAGAAAGAAATAAATTATAAAGTATTATCATAATTTTTCTATTCTTTTGATGGATAAATAAAATAATAAAAATCGAAGAGTACGGTGAGGTTTCGGAGAGCAGCACTATACATTGTCATTTTGTTTTTTGTTTTATTCATTATTTTTTTAACTCTTCTGTTGTCTTTTCCTCTGCGTATCGAGAAGGTGGCCTTTTGCTGTCCTCGTCGCCAACACTTTTCCCACTGCTACCATCCGATTCCGCATTTCAACTTCTTTTCGGTTAACCATTTGCTGAACTTAAAGCTACGGAAGGATTCCTTACAGTGACAGGATAAGGTGGAGGCCACCTAGCCGCTCAAATCCAACTTTGCTAGTTCTCAGTGCTCGCAAGGGTGGCGCGGTCGCTGATTTCGTTATCAATTAAGGTTAGGATATATATATATATATTAGATTATTTGTGTTAATTTAATTTTTATATTTCTGCTAAATTATTTGTAATAATTTGAATTTAAAAAAAATAAATCCAATCATAATTAATAATCACACGTTATTTTGGTCGATTTTATAATTTAAATTATATTTATTAAAATTAAAATTTTTATTTATGTCTTTTATTTTGTTAACTTATTTTATAAATAACTTATTCATTCTTCCGGTCGAACTTTTTCCTTAAGAAGTAAGTGAACAACGTCGTATTCATGCCGAAGATAGCAACGGGTCGAATGTCACGCGGATCGCCTACAGTCGTCGATTACTACCTAGCGGTCCGAAGCTCAATTTCAGTTTACAAAAGGATAATTTCACCGTTAAATCATTATATTTATTATTTAAATTTAGGTCAATAATTAAAAAATAATAATTAAAGTCAGTATCGTTAAAAAAAAAAAAAAAAAAGAGGAAAAAGTCAATAAGTCTAAAATCGTGGATAACTCCTTTGCCCAGGAAGCTTCTCGTGTGCGTGTACGATACCCTCACTAATCTACGTCAATGCCACGTCATCTCTCCTTCTTCCTAAGCCAATCATTTTCTTTATTCACCTCTTTTTCTCTCTCTTCTTCAAATATCTCAATTTAGGTTGTGCTTATTTGTTAAAAAAATATTTTTTTATTTAATTCACATATTTAAAAAATAAAAAATATTAATATTATTAATTTCAAAAAAATTATTCTTTTGTTATTAATTTTATAAAATATTTTTATATTTTTAAGTTTTGTAAAATATTTTATAGAAAATGAATGAATTTTTTATTGATTTAAACAATATTTTTTGTTCACTGTATTCCTTTTTTTTTGAAACAAACACTAAGAAAAATTAAATAAAAACCCTGAGACTCGCAGAGACTCAAAAAGAAACACAACTGAGAAACACTAGCGTTAGATCTACAGAGATAGGACAACCGAAAGTGGTTCCTTCACACAGGTGTTGGATCCAAGCAATTGGCAATTGGCATTTAAAGAAGACCCAGATGCAGAATTAAAAAATGAACCAGCCCACCATGCAATCTCTCTTCAAGAGTTAAAAAATGTTCCACAAAAGGGCCCGATTATGGACTCAAAATTAAACACCTAATCAAGCTAAGATTCAATACAAAATCAAACTAAGATTCAATACAAATGCCTCCGAGTCTTCTTGTCTTTACTCTTGAATGAGTTTAGTGCAAACAACAGAAGAAAAAAATAAAAAAACAATCCGCAGTCCTATCTCCAGGCATCTCCTTTCTAGCTTTTAGCCCATGGTTTTGATTTTTTATTTTTCCTTCCTTTTTGTCCTCTTTTTCTCTTTTGTTTAATGAAACAATAAAAACAATAAAAATAAAGATTAACCCCACTTAACTCAATTTTACTATTTGGCTGCCAGAGTGTAGATACGAAATTGAGCATCGAATTGCTAATTCTGAATCTGTGTTACAACCCTTTTTTTTTTTTTTGTACTTTGTAAAATTTTCTTTAATTTTCTTATATTTTCTAGGTACTCAAATACGGAACATTTCTTGTTTTTCAGAAAAAAGAGAGAGAGAGTTTTTCCACAGCAATTTGTGTTATTTTGTTGTTTTTTTTTTTTTCTTTTTGAGCGATGCGTCATTTTGTTCTTTAATAAAGAAAACATCCAAATACAAACAAATATTATTTGGATTGAAAAATTCATTCATTATTATTAGGAGGAATTTTTTTTATTTAATTTTTTTAATCTTTTTTTTTTAAGTAAACAAACAAAGAAAATCTGAAAGTTGGTGACCTCTTCCTACAGTATCGGCCGATTCGGAGCGTCTCGGGTTGATCCGAGGAACAAGTAAAAAACCAGAGCAAATTCTCCATATTCAGTCCCAGAAATTCCAAAAGAAACGGGGAATTAAATTTATGAAACTTGTGTCGATAATGTCTTCGGCGTATAACTCATCGACGATGAAAGCCACCAACTCAAATTCTTTTACTTCCCCTTCTCTTCTCTCTCTCGCTGCTTTCTCTTCCAAATCGCTGAACTTGGTTTCTTTCAAGAAATCAGTGTTTCCCGGAAATTCGATTTTCGTCGGAAAACGAAATCTTTGCACCATCTCGGCCGCCTCCAAGCGGGAAAACGACTCGACCCTTGATTCTTCTTCTCAGGTTCTACTCTGTTTCGTGCAGTTCTTGTTATTTGTTTTATGAATTTAGTTAAAGTGATATTCTTTTTCTTTTCTTTATTGTTTTGGTGTCTTGAGATAATTTAAGTTTCTGGGTTTTGGTTGGTTTTTTTTTCTTTAATGCTTTTTTTTCTAAATTGTAGGGAGCTCAATCATTTTTCAGGAGTGTGTTGGCAAGTATGGAAAGGGTCTATTTAGATAGGAATCCAACAGCGAAATCTGTATTGGAATTCGTGCGCTCAGCTGATGGTGAACCGATCGCCTATGATCATTTTGCTTTCAGGACATTTGGGGTATAATTTCTACCGAATTGGATGCCTTTTGTTGATTTGTATCTCTTGCACGAGGCTTACACACTGTAAGGTCTGAGATGTACGCAACCTTACCTTTATTTTTTACAAAAAGGTTGTTTCTATAACTCGAAACTGGATGTCACGGTGGAATAAAAGGCTTGCCCTTCTTTGATTTGTAGCTCTTCCTGCTACCAGAAATGTCTGCAATGAATTGAAACCGGTAGTTTTATTGAGGATGAGGACTTTCATTAGCTGATGCAAAACTCCTTTTGTGATTGGATATTTGTAGTTGAGTGGCCATGGGATTGACTCATTGGCAAGCTTCTTCTTGGGCTATGGCTACACGCAGCAAGAGGAGCTGAGGTTTCCTGTTAAGAAGATTAAAGCATTTTGGTTTTCACCTCCCAGCACTCCTTGTGCCAAGGGTGGCAGTGGTGTTAATGGGCCTTTGCCTAGGATATTTATATCCGAGCTTCTTGTTGAACAGTTGAGCCCACAAGCTCAGGTTAATATTCTCTTTTTTAGATCAGGGGCAATAGTTTTGCAATTTACCTTTGAGGAAAATGTTTGTTCCTTTTGCTTGGTGTGTCTTGTTCTTGGCTTAGTGCTTATTACCTAAAACCAGTTCTGTCAGCATTGTTGTATGAGATGTTTGATGGATTCAGGGGGCTATCATCAAAGTTACTTTAACTATTTTTTCTACTCTGCATAATTAGATGCCTGGTGCATTGGGGCTGATTTCTGCTTCTCGGTTCTATTATCTGGTGATGTGTATGGGATATGAAATGTAGGTCATATTCTTTTGTTTTTACCCGTTTCTTTCGTTCATGGTAATGGTTACTTATGCCAGATAACTCCATACGAGAAGAAAGGCCTTTTTCTCTCATCTGAGGATAAAGCAGAGAAATATTGTGTACTTTTGAACTTCCAATAATTGATTACAAGAATCCATTGATAAAGGTGTCCACAATGCTAGTGAGTCCTGCATTGTAAGTTTAAGGAGGGTCCAGTGTGCTCAGCCTTCTATTTATACAGAGCAGCTGTTTCAGCTAGTCATGTTAAGGAATCCCCAACTATGCTTGAACTGAGAAAAGAGAGGGAAAAGGGAATCACCAATGCTACTCTTACCACCTAAGCATAAAGTGGCCTATCATAAACATGCTTTTTTCTTGAAAAAGGGAAGGAAAAAAAAAAAAGATTTGTGTACCCCAATCTGTTGAGCAGACTTAAGTTTGAAATGTTGCTTGCAGGAAATAATCAAAAAATACATAAAACTATCAGGCAATGGATATAAACATGCAGCTCTTGCTAGTTCTCTGGGATCTCTAACATGGGAGAAGCCCTCATATTCTGAGCTTCAGCAACTAGCCAGGTAATTAGTTTTCCCTCACAATCTTGATATCCCTTTTCATAATGATGCACTGTTGTGGATTGGAGCTAATCTCCACCAGCTTGGGCTATGCTTTTTAAATGTAGTGAGCTTAATTTGCTTGGAATTTCCATTCTAAGTATCCTTTTTTTTTTCTTCTTTTTCGGTCAATTCATAGCGAGAGTGAATATGCTGCCTGGACCCTTGTCAACGGCTATGCATTAAACCATGTTACAATTTCAACTCATCGGCTGAAGTCTCAATTGAGAAGTATCAAAAGCCTTAACCAGTTCATTGAAGAGAAGGGCTTCAAGCTGAATTCTGAAGGGGGTGTCCTTAAAGGTTTGTTACTCGTTGGGTAATTATTTTTCTTTTTCTCCTTTTTTTCTTTACAGCTGAATTATGTGGGAAATGGAGATTTTTGAGTGGTATATTTGAGGATAATTCTGGCACAAATAAATGGCAAGAACTATACGGTTGTGACAACCCTATATATGAATCCTAAAGTTCTCAACTAATGCACAGCAGAATTTGTGTATCCTTTCGTTACAATTGATGCAATATTTGATGGGAACACAAAAGGCACAAATGAAGATCATGCAGGACAAGAACATTCAAGAACTTTCATTTGGATATTTAAATCCTTGATATATATTCCTTAAGTTTATGCCCTTCTTTGTGTGAGATATTTAAGTGTTAGAATTTATTAGTTGCCAAATTCATATGATATATGTTTGGGGTATATTTCTGCTATCAAGCATCAACAAGCAATGGATATTCTGTCTGCGAGAGACTTGAGCATCAGTTAACTTTGTTTCCTCTGATACCAGTGAGTCCTGATGGTCTTCTCCTGCAAAGTTCTACTGTAGCAGATTCTATCTCCTTCAAATTTTCTGATAATGTCACAGAATTGGTTCCCTGTTCGTACATTGAGTTTGCTGAACGCCTTGTGTTGCCGCAATACAAAAATCTACATGATGAAGAGGTAATTGGCATTTTTCCTTCCATGGAAGCGTTTCGCTTCCTGGTTTGCTTTCGACTTTAAAAAATTGATTGTCAAGAAGTGGATTCCCTAGGAGGATTTCTTAACTTAAGACCATCGATGAAGCCTTGCAACTGCTTACATGATGCTTGCCATTCCAACCGTTCAAAAGTGAATGCTTTGTCGTTTTTGTCTCTCAACAAGATATGGTAACTCACGGTACCAACTTGAACAGATTGAGGAGTTCCACAGGCGTGATGGTTTTGAGGTTGGAAATGCTGATAAGATCTTTGAGAGCACATATAAAGAGCAGCTGACAAGGAGAGGTACCTGAGATGCAGCGCAGCTTTGAGGCACTTGGAATATGTTTGGTGCGTGCAGCTGGAATTTCCCCGAGCAATGGTCATAAATGGCTCAGTGGACAACATGTATCCATCCAGGCAACCTTATCTAAAAGAATTTAATTCTTGAAGTAAATCGAAATATCTAACTTAAATTACAACTTAATTTTGCTTTTCTCAGGTCCTCTCTGTTGCATAATTGATAAGCCACTTTGTTGGACGATCATTTGTGAATTAACAAAAACAGGGGGGGCAAGAAAGTATGAGTCTTGCTATTTAGAGTTTACTGTTAATCTCCTTGTTTATTTGGAATTCAGCCTCTTCTCTCATGACATGGATATAAGAATATGCAAATTCTCAGAAAATTGGAGCATAGGTACAGTGTGAGAGCACGGTTGGAAATACACACACACACACACACACACACACACACACACACACACATATAGTATTTAAGAGAACATAATTCAATATAATCAATATAATTGATAGAATAAACTCCCCGAATTAAGTTCTAAATGATGGTAGTTCAGCAGGGACAGTATACCTTTATAGGAAAGGTAGGACCGTCGGAACCAGGACGCATTGTGAACTTTATTCAATGTCCATCGTTCGTTAATTATAAACAGTTTACCCCCATGAGTCACCAGGTTTAATTACTCAACGTAGCAATAGGAGAATGGCACTCAATTGATGCACTAAGAACAGCATGTCGCATCAGATGTAGATGCAAACCATTTGGTAGGATTTTGGAAACGCTATTGGCCAAGTTTGATAGAATTGAAAAAACTTCTTAATTAATCCTGAGTCAAGCGCAGGATCAATCTGGCATAGAGGAGGTCATAAGCATTTGTACCATAAAATTGATTTCCATACCCAATTCAGGGGTTCAGTATTTTGTTGCCATCTTATCATTTTTGATATATCTGTAACTTATATAATTTTGAAGATTAAGAAATCAACCAGAGGAAAGGAAGGTGGGTGCAGGGATGTGGTGGCAAAAATTAATCTTCGATGAAGTTCGTTTGTTTGTTCTCAATTTTCCTGCAGCTAATTATTTATTTTATTAAATTAGTTCGTAACATATTATATTTATTATGTGATCAAGAAGGTAAAGTTTACACCCAAAAAAAAAAATTCTTGCATTTTTTGATTTTTTTTTGACACTTGGCAATGTTAGTTGGCGAAGGATTTTGTGCAGATAAATTTCACTAAATTTATATTTTATTTCTCTTTTTGTCTTTTGTAACAAATTTATTTCTCTACAAGACAAGAGCTAATTAAATTAACCATTCGAGAAGAAAATCTAGAGTCCAAATCAAAGTTGAAGGCAGGCTAATTTGGCAATACCTATCACTACACTAAGATATAAGTTGAATTCAAAGCGATGTGTTCTTATGGGTACATCTAAATTGACTTAGTTCTCATGGTAAGTTCATACAAAAAAGCAGGTATCCCTTCTTCCTCAGTTGCACACTTCTCGTTTATTTATCAAGGCAATATAGTTCATATAGCCATATATTCGAATTTTCAGGAACATTGGATTCTCAAACCCCTGGAACAAAGAGCTTTTTCCACTCCATTTGAAGTAGATGTCACAATGAATTTGAAACGTGCAGGCTTGGTACATATGGATATAAAAATTGTAGCAGTATAACAATGGCGAGTCAACACAATTGCGCAACATTGATGATATGGTTTATGACATGATCATAAACTAAACAGCTGGTATGATATATGGTAAATAGCTGATCCGACATAGTTCTGTAATGTACATAATATGATTCGTTGATTCAATCACCCTTATCTGATTAGTTGGTGGTTGAATTTTTTCTTCTCTCACCCTCCTCAACCAATCCAACCATGTGGAAAAATTTCTGCGTCATCACAGGGAGCTGGGAGATACATTTGGGGACCTTCACATCTCCGTGGCAAGACTAGTGTCACCGAGGAAATTTTCCACAGCAGTGCCATTGTATATGACAGGTTTAGGGATCTTCAAACCAACCACAATAGTAATACTAGTAGTAGTTATACTAGTCAAAAGTGGATTATTTTGATTGAGTAACTCCATTTTTTTACGAAAATTGTGAATCTTCCTTTCAATGAAGATCCGTTAATCGGACAGCTCATAAGAGAGTATACTTCTCTCTTAAAAGAACTGCCAAACTCTTCAATTATATACTTGATAGTCCTAGAAATTTCAGTATTCTTCTGGATCAAATTAGTAGCTTGACGGAGTTCAAATCGGTGATACACCTTTCCAAGTTAGAAAGCTGTCACTCCAGGCTATCTTTCATTTTGTCAAAGTAACAATCTCCAGCCTTGGCAATTAGCGAGGGCGACCCAAGTGCACAGCCAGACACAGAAGCCTCACCGTGAATGCACAACCTTCTAGTGACGTTGTTATCCCTAAAATGTCTTGAAACCTACCAAATAGCAGAGAAAGATAATTTAACTTTAAACAATTAAACTCACTCGAATAGAAAATACATGCACATTGTAGTGGCTCCTATATATATATATATATATATAGTTTTCACAAACATTCTTATTGTGAACACGTCAGAGAGTGATTATTATATCGTCAAGCACGACTCATCATCTTTTCTCTTTAGCTTTCACTGTTTAATCTAAAGGCAAATATGTATTACCTCACTTATCTTCGTTGGATTTAATAAGCATTAGGAAATCGAGTAAAAGATTACGAAAGGCTATTCTAGTGTAAAAAACTAATTATTTGATCAAATAAACAAAGTTGTAGAAAATTTTTGAATGGCTACTTACATAAAACAGAAGATTCAGTTGCATTTTGCAAATTTCCTCCTGGTTGTTGATCGGAAGTTTGTGACGAGGGACAATCCGGCCGGCTTATCCAATGAACCCTACAAAAATAGTAAAGAAGTTATGGATGTGAAATTAATTTGTTGACCAAAATAGTTAATAAATAAGGTAAATTATAAGGGATTAAGAACTAACGAGCAGATCGACGATTTTTGCAGCCTAAAATGCATATTTTCGAAGTAGCCATACTGTTTATAACCACACAAATTGATGCAGAATGCGGAGAAGGTGATTCTAATTTTGATCATAAGATCTAACTAATCTATCGAAGGCATGCAAATCAATAATTGAATTTTAATTAGAACACGACTTAACCTAGACAACCAACAACGAATTATATATTTTACTTTGCAAGTAACTTTGTTACTATTTATTTAAAAACAAAGGATGAGAACGTCCACCATAGTGGCGGATTTCGCTGAAAAATTGGGGTGGGGATGGAAAATCAAATAATGGTATATGGAATACACATGTGTGCATAAGATATATATATATATATATATATATTACATACCAAGACAGGCCAATGAAATCTGGTAAATCATCGATCTGATAATCACCACCAACAAATAGTGATGGTGGTTATCACCATTATCCTCGTGAATACTGATTTTTGTGACCCTAAGCATCTGTGGACTGAAGGCGGCTCTTTGGTAGAAATGAGATGTGTGGCATTGGAAGACCTACAGAGACATTTTATATGGGACGTGGTCCGGCTGTTCAGAAGAAGCATATAAGGCAAGTATTTATAAAGAGATAGAGACGACACCTAACACAAATTCTAGTATCAGGAATAGGTAGTGTTAGGGTTAGGGTTTGCCTTATATGTTTTTTTTATTATTATTATTATTATTCTTTTTTAATCTTCACTAGTGACCTCATTTTTCTTTTTTATTGCTATTTTAAATGGAAAACTTCATCAAATGTAGTGCTACTAAAAAGCGTGTATTTGAATATCCTACTTCTTTATTGTATCCATGTATCTAGATAATATCAATAGCATAAAAGGAAAGCTGAGAGAAAAGTTCCCTAGCAAAATAATTTACGTTTCACGATTTGATAAAATTATCATAATACTAATATTATATTTGTTACACCGTAATAATTATTTTTCATTCTTAACTGTCACAAATATATTTAAAAAAGCTCTTTTATCCTCTTTCCCTCCCTCTTTCCTCTTTAATTATGGCACAACTGTATCTAATACAATAAATTACCCAACGAATTCACATCGGCTATGTCTCAATGGTTATACTTGGCATTTTAGAAATGTGCTGATGTCAGAATTAAATTATTACCATAATTGTAGGAAAAGAAATATTTAAATGTGAAAATTAAGAATGTGCTGACATCGACAAAGTTGTTTAGTCAACTTTCTTTCTAATTATTTCTCCTTTTTTATATCCAAGTCCCTTTGTTCTTATGAAAATATTCACATATTCTCAGAATTTTCATATTTAATTCCTTAATAAACTTTTTCCGTTATATCAATCTTCATTAGACAGTTATAATTCTCCTCCATACATATTAGCCTAATTTTCTTTTTATATTTCTTTAACGAGTTTGTTTCTCTACTTTCCCACTAGCCTGCTAGAATTGGTAGCAGAGCTTACAAGGGTATGGAGATGGTGTTGGTTTGGTCTTTTTGTCTCCTTGATGGTTGCAATGGTCCGAAAACTTACCATGA
Source organism: Bruguiera gymnorhiza (assembly GCA_020883675.1). Taxonomy (NCBI): domain Eukaryota; kingdom Viridiplantae; phylum Streptophyta; class Magnoliopsida; order Malpighiales; family Rhizophoraceae; genus Bruguiera; species Bruguiera gymnorhiza. The sequence continues at coordinate 725,564 of JAIRCJ010000180.1, forward strand.
TTAACAGGTAAGCAATGGGTAGAACTGCTGTAAGTGCTTGGCTATTGCGATATTCCCACTGCCAAACTCTGATGAGGCACCTCGGGTAGAGGCAGCCTCACAAATATGCGGGTGAAACATGAAGGGAACTATGTAAGATGACCGGAACTAACAACTGTTTGAATTACCAAATAACATAAAGCAGACTGTTCCTCTATTTGCTTTCAGCTGTCCAATAACGAATGCTTTGGCAGAAAGTACAACTATACCAAGAACTTTAGGTTGGGGGTTCTGGGGCGATAGGAAAAGAAAATTGACAATAGAAAAGGGAAGGGTAAAAGCAGAAGATAGTTATTGACTCTGCTGTGCTTTACCATTGGGTTTTGGTGACTGGTGGGGGTATTGGTAGTAAGGCGAAGCACGAAAGCCATTATTTGGTATCGAGAGGCTCCTCTGTTGCTGGCCATTTCTTGAAAATAATCCTATCTGTGTTCGACTGCCGTTTCTGGAAATGGGGCTAGAACCAACACGGTCAGCTTGCATGCTCTGGAAATAATATGATGAGCTTGCCATATCCCTAAGACTGGGCAGCGGTTTTAGCACCTCTACAACTTCACTCATTAGGGGTCTGGCTTTTGGATCCCGGCAAAGGCAGTGAGTAGCCAGCTGTACAGCCTTCTGAGCACCTTTCATGGAAAAGTGGCCTTCCAGCCGAGGGTCTATTAATCTGTAGAATCTTCTTCTATCTCCTAGATGTGGTCTAGCCCATTCCACAAGGTTATGTTCTCCATTTGGTCGGTTTTTGTCCATTGATCTTCTGCCACTAATCATTTCCAGTAGAACCACTCCAAAACTGTATACATCACTCTTTGATGTGAGATGTCCTGACACATGAAAGCGTGGATCTAATCAAACTCAAGAGAACAAGTAGGTAAAGTCTTGTTTCACAGGACAAATTGCATCAAGTATCATGAAACCAGTTTAATTAAAGTATATCAGGATACAAAATGGAATCACAATTTGGGTCGATTCATTGAAAATGAAAGAGTGGGCATTACAATAGCCACCCAATAGATCACCTTTATTTGTCAGCAGAATTAAAGCAAGAAATTAAATGGTGGGAAGCTCAAGTTGGTGCGCGTGGGAGTCTACATACTAAATTGGCCCTACCTGTCATTACATATTCTGGGGCTGCATATCCATATGTTCCCATCACACGAGTTGACACATGGGTCTTATCCCCCTCAGGACCATCTTTAGCAAGTCCGAAATCAGAAAGCTTGGCATTATAATCCTGGAAAAGTGTGTTAGTAGAAAGAAACAGCATATGAAGCAATAAAAAGGATAATAACAAAGTTTTGATATATACTGCGTCCAGTAAGATATTGGAGGTTTTAAAATCTCGATATATCACTGGCCTTTCTGCTTCTTCATGAAGGAAGGCAAGACCCTTAGCAGCACCTAGTGCGATTTTCATTCGTATGGACCATGGAAGAGGAAGAGACCCTGCACAAAATGATACCATTAAAATGGCACACAAAGGAAAAATGCATATAAAGACACTGGATCAAGTGGCATCAATGCCAGTTTAATCCAGGCTTTATCAGGTAAGACAGATATTGCATGCCAACATTACTCAATGCAATGTTGAATTTTTAGTTTGCTTCATTAACTAGATATCAGAAAGCTTGACTTCAAGCCATAACACAATGTAGCAGTAAGAGAATGGCACTCTATTGATGCACTAAGCCCTGCATGTCAGATCTGATGTAGATGAAAACCATTTAGTAGGATTTTGGAAGCTCTATTGGCCAAGTTTGACAGAATTCACAAATTTCACAATTAATCCTGAGCGTGACTGACCAGGATCAAGCTGTTTTCCCATTTAAATTACAGCTATATAGTAAATGGTCTATTTTCACACTGTTATAACCAAACTTAGCATGCAGTCAAATGACCTTTTCTTGTAACTTCTACCAATTTCTACTCCAGGCAATGGTATAACTCTATAAGTAGCCGTTTACTAATTAGAGAAAGCTAGAAAAATTACGGTAAAGTACAGAGATTCACTTCCTATAATTTCAAGATAGGGAAACGAAGAAAGGTGGAGGACAAAAGGCAAGTCATATACTTCTAAATAGGTGATTCTCCAAGCTTCCACGAGGCATAAACTCATAAACTAGAAGCCTTTGATCATCTTCAATGCAGTAACCTATCAGCTTAACCAAGTTGGGATGAACAAGATCTCCAAGAAAACTCACTTCGGCCTGTCATGTAGGTAAACCATGAATAAAAAGAACTGCTATCAATACATTTAAGCATCATTGTTAGAGCCAGAAGAAAGGAAAAGTAGAGTTAGTAAAATCATAAAAGAAAGTGAATGGATGAGAAATATTGATACCAGCCATTCTTTATGGCCTTGAAGCCCATCATGATTAAGGGTTTTAACAGCAACAGTAAGCCCCATGCCAGGTTTCACTGGAGCAGTTCCATTTTCTTCAATCCAACCTTTAAATACACAACCAAATCCACCTTCACCAAGAAGACTCTCCGGTCTAAAATTTCTTGTTGCCAACTTAAGGTCATTAAATGAGAATTTTCGCAATTGTGAAGCAACTTTAAGCTCCTCTTCAAGTTTGGAAGTAAATGAATTGCTCTCTGCATTGCTTGTGGTTGTGGACGAGACAATGGGAGCAGGTGGCTGATCTCTGCTTGTATCATTGGTGGATTTACTCACTGTTGAGCACACAAACTTTCCATGTTAGAGTGCAGAAAAGAACAAAATGGGATAAAGGGTTTCAACACGCAATGTTTCAAGTGCTAGACATAGCACCACCATGGTGTACAAGTGCTTCCCCATGCAAATACACACATGAGGCCTATAATGAAACACTCAGGTGAATGCCAATCATATCAGTCCAACAAAGAATCAAGCATCCAAGGCAGGTAATAATTGAAAGCCAGGTATACAAAGCATGTAACATACACGTAAATGTCCATTGAACATTTGCATGAAACAAACAGAATTTAGAGTTAGGCTGCTCGCTAACGACAAAGTAGTTGAGATAATTATGGTCACGTGGCTTGAAGTCTTCAGCTGCCTTTTAGCAGACCATATGATTCCTACCTTTTGCTAATTAACTCAATAATCACTTTCCAATTTTAGACAGCCTCTCTTTAGATTTTTGGATAAGCAAAACCTAAAAAAGGACCTCTCTTAGTTCTGTCAGGCATTCATATCTCTCATGCAACCCCAATCTAAATCACTGCCCACCTTTGAGGTAACGATATTCGCTCCTTTTCCATAAAAAGCAGGTAATGAATAAATGGATGCATCTATCTACTAGATATCATCATCCAGCTTCTAAAGAGGAAGTGAGGAACATGGGATCTCATTGAGAAGTTTCAATTTTCATCAGATATGCGATCAATTACCAAATAGCGAATATACAAGGTTCCCATCAATAAATGCACAGAAATCCCAGTAACTCCGTCTTCCATTCTAGAACAAAAATTTTCAGTTCACAAATTTTTCAGTATTTCAAAAGCAAAAACTGCTGAGAGATTGCAATTAATCAAGTGATCAAAGAAGCATAAGTCTGAGACTTGGCTTCAGGCAGTTTTGGAATTTCTGAAGTTGTCAACTACTGAGTCAGGATTCAATTCTCATCCAGTTTTTATTAATGCAACAAGAAAATTTTTGTGGTTAAAAAAGGAAAAAACATGCAAAGTCACTTAGCGTTTAGGAACTCTTGGAGTTACTCAATTTATTGAAGAAACTGGGCCAGAGAATGTGCAAGAGTTGAATTAACGTACTTACACAACAAAACAACAACTTAACTGAGAATCCGATACGGCCCTCTAAGAAATTCTGAAGCTAGGAATAGGAAATTACCATAATTTGTGCTGGTCCCGCTGACAGAGCTATCCACTTTGGATCTTGAAGAAATGCAACTCCCCATAGACCTCAACTTGAACCAGCAACCTGTCTGTGCTTCATCTCCACCATCCCCACCACCACGACCGCCGCCTCCGCCACAACCGCCGCCAGCCCTCTTCTTCTTCCTCCCCTTTGATTTGTTCACATCCCAAGAAGACTTCACTTTACCATCTTCATTAGCTAATCCCATGGTCTCCACCCAAAACTCCCAAGCCCACTTCTCATCCAAAGAACCCACAAATCCTACCACCCCCCCCCCCCAAAAAAAAACCCCCAAAAATGCAAAGCTCTCAAATTTCAATTTCCCTTCAAAAGCACACCAACCCCATTGAGACAAAAAAAAAAAAATCTAAAACAAGCTAGATCACCTGAAGTAGATCAGAAATGGCAGCCCCCCCCCCACCTTTTCTTGTGACTTGAAAACTTAACTCAGACAAGTTGTGGAAACTGCCTTAAAAAGGCAATCAAGTTCAGGTTTCCGTGTCTTTTTACCTTTTTAGTTTCTTCCATATTTTAACAGATAGAAACAACAAATCCCAGTTGAAGACCAGGACATGTCTGCTCTACACATAACAGATCTCCCCAAATACAGGTTTCTCACACACACAAACACACACACGCAGACATCCAAAGCTGACCGGTTTAAACCCCCCCCAACCCCCCAAAAAGCAAATAATAACAAATGGGAAAATGGGAACAGGCCAGATAAAATATCATATAATTACACTTTCCTCCTGCCTCATTATTGCCTATGCTGAGAAAGCTGGTCAAACGTTTGTGTGGGAAGGCTCCGTAAAATGTTGAGAACTAGAGGGGCAAAATGGGTAGATGGCAGGGGCAACGTCGGTAGGCGGAGAAGATTTCAGAAAAGTGGCCGATGAATGTGGGACCCACTTTGTTGGTGACGTTTCTGCCTAAATGCTAATCTTTTAAATTTTATTTTAGCTCTTTTACTTTCTTTCTTTTTTTTTTTCCTTAGTAAATGAAATATAAAAAATATGTAGCATCAACAATCCCGCCACATTTGGATCATTATATTATTAGAGTATAAGAAAATAAATTTTGAAAATTAATAAAAATTATTAATTACTCTGAATTTTTATACAAATAAATATTCTAAATTATTAAATCACAACAGCTTGTGGTTAAAAATTTTATCATTATATAAAAAGTTCTCATGAAATATAAATTTTTATTATTTTCAAATAACTACATAAAATTTGAGTAAATTTTTTTTTATTTTTTATTTATTAATGAGATGATTGTAGTCTGTAGACACGGGCAGCCCCCGAAGAGCTTGCTTGAGAACAACTGTTTTTTTTTTTTTATTTGTCTTATCGTGCCATATTTAAATAATAAATCTGACATAATTTAGAGGCATAGGCTTTATGGGCTTCACCTTATCATTATTGACAAGCTTTTATACTTAGCTTCAATCATATTTGGATCAATCATCATGTCAAATTAATGTTATGTCGAGTCCTTTTACTATAATTATTTTTTAAAAAATAAAAAATATTGATACTCAATAAATAAATAAATTTTAAATTTAATTGAATGTTTTAATAAAAATGCAAAAAAAAAACCCTCCATTTTTATTAAACTTGAGATTCAAAAAAATATAAATAATAAAATTTGAATTTAATAAAGTACAAATAAAGTGTTTTCTATTCAAATTCAAATTAAAATCACTAGAATTCTTATTTGCTTCATCTTCGCCGGTCATTCCAACTAACAATTTTTATAGTCGTTGCTCAAGTAACGACATTTATCTATTTTTTAAAATTATTTATTTTAAAAAATTATCCAGTCATCTAAAAAAATGTGAAGCAATAATAAATTACCTCACTATTAGATATATCCTCATTAAAGTCTACTGGTAGCATTTAAAAGAAAAAAGGAAATAAAATTTAAAGACTATGTACAATAATAAATTATCTAAATTACAGCACCCCCATATTATATACAACCTCTTCTTACTCCATCTTCAATAATTTTTAATAAGAAAAGAAAAAAAAAATGGCAATCTTGATACGGAAGAACTTGGGCATGGCCTGGCCCGCATTCACACGGGCTAGACCCGACCCAGTTCCTTGAAGCGCGGGTTGTACCGTGGATTTATTACAAAAGTTAATATTTTTCATTTCTTTACATCCATCAAAATTTTAAATTTTCGGATTTTCGGGCCACAAAAATTATCAATTTTAATGATAAATATTTTGAAGTTTGTGGATAAAAAAAAATCTAAATTACAAACTGAGGCTTTATTTTATGAAAAATTGTAATTGAATTTTCACCGATTGCATTTATTGCATAGAAGCAAATCTTAATAATGTTCACTACACCCAAAACTTCATAATTATTGGCCATGGTTGTAGAGTTTACAAAATCTGTGAATTACAAGTCGTGACGATATTAGTTTTGGTTATTTTAGTTACAGACCACATTTATGATTTATACATATATACATTGACTCGTATGATTTATAAATATATTAAGCGTGAAAAATACTTTTCTTAACAGTGATGGTCAAACGACGTCGTGCCCTTCTATAATTAATAAGCGTGTGCCGACGTTCGACACTCCGCTCACGTTTCATCTCACGAAGACAATTAATCCACGTTTTGATATGACTGCTCTCTTTCTCTAATCAGATATATATATATATATATATATATATTCCAACATGTTCCTTTCCCACGTTTTATATATACATATATATGCCGTAGAAGTTCTGTTCAGCTCCTTGTTGACATCAAGAAAAAAGCCAGTGCCTTACCAGTTTGACATCTCTACGTGGCCTGCCTAATGTGTAACCAATCTGCATTGAATCCTTAGTCCCTTTGGCGATCATCAAATCCAACTGCAACTTCAACATGCAGTCTTTCCAACAAGATGTCCCTTGCCCACCACCCCCCCCCCAACCCCAAAATATTAACAAGCGAGAACAAAAATCATCTCCAGATTACCATTCACACAATGGATACTTACACAAAAGATCATACATCTGCTTTCCGATCCCATTCAAGGGATATACAAGACAAATTTTCTCCCCAGATCATGATTTACAAAATGTGATGCTGTATTACTTGGTGCAGATCAACACTACCATTTCCCGCTCTCCAGGCAGGGGGAGGAATACAGTCCAGTAGGCATTTTGAACCTCTTTCTAAGCTCAAACTTAAACTTAGTAAACACAAAGCACTTCAAATCCACATTCTAAATAATCCCTGTGGAAACGCTGGAAGTTGCATTTATCTTCAGTGAGTACTCCGGAATATAGGTTAGACCTGTCAATCAAAGATTGGTTAACTGTAAGGACTTTGGCTACCCTTTTCAATTAGATGCAGCAATGATTGTAAAGGAGTAACTAGAATGCCGAAACAGAGCCTGCTAGTATTTCGAGGCACAACAATAGCCCCTAGGTAAGAAACTAAATATGTTACTACTCAAATCCAACAGGACTTTAAAAACCAAACACGACTAGGAAATTAAATACAATGTGCAATGCCTAAATTTGCCGTATAAGGCATGGCATGCCATGCCTTGTCAGACACTTGCAATTTCAGGCTTAAGAAGTTCGTAGAAGAAAAGCTTCAACATTTCAACATGAGAGGAAAACAAGTCAAGTTTATAATCCAGGTAGTTTTTTATTGCTAAATCAGCTGTATGCAAGTAGATTCTACCTTTCTCCTTAACATCAATCCGTAGAGTATCCAGTGTAATTATTCCATCAGTCAAGGGAAGAAGCTCAAGCTTGATAGTTGCTGTGGATTGAGCAGGGACACACCTGATGCAAGCACATGGATTCATGATGATCTGTGTGACCAGAGTCTTGAATAGATAAGTGAAAAAAGAGGTGCATTACCCCAGTGGAACTCTACTCTGTAACCACAGGTGTGTACAACCCAAACCAGTATTTGGAATAACATCAGATATGGGAGATGAATGCTCATTAAAAGAAACACTCTGAACTCCACTGTCCCCATTCTGTTTATGATTCTCTGATACATGAGACGGCAAGCTCCCATGCCTGTCACTACTGATTGTACCCGTAGACTCTGGGAAACTTACAAATGGGCTCATGGGTGTCATTGGTGAGGAACCCAAGGACCCCACTGAAGGAGGAGAAATAAAGGATGCAGGGGCAAGGACTGTCAGAGTTAGATCTTCAGATGTCAAATTTGATGCCTGGAGCGTTAAAACCTGGGAATTCAAGAGTTAACAGTAATTAAAGTAAAAGCAATGGAAAAAATGAAGAACATAATTAGAAAAATAAAAGACCTGAACTGGTAGCTGAGAGACTCTTTCATTGTTTGCAGATGAATGTCCTGACATTTCGGATGCGACAGAGATCATAAGATCTCTTGAGATGCGTGGTTGCCAACTTGTTGGCTGCTTAAAGAACAATCTTGACTCTGCATTCAGTGCAAACACAAGACAATAAACACTGAAAATGAGAAAATTGTATATGACAGAAATCTAGTAACTAGTACTTACCAGTGTAATTGCACCGGCAAGATACCATAATTGCATACTGATCAGCCTTGGAAGCACTCCTTCCTTCAGTAGTGGTATTTGATGCAAGAGGCAAACTTGATGAGGGGGGAACTTTTTCACCATGCACTTTAAGATTTTTCCACATAGAAGATGCTGTTTTAAGTACAAAAGAATGCTCTTCACCTCTCCTGCGATGGGAACTCCAAATTAGTCCATCAAACCAGTAAATATATTTTCAATTTTCTATAATAGAAGGTGAGTACTCTTTAAAATTTTCAAATAACATGGACAAAATCAGGATGCAACCTCCTTGATTCCACAATCATGAATCAGAAAGATGAAAGAAATGTCATTAAACATAGCATGTAAAGCTGTCTACTGTAACATTCCATGTCTCTCCAGTAAACCCTAAGAAAATAAAAACATGATTTTTTGGCAAATCCACCAGAAGATGATCATTCACAGAGGGAACAAGTATCCACCCACTACAAGATCACTAAAGCTAAGAAATAACATGCATGATAGACACCACGGTGAAACTTCAATTAGGGAAGCAGATTCATTTATTTCTCCTTTTGTGGTTAAGTAATTCATTTGTTTGTCATTGACGTACCAAAGGAACTGTGACCATGAACAAAAAATGTTGTGCACCAAATAGTCCACTGAACCTCATTCCAACTATTTGTGGAGTGCTGTGAAACACAATAGCTCAGTTGTTATTAGCAATCACTTAGGCAACCACAACTAAATATGCAAACTGGATCAGCAATGGTAAAAGATGAGAGTACATTAAGATATCGAGTTAACAACAACCTGAGGGGTAGATTTGGCAAAGAGTGCCCATTGCCAGCTTCGATGCATGCAATTGGCAATGATGAAGGCAGTCGACTCTTTGAAGCATCCTCAAAAACAATTGTTATGGCATCTATAAAGATGATAATATCTGGTGTATGTGCTGGAGAAACATTCTGTGAAACAACTAGCAAAATTATAAGCAATACAAAGTTGTAACCAGGTTCTAACAAGTATTAAAATAAGCTGAATGATAAATATTCACATAAAAGTGCAGAAAGTTTTAAAATGCAGACCTTTATCTGAACACAAAGAAGGTCATCTGTGTTACAGTCAGCAGCAAATGAATGGATTTCTACAGGTTGTATTATTTCGACTTTCCTTCTCCACCTTCGTCCTGGAGTGAAGATACCCTCCAATCCACAACGAACAGAAAATCGTTCATGCTCTAATGATAACCCTCGGAATGATAAAAGGCCATCAGTCCCAGTTTTTTGACTCTTCCACGTCTTCTGGGAAGAGTACTGACTCCAGTCTTCAAGTTCAAAGCTGGGTTTAGGACTCTGGGCTTTAACAGGTTGAGTAGGTGGTATAGCACTTTGAGGCAGTGATGACATGGAATAACTTCTAAGATGAGATAAGAGCTGAGAGCCAGTAGAGATAGACTTTTGAGATCCACCACCAACAGAACTAAAATGGGGAGGAGATAAAGAACGAGCTGGAGGAGGAAGGGTACTACTATCCAAAGGAATCAGCCATTTCAACAGTTCTCCACATGGGTCATACTTTGTGTAGGTAAAATTGTCATGGTTCTCAGGAGACAAATTTCTCTCCTGGTATCTCTCAAATTGAAGAATCTCAATGGTAGGATCTCTCAAATAACTAACACCAACATTAACTTGTAAAACTACCTGCATCCTTCCAGAAAAACAAATGAAATGAGAATCATTAGGCTGAGCAACTGCTTCACATTAGCATACAGAAAGAAATATGGCACCATTGTAATAATTTACTGTACGCAGATATCAATGACAGCACCAAATACATCCAGTGAATCCCTCCTAAAGACATGCAAATGACTATAGCTTTGCTTTGTGCATCACTTGACCTGCTTAATGAGAGAAAAGAAGGAACAGAGAGATAGAGAGAATGAAACATAAACAAATTTGCTTAACACACACAAGATTTCCATCCCATTTAAGCTGCCTTGCAGAAAAAAATGGAGAGCCGTTTATATGCATAGAAATACTAACAGGGACACATTTGATTAATGCCTCCAGTATACAAGAAAAGTATGTATCTGAAATTAAATTAGTTAAAATGATGTAAGTATTAAGCTAAAAAAAGGCTGCTCCTTTTTGTTTTTTCCTCCTGTGCATATTAGCAAATAACCATATCTTTGCCAAAAACCTTTTTTCCAATGTTGCTTAGACAGGAACACTGCCCAAAAATGTTTTTATATATCCAAAATACAATAAATGAATTGGATTTAAGAAATCAATTTTTGTAAATATCAATAGTAATCAAACTAAGTAGTGCTCACATGAGATAATACAATTATGTGGATCATGCAATATTATTTGGTAAAGGCCAACAAGACCATTTGTAACAATTGCCACACATCCAGCAATATCAGGCCAAAATACCAAGCAGGTAATATCAGTGTGCATAGAAGAAAAAAGCCAAAACTTCCACAACTTTGAACGACTCACAGACACAAGAAAATAAACTAAGAAATTTATAGGATAATAAAAAGTTGAGCATGAAGAAACTAGAGATTCTTAGAGACATACCACTATGTCCCCATTGGAAAGGGAGAAACAGCTAACTGTATTCCTTGCCACTCCACCAGACACATTAGCATCAAAGTCTCCCATATCAATAAGAGCATTAACTCTGGACATGCTCTTTGATGTTCTTCTGCTTCCATTATCAGTAGACTTTTTACTATCCATCTCAGAAAAATCCAGATCAGCAGCACTTTTCTTTGACCATAGTGGCTCACCCGACTCCGCAATCCTAACAAAAAAATGGGAATTCACAAACCTTTGCAGCAACATTTCAGTTTGTTTCTTGTGATCTTCCATTCTTAGAATAGATTCGCTGGCAGAAATGTCTTTCTGTGGGTCAATCTTAAATTTTGATGGTTCATTGCCATTTTGGTCAACTTGACTATTGAAGCTCACTTCCCCTTCGCCAGATGTTGTATTCCTTCCATCCTTCACACCTCCATTTTGTCTATCCGAGTTCTGTCCCATCCCATTTTTGTGCATTACTGCAGCGACTTTAAATGGAGTAATAATTTCTGTTTCCTGTTTACAAGCTGATAAACATGCCATAATTTGAACTTGTTCACCTGGAATAGAAGTAGAGATTAGGCATCACAATATGCACATAGTATCTCCAGCATAGATTGTCCCTGGAGCATATTAAAAGTAGAAGAAGTAAGATGTCAGAAAAGATACAGATACCTGGAAAAACAAAAGAACGATCCAGGGACTGTAATGAATTTATATCTGGCACCTTATTCCATGTATTGGGAAGACCCTCTACAGAAAGATATTAAGCATTAGATTAACTTGAGCAGAACTTCACAATTAAGACATCAAGTACATAGAGAAATTTCTCCAAAATCATCAAGAAGGTATAATAAGCGAAAATTAAAAACAGAAGGATGCTAATTCCTTAACAGTGTACTCTCTACAAACATGACCAACAACTCATGTTGTACTTTGTCAAAATGAAGTTATGGTAAATGAATAACCCATATTAGTATATTGGGAAGTAGAACCTAGTATTCAGAGAGTATAGAAATTGGGACCGATCAGAGAAAAAAGTCGAAAAGAAGTCATCATTTATTCTGCTTTAATCTGAGTTAAAAATAAGATAATTATATGATCACGGAACAAATCAACAAAAAAAGACAATTATAATGGCAACAGATTACTGTTAGGAATAATGATCCATCCTTCTCCATCAGAAACATCTGAGTGATCCTCCATGACAAGAGAGTCCTTCTTCACACATGAGCCTGCAACTGCAGCATTTTCACTTTCACTTAAATCCATCTCTCCATCACGTTCTTCAGTTATGGTAGGCAGAAAATATGGATCATCTGCTATAAGACCCTCCAGAGTCATTTTGGGTTTTGATTCTTTTGAAGCATAATGTGTGCCTACAGAAGATTCATTAACAGGAACCACCTGATCCACCACGGAAGCATTAGACGCAGACCGCATCAAAAAATTCATCTTTGTCCTACAATTCTCTGCAGAATGCCCCAAAACAACAACTGTTCGTTAATTGCTATGCAGGAACATAGAAATGGATGCCCATCCGCAAACCCAATAGAAACATAAAACATGAAGTGCTAATACAAAATTTCACCATACATTGAAATTCAATTATTCCATACAAATCAAATAATTAACAACTGAACAGTCTAAACTCGAAGACCTGGCTTATATTATAAGCTTCAAAATAACAGTTCCTTCACCGGAAAAATTCAAAACGGTGTTGAAACATGGAACACGGATCCAAAAACTAGAAAGCCAAACAGAAAACCAAAAACTAGAAAGCCAAATCGAATGAGACATATTGGAATGCTACTAAGGCAGTCTAGATATAACTTTAAAAAAATAAATAAATAAAGAGAATGCGAATCGCGCGCGGATCTACGCTTGAGGATAGTAAATTTATCGAAATGAGAATGCTCAAATGTTACCTAATCGGAGATCAGGCCGGAAATTCGCCGGAGAAACCTAAGAGATCCACTTCTCGGAGCAGAGAGGCGACAGCAGAGCGCGAGAGAGAGAGAGAGAGAGAGCAGACCCACTTCTCGGGCTTCAAAGTGTATTTCGGCTTTACATATGAAAATAACGTCCCTTTTATTTGGGCCTACTCTCGGCCCAAGTTCGGAACTTGTCAGTACAAGCCCAATGCTCAAAATCATTAGTCATCTGGTAATTACTTTACATAGGCAAAGACTTCAAATTCTGTGTTTTTCATCTTTCTCTTAAAGGACATGTTACTTTATAAATCAAAAATAATGTTTAATCAGTAATTTTTTAATTTCAGAAAATATTGATAAATAGTTTATCTAAAAATAAATAAAAATGGTAATTTTAGTCCAAAGCTTTTAAAAATTTAAATCCAACTGAACTTTTGAAAATGGTTTCTCAACAAACTGAACTTTTAACATACTCCTAGCTACACGGACTAATAGTTACAAGTTATTTGTTCTTTTTAATCAAAGCAACAATTTCTTTCTTTTTTTTTTTTTTTTTGTTCTTTTGGGTATGCATGGAAAGGAAAAAAAAATGAATAAAACAAACTATAATCATTTGCACCCAACCGAGGGAACCAGACCCATACATGTCTATGGTCAAAATTTCCAGTATCCCCAATTGGTGGCTCAACTAACACACACCCAAAAAAAAAAACAACTAAAGTTGGCTACAATCCCAATGTTGGTCACAAGATACTTCGGACCATTTGCTACGCTTTGATTGGTTAAGCACACCAACTCAATTTCGTGAGGATCACGTCACAAGATTACACTCCTCTTTGATGTTCCTACGTTCTTCTCTTTAATAAATTAAAAGGCATAAATTTTCACATAAAAAATACTATAAATTATAGCTATTTCAATATATATATTTTTATTTTTATTTATTTACGATTTAGAATTTCAGGTTAAATCACCAACTTCTGATAATATCACAAATCACATGTGTTTAAAATAAAATTATATTAAGAATCACTCATTTTTTATAACGTAAAACTCAGACCCATAATTTAACATTCTCTCTACGCCCCTCCTTGTCGGCACCTACACATAGAAACAGGGAAACATGTTGGCGGGGGGACCCGGGGGGGGGAATATCTACAAGAACTCGATAAGGAGGGGATTACTCGTCTCGATACAATGAGCAAGCAAAAATAATTAAAAGAAAAAAAGAAGAAGAAAAATAAAGAAGTTCATTTGTGTCTGGGTATGCCAATATAATAATATTAATATACATGTAACAGAAAATAAGATTAAATAAATATTAAATATAATATATATATATTAGTAAAATAAATGTATTTAAATTAAAAGCTTTACAACTATCAGCAGCTAGCCAGGATTGGATTAAATTAAAGGTCACAGATGGCCTCAATGACCACGGTGTACCTTCGTGTCTCTTTCTCGCATGCCTCTTGAGTCCTGTTTTTGCAAATCCGACCTACACCGGTTGGTCCATTTCGCGAGCTGGACACTTGTGCACCATCATCATCATCCAATTGATAGAAAATTGACAGGCACGCGACACCATTTATCGTTTAATAATACCACGAAAATTATAAATATAATTAAATACTAATAATTATACTAATATTTTTATCATTTTATTAATTATATTTAATTAAATTTATTATTTTTATATTTAGTCAGTATTTTTCTGTTATATTTGTTATACAATTATTATAACAATTGTTGCACAATTTTGAAATGTAGGTTATCGCATCATTATGTCAAAAATTATAGTCTGTCTAACTTTCTTTTTTTTTTTTTCATTTTTTTCAACCAGATACTTTGCTGGCATGATTGTTGGGATTCCATTTTACCACCGGCCGCCGCCCTGTTGAAACCACCCCTGCGAAACAGCTGTGATTAATTGTCTGGGATCCACTCAATTACTGTTATTCTGTCTTTTTGTGTTTTCCTTCTTTTTAAAAAAAAAAAAATTGTACGAAAATTTAACTCATACACGCATATCAAAAAATAATAAATAGGAAATTAAAACTTTATTTTTTCTCTTTATATAATGTTCGGAGAAGTTCAACCCAGCTGATCAATAATTGCGTGTAGTTGGGGTCCTCGGATTTTATCATTTAGGGATTGGATTGTTTGTTCGAAACTCATGATCTGATTTTTGTGAGTAAATTGGACTAGACATTGGAGTGATCATAAGTAGTTTTTTCATAATAATCTATGGGCTACAAAGGTGTTCAAATAGGTGCGCTTAAAATGATAGAGATTCCAGAAAAATTATATTTACTCATATTAATATGATCATTATATTTTTAATCTAGTAAATAAAAAGAGGGACTAAATACAAAATTTCTTGATGCAAAAAAAAAAAAAAGTTGATTTGCATTTATATACTTTTGTTATTAGTTGTGATTATGTAACAAATTAGTACAAATACGTGACCTTTTACAAGCATGTGCCTAACCTGCATATCAAAATGAAAAAATAAAAAAAAAACTCTTGTTAATGTAACATGTTCCAAAAAAAAAAAACATAAAAGGGCTTCAATTGTTTTGATACGGCCACACCAAATTATTCTTTCATTATTTTTACCGGTGTCTATTTAATATTTTCCTATAACTTTTTTTTTTGGTTACCCATCTTTTCAGAGTATGAGTGAAAAAAAAGAATTAAATGATTAACTTTTTAAATTGAGTGGCAAGAACTAAACCATTGGTCCTCGTAATGACGCTCTAATGGTTAAAAAACTTAAACTTTTAAGTTAGAAGTCTTGAGTTAATTTTAAGAAAAAAAGTGTAAGGTTTATAAAAATTTAAAAAATTATTTTATTGTGTAATCACAATTAATGAATTTTTTAATTATAAAATAAAATAAAATTATTATAATAAAAGTTAGAATTATGTTAACTAAACTGAATTGTGAAAATTATAATTAAACCAAAAATTTTGATTAACTTAAATAAAAAATTCTTTTTAATTGATTAACTAAATTTCAATTAATCTAAAATTATGTTTCATATTAAATGTAAACAAAATATTTTATTTATTTAAAAAAACTTATAATTATTATTATAATTAAGATAAATAAGTGATTAATTAAGACATAATTATTAACATTTATTTGTTATTAATATTTGCATTAATAACATTCCATTAATTATAATTTTTTAATATAAAAATTGAAACTAAATTAAACATTTTAATTTTTATATAGTTTAATTAACTAATTATAAAATTAATTTAATTAACTAAAAATTCCATCTGATTTTGTTAGTTAACTCGAATTTTCAATTTCTTTGAACACCCACGATAAGGGTTTTAACTGTGTTTAGAATCCAAAATGTGTAGCAAGAAAATTAGATTAAAAAAAGAAAAAAGAGAGAGAGAGAGAGAGAGAGAGAGATGAAGATCTAATATAATAATCTGCGTGTGAGTTTGTGAGTCTGACTGAGAAGTGGTGGGCCGTGCGCGTCCATGCGCGCGCGCGCGCTGGACTTATCTGCCTTGCTGCGTCACTCCATTGTCACATAATAAGAAATTTCCTTTTTCAGTTTCGAGTGCATCAAAACAAAGAAGCCATTGGTGGATGTGTATCTCTCGCTCGTTTTCGTTCGAGCGTTCCCGAAAAAAAAAAAAAAAAAAAAGGAAAAGAAAATTTAGATATTTTCCAATTAAATTCCTTAATTTTTTTTCTATGCCTTCTTCTGTACAAACAACGACAAGAAGAAGAAGCCCGCTTTTTTTTTTTCTGCCTCCGCCATTCCTTCCTATTTCAGCTTTAGACTTATTTAAAGTCTTCAGCTTTCTGGGTGCCTTGCTCATGGCTTCTCTGTTTTGATTCAATTCTGGTTTGACTCTGTTTTGAGTTGATAACTGGATAGTAAAGGTGGGTTCTTGGCGTGCCATATGGGATTGGAGCTGAATTGGGAAATTGTCGAAGAGGAAGGATTGGAATGGAGTCACAGTTATTGGGTTTAATCGAGCAGTCGTTCGACAGCAGATACTCTGTCTGGATGCGAGAAGCTCTGGACGAATTGCCCGAGAGCTTCACCATAACCGACCCCTGCATTTCGGGTCACCCGATTGTGTTCGCCAGCCGAGGGTTCTTGAAAATGTCGGGCTATTCGAGAGAGGAGGTGATTGGCAAGAACGGCAGGATGTTTCAGGGCCCGAGGACGAACCGCTTGGCTGTGATGGAAATAAGGGAGGCAATTCGGGAGGAGAGGACGGTGGAGGTTGTTTTGTTGAATTATCGTAAGGACGGGACACCCTTTTGGATGTTGTTTAATATGTGTCCGGTTTTTGGGAAGGTGGACGAAAGGGTCATTAATTTCGTCGCCGTTCAGATACCGATAGTCGGGCGGCAGAGGAGGCATAGACTGAGCTTTTGCGAGGAAGGGGCTGGCTTGAGGGAACTTGTGTTTGGTTCTTGTAGAAGGGAGGTTTCCACGGACAGGGTTGCTATGAATTTCAGCGGAGTTTTGGCTTTAGATTCAGATTGTAGAGGTTGGTTTGTTTTTACAAACTTGGACTCTTATATGTTGAATGAAAAAAAAAAAAAAAAAAAACTTTGAAGAACAAAAACCCTTTGCTAAGTGATGATTGATAGCTGAGAATACGAAGAATTCAATTCAAACTGAGGGGTTGTCTAAACATTAGTTGTGATTTAGTACAGCTGTTTTTCATTTTCATTTCTGAGGTCGTTTCCTGCATTTGGGTTCCGGAGTTCCTTTTACTTATTTGCTCTTATTGAGTTGCTCACCTTCATCTTCTCGAGGATTCCTGTTAATGTGCCTTTGTACATATCATTTGAGTTCCTACTTGATGGTTTCATATCGCAACTTGAAGGTCACAGTTCAAAGCTGTGAAAACAGCCTCTATGTAAAAAACAAGTGTAAGGCTACATACATGCAATCCCTTCCGCAGATCCCATAGTTTGGGAGCCTCTGGGACACGCTTGATGGTTTCATATCTAGTCTTTGATAATCGGCAGCTTCTGGTATTGGCGGGGTTATCATTATTATTGACCATGGTTTTGTAGGTTCAGATATTGAAGAGCCATTTGAAGCAAGTGAAAATGAGAAGGGAAGGGCTGCAACAGCAATTAATAATATCTTGTCAGTGCTGACCCACTACAGTGCGTCAATGGGCAGAATGGTGTCCGGAAAAAGATGCAGCTTGTCTGGGTCGGGCCTTCTCAGTTCATCTTTAAATATATCCCTTGGTAGAATCAAACAAAGCTTTGTATTGTGAGTTGTTGCAAATTCCTGGTTTCCTTCACAGCACTGGAGATCATTTTTGTCAAGTTTGCTAAGCTTATGTGTTGCCTTTGCAGGATGGATCCATACTTGCCAGACATGCCTGTAGTCTATGCAAGTGATGCCTTTTTAAATTTGACAGGTGCTTGAAGAACTTTGAGATTCTTACTTTTGATTGACAAATAAGCTTTTGCTAATCTAAGTGGTCAGCATGGATTTGCTCAACATTACGTTTATGAATAGCTGAGTAAAGCATATTGGTTAAATGCATGTACAAATTCTTTACATCTGTAGGCTATTCTAGACATGAAGTGTTAGGGCGGAACTGCAGATTTTTAAATGGAGTTGATACTGATTCTACTGTACTTCTACAGGTAACTATTCATTGATTTTCTATTTGATACAAGTCTTTGCTGAATATGTTGTAAACTGAAAGATTTATTTGTTGGTAAATGTTTCTTCAGATGAGGCAGAGCATTCAATCCGAACAACCATGCACAGTACGTATTCTAAATTACAGGTTGATACTTAACTATTGTTTTAAAATTTTTATTGAAGTTCTGTCCATTTGTTTCTAAGTGACTGTTTTTCCTGTTCAAATATTAGGAAGGACAAAACTTGCTTTTGGAATCTTCTCCATATATCACCTGTTCGTAATGCCACTGGCAAGGTACATTCACGTGCTTGAATTTCTCCAAAATTTATCTTGTAATACTCCATATGATTGAGATTTTGAAAGATCTTGAACTCTTTGCTGTTAATACGATGTGCTTTTTCATTCAATCATTAGTTGTTTCAGTCAAATTTGTTTGTCTTTTAGACAATCACAAGATGAAAGATTTTGTTGTGTATGCTAGGTGACTGTAGTTAGTCTTCTCATTCACGGATGGGATTCAGAGGTCATTAACAGCATAAAAAGTTATCTTATAGTTTGGCCTTGCTTCTCTTGTTATTTTTCTTGTTGGTAACGAACTTTTCTTGGTACATCAGTAACTAAAGCCTGCATGATTGCCGATCACTTTTCAAGTTTTATGGTATGGTATTCCCATATAATTGATATTTGATATTAGGAAGAAAAGAATGGCTTGTGATTATGTAAAATTTGTGTGTCTGGATGTTCAGATTGCATACTTTGTGGGTGTTCAGATTGAAGAAGGCTGCAGGAGCCAGGGCCATCATGGATTGAGCCCCGAGATGAGGCAACTTAGCACCGTTGGAGCAGTAAAAGTAGCTATAAGGAGTTCATCGTTGAGTGCTGGCTCCTCTAAATCATAGCACAGTCCAACAGTAATCCTATATACTGATTTGCTTGTTTGGAAGCCATAACCTCCCTGTAGTGAATCTTGTCAAATATTTACGCACTCCTTGCAATGCCTGAGATTAGAAAAGAGTTACCTCGCTCGTATGCATCCATTTCTGATAATCAAATCGTTCGTATCTCCAATAACCAAGTGTTTGGTACCTTTATACACTGGTGGAGTGTCTCACTTAAAGCTTGTTGGGGCCGAGATTGGTGTGTGCTATGCAAGCCAGGGTTGATAATTGTCAGCAACGATGAGGTTATTAATTGGCGGTAAACGTAATATGTCATTAATTGATAAACAATTATCTATACTCGTCAGCAATTATCAGTTAAGCTCGAAACTCAATTTTTTCAATCCGGATTGTCTCTAATACTACTTTTTGGGCCATTGTGTCCGTGCTCGCCATTAACTCACACGTAATCATACGGGATTTACATTTGGTTGTAGATTGACCACGATAACTCTTTTTCTAAATAAAAAAGAAAAAAAGAAAAAAAGGAGATTTCTTGAAAGCCTTGTCAAAGGCTACGACGTGTACATGTGAGTGGCTGTTAGCTCTTCCCAATAGTTTGTGCCCCACTTTTAAATTTGGCTGATGTAAAAGCCCAATCTTTCAGCGAAATGCTTCTTTTAGTCGGTCGGAAAAACAAAAGGCCCGTTGGACCATCAATGGAAAGGCTCGAAAATTGATGTCTTTTCTTTTTCTTGTTGGTACATTCAAAAATTTTTTGGTAATATGGTACATACAAAAATTGATGTTATTAGAGGGACTGAATTCCAAAGCCAATCCTGACGCCCGAGCTTTGAATCAACTGGCCTGTAATGACCGTAAGGGGTTTGCTATCGAAAATTCTTTCCGGGATGATTTTCGTGGTTAAACGAGTTTCGAGTGTAAGTTTTTGAGAAGAACTTGCCATTGGGTGCTGCCAATGGTCTTAAATAATTTTGATCTAGATTGGAATTCTTCTTCTTTTTTTTCTACAGTGATTTTGTGCATGATAAGAAGAATAAGACTGCCTATATATGATTATTTTCTAAATTCGTAGTCTGAGAATGTTGTGGACTGGGAGAAAGAAAAAGATTCGACAGAATGGACTAATTAAGAAAAATAAACTGCTAGTTTCAGTGATACTTATTTTAAAAGCGCAATGATTTAAAAGCTAAACACTGAAAACTGCTTCCTTTTTGCTGCCACTGGATTCATTTCCCAATAACCGCCACCCTTCATGAATGGCTGCTAATGGCGATCGGCCAGTTTGCTTTATCCACAGCCTAGAAGTTTCCCACAGAGATGCCATAATTGACAATTGAAAGGATTATGAAAAGGTCACTTAGCTACAAGTTCAAATAACTGGATTTGATTACTTAGTCACTCCTGTTGACCTGTACTTGTACCAGGTGGCCCAGAAGAGGTAATGGAAGACATTAAGGACGCTTAGCACGGCCAAC
The DNA here is from genome assembly GCA_020883675.1 of Bruguiera gymnorhiza. NCBI lineage: Eukaryota > Viridiplantae > Streptophyta > Magnoliopsida > Malpighiales > Rhizophoraceae > Bruguiera > Bruguiera gymnorhiza. The sequence continues at coordinate 746,542 of JAIRCJ010000180.1, forward strand.
AGCCAGTAGAATCGTTCCAGGTGATAGTGATTTAAGTTGTTGCCAGAGAGCCAAGGACTGTGCTTGGAGTTGCCTGTAACGTCATTAACTATTGATACAATCACTGAGCTCAGGTAGTACCCCATGGCCAGTGATGCAAAAGAAAGAGATGTAGCCAAAGATCTCATGCTTGTGGGTGCCTCTGTGAAGAAAAATTCCAATAGGCCGGCCAAGGTGAAAAGATCTGCAGACCCCATAAACAAGAACTGTAAAGCAATCCATAAGAATGAAATGGGTAGTGGTTCGATGGTGTCTAGTCCGGAATCTGTAGCGACTCGCTTCCGTTTAATCTCAACTAGAGCAGCTACTAACATTGCTACTATGGAAAGAAATAGGCCAACACCAATTCTTTGCAGATGATTTATGCCCATTTCAGACTTGGTTACTTTTCTGGCAAAGGGGATTATATAATGGTCATAAACTGGTGCTAGGATCATAGTGAAAATCACAGGAAAAACTGGCAAGGAAGCTGGTGGGACTTTCAAGGATCCAACTTTAGTGTTCATAGTGGCAGCTTGTTGTACAGAAAATGTGGAAAGCTGCGCCAGGCAGCAATTGAGGATGATTGTGCTGGCGAATATGGGGAGGATTTTGAGCACAATTTTGACTTCTTCTACTTCCTGCACTGTGCATTGTAATGCTGAGTGCACTGGCTTGTTAACCGCTGCTTTGTTAAGGCATCTGAGGCTATTTGTTGGGGCTTCAGAGAATTCTGTTGGTTTGGAGTTTTCTTCTACCTTGCCAATCTGGTTTCCAGAAGGACTTGAGGCCATGTTGACAATTGCATTGCTTGACGTTTGGTTTCTGCAAGTGTTGATTAAAGCACCTAGCAAGACCTGTTCAACAAATCCACTTATCAGTTCTTCATAGAAAACTTGATGATGTATACCATTGATCAATGAATAAGTAATCATCTGATTGTAAACCGACTTTGGAAATGGTTGTAAGTGGACTGCCAGAAGGTATCTTGTTTCTGTACTTAGGGGAGCAGGCGAGGAAGACTGGAATAGACACCAGTATGGAAATCATAGAGACTGTAAAACCCCAATCCCATCCCTTGTTGTCTTCAATCCAAACAACAAATGTCACAGCAATTAGGCCCCCACATGAAAGACAGAAGACAAAGTAATTGAAATAGGTGGATCTCTGCTTCCTTCCTTGAGGAGTGCTCACATCTAACTGCTCCGCCCCATGTGCTGGTAGCGAGCCCTTTATTCCTCCAACACCAAGTGCCACCAGATAAAGGCCTGCGAAAAGCATTGCAGCTTGTGAACCATGAACCTCTTGACATGGCAAGTTGGGGTTGGCTCGTTCGCATGCCGGTGGCCGCAGCGAAGGTGAGCGAGCTTGCACCGTGAGTATGATCAAGCCCTGTTGCAAAGGAGAAGCTAGTCAAGGCATTGGCGTGTGGACGGCTAGAATCTGTGGCAACTTGTTGGGAAACAATATTATTATAATCAGTCGGCATAGAAGGCTAGTTAGTTCCCTTTGGGAACTGCCTAAGCCTCTGGCTCAAACCAAGTGGGGTTAAAAAACAACTAGAACACATCATAAATAAGGTCGTTCTAATAGACAAGGCTTACTTAGGTTTTGAGAAATGATAAAAAGTATATAAATTTATTTTTAAAATTATTTAATTAAATTATTAACAGTTAATTATCATTATAATTCAAATTTTAACTTCTTATTTAGATTTCACCACTTTAACCACTCAATTAAAATTACTACTTGTCAAATATTAACATCTCTTTATATATAACTTAACTTTTTATTTTTTGTTATAAAGAAATAAATGTGATTTGATATATTAAAATATAATTATATTTTTATGTCAATTCATTATAAATATTTTAAATTTATAAAAAATTATTATTATTATTATTATTATGGGTGTCTACTTTTAGAATTTAATATTTTAAATTATCTTGCTGAAAGAAAAAAAATAATTTTTAATTATTTTTTAAAAAATTTTATTTTATATTTATATTATTGTTTGGAATATAAATATACTATAATTTTAAAAATTGAGATTATATTAATGAATGTGAATGTAATATTGTTGTATTATATTTAAATTAAATTACATTAGATTATAATTTATTTATTTATTTTTATATTTATTGTAATTTATATATATATATATATATCATAAAATTTATTAATCATAAATATATTTAATAATGAAATGTTAAATTCAATTCAATCAGTGCGACTCGCTAGTTAAATTAATGACTCAATAACTTGACCTTTCGATCGGATTAATAGCATGACCGAATTTCATAACTATGAAAGAAACAGGACAACTAATCTTGGCAGCTGTGTGCATAAAAGCCAAAAAACATGCATGGTTTTCTCAGCTGCGCTGCAATCAGGTAAAGGACAGAACGGAGTAGGACCCCACTTCGACTCTTGGGCTAACATGCATCGGTGGGTTACCGGAAACTGATAATGAAATGTCAAAATATAAAGACTGCAAGGCAAGGCAATTGTAGATTGTTTAGTTGGTTTATTATGGTTCTATCTGAATGGACTCCTATCCACAAGGTCCATGGCTTTGACATGGCAACCATACACGTGGTTCACGAACTCACTACTTAGATTTTTTAATAATGTTATTTTCACCAGCAAATGATGTCAACAAAATACATAAATACTACACACAACAAATCAAATTAACTATAAGAAATTATAATATAAGCGGATTATCCCCCACATTTAGTTTAGCAATAGGTTGGAAAAATTATCAACAATCCAAGGCAAAGACTACACGCTTTGATGGCCAGTGATGACGGAGACAGGACACCCTGTCCTATATCAGTACTGCTGGTGATTTCCTGAAGTGGTGTGAAGCCAGGATGGCAAAGGGTACTTATTCTTCTGGTTCCTAAACAAAATTGTTAATTTCATCCCTGTAAGTCAAGTTCATTTTGATCCCTGAACTTGACACAGTTGAGTCAATTTAATCTAAAATTACTTAATCAATAACGTGAGTCACATCAAATAGAACAAAAAAAAAAAAAATTATTTTAACAGAAGAGTTGTGTAAAATTGAGCCTAACTGAAGTATAGAGTTGAAACTGATAATTTTACTAAAGAAGACAGACCAAAGGCTAAAAGATACCTTTGGCAGCCAGGAGTTTTTTTTTTTTTTTTTTGGGTTTTTTGGTCAAGCAGCCAGGAATTTAGAAGCAGCAGCAGAAAGCAGGAACTGACCCAAAATACGGCTTGCAGAAAAGACAAGAAATATATTACTGAACTGAAATTGAGACAAAAAAAGAAGAAGAAAAAAAAAAAAACAAAAAACAAAACAAGGGATTGCTGTCGATTTGCCTCGGCCCAGCCATACCCCAGAATCCTCTTTTAGGTTTGGCCGTGGGTCCTCAAACCCCTACTCGCGACTATAGTGTAATCGCGTGCCGTGGTCATAAAAGTGGGACCCCTACCTAAATACACTTAATACATTTAATATTCCTATCAATTTATCATTTGCAAGGTTAATCTCTTTTTCGTATTTTGAATAGCTTCCTTACCCGGAGCATTACACCTCATGTTATTTTATATATATATATATGTTATTTTTAATGATTATGTATTATAAAAATAAAAATATATAATTAATAATTATAATAATAAAATATATAAACTCATGTATGTATTGATAAAAAAAATAATCATCATGACTTCGTGCCATATAAAAAAAAATTGAAATTAAATCTCCTCACTTCTCAAAACTCTAGTTTCAAATAAAATTTAATTAAAGTGTTTTGCATCATTTTGTAATATATCTATGTACCCTCTTCTCCGTTAACATCTACCGATTAATTATTAATCATTTCGCATGTACAGAAAAACAAAACAAAAAGAAAAGAAAAGCAATGTCCTTGTCAAGCATGGCTAAGTTTCACCCTTCGAAAACAAAGTCATTTAAATGGGCATCAAAGGATCATTAATGACTAGAAGACGGCATGTTTATCCGTAGCCGACGAAAGAAACCGAATTCTTTTTTTCAGTAAGGTTGAAAAAAAAAGACAGAAGTAAAAAAAAAAAAATCTCAGAAAAAATAATATTTCAGTAATTAAAAATTTAAATTTTTATTTGTAAAATTTAAATATTATGTATGTCATGGAAAAGGAATCTTCTAAAATAAAAAATGAAAATCTATAATTTCTATTGGCTCTTTTGCTAACTGCTCCTTTTTTCAGGTCTATAATTTAATAAAAAATAATTTAATGATCCTAACGGTTAAACAACGTAAGAGAGACCAAGAAATGGAGCCCCCTTCCTTTCGTGAAGGGAACTGAATGCAGGTGAAGGAAAAGTGTAATTCATCACTACTAAATCTTGCATTAAGGAACCCCCATGTGCCTTGCCCTCACGAACATGAACAAAAAACGTTTGTCCCACTAAATAAATATTGGGCTCATTTTAAAAATTTATCAACTAAAAAAATAATTATCGGCAAAGATTATTTTGTTTTCTCAATTTTCAACTGATATATTTGTTTTTGAAGTTAGCAATGATTTTATAGTTTGCTACATTAATCGAAGGAGTGATAGTTGGATGAATAGTTATTTTTTTAATTTATATTGAGATAAATATGTTTAATATTATTGATGGTAAGTTAATTTTATAATACTCGAATTGAGAAATTTACTTGATCTTAAAAATAATTTTGATAAATCTCTCTCTCTCTCTCTATATATATATATATAGTAAAATTATTGCACAAACCCGTGACTTATTGGTGGCATTGACCAGACTCACCGCGAGGGAGAAACAGGCCATGTCCGTACCTTGAATTTTTCCTTGGGATTTGTGAATCCAAGGACTTTCCATTTCGGGAAAAACAAAAGGGGGCGAATTAATGAAAGGGCCGTGGCCAAATTAAAAAACAAGATGCTGTTCAGGATTTAGAAGAATGATCCGAGAAAACCCAGAAAAAAAAATCAAGAGTGAAAAAGAGAAGGACAAAAGAGAAAAAAAACAAAGAGAGAGAGAGAGAGAGAGAGAGAGAGAGACAGAGACAGAGGGGGGACTGAAAACAAATGCAATTACCAGAAATTCCGCGGCTGCACTCATCAGGTAGACGAGATAAGTAGTGAAGAAGGCATCTGATAGGAAACCACCAAGAAGGGCCAAAAGGAAAGCTGTCCCCATGAAATTCGTGACATTATTGGCCGATTTGGATGGAGACATGTGCATGTACTGGGAGAAGTATATCACCAAATTGCTAGCATTTGCCAAGTAGGCCAGGTTTTCCAATATCTCGCACACTATACACAAGAAAAAAACCAAAAAATTAACCAAACCCTTTTATATCAGAGATGGGAAGTCCAACAACATCTCAGAAACCCCACATCAGAATCAAATCAAGACGGCTAGAAAAAACAACAGAAGAGCATTGTCTTAAAAGTTTGCAACACAAACCTAGTACAAAGGAGGCTGCAAACATGCCACCGTGGCGGCCTCGGAGTGCTGGCCGGTTCCTCCAGTTCACGTACCCTTCCCATCTGCTCAGCTGTTGTTCTTGATCCTACACCAAAGAGCACTCATGGAGACTTGGAGAGTGAGAGAGGAGAAGGCAAATTTAAAGTTGTTTAATTAGCAATAAAGTTATAACTAAGAAGAGAGAGAGAGAGAAAAGGAAGGAAAAGGAAAACTTAAAAGAGAGAGGGAGAGAGAAAGACAGAAAAAAGTGGAAGAACCCTCACCATTTGTTTGGAAAACTATGCCACTTGGAGTTGGATCTTTAAGCTTAGAGGAGTCTATGATTTGAGAGAAAAGAAAAGAGCTACTTGTGGAGAATTTAAAGAGTTGGAGCGAGAGAGAGAGAGAGAGAGAGAGAGAGAGGAGATTGGGGGAACGGAGTTGGGAGAGGAGGGTCCAACTTGAGACTGAACGGTCTAGACCTCGGAGAAAATGACTTTAATGCTTTGAATCTCTCTTGTTGATTTTTTTCTTCTTCTTTTGTTTTTTTAACCGTAAAAAGAGGCGATTGTAAGAATACATGTTATTCTTATGCATATGCAGTTCAAAGGTCACTGTGTCTTAATTCAACGTCTCTGAAAAAAGGACCAACTCTAATATTATTATTAGTGAACTCTCGTCCTTATATATGTATATATATATATATATATATATATTTTAATAATTATTGTTATTTAATTTTTTAAATTTAATTTACTTGAAAGTTATAATCTTTTTTGTGAGGGCATGGACAAATCTTTAGAGAAAAAAAATTAAAGGAACATCATAACCAATCAAATTATGATATGTTAAATATATTTAGTAATTTTGTCATCTCGAATTGTCGATATGCAAAAAGGGGAAATGAATGTGATGAGCTCAACAGCTACGTAGTCAAAGTTGTTAAATTATTTTCTATTTTGATTATAATTTTATTAGACAATTCGATGGGTTTGAGTGAATGCTCTTCCTACATGGATAGGCTTCAGTAATTGTATTTTTAACACTTAGGTAAAGCCTTTTTTTTTTTCTCCATAAAACAAAAACATTTAATGCCTTCATATATGAGTTCGCACTTTTTCAATGTGAATGTTATAAATTCTGAGCAATCTCAATTGCCAACACGAGTAATTCGTTTTTGTTTGAAGTGCATTGAATCAATATTAATTTGTGCATTCTCTACCTCTGAACAACTATATTTATTAGAGTACATAACGATCTTAAAAAAATTAAAATTTTTATTTTTTTAATTTATTTATAACAAAAAAAATAATTAACTTATATTTTTTTAATAATCATATGTTCCTTAAACGAGTCTGACAAACTTTTCTCCGACCATTATAATTACGATTGCTTTTAACTAAAATTAAGTTCATTTAATAAAAATTTTGCATTATCTTCCGTGGCTATTCCGTATAAATAATTAAGTGGTCAACAAATTAAGACACGCGAAGATTCATATTAAGTGATGTAAGAGGAGAATAAATTAAATTATTGTATGTAAGAACTTAAAATGTTATTGAAAGGAGTCACGTGTGTGTATATATATATATATAGTAGAATATTAATTATAATTTTAATAAATATAAGTTGATAATTACATGTTAATATTTTAATTTAAAATTTTTAATTAAAAAATTTATTATTTAAAAAATAATAATTTTTAATAAAATTCTTGTTTGCTTAATTATAAAAAATTTAACAGTTTGTCAACCATAAATCCATATTTTAATCCTAACAAAATGAAAATAAAAGTGAATGGTGCGGATGTTTCAGTTTGAGAAGTGTGAGTATTTTATTGCAGAAAGAACCTTAATATTTGACAACCTTTTTAATGTAGTGCACGAAAAAGGTATATATATAATAGAGAAGATAGTATTTTATTAACCCGGGGCTTATTCTTTAGTGCTATATGATGTTTGACTACAAAAATACATAATCTCGTGAATTTATTAAGATATAATAAAATCTCATATTAAATTTAATATATTTTATACTGTACTATTAATATTTTATAATATTAATATTTATGATATCACTATAAAATCTCTTTTATATTGAGATAATATTATTTATATTGTATAAATATTTTGAAATCTTAAAGCTTATTGTGTCCAAATAAATTTATAAAATTTGCATATAAGAAAAATTTTTCCATATAAGGTATATACAAGTGACTAAATTTCAAACTTGAGACTAAAAAGTTCCTAGTAAAGTGTATTTTTAAGTTAGAATTCTAGTTAAAATATTTAATAAAATTAAATATATGTTTAACTTTGTACAATTTTAAAAATAGTTGGCCACCTTGTTGAGTAGCAAAGAATTTGCTCTTTTGTAAATTCTGTGCAACAACTTAGTTTATTATACGATGTAAGTTAACGTAATTTTTTTAACAAATCTTTTAAAATACTATTTTTGCTTTCCCATCTCCTTTACCAAAAAAACAAAAAAACAAAAAAACAAAAAAAAACTAAGAATTCAACAAGATATTTTGGTTATTTTTATGAGAGTACTATATATGTTAACAAAATATTTAATTTAAAATTTAAAATTCTTAACTTTTAAAAATAAATTATATATTAAATTTTAACATATAGTTTTATATATTATAATTAAATGTCAAAAATAATAGCAATGTAGTTTTAACTCAAAATCTTTTTGATTGTAAAATTTCTGATAATATATTATGAAATTATTTTATTTAAAAATTTACATCATTAGGTAATAATTAAATATATATTATATGTTAAATTATAAAAACAAGTTGCCACAAAATTAAATGTTAGTTGCATAAAAGGAGAGAGAATTTTTAATTTCGCAAGTCCTTTCTCAAATTTTTTTTTCTTGGCTCAAAATCCTCTAGAGAGTTCAAAATGAATGATTGAAACCGAGTCAAATGGTATATATCTTTTAGGTAATGCCCACCATTCAATCCACTCAAATAAATTTTAGGCTTAGTGGTGTGAAGCTTTAAATCTCTATTACTTCCTTTATAGGACAGATTCCCTATATATTATCGCTGGCCCCTTTTGTGTACAATCCGTGACACGTGTTTCCCTTTATTTTTGGTAGCAACAGTGGCTTCATCTCTCTATAAAATATGTATATTAAAATGTGTTGAATAAAAAAATAACAATAAACAAATTTAAATTACATATCAAACATTTATAATATGCATACCAAGTATTTTTAATATACATATTAAACACTTTTTATTAGTATATCAGGTGCATATTAAATATATATAAAATAAATTTTGAAAATTATACACATAATACTTTTTTTATAAATATATTAATAAATATTTGTTAATAAAAAATGATATTTAACAAATATCTTTTTTTTTTTACAAATTATATGGGATATTTTAATTTATAATTTGCTAAATGTCATGTTACATATGTGTGTGTGTATATATATATATATATATATATTCTTTTAAAGCTTTTAATAATTCACCATAAAAAATATTATATATATATATATATATACACACAAATATATAATATATTAATTATATTTTACAATTATATTTACGTCATATATATATATATATTTAATTTTCTAAAATTTTATGTGTCTTAGCAAGTAGATTGTGTTGGGTTTATGTACTCATACGTCTGCCCTTTTGTCTGTATCCATCTACCATAAATAACTAAGATTTGGCAGAACAATGCATCAGGAACGGATAATCGATATGCGGGATATTACGGGTGCACTAAAAATATCTAAAGGCTGAAAAGGGATCATAGTCAATATAACACCTCTGACCTAATGTTGTTGGGTGAGCTGTGGGTTTGTTTGAATAGGATGGCCGACTCAACCACCAACGTTTTGGCATCAGCGATAAGGAACCTGCTTGTTTCATCTAAAGCTACAGCTTCGATTCTATTTTAGGGTGTTTAATGGAGTTATACATATGTCTTAGGTATTCACAATTGTAAGAATGGTCGGTGCTTACTAAGTTCATAAAGTGTGTTTTCCCAGTAAATTTAGTATAATCTCAATTCATTATGTAATGTCAAAATATACATATTTTCAAATAAAATTAAAGAGTAACACTCTTATTTTTTTCAACAAAAAAGCCAATACATGTTTGCCTAGACAGTTCGACCATTGCACCCGTGAAGTAACCCTTTTTTTTTTAAGTCTTCCGTGGACCATCTGTGTCTTTCTAAAGTAAAACGTGTGTTTTGTTATTTTCCGTGGTTGATAAGGAAGTCAGTCTACGGGTATGGGTCGTAGGCTAAATCCAATGATGTTTTCATGTCCCTTTTCCTTTGATAAAACACGTTTCAGTGGTATGTTAAGTAATGAAAGGAGAGAACGATTCGTGTTTGTAAGACTCAAACTATGCAAATCACAAAGGATACAGATTTTAAAATAAAATTCCAATTTTTCAATTATACTAAAGTATTTCTTTAAAGACAGATGATGCTGCAAACCGTAGGAAAGAAAATTCGATTTTGTGGTCAGAAGCTGTAACTAAAGCCACCATAAACGATAACTATTTATAAATCACACATAAAAAAGAACAAAAAAAGATTGGCTGTAGTCTTTTGGTTTTTCTTTCCATTGTCTATTCCCTAACTAATTATATCATGAAAAAGAAAATGTGGGTTTCCTTGTAGCAGCAACCGCACGTACCATTATTCGTCGAACAACTGCAAAAAGATTGTTGACATGCCAATTTGACCAATTACAAGTTGCCACACAATGGGACAGATAATTTGATTTATCACTATCATAGATCGGTACAAGCAAAAATTATGCTTTTTTTCATCGAGTAAAAAAAAGACAAATTAATACGAATAAAATTAATATAAATGTTTTTGAATGAACAATTTTTTTCTAAAACTATCTGGTCTATAATAAGATGAGGTTTATTATTTTGAAGTACTAAGGGTATAAGACTTATGTGATAAATTATTCTTTGTAGTTTGATAGAGTTCTTAATGAAAAAAAAATATATATATATATATATATATATTATATAAGTTAAAATTTAAGGATAAATTTTGGAGGACAGAGTGTAAGGGACAAAAAGGAAATAGAATGTGAATTATATACATTAAAAATATATATATTTTTTGAAATTTAAAGTTTTTCTCTCAAAAATATAAAATATGTAATAAAGATAGGAAAATGTATGACTAGCATCAAAAAATGAATTTTATACTTGTTGCAATTTTTTTTTCTAAATTTTTTGCTTGTTGCATGTTCTAATTTTTTACTACACGTTGTCTTTTTTTTTTTTTTGGCAAAAAAGTTTAAATTTGAGAAAAATAATCACTTTCTAAAGGGTAGAGCCCACTAGACTCTGTCTCTTCTCTGTTTATGTTCTGTGTCTACATAGCCCAAAATATAAATCTAACAATTAAAGTTGAAGCGAAAGGTTTTTAATTCAAAGACTCGTTATTCAACTGTAAAAATCCTATAAAATAAAAAAATAAAAACCAATATGGTATTCAGTATCCATATGGCAGGGGAAGACGGTTTAGAAAAATAAAGAGAGTGACCAAAATCCATTGACCGAATAATCATTCTTTTCTTGAGATTTCGAATTCTTATTATAAAAGAGGGTGTGAAATTTTTAAAAACAGAAAAAAATAATCTTTATTGTATAGTTAATAACTCAGTAACCTTCTTAATAAATAAAATTAAAACAAAAATAAAAACTATCCTCCGCACTTATTGCTCGCTGGTCCGGGACTGTCACCCCCGGCCAACATGGTCTGCGTCAACGTGCCTTCTGCAATGTTGAACGAGCTCAGAAGAATTAGTTTTATTTTTATTTTTATTTTAAGTATTTGAGGCTACCTCGTCCCCACATGGCCTGAGGATCAAAGGCAAATTGGTAGAATTATTGAATTAGTTAATCATACTGTAGTCAACTAATCCCATAATTTTGGAAGGTATATGGATAATTATGCTATACAGTCAACTAATAGTATTTTACTCTTAGCTACTATTAATAGGACTATTAGATCCAAATTATACTGTTTACTATTAAGCTAGGGTTACCTTCTTTTTTTTTTATAACAAAAGGAAAAATAAAGCAAAAAGAAGGAAAAAAAAAAACAAAAACACTAAATACAAGGCATTCAGTCATCTCTAATTGTGTTTTTATGATTAGTCATGTATGCACAGAAACCAAATTAATATTTGAAAATATTTTCTGGAAACTTGATGGAGAAATTGGTGCAGTTGATACACGATATACGAAAGCAATTTTTTTGTTTTATTTTTTATTTTTTATTCCTTAACAGATAAGGATGGTTGAGAAACAGAACAAAATCATTGTCAACAAGAGATACGCAACTTTCATAAATTCAGTATCTTCGGTTTCTAAAATGAAGAAGATGCCAAAGGAGAGGCTAAGTTGCATTTACATAGAGAATCCTACATGCACGGTAGTTTTTAATTTTTACGCTAATGTTTAAGTTTGGCTCCTTTTTCTCGCGTACAGTTGACGCCCTTTATTATAGTTCAGACGCAAATGTTTTAAAAGATTTGTTTTTTCTTTTAAATTTTATCAGCATAATATATATATATATATATATATATATATATATATATATATATATATTTATTTATTTATTTATTTTTGGAATTTACCGAGAAGTACGTTTGTATGTCATGTACAAAAGAGCAGAAAAGAAGACCACCCATGACACCCTGCACGGCCAACCATCCTTATTTTGCTGTGATCTATAACTCTGTAAAGTGACTTGCCCTAAAAAGCTAAAGTCTGAAGTCTCCATTGTCAAAAGATTTGGTCACTTAGTGAAATAGATTCAATTAAAATTAGAAATAATGAATACAGGAATTAAATTATATATAAACTGAGTTATTTTAAATTTTAAGTTATTTAAATTTTAAATTTATTAAATTTTATATTATCTTAGTTTATAAATTATTTTAAATAAACACAAATTTAATCAAAATAAATTAAATCAGTTTTACTAAATTTAATTTAAATTAAATGATGACCTGTTAATTCGTTTTGCAAGTATTAACGAAGTATATATTAAGGGAAGCAAATCATGTCTTGTAGCCGTCAAATTTCGGATGGCTTGCTTGTAATAGTTACGGAATCAAAGTTCATGGTTTGAATGTCGAAGTTGATGATATGAGAATTCGTAACAGAATCAATCGCAAAATTCTATGGTGTATGTGGCTTATACAATCACTCTCTTTTAAGCACCCCAAAGGTAGAGGCAGCCAATATCTATCCCCTCTATAATCGCCGCCCAAAATATTCTTATACCCCTAGAAAAAGAATTGTTCGGCACCTTTAGTGATGGGAATGTTGTGTCCTCTTTAGATTTTCGTACACACGGTGACCTAAATGTTATATGTTTGGATCATAAAAATGAATTTTTTTTTTTTTTTAAGTTTTATAGTATGAAAACTTGAGATACGCGTTTTATAACAGAGATAATTACCTCTATTATCAAAGCCACCTCAATGCCATGGCAGCCTCTGCGGATAAGTATTGATCATTTGTTTTCAATCTTCAATCCCAAGCGCCAGTCCGACTGATTGGCATTGAAAGGACCTTTATATATATATATATATATATATATATATATATATAAAAGATTTTCTATAAATGTCTTAAATTTCTGCAAGTACATGTACATGGCCTGTTCCAATCTCTATCCGTGCTGTAGTACTAACTACCTTCATATTCAATTCACGTCGGTCAAAGCCTGTGAAACTAAGCCTCCTCTGAGTCGGAACATGAAGAGTTGAAATGTGTGAAGACAGCAAATGACTTGATTCCTGAAACCGATTGAGTTTTGATTTTTTTTTTTTTTAATTTTAGAGATGTGGGGTCGGCTTCTAATTAAGTGATGAATCATGAGTGATTCATTAGTTTATTATATCTCTTAAACCTATGACGATTGTCATGTTGTAAAGTTGACGAAAGATCAACAGAAATAGCTTGAAAAACCAGCCACCCGCTTTTTGTTAATTATATTAAATTTTCATTTCGATTAATTAAAGGCATGATCCGAAGCAGTAACGTACCCCATGCTTATCCCACAGTGTGCTTAGAAGACCAAACAGACTTCTGACGAAACAAAAAGGCCAAAAAAAAAAACAAAAAACGAAGATAAAACTGACTGACACGGAAGATGTCACGTGTTTATCCGAAGTTTCAGGAAAAAAGACCACATTTCATTGTTCCTCTGTAGGACTTTTTGATTTTTGAGTAATGTCGTCATGCTGACTAAAATTAATACCAAACTTTTATACTAAATGGTGTGTCATAATTAAGTTATATGATCAAATATTAATATGTCATATTGAGTAGTGAAATATATATGAAATACAAAATTATCGGACTACTTAATATAAAAATCTGTCTGTCTGTAACATTTTATTTATTTATTTATTTATTTATTGTGGCTAAATGGAAGGCTAACACACATCAAACTAAATTCATCCTATCGGCGGTGTCAAGAGATTAGATTCTGAACTGTATTCGCTTTCTTCTTACGTACTAAACCAGTCAGATGAATATTGGACAAGATAAACAACAATTTCTTTGTGGGGACTCATTAGGGAGTGAATCAAACGTGCAAGAATGTTCGTGTTGATTATTACATTGTCTTATAGTTCGGAAGTCATAGGTACTCTGTCCAGATACCATTATGCTCGAGGAAATTCACTAATCTAAGTTATAGCGACATGTAAACCATAAAGTCTGAAACCACTGATTCTTGAATAATACCAAATGACTGTTGATTGACGCTTTAAACCTAACCTAGCGGATTGAAAATTCATTAGCTACGCAATGTCATTAATGCTAATTACTTAACGTTACGGTTAATTGTATCCGTCGTTTTCGTTGGTAATGAACGGAAAACGTGTCATATATTATATCAAAGAAGTTACCATCCAATGACAAATAATTTTCGCCGTGGTCGGCCCGTTTTTACTGGATTAAAAAAATATTAGTGTCAGGGTCAGATTTCAAATTCAACGGTTTAGGGCTTTTTCTTTTGTTAGTGCTGAAATTTCTTAGAAAAAGGAAACTGTCCCATTAGTCCGGTCACATTTTAATGAAAATTATAATGATTATTACAGTGTAGTATATAATATGTAATTTATTCTTGTGACTTACAGAATTGCTTAAACTCGCGTTGAATAACTTCTCGATTTGATATCAAAATCTTTCTAATTAATAGGATTTTGAGTTCAACTTATACTGTTATTCTTCACAATTAATTGTGAGTTCAAGGGCAATAATATATCACAAACAAGCAATGAGGTTTAAATATTTTCTGACAAAGCTATTTCAACAGATCAGTTTGGGGCGTGGGGGTTTATAAGAGGGAATTTTTTTTTTTTTCTTTTGAATCTTTTTAAAGTTTAACCTTACGAGGAACAAACGATTTGATCAGGAATCGGGAATAATACATATTTCTAACTCAGTGATTCAAAGTACTCCATTATGTTAAGTTAGGCAAGACATGAGATTTTCATGGATCACTTGAAAATGTGAATTATGATTCAAGAGGCCTTTTTGCTTTTGTGGAATTCCCTTTCATGATTCTATCCCTTGGTGGCCTAACGTCGTTTGAATTATAAACTGTTAGATAATATTATCTAGAAAAAAGTGTTTACTTGGTCTTGCTGCCATATGATTCCTTTTTCTTTTTTAGCTGTTTAAGATCATCTCCAATGTTAAAACAACTTCTTGTTATTGACACCCATTGGAATCCTGTCAATTCTCTGGTCTCTACGGATGAATCCTTTGTGTGAGGATGCAACAAACCAGGTCAAAGAAGAACTGTTTTTTTCTTTTTCTTTTTCTTTTCTATTTGCGAGGGCAATAACACCGTATGATCCTAGCGGATTGGTTGCGTTCCGGATGTAAATTTACACATTAAACTATTACAATTAACTATAAAAATCGCAAATATATATTTAACGTTCATAATAATGCGAAACTTTTTCACAAAATGTAACAAGTGCCACTTCCCTCACCTGATCAAGGGCAGGTAATATGTAGGTTTGAGGATTCACAAAAGGGGACCTATTTACGACATATTAGCTTTTTTATTTTAAAGTTAAATTTCAGGATATGGAGCATGTCGTGCCAAATAAGTCAACCGTTAGGTTGCTGAGACATATACTTATTATGATTATTATTACCAATTGAAACCAAATTCTGGTCAGAATTCAGTGTGAGACCAAAAAGAATTGAACCAAACAAATGAAGACCATACTCAACAAGTGCGTTAGATCCCAAAAATAACTTCTCCATTTTTATCCACTGCATGTGCCCTTTTCTGTTCTTTGTGGAACAAGTTAGACTACTAGATCAAAGTTCTTCTCCCATGACCCATAGTTTTTCTCTTTTGGAAAGGTGTCTTTGCTCGTGGTTTTTCACGTTATGGCAAAAGCATGTTTGTGCTGCAATTAAAGTTGGGCACACTTTTGCAAGTTGCTTCCATAATTGCCTAAGTTGGACACCTAGTCTTGATTTTCAGGACCAACAACAGGGAAATAAAAGCAAGAAGAGCAAAAGAAAAGAAAAAAAAAAAGAAAAAAAAGAAAGGAGAGGAAAAGAAATATTATGGGGAAGGCCAACTAAGCCACGAATTCTCTTCTTTGGACTTGAGTGATAAAGTTGTAAAGACATGAACTGATTAAGGTCGGAGCTTTTGATAATGTAGAATTCTTTTCAGGCAAACTATGAATTATAAGGAATTTTCAGGTAAATTCTAAGCTGTTAGCATGCCTTATTGTTGCGGTTGCCACTTGTTTTGCGGAAAAATTTTGAACTTAAGATGGTGCTTCTAATCCACACAATTTCAAATTTGTTTTTATAATTAGGTTAATCATGAGTAATCAGAATTTTATTGGATCACATGTGGCTCTTTTAAAAGGAGTTCCATTATCTTTTTCATCTTCATAAAGATTACAAGCAATCGACAATTTAAAGCAGACTATGAATGTATCAACCTCATTGTCTAACATATAAAGCCATTGATTTGATTTGTCAACAAACCTAAACTTACACCGCCAAATTTTCCTATGTTGGCACTAAAAAGAGCATGATGTGATGCGACTTTAGTTTATAATCGTCGGTATAAAGAATGAAATGACTATCGAACATGCATTCACGTACTAAAGTCCTATTTCTTAGAATGTGACAATGTCCATTGTCCAAGGTACCTGTTAATTACTTCTGCAATATTTATCTGAACCGTTGATTGGATTAAAATGCAAGAACGCTCATATTTTTTGCTAGCCAAATGTGAAAATGGGTCTTTTATCGTTATGTACAATTGCTTTTTGTTTACCTCATCGACTTTGTCCCTTTTGAAAATTTAGTATGTTTGTATGAATTGATAGCTAGTGAACCCTTAACCCCAGAAAGCAGGAAAGAAAATTGAATTTCCTTGGAACCGGAAACCTCCCAATTAATTACATTGTGGTAGTAAAATAGCAAGACGGGACTTGAGATTGAAGCAAAGGGGGAAGAACGGAACATGCATGCATCTGAGGACTAAGCATGGTCTATCTATCTATCTATTTTGAATTGACACGGTGTTATTGCATGAATGCATTTCCATTAATGAATTTCTCTCCTGACAATTACGGTTTCCTATCTGCTGGCCCACCTGTTTAAAGCATGCATCTCCAATTCAGGTTTTGGGCAAGTGAAACATGAAACTAATGTTCACCCAAGGACTAATGGAATCCTTTTACTTCAAGTTGGGTTTGATGGGCCTAATTAAACACAATTTGCCCAAGCCCGTCAGCGTTCAGCAAGCCCAGCAAATTCCAAACTCAAGCTGTTGATTTCACAAAAAAAGGGGATTTATATATATTCCTTTCTTTCCCACTTGAGGGATAGAAAAATAGAAAAAAAAAAATCAAATTTTGCCTCCAAAAAGTTGGAAGAAGATGGGAAAATTGTATTTCAGTTTGTTCCATATTCCATTACTATTTCATCCTTGTATTCTTTTTATAAGTCAAAGATTAATTGGGCATTATTGTAATCTTCTTTTATCGATCTTATTCTCCTTTCTTCAACATTCACTCTATTTTCGAAAAAAAAAAAAAAACTTATTTTGTCCCTCGAATTCGCTTTTATTCATCTTCCCTTTTCGTTTTTCTTCCAAACAAAAGAAGGGATGGTCATTGCTTATTAGTGTCAGGATACGAGGGAAGCAAGAAAACGGGATTGGCCCAATGGTGGGTTTAGCCTTGGAGTCTCAAACAGAAGAAATGCAAGAAAAAGGAATGGGCCCAACGGTGGGTTGAGCCTCGGAGTCTCCAACAGCCATGGGCTGAAGCCATGGCCTGAGCATAAAAGTTTACCACCGAACCTTGAACTCTATTTTGAGGGAAACCCAAAAAGCCTCGATCACCAGGCTAACATTGAATATTTGCAGTCAACCTGTAAGTCCTGATTCCTCATTTCTCAATCATGTGCAAGCCAGTTGGGAGTTGTTTTAGGTCAGCACCGCTCCATCTTTGAATGACTGGGCTCATTCTTCGATAGATCAACTGGATTGGGATTTAATTTTTTGGCAAAGTTATATAAATGTAATTAATTTGATGTATTTTAAATATAAATTTGTATATTATATTATTGTATTCGTTAATTATATATTTTATTTTTTTGATATATAATTATAATTAATATTAAAGAATATAAATATACATCCAACAATCGCAATAGAGTAATATAAATTTTCAGTTGAAACATATCAAGTTGTCAACTTTTATGATCCAAAATTGAAAACAGCCTGAACCCAACCGACTCTATCCATTTGACAACTTTAATTACGCAGCTTGAGCTGCTGGGGTACATAAGATAGGCGGGTTTTGTTGGAACTGCAAATGGGCTTTTCTTCCGTGTCTAGTTAGTGAGTTTTAAGGGCTCAATTGCTACTTTTCGTCCGTTCCAATTTTTGAAACTGGATTTATAAGAATAAAAAGAATTATTATAATCGTATAATATGTATTTGAATAAATTTTTTAATAAAAAAAGAAAATAGTGTGCCATCGGAAAAGGAGGGAAAAAAAAAAAAAAACAGTGCCATTTGAAGTTTCCAACCGGGCTTGTGGTTTATTTAATTAGTAGCTGAAGGGCGGAGTTTCATGTTCAATTTTGGGGTAGATGGGTCTGTCTTCCAATTCATGTTTTCCTGGACCCTAGTGGGCAGGTCTGCAAATGGTTTATAAAAGGGGCCTCTGGTCTGGGTACTTGTTCTTGTAAAAGTTCCTGATGCTTGTTAATAACATATTTTGATTTATCAAAAAGGAAAAACGAGTGCCAATCGTGATTAAACCAGTATCCTTTTCTAGTAATCTTATATGCCTCCTAATTAATCGGGTTGTCGAGTTCCTCAATTAACCAATGCAGTAGATTGTACCAACCAGTGCAATACTTTCAAGCTTCAAGCTCTCACTCATCCTACTTGATCTTACTTCACCAATGTAAGAGCAAAATGAAACCCGAAACATTACAATCTAACCATGATCAAAGGCATTCCAACAAAAAATATTCCTGAAATTAATGAAGTCACGTAGCACAGAAATATTTCTTGAACCACTTGAAAAAAAAAAACAATAATAGTAAAAATTAAAAAAAAAAAGAAGAAATTTCATGGCTTGGCGGGCATCTCATAACGACAAATTGGACAATAATGGCTGGAAGCTAGCCACTTGACAATACACTCTCTATGGAAGAAGTGATTGCACGGCATGCTGGCTGCTGCAGAGCCACTGAATTCCTCCATGCAAATGGTGCAACTTTCAGATTCAACTTCTACTTTCACCGACTTAAGCCGAAGTGACTTAGGATCAGTCGGCACCATACCACAGTTGTTGCTCCTTTCAAATTCCTCTTCAGAAGCTCTTGTAGCTCTTTCAACCATATCTCCCTCGTCGATGTAAAGGTTGCGCACCTCTGATAGCCTGAACGACATCTGTGAAACCGGACTACTTTGTTGCCTGCTGCGAACTTGGTGCATTATCCAAAGAGTGTCACCATGCAAGTGATTGTGTGAGATTCCCAAATAATCCAGCATTGTTGAGATAGCCCAGTACGCTACGTTATTATCACTCATGAACTTGGCAGCTTCCACTGACAAAGAGATTGAACGAGTCTGGCTTGGTAAGCTATGGAGAGGAACTTCCCTACCATCTTGTGAGCGAAAAATCTGCCTGTACTCGATAACATAGAACATGTTAACCTTGAGTGGTGCCGGAACTGCTGTCGATCGTGGCGCCCTTGGGTCGAAGTCGCATAGCACCCACCCCGTGTGAGAGTAACTATAACTCATCTCTGCCCTTCCTGAGAACAGCAAGCAGATCTCTTTCTTGAATGATGGTCTAGGCCGACGGGGCCAAGAAGGGCTTGGCTTTGGTTTACAGAATACAATAACAGGAAATCTTTCTTCTTGTTTGTGGAATGATTTTGTGCCATATACGCAGCCCAGTGCGCTTTTTATATATGCATAACTTCACTTGCTTGAGCTCTAAGTTTCCTGGTCAAATATAGTAATCCATGTCGATTGGGGAAAACTTTAGAAGGCGGATTCCTAGTGGCTCTTGGACTTCTGGGCTCCAACGTTCTCAAAAGCTTCGGCTTTGTTTTTGTTTTTGTTTTTTTTTTCTTGGGTACTTATTGCAAGTCCCCTACCTTTCTAATTTTGCCTTTTTCTTTTTCTTTTCCTTTTTCTTTTCTTTTTTCTTTTTTTTTTTTGCCATGACATTAGAAAATATCATATAGGCACTAAGTTAAAAGCTCTAATTACAAATAATATCAGTAATATAATGTATACTACTTGCTTGAACTATATAGTTTCTTCAGGACAGGAAACCTCCGAGAAATCTTACACCGACGGTAATTCCTACACTGCCTAGGAAAAGGCCGTTTATTATGATTGGGTATGGCAGCTTCATGCACGCTGTAAGATTAATGAATCCATTCATTTAACAATTTGCATTTTCGAACAATATAGTCCTACGCCAAGACAAATTGTAGTAATTGAGGTTGCAATGTAGCTTTTCTTAGCTTCGTCCAAGTCCACGATCTTTGTTTTTTTTTTTCGTTTTTTTGTTTTTTTTTGGGTGTTAACATGGTTAGGAAACATCATAGATTAGTTTGCACACATGATACTGAAATTAACTCTCTAATTAAATCAAAAGAATGTCTTGGACCATATTTTTTTTCGTTCTGTTTTTTTTTTTTAAGAATATCAAGTCGTGGAGACTATATGTTGGAGTAAGAAAATATACTCCTTTTTTTTTTTCAGAGGAAGCTAATCTTCACTGACGGGCTTACGGAAACAGATAGCCTGTTTGCCAAAAAGGCTAAAAAACACGAGAACTTTGCAAGGATCCCGAGCCTAAAATTGCATGCCACTGCGTGTTTGCTTTACAAGGATATTCAAAGCATGTATGAACATACACACAGGAGGGAGGATGAAATTGATGCAATGACCTCAAATTTATTTTGTGAGTTTTGAGGGCGTGTTAAATCGTGATCACAGTTATCCATATCTTCCCGGAGAAAAGTAAGCGAACAATGAGTGCAAGAAAATAAAGATGAAAGACTCCACTCACTAGCACAGCTCCCACTGCCGTGACTCCTAATTGCTTCGCTAAATGCACTTACAAAGATTCAAATTTAAGACTATGCATCTAATCCACGTAACCTCCAGTCTGACATAAAAGATGAATCTTACAGTATAACAGATTAAAATATGACATCAACTGGAGTAAATCTTTTAGTGTTGCTCTTCTCCAGAACATTGCTGTCTACAATAGGATGCTATGATGGCCAATGGCATATATAGCACCGTAATCGTGATCAGAAGATCTGCAGATTGCAGGAAAAAAGAATCCATCATCAAGGATCATATGCCCCTATAGCTGCCAGACAGAACAAAGGTGTGTACTCCTAGCCTCTGTGGCAGGCTCCATACCGCGTGTATTCACAATTTCCAAACTGAATTCCTGCATATGCACCTGGAAATAAGCCTAACTTTCCTACTAGACAAGTTATTCAATTTCCCATTGATGGCTCTCAACGATAGATGTTGTGCAGAGAGATGATCTCCCTATATCTGACAAGAGGCTGGCAACAAGGGATATGAACTACAAATTCCCACTAGAAAGACCAAATGTATTGAAAAGCATAAACAGTTGCTTTACTTGCATAAACATCAGTTTTGGGACTTCAAACATTTTGTAATATTTCGAAGGAGACTCCACATAATAGTGGATACCAAGAATAGGATGATACCAGTAACAATGGCATACTTATGGCCAAGGTTAACCAGCAAGTTTACCAGCAGGCCAGCCAGGACAACACCAAAGAAATTTGCAATTACAGCTGTCCAGAATGGCATATCAAGAATAGAAGCTATGATGGCTCCTGTCCACACTCCTGTTCCAGGGAAAGGCACAGCCACAAAAAGCATCAGACCAAGGCCCTGAAACTCTTCCACAGGGCCAGCCTTCTCCTTGGCCCTCTCAAATAGCATTTGAAGGAATCGAGATGCTGCCTGATTCCTTCCAGCAAGGAAAGAGGCCAATCTCTTCAAGTAAAGTACAATGAAAGGCACAGGAATCATATTCCTGCAATTATAAAGACCCAAATTTTGTCAAATTTTATCCCAGAAATGTGCGTTTGCACTAACCTTCATGAAGATTAAAACCAGTCAAAAGCTAGATCACAACCCTTTTTACAATTGTTGAAATTGAATCCCAATAACCAATTTGTAAGCCACCTTAGTTTTGATCAAAAGAACTTAACACAAGAAAGAATTTTAAAGTTGCTGTGAAATTCATATCTCATTCTGACATTTCTTCCGATGAATTTGAGGTAATAACCAAAGGCATAATAGGGGAAAAGATGACTGACCCAATAATGGATATCAACGTTAGCTCGACAGGCTTAAGCTGCATCCAGTACCCAACAGGAATGGCCCCGCGGAGCTCAAGTACAGGCAGCGTAGCCAGAGCAAAAACCACAGCCTCATCGCGCCAGCCCAAGCCTCGAAGCGAACTGGCAACTTTTAAGCCAAAGGTCGAAGCTTTGATGGAATCGGCAGCCGCATTAGCATCCCCAGAAGCAGCAAACCAAGCAAGAGAAACAGAAGTCCAAAAAACAACCCAAAGTAAAAACTTCACCGGCCTTTCCTCAAATGAAGGCAAAATCTCACTCTCTTCAGTCGTATCTAGAAACCCGTTCGACGAACCTCCACCAGCCGCCAAGGGTAAAGGAATTGAAAGGAGGCGGCTGGAACGGTCAACGTTTTGAAATGCTACGAAAAGCTTTGAATTTATTAGAAATTGCCTGTCATTGGCGTTGAGAAGGCTCGGGTTCAACTGGCTGGGCAAGATTTCGAGATGGGTCTTTCTGAAAGACAAAGAAAGGGACAATGGTGACACGGAGGCAGCAGCGGCCATTGAAGAGGGCTTTTACTCAAATTAAAGGAGCGACGCTCTCCCAGACCCATCAAACGTGGGTTTTAGCTTAACAAAAAAACAACACGGACATATAGATCCCATGAAAGGAGGCTTTTAAGCTCATGGCAGACATCAACTTCTGAGTAGGGTTTTAAAAGGGGTGAAGAAATTGAGATAAGCGCAAGTGGCAACACAAGAACGCAAGCAGGTCCTATCTGGCACGTGACCATACAGGGAGGCTTCACCAAGTAATGTGGGAATCACCGGTCAAAGGGGATAAGCAAGAGCGGAATTAACAAAGCAAAAGAGGGAGGATTTACCGAGGTCCACTTGGAGCTATGGAAGGCTCTTGGTTTTTTGGAGATGTCGAGAAATGAGAAGCTGCGATTAGAAAATAAGTGGTTTGTAACTATTATCGGTTTTAGAGTATTTTTTCTTATTTTTTGGTGTAACAACTGGATTTATTCTACTTTTTTTTTTTTAAGGAATTATAAGTATCATTTTTGACTTTTCATTTTTTTTCTTAAAAAAAAAAAAAAAGATGTTGGGTCATGAACCCATTGACTTTGGACTCTTTCAATTGTGAGGGACATGTATAAAAAATTATAAATGCCTCTTGTAGAGACTAATAAACCTGCATGAGTGGATCAACTATACGAATTTCAAGCTTTTATGTTCTTATTTTCTCAAGATAATAAATGTTAATGCGATGGCGCACAACATTGATATTGTCAAAAAAAAAAGGTTAGAATTAGATCACAATGGTTTGTTTCCTTTATCTAGGCTTATCCACAAGAATAAGCATCCATGCATTATTACTATCCAAATCGGCCGCACTCTGTGGCCCTAGGGCATGAACATGCCCTGAGATGATCAGATTACCTGATTAGTCCCAAATAGAGTTGCAAATGCTCAGACTAAATTGAAATTTGACATTTTTTAGTTCCCTTTCATTAATAAAGTCAACTTAAAACAAATAAAATTTGATATAAATAAATCGTATTAAGTTTAATATTATGTATTTAAAACTTATTTTGTAAAATAAATTTAACGAGTCAATTTTTCATTCAACTGTATGGTGAATATATTTATGATCAATTTATTTAATCTTATAATGGTAATATAAATAATATTATTATAAGTAAAATTAAAATGATAAAAAAATCTATTTTAATAAAATTAATCAATTAAAAATAAAAGTATTTCATTTTAGTATATAATTGTAAAAACATAACATATAATTCAAAAACAAACTCACTAAACTTACTTTAATAAAAACAAATAAACGAGTTTTTATAATAAATTTATGAATAATTTTAAATGAATTATTTATAAATATAAATAAATTGAATCTAATGTTATTAAGATTTAATTATTTATTAAATAAATTTTAAAATTATATTTTGATTGTTGTTTATACAAATGAATAGATAATGAGTAAATTTTTATCTATCTGAGCAGCTGAATTTCTAGCAAATATATATTAGCTTATTTACAATCCTCTGTATATATTGGCAAGCCGCAAGACAACATGGAGCAGTCGTACCTAATCGGCGATGAGTTCAAAGGCTTCGAGATAATCAACCAATAAGATTCGACCACATATGTCAAATTGGGTATTTATCTAAGAATGCTAACAAATGTATAACCTACTTTTAACCATTTAAGTGTGAATACGAGTCCACACTAATATTGTTAAGATTTGGTTTATTTATTAAATGAAATTTAAAATTAAATTTTGAACATATAGCATTTACATAAATGAATTCCAATTAAGCCGAGCAACAGAACGTTGAATGAATGTATTGACCGAAACGGCATCGTAAAAAGAACTGACCGTGAGAGAAGAAGCTGGCGGCCACGTGTATCTGCAGAAGCCCATCCACACCGCCCGAAACTTAAGTCGAGTCTCTGCTAAACTTGGTAGAATCAAAAGAAGAGAATGAGTCGCAAGAGAGACAAACCCTACGTCTCGCGCCACGAGCGCGCCCCTCTCCCTAAACGGCGCCGTCCTCTGCATCCTCGTCCTCCTCCGCCTCTTGGCGCCGACGAAGACGGCGACAAAACAGCCTCTAAGCCTCGTCCGCCGCCCGCAGTGGTGGTCATGGGTTTATCACCGGACTGCTCCGTCCTCGACCTCAAGTCCCGGTTCGAGATCTACGGTGCAATATCCCGGATCCGCATAGACCGAGAAGGCGTCGGATCAATCACCTTCCGGTCCAAGGACTCCGCCGAAGCCGCCATCGCCGCTTCCCTTGACTCTTCCTTCGGCATCACAATTGACTCCAAAAGAGTATACATTCTTCCTTACGATTCTCTCTCTTTCGACTGGAAACCCTGTTTGGTTGGTTGCCGAGAAAATTAAACCCTGTCCTTCTTTTGTAGGTAAAGGTGTTATGGGCCACGGATCCGCTTGCTCAATGGGGAAAAGGAATTGGGATTGTGAGTACTAGCAAGGACAATACGTCGTCCTCTTCGTCGACTTCCAAGCTTTTGAGGGCTGGGGTGCCCTTAAGCAGACATGGGAGGAGCAATAAGCTTGCTTCAGCTATAGTGAATCCTAGAAGTAGCAGCAATGGTGGTGGTGGTGGCGATGGTGGTGTTGGTAATAACAGTTCTTCGTCAGTGTTAGATGTGCCTTTCAAAGGCAGAGAAATCATTGCTTACGATGACATTGTCTAGAATTTTATTTGGGATATGATTTGAGATGTGTGTCTATTCAAATTTAGGTGCTTGGAATTGAAGGTTAGCAGAGTAGAAGAAATTAGTGTTAGTTGTTGGATTAAAGCTTTTTGCCTCCTTTTGTCTTTCATAATTGGTTATTCTCTCCTTAGTGGTCATGAATCAAAGTATTATAATAGGCTTTCTTGATCTTGACTGTACAATTTGTTTGTTTGTGGCTTTGTTCATTCCAGCTTTGTTGTCTCGTTTTCTTCTTAACCAGACCAAGCTTTGTTTTCTGTTTTTTTTTTTTTTCCCTATTAATCATTTAAGAAAGCAGGTCTAACAGTTTTATCCTATTAATTACTTTATCACATCACACATGTAAAATTAAATAATGTATTGATATGTGCCAAGTATTCATTGGTTGATTTATTTTCATGTAGTAGACTAAAAATGTAGCTAGTAATTTTTCCCAAAAACGTGTACTGGTTATGCTGAGGGTATGATTGGTTTGGAGTTTGGACTATCTTTGGCCTTTTATGGGGATTGATTGTACATTCCAGAGACATTGTGTCTCTGAGCAAGGAAGCATGAATGGAAGTATCGAACTCCTATTCAAGTGCAATCTCAGATAAGATAGGCAAATGCTACCTCTCAAAATGTAGGGGAAATTCACCCAGTAGCCCAGGAGCCTGTAGGACGGTGTTCAACTTTTCTCATTCCCAGAACTGAACTTGGTCCTGAGTATAAGGTTATGTTAAGAAAAGTTAGACAAGCTTTGATACAAGCCAAGTTCAGCTGATGTGTCGTTTGTATAAAACATGCAGACTGGTATGGCAATGTTGGATGTTGGTTCCAAGTTGAAACTGAACCTACTCCCATGGCTCAAATCAATTTTTCCATACCTAAAATTAGGCGGGTATTGATTTCAGGCTTTTGTCTTGCTGGATAACATGTGTCCTTCCCTCTTCACCATCTATGAGGACATCTTGACTGTCCGAGTGGGCTAGACCAAGCCAACAATTTTAATGTTTATGCAGAGGAAAGAATGATAAGAAGCTCAGTTGTGGTGAAAGGAAACAAAGGTGTAGCCAGAACGCTGGCGGCCATTGGGAAAGTCAGGCTCGGAGCCATCGTCAACAGTTCCATCTTCAGCAGTGGGACCTCCATGGAAGCCTCCACTCTCTCTCTCTCTCTTCCTCGAGAAGCCCGGTTCTTCATTGTTGACTACAATGTCCCGGAACAGGTACTTCTCAATTTTGCATACGGTTGGCCCCGTGGCTTTTGTGGTTATGCCTTGTTTGGTTTCTGAAAATCTGCTCAAAGGAGAAAGCAATAACCTTTTTCTTTTTTTGTCTTTCTCATTAACGTTTCTTAGGTAAATAAGGCCTTGTTTAGTTACTCTGAAGTTTAGAAATTAAAATTCTATGCAAGTCCTCAAAGATGAAAACTTTTCTGTGCCTATTAACATTATGTTTAATCTTTTCCTTTTTCCCTTTTTCCCTTTTTCCTTTTGCTGCTGGCAATATTTCTTAGCAACCAAACAGAGCATATCTCTCTATCTGACTTATTATAGAGAACTTTGTATATTTACTGAAACTTTTGTCAAAGAAGTTTTTAGACTGTCTTTGATTAGGATTACATGCAGGATGTCTGGTTCCAATTCATGAACACAGTGAAAGTATTAGATAAATGGCTAAAGTGGACCATGCGCACTCGAGGAATGAAAAATGGATGGTTGTGGATGGAACTCTTGTTCTTGATACAGCCAATGAGGTTTCTGCTAGCTATAAATTGGGGTCAAGGAATTGCAAGTTAAAGTACAGCTATGTGCACAGAGGGGCCATGTCTTTAGAGGCCTGAAATGATTTTGGGAAGAATTCTTGGGATTTGGCAGTGTGATGTAGGTTTGACAGGTTTGATGGTGATGTAGTTAGAGCTTTGTATGAGACAGTGAGCGAGAAGTTGGGAGTTGAGTGGCAGTGGAAATCATCACTGAGCCAAGAGGGAAGGTTTAGGGTATATAGCTTTTCTCTGGTAAATACTAAAAGCTCGAATCATTATATTTGCAGTGATCAAAACACATTTTTAAGTTGCATAAACTCATATTGGATCACAAATGAATTGCATGCTCGACTAAATTGTCTTATCAAAAATTCTCCTCTCGAGTATTTTATTTTCTTGCCCAGGAAAGGATGCATAATTTGGTCTAACCTAAACATCCATATTATACTTGCCACAGAAGCAACAGCTTTGGGATCCGGATGTACCTGAATGATGAACAATTCCAGTCCTGAAATTTAGCCAGTCCTGAAATTTAGCCTTGGGATTTCTTATTGGAGTTTGACTTTCACAGCGTTCGATTTTGATGGAAAAAGGATTCCTTCCATCTTGACCAATCAATTCCAGGGCCCTTCGACTATGGGCTGCTAACCTGAATTGTAGCAGAGTGTCTTGTTAGATGGAGGGGGCAAAAAATTTAGACAGCCACCATAAAACTAGTTTCTTTCTACAAACAGAGCTGCACATATGGATGTTTTGCACAAGACTTATTATTTTAGCAGAGTTGAGTCAAAATCTGTGACTTCCGGAGAGGAGGATTTTAGTTTCAACACTTAGGGAAATAAAAAATATGAGATCCTTTTACCTGCCAATCCATATGAATGCATATATACATGCGTTCACGTGCGCGGGTGTGCACACATATGCACTAGATCTTTATTCTGTTATTCTGCCTCATAGGGTGAAGCCATTGGTACCCGTTCACCGACCATAACACTTATGTGAAGGTGCAAGGGCCTGTGGATGGTACATTTCGAATAACCTTAGCACAAACTAAACGTTTCGGTTCTCAATTTTTCCGTGATCTTTAAATTACAAGTAAATGTTGCTCAACTGGATAAGTGAACTTCTTCTCCGGGAAGAAATTAATTATTATTCACACTAATGTAAAATCGTTCAATCTTCTTACATGAACCATTCTGACATGTTTTGCCCATTCCATTCTACCAGATTTTAGCATCTTCCAATTTAGCATGTGGGTTGCACACGCCAAAAAGTATCCGACGAGAGCTCCTGGAACTCTGAGGTGTAATTCACCGGTTCAGCCAGTGTAGTTGTGCAGCCAAAACTGACTTCGTAGCCTTTTGTCCTTAATTTAGTGTAATATTTATTTCGCTCCTTGGAGCTTTCGGAAGTGTATCTATCTCTTTATATTTTATCAACCGAATTAAAATCTTCCCGAGTTTATACGAGTTTTCGTTTTTGTTTCAGTCATCAGCTTGTATATTATTCAATCATGTATGTATTGTAGCATTTATAATATAATCTCGCCTGCACTTGATTTATTATAAGTGAGATTTTGGTTCGGATCTTAAAGCTTATCACAAATTTTATATTTAGTAGTTATTATGTTGTATCCAATAGTTAAGCATGATATTTTTTATCCCTCAATGGTTTATAAATTATTGAGTACGGCTTAGATCTTGGTTGAATCAGTAGACTACTAGTTGAATCAGTGGGTTAATGATATTAAATGTTTTTATAATATTTTTGTATATATTATCATTTTTTTTGTACATGTAACATAATCTTATAAATTCTAAGTAAATATTTGTGTGCGTCTGTGTGTGTTAAACGTTACGAATAATATAATTTTTGATTGAACTAGAATATACGTTGACATTTTTTAAATATTTTAACTCATAATTTAAGTATGTTGAGTATTAAAATATCTTGGTATAAATTTTAAAATAAATTAGAAAACAAAAATTGCCATGATCAATACGCATTGGGCTGTTTTTGAAGATCGGCTCGATCTGGATTCGACGGAAGATTATTTATGCTGGTGCTGTCTACAGTTGTACTGACTTTTCAAACACTGCCAACCGCTTTCAACCAAAGCCAAGCAGTGCTCATTTGTGCTTACCTAAGTAACCTGTATGCGTCCCGAGGACAATGGCATTGGACCCACGAAGGCCTCTTCACGGGGAGGATTGCTTTCCTTGAATTTATTCATTTTCAATGATGAGGTTCACAAACTACATTAGAGATTGTCAAAAGAATCGACTGAATGATACTGAACTGTTATCAACGGAGATGTTTACACTATACATCAACAGTTTTCCTACATTTCCCAAAGCCCTATAGAACTAGAATCTGAATGCTCGCATTATCCGTTTACGAAGGGAATGGAGAAAAAGAGAAAAGGGTAACAAAACCTGCTGCACGTGTTATGTGGTCATCCATGTTCTCCCTAGGATGACTATCTTCTCGGTTCTCAACGCCATCATGAGGTGCAATTTATTTCAGTGCGATTTTCTTTGCAAGATCCGACATACGCGCACCATTCATAAGAAAAAAAAAAAAAAAAACCTTCCTGAAAATGGTTGTGAGTGGATGTTATTGTCTATTGATCCTGGGATCGTTAATCTTGAGAAGAATAATGTGTCTTGAAATCCTAATTAATCTTTGTCCAAGCAATTAAGGGGGTCTAGGCCTTTAATGAGCAAATGAGAAGGCAAAAATTAAAGCAACTTGCCAAAATCAGAACTACTTAATTATGCAATTCACGCCGAAATTCGGCATTCCTAAACAGTTCTGAATTCAGGTTTTGAATGGTCCAATTTGACGGCACCCTAAACAGTGCGTCAATTTTTAAGTTAATTCGAATTAAAACTAGATTAGAATTTTATTTTTTAAAAAAAAAGTTTAATTAAGTCTAATTTAATATAATTTTATTATTTAAATAAAATTAAATATATATTATTATATAATATTATATTAATTTAATAAAATAATAAATTTTTATATAATTCCCCGTCGCTCGACGCCTTGGCATACGTTTATGTCCTTGTCGTCACGCTCATAAAGTTCTAATTACGAAAGTCTCGTTAATTTGGCAGTAAGTTGGACTGGAGACTGACGGTGGCTTGCGAGAGTCTGAGATGGCGTTCTTGGGTAGGCCCCACTCTCTCGTCCTCGCTGTCTTTGTTCGTGGGTTGGTCCACTTCGTGTTCATCGCGATGGCACGCCTGACCATGACTATGAAAGTGGCAAATTTTTTAACGCAATTTGCAGGATTCGTAATCGACCCTCGTACTTTTCAGATTCGACACTCGTACCAATAATTAGAGTACACGCGTCCGACATCTGTGAGAGCTCTGGTCCACAACGACGGTTCACACTGCTCTATCTGCCACCCATATGTCACGGGCCTAGGAATTTATTGCTCGTATGACTTTTGAGAATACTTCCGAGAAGTCTTTTACACTCTGACTCAAGAAAAAATTTTATAAATATATTTTATTTATAAAATAAGTGTTACAAATAAAAAAATATTTTTTATATAACTATTATGTACCTTTAATTTTTTATTTATATGTATTTATTAATATTTATTATATAATTATTTTTAATATATTATTATTTTTTAAAAATCTTTTATATTCATAATATTACATTTTCTTAGAATCGTCTACATTTAATAAATTGTTTATTTCATTTCTAAGTGCAAAGGATTATCACACGTACATGTGTCAGTTGACTGCGCCTGCAGAGTCAGCCAAAGATCACCTACAAGGTTTATAACCTATATTATATCTTCATCATTGCAAATTGAGTTTCGTTCTTGTAAGATAAGCTTTACCCGGGCACGCCTCTCTCTCTTCTTCGATTTCTAAAGTTATATTGATTTAAGTATTAAGATGCTAATATAGAATTGTAGTCTAATAATCTTTTTTTTTGGTCTTGTCTTGTAAATCACAAGTCTTTCGTCGAAAAATACCATTTGGGTCACCGATGTCTTCGTTAAAAAAAAAAAGAAAAGAAAAGAAAAGAAAAGTCTTAGAAGAGCGTCATTGATGATGGCAAAAATATTTCTTATTTTTATCATTTATCAATATTACGATCAAGTGATGTCACTTATCATTTGTGTATCATTTGCTTTAAGAGTAGTAAGAGGTTTACAAAAAAATCATCTTGCGGTGTATTCTAGGCTCCGTACCTCATGGGGAATTCCAACGGCACACGTGCGATGGACCCATAGACACCACGCGTGCGAATGAAATCCTTTCCAATTCCGTCGAAGTGGAATGGACTGTTCGGTCCACACAATACAACCTTGAATTTTTGTCTTACACTATTATCCATCTCTTGGTTTTTTTTTTTTTAATGCGTAATTACAATAGATAATTAACAGAGACAATTAAAATATAAAAAAATAATTATGATCGTGCAATATGAATTTACATTTATTGCCAATTGAATTTTCCGCATTCGTGTAGCCGAGCTTCATTCAAAAAGATAATAGGGTTGATTGATGGGGCCCCATGCGGTTCGTTTCATCACTTTCTCCAATGCCAAGAAGAAGATTTGCACAAAGACCTGAGGGGTCACAGAAAGATGCATTTGGAGTGAGACGTGACAAATGTGAAAATTAAAAGAAGCGGTCTCCACACGTCCCCAGGCCACAGCGGAAGTCATTAAGACTAAACAGAACACGCAAGTGGGCTTGGAGCGTTCTGTTTTTGGGCTAGTGAAGCAACTTGTGAACCCTAAATGAATGAAGCTGCGTACGTCAATGTATTTTCTTGTTTATTATTGGGAAAAGTACGACCAAAAGAAAAGAAAGATAAATGCATCCGGTAAAGGACAAATTTTAGCATAGCTAATTAGAAACTTAATTTCATCTGAAGATCTTTCAATTTAATTATATTTTAATAATGTCTTATTTATATGTCTCTAATCTCTGTTATTTGTATTCGCATTAATGAGAATTTATTACATGCGTTGGATTTTGTGGACTGGACTCCTAAGTCACGGTTCCTACTAACTTTTTAATTTTTTGACAACACGGGTTCCTCTGCCCAAATAGCATCACGACAACATTAATTAATGGAAAATATTCCTTTCATAAAATTGATACCTTATTATGCGTCTCTATTAGAGAGTGAAAAAAAAAAAATTCCAAACCATGCAAATGATCACATGTTAGTCTGCAAATGATTATGTGCTTACGTGATAATGTGCATTGAATTAATCATCTACGTGTATCTTTTATAATTTGTAACAAAAGAAAAAAAAATGTATCTGTCAATGAATACAATAAACGGGTAGAACTTGGTATTTGGTATTTTGTATATATATAGGTGCGCAGCTCTTTGGCAAACTAAAGAGCCCAAAGCTGAAATCCTCATATTCCAGCATTTGGGATACAGTTAAGGGAGTCTTGGCTGGCGGGTGATCGCATTAAGATGAAGGTTGGAGAGAAGAAGAGTTCAAGCTCCTATTGGTTATATTTCTGCTGCACTAAAGGTATTCAGGGACCATCAACACTAGAAATGGAGCCAGAAGTTAAGCAAGGAGATGGTAACAATTGTGATGCCGATTCCAATGATGCCAAGCCAGTGAGGCCCGGAGGATGGAGAGCCATGCCCTATATCTTAGGTCTCTCTTTTTCTCTCAAAGAAATTTAACTGATGGTGCCATTTCGTTTCTTCACTAGTTCAATTTTTAATCTTCGGTGCTACCGTTAATTTCTCTGGCAGGAAACGAGACTTTTGAGCGGCTGGCTACCTTTGGATTGTTGTCTAATTTTATGGTGTATTTAACAAGAGTGTTTCACTTGGAGCAAGCGTCGGCTGCAAACCTTATTAACATGTGGTCTGGCATAACCAATTTTGCACCTCTGGCTGGTGCTTTCATCTCCGACGCCTATGTAGGCCGGTTTAAGACCATAGCTTTTGCTTCCTTTCCTTCTCTTCTGGTATTTACTCTTTCACTCTCAATTTACGCTCTTTAATTGTTGTTACTTTCGTCAAAGGCATGGGTCCTCCGCATACTCTAATCATGTTTTATTTTATTTCATGAATTTCACATTAAAAATAGTTTTCATGAATTTCACATTAAAAATAGTTTTCCTAATTTTTATCAAATTTACGTATTTTATCAAGATCATAACCAAGAATTTTCAAGAAAAAGTCTAAATTTTTAATTACTAAAATGTTCCTAATGTATTCTTTGCTTTTGTATTTGAAAAGAAAACTCAAATTTAATCACTATAAAATATATTTTAGAAAATATTTTGCAAATAAATAAATCATAGATTCCATACAATTTAAGTTTCGATCGTATCATAATGAGTCAGAAACTTAAAGGAGTAGTTAAAATAGATTAATATTTGGTAAAAATATTTTTAATGATAATTAATATTTCATATAATTAAAGTTTCTCAATCATTGAAATCATTGAACTTATTGAATAGTGACAATTCTTAAAAAAATCATATTACATATGTAATAAAAGAAATTTCAAATTAAAATTTAAAAAATAATTAAACTTTTTGCTCTTCATATTTGTCGTGTAACTTATAACTATAGATCAAATGCAGTAAACTTGGACCAGATTGACCGGTTAGAGTGATGAACTCAAGTTTAGGCAAGTTTGGTTCTTAAAAGAGATATATAAAAAAATTAGTTTTAAAGTTTTATAAATTTGTATAATTAAATTCTCAATTTTTTATATTTTTATTCAAATTCTATTTTTTAAATAATTCTTTTTTTGAACAAAAATTCATCAAATTGTTAGTAATTTTTGTTTAATTAATTTATATTTTTAAATAATTTGAACTATTTTTTTTGTAAAGAAGAACTAATTTCAAACGAATTAAAAATATATATATAATATTTAATTAAAAATATAAAAATATTTAGAATTCAATTATAAAAATTTACAATAATTTTGAACTAATTTTTTATATATTCCCCTCTTAAAAAGTTCTAGTGGATTTATATCCGAATTCACCCAGTGAATTTGTTTTATAAACTGATTGACCCGGTAGCCCAAACTGCAATTTCTTTTAATAGATTATTTGGTGTTCTAATATTTTAATACTAAAGTATTAAATATAAATTTTAATTTTATTTGTTATATCTCACAATATATATATATATATATATATATATAAAGTTAAAATATAATAAATAAATAAATTCAATTTTAGTCTTAAAATTATATAAAAAAAGTATTTTCATTCACTTAAAATTTATACAATAATATTAATTATTAAAAATAAATCTAACATATATACAAAACTATTACAAGAATATTAATGCAAACCAGAAGGCATCTGTTGGAGGCCGGTAGAAACAGCTGTCATAATAGGTAAGAACTAAAGTCTGAATATTAAATATTTATTGCCATGTCGCTTCAAGTGAGCGACCAGGAATAGCTGATGGTCTAGTGGGGAAGGTTTTACAGCTTTGCCACAGCCAGTGGTCGGCGTTCGTGGATGCAATTCAATAATCAGTGGGAAAGACGAAACTGGAACGGAGACAAAATGATGTTTGGTATTGATGTGCATAATACAAAAAACGTTAATGGCGTTGATTTGCACTAGTATATTTGACTAGCCCTCATCTCGCAAAAGTTTTATATTATAAATATAATATTTTATATTATTTAAATAATATTTTACACAATATAAAAAATTCTTTTTATATCATCTCGTTGCCTCATCTCTCTCTTCTTTGTTTCTCTTTTATGAGCACTGGGAGATAGTAATTCCATCTTTTGGATTTTGGATGTAGACAGGATTGAATATCATATATTTCTTGTTATTTTCCCATGTTTTGCTTCCATTAAACTAAGACTTTTTTCTTTCCCTGAAGTGCAAAATTAATCCATATCATATAAATTGTAAGACTGTCATCTTTGTTTCTTCCCATCGACACAAGGTCATTAACTTACTTGAAGCAAAAAAAGTTCATGTCCAATGAGAAACAGGAAACTCATAGAGATGATATTGACTATGACGACTGATTTATTTTGTTTTGTTTTATTTTACTTTTTTTGTTGTTGCTGGTGGCTAGGGAATGGTGATCATGACCTTAACAGCATGGTTGCCCAATTTGCATCCTCCCAAGTGCGACCCAAAAAACCAGATCTCTAGTCCTTGTAAAAATGCCACAAGCACCCAACTGGGTATTTTGATAATGGGTCTAGGCTTTATATCAATAGGAACAGGAGGTATTAGACCCTGCAGCATTCCATTTGGAGTTGACCAATTTGACCCAAGAACTGAGGAAGGAATCAAAGGGATTAATAGCTTCTTCAATTGGTACTACACCACATTTACAGTCGTGCTGTTGATCGCCACAACTGTAGTGGTATACATTCAGGATTCGGTTAGCTGGGTCTTGGGCTTTGGAATACCCGCTGTGCTTATGGCAGGCTCAATTGCTCTATTCTTCATTGGGAAGAGGATTTATGTGCATGTAAGGCCAGAAGGCAGCATTTTTTCGAGTATCGCTCAGGTGTTTGTTGCGGCCTATAAGAAGCGCCAGCTCGAGCTTCCCAGTGACGGAGAGGTTGTTGGGGTTTATTATGATCCTCCGCTCAACGAAACCATATTATCAAAACTCCCTCTGACTCATAAATTCAGGTATTAATTTATCTCTTTATCTGAATTATTAATTAATGTATCTAATTAAGAAAATTAATAATGAAAGTGACAGTCAATGTACTTTATATTTTATATGTAAAAAAATCTCCTCACAAAATTTTTTTGTCTAGTTAAACAAGCCTAATTTGCAGTTTAAAGTATCCCACGAAAGTATTTGATTTTTAAATTTAAACTTGGAGGTTAGATCCTTGAGTTATCAACTTTTAGAGTACTAAAATATTATCTTTTAAGAAATATTTTATTAGTTTAAAATTTAAACTTTTACTTTTAGAATCTTGAGCTTGGGAATAGGAATTATATATAAAAAAAAGTTATTTTTATTATATCAATTATAATTTAATACATCTCTTAATAATTAAAAAAATACTAAAATTAAAAAAACAATATCGTGCTTCTTTTGCTATTGCTTTGCAAAGATTAGTAAAGGCAAAGGTCAGCATGCTTGCTCTTAATCCACATAGGTTATGAAAATCATTATTTGTTTAATTACTTATTATAAACTTTTAATGATTAAAAAAAGTAGTGGATGGCATATGCTAATGAGACCCAACGATAGCGAAGCAATTCCGGTCTTAATTTCCCCTCTATATAAAACGAAAACTATATGTTGTTTGCTAAAATGGGACCCCATTTGCTAATTACGTATTCACTTGTTTTTAGTAGATAAATTGTCTATTTTTCTTGTTTTATTCCCTTAGGTCCTTGAACAAGGCGGCTATGATAGAGAAAGACGACTTGAATCCCGATGGATCCCTCGCAAATCGATGGCGGCTATGCAGCATCCAACAGGTGGAGGAGGTGAAATGCCTGATTAGAATAATTCCGATATGGGCCGCTGGTATTGTTGCTCTCACTTCCATGTCACAACAAGGAACCTTTCTCGTATCACAAGCTTTGATAATGGACCGTCACCTTGGACCCAAGTTTCAAGTCCCCGCCGGTTCCATGAGTGTGATATCATTGATAACCATAGGACTCTGGCTCCCATTCTACGACAGGATTCTCGTACCAGCTGCCCGAAAAATCACCAAACATGAAAGCGGAATCACTATTCTCCAGCGAATTGGTATCGGAATTGTGGTCTCCATCTTATCAATGCTTGTGGCTGGATTGGTTGAAAGGGAGAGGAGGGCCACGGACCTTTTGCACCCAAAGTCAAAACCTATGTCGGCTATGTGGCTAGCCCCACAACTTGTGCTAATGGGGCTGTGCGAGGCATTCAATATTCTTGGCCAAATTGAGTTCTTTAACAGGCAATTCCCAGATCATATGAGAAGTATCGGTAATTCCCTCTTCGCTTGTTCCTTTGCGGGTGCAAGCTACCTGAGCAGCTTGGTAATCTCTATTGTGCACCGTGTCACCAAAACTAGCCACCATCCGGATTGGTTAGCAAATGATTTGAACACCGGAAAATTGGACTATTTCTACTACCTTTTAGCAGGAATGGGGCTTCTCAACTTGCTATACTTCCTGTTCGTTGCAAGTCGATATCATTACAAAGGCAGTGTACCAACGGGGGATATGTACGACCGTGACCTTGAGCTAAGCTCCATTAAAGTTCCAAATGTTGCAGACAACTCGACTAATTGTGGAAATTAGTAAGTTGTGGTGCTATTAAACTTGTATTTGACTTTTGATGCATCTATATATACATATGAATGAATAAAGTATATAAGTTGCATAACAAAATGTTATATATATGTATGCTTACTAGATGGTTATGTTTTGTAAAAGAAAACAGCATGTGTATTGCCTTGGCACTACCAATGCAAATCTTCATTTTCATGTTTAATTTATGAACCTCCCACCGAAAAACACATCTTTACTTCGATTATATACGGCATTCTAAATTGAAATAAATATATGTAATAATAGAAAAATAATTTCCGAAAAATAGTAATCGAAACATAGATATACCAAAATAAAAGGAGCTAAAACAACAATTTAATGACTACTACTAAAAATAAAATTAAAATTGTCAAAATATCATAATTTGGTCTTTAAAATCTGGGTTGAGTTAACTCGTGCTAATAATTTTGATTTTGTTCATCCATCACTTAAGGTTTCATTTCCTTTTCCTCCTACAACGAATGATTTGCGGGCAATCAAATCATTCATATTTATTTTTGCCTATTTGCCGTTATCAAATCAAATACTATCAAACAATTATATTGAATAATTGCCATTATTTTTGTCACTCGTATTTAGGCCTTTTCTCATTCAGATATAAAGAACATCACAATTATTCAATAGCTGACTGTGCTCCTCATCAACCATTCAAAATTGTCAATCATGTAATCCTGATGTGAGAGCAAGAAAACTCATGAATTAAGTGTTCTAAACAACCGGACCCACTTCTGGGATTAGAGCCTTTTTTCTAAGCAATTCACATTTTAAAAGCTTGCTACCTTTATTTACTTGGTCAGTGTCGTTTTGTCCCTACACTGCTGTTTTGTTTGAATTAGGAAAGATTCGTCTCAGAAATATTTCCTCCACCTTTTGGGACTCAAAATCACATGCTGACCCACTCTCAGGCCACTATACATATGTGGACAGCAATAGTCGGAGGATGGTCACTGTCGTAAGGCCGTAAATGAGCATTTTCCCTTCTGGCTTTTACTCATAAACTTTTAGTTTGATTCCCTGAAAAATGCTAACAAACAACAATTGGATAATTGGAGAATCTTGCGAGAGAGCGTCGGCCTGGGGCTAATGTGGTGCCGCGTCCATAGGTAATTGAGTTGGGCAAACTCGTATGGTTAGAATGCATGTAAGTGCCCAGAGTAATGTTATTCTTTATCACTCAGTTTTTTGACTGATTTGTATGAACATATTAAAACAAATAGAGAGAAATTGGATTACAGATTTTTTGTTTTAGTATTTTTACTTCGTTAAAATAATTTTATTTACGTTAATTAAAATATGTTTTATGTAACTTAGTTATATTATTAAATTGAGACAAGCATGATTGTTATTAATATCCAAGAGGAAAGGACACGAAGTAACTTTCGGAGGGACAATGGGAGTGGAACAGATTCCTATAAATATGTTCCGTAATTTTATATTTCCGCATTCAAAATGCAAAAATATGGTTTTGTCAGATTTGTGGGAATCCACCACACATGTAATGTGGTAATCTTCATTTATATTTAGAAAAATTTTATCCCATCAATACTTTTATGTTTGAAACCAAAATAGATAGAAAAATAATAATTACTAGGTAAACAAGATAAATTATTTTATTCAAATATATATTACACTTAATACAAATAAAGTTAGTATAAATTTAGGTAAACTATATTTAATATTTATTAGTTAAAGATATTCATATTTAATTTGATATGATAGTATCAATTATTAATTATTTTAATTAAAATATAAATATTATTATTAAAATATATATTATAAATAATATCATGATTCCAATATTTTCTAACTACATTATTACTGTATTTTTAAATAAAATTATATCATTTTTTATTATATGTAAATAACATAAACTTTATATTGTTAATCATAAGATTTTCATTCAAAAGTTGAATTAGTTTCAATGGTAATCGTTAGTGAATATTCTTTCTATTCATTCAGTAAAATACATATAAATTATTAAATATAATATTCTTAATACAAATAAAATTGGGATAAATTTAGGTAAATATGTATTTATCAACTAATGATATAAATATTTAATTTAATATAATAATGTTAAATATTAATTATTTTAGTTAAAATATAAATATTATTATTGAATTGTATATTATGGATAATATCTTTATTAAAATATTTTTTGATTATATGATAATTATTTTTTTAGATAAAATTATATTATTTTTAATTACATGTAGATAACGTGTGTTTTATATTGTTAATCCTAAGATTGTCATCCCAAAATTGAATTGATTTTAATGGGTACCATTATTGAATGGTCTTTTTATTCACTCGATAAGATCTAGGAAGTCCGGAGCTGATCACTATACCTCTCCTCTTCTCGAGAACCTGTATATTTTTTATAGTCTATAAACAATTATATTGAGAAGTTAATTAAATAGTAATAGATATCGATATATTAATCACAACTCTTTCATTTAATCATTTGTCAATGAAATACTCATGAATGATCATTAACAAATATTTAATTATGAGGTCAGAAAGAATTGATAATTCACTCTTTAGAACGAGTATTTCAATCTATTCGATCTCTTTTAGCACAAGGTTGGAAGTATACAATGTAAATAATTTTGATTGACTTGACATTTTCTTATTCTCGGCTGGTATATACTCTTAACATTTACGTACATAGCGAACTCATATGCCTCAAAACAGGTTTTTTTTTTTTTTCTTCGGAAAATAAATTGAGTCGTTTATGGCTTGACGTCATGACCAATTCTTTCGTCCAGCTACCGATTACGTTTGGATTTTAAGACCATGAGCGTAGGTGTCTTAACGAGCATGCATAATGGATCATCACAAGCAAACTGTCACTAGGTCATTATTTTTTTTTTTCTCAAAAACAACATATTAAAATATGCAATATTTACATTTATATAATCCAAATCACCCTCTCTTTATCTGATATGAGGTGTGCGAGTCGAGTTCTACCTAACTCATTCGTATCCGAGATATAGCTCGTTTGTAACAAAATGTTATAATTCGATTGACATGCAAAGAGGCATTAAGACTAAGAATTGAAGACTATGAATCATATTGCCAATGACAAAGACCCACAGGAGCTCTAAGAAAATAATTTAGATAGATTATTTCTTTTGAAATATTTATATAAAAGGCTTAGTAATAATTAATAAATCAACACGTGTAGATATTTGTCTATTATTCAATCTCTTCTTGTCTTTTTTTTTTTTTCATTTTTAGTGAGAAACAATTTACTTACATAATCTCAATATACAAAAATTAAAAATGATTTATAAAGTCATTAAGCCTTTTAATTCAGAGACCTAGGATTCGTATGGCAACAAGGGTAACAAACTATTTTGTCGGCCATTATTACATCTGTACAATGAGATGGTATAAAATTGGCCTTTGATGATGGGTCAGCCCCAATTGATCAGAATTTAACAATGGGACAGCTCAGTTTCAGTTATCATGGAGATTGGATAGGCTCATTAGTGCATGCTCATGTGGACTGGTTAATCTGGGCCGTCCTGCCCTTTGTGCGCTTGAGGGCTTTACTTTATGGAGGTCCAATCAAATGCAATATATTACTTTTACATTTTTTTTTTAGTGAACTTTTACATTAATTCTATGAGAAGCAAACAGGCGGATCCTGAAAGATGATGTTACATACATTTTCGGGCCATGCATTAAACACACATGGCTTCTGATAATAACCATAATAACAAGATCTGCTTTATATTCATGATATAATAATAATAATTAATTAGATAATGAATGATTTGAACTTTTAAACCATATTTAATAATATATTTTTTTCTACCATAATTTGGCCTGCGTGTATTGCGCGACCTTTTGATATAGGTTATAAATTTTGATATGAGAGACACGGTAAGTATGAGACACAATATTAATTTTCAATATATGCTAGTTTTTAAACGTTTTGTCAGTAATTCAAGGACTTGAGCCATGAGCTTGACAAATTACTTGAGCCATCACTAAGATGGGACAGGTCCACCCAAAAAAAAAAAAATCAGAATTATTAACCCTTTCAAATTATAATGTTATGTCCTGGGGCATATTTTTATATTAAGAGCGGGATTCGATCTCTTAATATTTGACGACAACCCGTTAGAGGACAAACGAGGTTGAAGTGAACCTCGTAGTTAAATCCTTCCAAGTACAATAGCATTTGTTCCAATGTAGTTCTCACTCGAATTGCAGCACATTTTGTTTTGCCGATGATGCCAGAATTTCATAAAGGAGCACAAATATCTGGGGGACGTACAGAAGAATATTGCTTACTAATCAAAGCACAGAGGAAATCTAATTGTCGATTGATAACACTAATTCATTCCACGTTTGATGAATAATATAACGTCCATTTAAACCTAACAGCCGAACCAATCCGCTATACGGCCGGAGTCTCCGTCATCGTGGACTCGTCTTCAAGGTCGACAGTGCACCTAGCCCTAGCGGCTCTAGTCGGAGCCTCGCTGCTGGCAATCTCCGCCTTCTAACCTCGCCACCGCTCAGTTATCCTCGCCGGAGACGATTTGGAAGAGGAAGAAGAAGAGGACGACGGCGAAGCAGAGAATGTGGAGGAAGACGAAGAGTGTGCATCGGATGGAGAAGCGGTTACTATCGGCCAGAAAAGGCAGGACCATCCCGATCATTGGATGGTCGAAGTGCGCGGCAGGGCTATCGGATGTCATGTTCGATGCCTGATTCTGAGCTGATGCGTGATTACTTCGGCGAGGCTGCGAAGTTTTATCGGTCCGCGGAGTACAGGTCGAAGGGAGAGAAGCTCAATTTCATTCCCTCAGGACTTCCGCCTCTGCATACGGCTACAAGAGATGGTAAGTAGCCATTAAATTTCTGTTGCTTTCGAGGACTTCAAATGAATGCTATTCATTTTTGTCGAATGGACCGTTTGATTTGATCGGAGTTGGTGCGATAATTCTCTGAGTTTTATTCTAATTACGGACTTTGATGCCGTTTAAAGATTGAATTGCTACATCAGAAATTTCCATAAATTACGCGACAGGAATTAATATCGATTATTACTAGGGCGAAAAGGTTTATGTGCATGTACACGTCATGTCCGTGGAGAACACCTGTCGCCCTCTGGTGCACTTTGCAATTCGTACTAATACTGTAGAAAGGCGCGTCCAGCATCTATGGAGCTCTGGCCAGCAACACTTCTCTACCCGTCTACCACCAATACCTGTCGGAGGACTACGCCTGCACTATCAGCCACAGACCACCCCACAAAGCAAGCTGACTCGGCTTGTACTCAACTACAGTGACCAATAAGAGTCACGGACTTCCCTATATCTTCATCATTGCAAAGTAATTTTCATTCCTACAAAGGTAAAACTTTACATAGTTCAATTCTTAAAGTTATCTTGATTTACGCATTAAAATATTACGAAGTCTTTCACGAAAAAATTCATCACCACCTAAAAATTGTCAGCAACTTCACGTCTTCCGAAGGGAAAAAAAAAAAAAAAGACTTAGAATAGTGTCATTGAGGATGGCAAAAATTATTTGTTATTTTTATTATTTATCAATAATACGATTTAGAAATGTCACTTATCATATGTTTATTATTTACTTTAAGAGTAGCAAGGGGTTTCAAAAAAAAAAAAAAAAACAAATCATCTTGCAGTGGACTAGGATTAAGAAAGATATGTGAACATGGATTCTAGGCTTCGTGCCTAGTGATTTCCAACAGCACATGTGCGATGGACCCATAAGACAGCTCGGGTGGGACTGAACGTGCTTATTCAGCGGAGCAAAATGAAATCCTTTCCAATTCCGTCAAAGTGGAATGGACGGTTAGGTTCACACAATACAAACTTGAATCTTTATCTTACACTATTATCCATCTCTTGGTTTTTCTAACGCATAATTATAATAAATAATTAACAAAGATTATTAAAATATAAAAATAGTTCTGATCGTACAATATAAATTTATATTTATGACAAATTAAATTTCCCGCATTCATATAACCGAGCTTCGATCAAAAATAATAACGGGGCTGATTAATGGGGCCCCATGCGATTCATTTCTTCACTTTTGGAATCAAAAAGGTACAGAAGAGTAATGTACTGAGAGCTCACGGCTACAGAAAGATCCATTTGGAGTGATAC
Source organism: Bruguiera gymnorhiza (assembly GCA_020883675.1). NCBI lineage: Eukaryota > Viridiplantae > Streptophyta > Magnoliopsida > Malpighiales > Rhizophoraceae > Bruguiera > Bruguiera gymnorhiza. The sequence continues at coordinate 790,417 of JAIRCJ010000180.1, forward strand.
ATTTTAAGTGTGGAAATTCAAAGAAGCGGTCTCCACACGTCCCCAGGCCACAGGGGAAGCCATTAAGACTAAACAGAACACGCAAGTGGGCTTGGAGCGTTTTGTTTTTCGGCGAGTCGTGCAACTTGTGAATCCTAAATGAATGAAGCTGTGTACCTCAATGTATTTTCTTGTTTATTATTGAGAAAAGTGCGACAAAAAAGGAAAAAAGATTAATGCATACGGTGAAGAACAAATTTTAGCATAGCTAATTAGAAACTTAATTTCATCTGAAGATCTTTCAATTTAATTATATTTTAATAATATCTTATTTTTATGTCTCTAATCTCTATTATTTATATTCACATTAATGAGAATTTATTACATGCATTGGATTTTGTGAAGTGGACTCTTAATTCACGGTTCCCACTAGCTTTTAAAATTTTTGACGACGTGGGTTCCTAGTAACTAGGGAGACCATTGCCGTCAACGTCATCTCACTGGGACACAAGCCCAAATAGCATCACCACAACATTAATTAATGGAAAATATTCCTTGCATAAAATTGATACCTTTATAGCCATCGATGTATATATATGATTTTATGGTGCGCCTCTATCGGAGAGTGAAAAAAGAAAAAAAGTCCAAACCATGCAAATGATCACATGTTATTCTGCACATAATTATATGCTTATGTGATAATTTGCTCTGAATTAATCATCTACATGTATCTTTATAATTTGTAACAAAAGAAAAAAAAAATGTATCTGTCAATGAATACAATAAATGGATAGAACTTGTGTTTGGTATTTTATATATATAGGTGTGCAGCTCTTCGGCAAACAAATGAGCCCAAAGCTGAAATCCTCATATTCCAGCATTTGGGATACAGGTAAGGGAGTCTTGGCTCGTGGGTGGTCGCATTAAGATGAAGGTTGGAGAGAAGAAGAGTTCAAGCTCGTATTGGTTATATTCCTGCTGCAGTAAAGGTATTCGAGGACCATCAACACTAGAAATGGAGCCGGAAGTCAAGCAAGGAGATGGTAACAATTGTGATGCTGATTCAAATGATGCCAAGCCAGTGAGGCCCGGAGGATGGAGAGCCATGCCCTATATCTTAGGTCTCTCTTCATCCCTCTCTTTTTCACTCAGAGAAATTTAACTGATGGTTCCATTTTGTTTCTTCACTAGTTCAATTTTTAATCTTCGGTGACTCTGAAGCTACATGCTACCGTTAATTTCTTTGGCAGGAAACGAGACTTTTGAGCGGCTGGCTGCCAGTGGATTGTTGTGTAATTTTATGGTGTATTTGACAAGAGTGTTTCACTTGGAGCAGGTGTCGGCTGCAAACCTTATTAACATGTGGTCTGGCATGACCCATTTTGCACCTTTGGTTGGTGCTTTCATCTCCGACGCCTATGTAGGCCGGTTTAAGACCATAGCTTTTGCTTCCTTTGCTTCTCTTCTGGTATTTACTCTTTCACTCTCAATTTATGCTCCTTAATTGTTGTTACTTTCGTCAAAGGCATGAATCCCTCGCATATTTTAATCTCTTTTTTTTCTTGAAATTTATAATAAAAATAGTTATTTTTATTTTATATATCTCATATTTCTTATCATAATTACAACTTAAAATTTTTGAATTTAAAATTTTAATTTTCTAAATGTAATAGATTCTTAAACTCAAATTTAGTCATTAACATTTTTTTTATTTTTTTGACAAATAAATAAATTATAAATTTTATATATTTTAAAATTCAATTGCATCATAATAAGTTAAAAGTTTGAGAGAATAGTTCAAATAAATTAATATTTGAAATGATATTTTAATAATAAAATTTGATATTAGATGAAATTAATTTTCCATGAAATTAAATCTTCTCAATTATTAAACTTGTTAAACAATGATAACTCCTAGAAAATTATGTTCTATACATAATAAAATAAATTTTAGATAAAATTTTAAAAATAATTAAACTTTTTGCTCTTCATATTTGTCATGTCACGTATAACTATAAATCAAATACATAAAACATCGACCGGATTGGAGAGTGAGGAACTTGGGTCCTGACAAGTTTGGTTCTTAAAAAGTTCTAGTTGAATTATTGATCCGGATTCACCTAGTTAATTTGTTAATTAAATTGATTGACCCGGTGACCCAAATTGTGATTTTTTTTTATAATTTATTTGTTATTTTCATATTTTATTACTAAAGTATTTAAATATAAAATTAAAATATTTAAGATATTTAATTAAAATTTTTGATTTAATAAAAAATTATTTTATTTGTTATATCTCACTATATATATATAAGTTTAATTTTATTCTTTTAATTATAAAAATATTTATATTCACTTAAAATTTATACAATTATATTAATTATTAAAATTAAATCTAACATATATGCATAACTCTTACAAGAATATTAATGCATACTAGAAGGCATCTTTTGGAGGGTTGGCAGCAACAGCTGTCATAATAAGTAAGAACCAAAATAAGAATATTAAATATTTATTCACATGTCGCTTCAATAAGCGACCGATTAGTTAAATTGATTGGCCCAGCGGCATAGCTGATGCTCGAGTGGGTGAAGGTTTAATAGCTTTGCTACAGCCAGTGCTCCGCGTTTGTGGATCTAATTCAACAGTCAGTACGCTCTGGGGTGAAAGACAAAACTCTTTTTTTTTTTTTTTGGGTGGTCAAAAGTGTAAGACAAAACTGAAACCGAGAGAAAATGATGTTTGGTATTAATTGCATTAACACGACAAACATTAATGGTGTTCCTTTGTACTAGTATATATAATTAGGTCCCTGTCAAATTTTCCATATTAAAGGGAGTCGCAATCCCATATCGCAGAAAAGATTGAATGTAGACAAGATTGAATATCATATATTTCTTGTTCTTTTCCCATGTTTGCTTCCATTAAACTAGGACATTTTTCTTTCCCTGAAGTACAAAATTAATCCATATCATATATATTGTAAGAATGTCATCTTTGTTTCTCCCCATCGACACAAGGTCATTTACTTACTCTAAGCAACAAAAGTTCATGTCCATGGAGAAACAGGAAACCCATACAGATAATATTGACTATGACGACCGATTGTAATTTTTTTTTTCTTTTGTTCCTGTTGCTAGGGAATGGTGACTATGACCTTAACAGCATGGTTGCCCAATTTGCATCCTCCCAAGTGCAACCCAAAAAACCAGATCTCTAGTCCTTGTAAAAATGCCACTAGCACTCAACTGGGTATTTTGATTATGGGTCTAGGCTTTCTATCAATAGGAACAGGAGGAATTAGACCCTGCAGCATTCCATTTGGAGTTGACCAATTTGACCCAAGAACTGAGGAAGGAATCAAAGGGATTAATAGCTTCTTCAATTGGTACTACACCACATTTACAGTCGTGCTGTTGATCACCTCAACTGTAGTGGTATACATTCAGGATTCGGTTAGCTGGGTCTTGGGTTTTGGGATACCCGCTGTGCTTATGGTAGGCTCAATTGCTCTATTCTTCATCGGGAAGAGGATTTATGTGCGTGTAAGGCCAGAAGGCAGCATTTTTTCGAGTATCGCTCAAGTGTTTGTTGCGGCCTATAAGAAGCGCCAGCTCGAGCTTCCTGGTGACGGAGAGGTTGTTGGGGTTTATCATGATCCTCCACTCAAGGAAACCATATTGTCAAAACTCCCTCTCACTAATGAATTCAGGTGTTTATTTATCTCTTTATTTGGATTATTAATTAATATATCTATTTAAAAAAATTAATAATAAAAGTGACAATTAATATATTATATACTTTATTCGTCTGTCTTTTCTATAAAGAAATCCTTTCACCAAGCTTTTCATCCAGTTGGGTACACCAGGCTAGCATTTGATTTTTAAATTTAAATGCGTAGATTAAACTCTCGAATTTTTAACTTTTAGAATATTAAAGTATTATTCTCTAAAAAGTATGTTATTAATTAAAATTTATATTTTTATTTTTAAAATCTTGAGTATGAGAAAATTATATAAATTATTAGAATAAAAATTTATTTTTCTATATAATTTACAATTTAATAAGTTTTTTAATAATAAAAAAGTACTAAAATTGAAAAAAAAATAATAGTTCTTCTTGAGCTGTTGCTTTACGAAGATTATTAAAGGTAGATGTCAGCAGGATTGCACTTAGCATAGATTATGAAAATGATTAGTTGTTTAATTAATTATTATAAACTTTTAATGATTGAAAAAAGTAGTGGATGGCATATGCTCAATGGGACCCAACGACAGGGAAGCAATTCCTGTCTTAATTGGCCCTGTATATAAAACGAAAAGTATATGTTGTTTGCTAAAATGATCCCATTTGCCAATTACATATTCACTTGTTTTTAGTAGATGAATTGTCTACTTTTCTTGTTTTATTCCCTTAGGTCTTTGAACAAGGCGGCTATGATAGAGAAAGACGACTTGAATCCCGATGGATCCCTTGCAAATCGATGGCGGCTATGCAGCATCCAACAGGTGGAGGAGGTGAAATGCCTGATTAGAATAATTCCGATATGGGCCGCTGGTATTGTTGCTCTCACTTCCATGTCACAACAAGGAACCTTTCTCGTATCACAAGCTTTGATAATGGACCGTCACCTTGGACCCAAGTTTCAAGTCCCCGCCGGTTCCATGAGTGTGATATCATTGATAACCATAGGACTATGGCTCCCATTCTACGACAGGATTCTCGTACCAGCTGCCCGAAAAGTCACCAAACATGAAAGCGGAATCACTATTCTCCAGCGAATTGGTATCGGAATTGTGGTGTCCATCTTATCAATGCTTGTGGCTGGATTGGTTGAAAGGGAGAGAAGGGCCACGGCCCTTTCGCACCCAAAGTCCAAACCTATGTCGGCTGTGTGGCTAGCCCCACAACTTGTGCTAATGGGGCTGTGCGAGGCATTCAATATTATTGGTCAAATTGAGTTCTTTAACAAGCAATTCCCAGATCATATGAGAAGTATTGGTAATTCCCTCTTCGCTTGCTCGTTTGCGGGTGCAAGCTACCTGAGTAGCTTGGTAATCTCTATTGTGCACCATGTCACCAGAACTAGCCACCATCCGGATTGGTTAGCAAATGATTTGAACACCGGAAAATTGGACTATTTCTACTACCTTTTAGCAGGAATGGGGCTTCTCAACTTGCTATACTTTCTGTTCGTTGCAAGTCGATATCATTACAAAGGCAGTGTACCAACGGGGGATATACACGACCATGACGTTGAGCTAAGCTCCATCAAAGTTCCAAATGTTGTAGACAACTCGACTAATTGATATAATTTACTATCTAGACATGAGGAAATTAGTAAGTTGTTATATATATGTATGCTCATTAGATGGGTCCGTTTTGTAAGAGAAAACAATATCTGTATTGCCTTGGCACTATCAGTGCTTAATCTTCAGTTTTTAGTTTAATTTATAGCACTTTATGGAAGAAAATATTTTTATTTTAATTATATAAAATGTTTTAAATTGAAATAAATATGTGTAATTTTTAAAAAAAAAAAATTCTAAAGAGTAATAAACAAGATATGAATATATTAGAATATAAATAATTACAAAAATAGTTTGATAACTATTATAAATAATATAATTAAAATTGATAAAATATTAAAATTTAATTATTAAAGTTTGATTTGAATTATGAACTCTTACCAATAATTTTGATTTTGTTTTTTGATCCCTTAATCTTTTTGTTTTTTTTCATCCAGGCAATCAAACTGTTTATATTTATTTTTGCCCCATTGCCATTATCAAATCAAATACCATTGAAATATATTGAATAATTGTCATTATTTTGTCAATCATATATTTACCTTTTTTCTCATTCAGATATAAAGAACATTAAAATTATTCAATGGCTGACTGTATTTCTCATCAACCGTTCATAATTGCCAGTTATGTAATCCTGATGTGAGGTAATATTGGACCACTTGGAAAATGCTACTTACAATCTGACCCTTTTTTTTTTTTTGGTTTTACTACCAAAGAAGAGTTATATATATATATATATATATGACACACAAACCAAAGAGGCAAGATAAGATTCGAAATATTGTGTTTTTTTTTTTGGTTTTACTACCAAAGAAGAGTTATATATATATATATATATATGACACACAAACCAAAGAGGCAAGATAAGATTCGAAATATTGTGTTTTTTTTTTTCTTTTCTTGATAAGGCTTACGTCAGGTATTCTAAGTAACGGAACACACAGCCGGAGTTAGAGCCTTTTTTAAAGCAATTCGCATTTTAAAATCTTGCCACCTTGTATCTACTCGAGTAGTGTCGTTTTGTCTCTACACTGCTGTTTTGTTTGAATTAGGAGAGATTCGTTTCTGAAATCTTTCCCCCACCTTTTCGGACTCAAATCACATGTAGACCCACTCCTATGCCACAATAGCTATATATGTGTGTGTGTGTGTGTGTGTGTGTGGACCGCAATATTCGGAGGATTAGTACCTATCATAAGGTCGTAAATGAACATTTGCCCTTCTGGCTCTCAGGTTGTTTGATTGTTCTTTACCCAGAAACTTTTAGTTTGATTCCCTGAAAAACGCTAACAAACAACAATCGGACAATTGGAGAATCTTGCGAGAGATTGTCGGTTTGGGGCTAATGTGGTGGTACCCGCGTCAATTGGTAATTGAGTTCGGCAAGCCTTTGTGGTTAGAGTGCATTTAAGTGCCCAGAGTAATGTCATTCTTAATCACTCAGTTTTTTGACTGATTTGTATGAATATATTAAAAAAAAAAAAGAGAGAGAGAGAGAGAGTGAGAGAAATTGGATTAAAATTTTTTATTTTAGTATTTTTATTTTGTTAAAATAATTTTATTTACGTTAATTAAAATATGATTTATGTATCTTAGTTATATTATTAAATTGAGACAAACCTGATTATTATTAATATCCAAAAGAAAAGGACACGAAGTAACATTCGGAGGGCCAATGGGAGTTGGAACAGATTCCTATAAATTTGTTCCGTAATTTTATATTTCCGCATTCAAAGTGCAAAAATATGGTTTTGTCAGATTTTTTGGAATCCACCATACATGTAATGTGGTAATCTTCATTTATATTTAGAAAAATTTTATCCCATTAATATTTTTATGCTTGAAACTAAAATAGATACAAAAGCAATAATTACTACATAAAATAGATAAATTATTATATTCAAATATATATTATACTTAATACAAATAAAATTAGTATAAATTTAGGTAAATTGTATTTAATATTGATTAAAACATAAATCTTATTATTAAATTATATATTGTGGATAATATCTTAATTCAACTATTTTCTAATTACATGATAGTTGTGTTTTTTAGATAAAATTATATTATTTTTTTATTACATGTAAATAACATATACTTTATATTGTCAATCTTAAGATTTTCATCCCAAAATAGATAATTATCTATTATTGTGATTTATTCAATCTATTCTTGTTTTTATTTTTTTTTCATTTTTTGAGAGAAATAATTTACTTAAATAATCTCGATATAAAAAAAAATAAAAATGATTTATAAAGTCATTGAGCCTTTTAATTCAGAGACCTAGGATTCGTATGTCAACAAGGGTAGCAAACTATTTTGTTGGCCATTATTACATCTGTGCAATGAGATGGTATAAAATTTGCCTTTGATGATGGGTCAGCCCCCAATTGATCAGAATTTAACAATGGGACAGCTCAGTTTCAGTTATCATGGAGATTGGATAGGCTCATTAGTGCATGCTCATGTGGACTGGTTAATCTGGGCCGTCCTGCCCTTTGTGCGCTTGATGGCTTTACTTTATGGAAGTCCAATCAAATGCAATATATTACTTTTACACTTTTTTTTCTTGGTGAACTTTTACATTAATTCTATGCAAAGCAAACAGGCGGATCCTGAAAGAGGATGTTACATACGTTTTCGGGCCATGCATTAAACACGTATGGCTTCTGATAATAACCATAATTTTTAAATTTTTTGTCAGTAATTCAAGGGCTTGAGCCGTGAGCTTGAATAATTATTGCCATCGCTAAGCAGGGACAGGTCCACCAAAAAAAAAAGAATTCAGAATTATTAACCCTTTCAAATTATAATGTTATGTCCTGGGGCATATTTTTATATTAAGAGCGGGATTCGATCTATTAATATTTGACGACAACCCGTTAGAGGACAAACGAGGTTGAAGTGAACCTCGTAGTTAAATCCTTCCGAGTACAATAGCATTTGTTCCAATGTAGTTCTCACTCGAATTGCAGCACATTTTATTTTGCCGATGATGCTACAAATGTTTGGGAGACGTACAGAAGAATATTGCTTACTAATCAAAGCACGGAGGAACTCTAATTGTCAATTGATAATTACTAATTCATTCCATGTTAGATGAATAATGTAATGGCCTATGAGGCGTGAATTGGCGCAGCTGTTGGACCGAAAAAAATTGGTATTCCACTAAGATTCAGTTTAATTAAAATTTTAAAATTAATATGTTTAGAAATTGTTAAACCATCTGATTTAACAAAATTTGTTCCTTTCATTCGTTAATAACATTAATTAAATTTTTGATCTTATAAATTACATATAACTCAATTTATTAAATAAAATATTTATAATTAAAATGTATTTATATTTAATTTATTTGATTTAAATTACTTATATTAAGAAACACATATATTACTTATCAGATATTAAATTATATAATATATAGTTAAATATAATATTATGATATATGTAATATTTATATCATACGGCAGCTTTGACTTCCCCCTTCTATCGAAAGGAATTATGAAACCTCCGGTCCCACAAAATTTGAAAACCTGAACTCTCGGTCCTGCAGCTTGGACTTTAAAGAGTAGTAAGAGGTTTCCAAAAAATCATCTTGCAGTGTACTAGGATTAAGAAAGTTATGTGAACATGTACTCTAGGCTTCGTGCCTCGTGATTTCCAACGGCACACGTGCGATGGACCCATAGACAGCTCGGGTGAGACTGAACGTGGATATTCAACGGAACATCATGAAATCCTTTCCAATTCCGTCAAAGTGGAATGGACCGTTAGCTTCACACAATACAAACTTGAATTTTTATCTTACACTATTATCATCTTTTGGTTTTTTTAATGCATAATTAAAATAAATAATTAACAAAGATTATGAAAATATAAAAATAATTCTGATCGTACAATAAAAATTTATATTTATGACAAATTAAATTTCCCGCATTCATATAACCGAGCTTCGATCAAAAATAATAACAGGGCTGATGAATGGGGCCCCATGCGGTTCATTTCTTCACTCTTGGAATCAAAAAGCTCACGACTACAGAAAGATCCATTTGGAGTGATACATAATAAACGCGGAAATTAAAAGAAAGCGGTCTCCACACGTCCCCAGGCCACAGCGGAAGTCATTCAGACTAAACAGAACACGCAAGGGGGTTTGGAAAGTTTTGTTTTCAGCAAGTGGTGCAACTTGTGAATCCTAAATGATTGAAGCTGTGTGCGTCAATGTATTTTCTTGTTTATTATTGAGAAAAGTCGACAGAAAAAAACAAAAAAGAAAAAAAAGAAGATTAATGCATACGGTTGAGGACAAATTTTAGCATAGCTAATTAGAAACTTAATTTGATCTGAAGATCTTTCAATTTAATTATATTTTAATAATATCTTATTTTTATGTCTCTAATTTCTATTATTTATTTATATTCACATTAATGAGAATTTAGTACATGCATTGGATTTTGTGGAGTGGACTCTTAATTCACGGTTACCACTAGCTTTTATAATTTTTGACAACGTGGGTGCCTAGTAACTAGGCAGACCATTGTCATCTACTTCATCTCACCGGGACACATGCCCAAAGAGCATCGCCACGAGATTAATTAATGGAAAATATTCGTTGCCTAAAATTGTTTATACCCATTGATGTATAGATGTGATTCTATTGTGCGCCTCTATTATTAAAGTCAAAAAAGAAAAAAAAGTTCAAACCATTCAAATGATCACATGCTATTCTGCACATGATTATATGTTTATGTGATAATGTGCTCTGAATTAATCACCAACGTGTATCTTTATAATTTGTAACAAAAGAAAAAAAAAGAAAATTGTATCTGTCAATGAATACAATAAATGGATAGAACTTGTGTTTGGTATTTTATATATATATAGGTGTGCAGCTCTTCGGCAAACAAATGAGTCCAAAGTTGAAATCCTTATATTCCAGCATTTAGGGTATAGCTGAGGGAGTCTTGCCTCGTGGGTGGTTGCATTAAGATGAAGGTTGGAGAGAAGAGTTCAAGCTCGTATTGGTTTTATTCCTGCTGCAGTAAAGAAGGTCTTCAAGGACCATCAACACTAGAAATGGAGCCGGAAGGTAAACAAGGAGATGGTAACAATTGTGATGCTGATTCAAATGATGCCAAGCCAGTGAGGCCCGGAGGATGGAGAGCCATGCCCTATATCTTAGGTCTCTCTTCATCCCTCTCTTTTTCCCTCAAAAGAAATCCAACTGATGGTTCCATTTTGTTTCTTCACTAGTTTAATTTTTAATCTTCGGCGACTCTGAAGCTACATGCTACCGTTAATTTCTTTGGCAGGAAATGAGACTTTGGAGCGGCTGGCTACCATTGGATTGTTGTCTAATTTTATGGTGTATTTGACAAGAGTGTTTCACTTGGAACAAGTGTCGGCTGCAAACTTTATTAACATGTGGTCTGGCATGACCCATTTTGCACCTTTGGTTGGTGCTTTCATCTCCGACGCCTATGTAGGCCGGTTTAAGACCATAGCTTTTGCTTCCTTTGCTTTTCTTCTGGTATTTACTCTTTCACTCTCAATTTATGCTCCTTAACTGTTGTTACTTTCGTCAAAGGCATGGATCCTTCCCATATTTTAATCTTTTTTTTTTTCTGGAAATTTATAATAAAAATAGTTATTTTTATTTTTATATATCTCATATTTCTTATCATAATTACAATTAAAAATTTTTTAAAATAAATTAAAAATTTTTAATTATTTAAATATAATATATTTTATATTTCTGTATTTAAGAGAAAATTTTAAATTTAGTCATTAAAATTTTTTTTGACAAATAAATAAATTATAAATTTCATATATTTTAAAATTTGATTTCATCGTAATAAGTTCAAAATTAGAAAAATAGTTAAAATAAATGAATATTTTGGAATAATAGTTTAATAATAAAATTTGATACTAAATTGAATTAATTTTTCATAATAATTAAACTTGTTAAACAATTATAACTGTTAAAAAAATATATTATATGCATAATAAAATAAATTTTAAATAAAATTTTAAAAATAATTAAACTTTTTGCTCTTCATCATTGTCATGTCACTTATAACTATAGATCAAATATATAAAACATCAACCGAATTGGAGAGTGAGGAACTGGAGTCTAGACAAGTTTGGTTCTTAAAAAGTTTTAGTTGAATTATTGATATGGATTCACCTAGTTAATTTGTTAATTAAATTGATTAACCCAGTGACACAAATTGTGATTTTTTTATAATTTATTTGTTATATATTCACTTAAAATTTATATAACTATATTAATTATTAAAAATAAATCTGACATATATGCATAACTATTACAAGGATATTAATGCATGCATACTAGGAGGCATCTTTCGGAGGGTTGGCAGCAACAGTTGTCATAATAAGTAAGAACCAAAATAAGAATATTAAGTATTTATTCACATGTCGCTTCAATGAGCGACCAATTAGTTAAATTGATTGGCTCAGCGGCATAGCTGACAAAACTCTTTTTTTTTTTTTGGTCAAAAGTGTAGGACAAAACTGAAACCGAGAAAAAATGATGCTTGGTATTAAAGGGAGTCGAGATCCCATCTCGCAGAAACAAATAGGCACCATAAATTTTATATTATTAATATAATATTTTATATTATTTGAATAGAATTTTGTATCATATAAAAATTTTACATAAATATTACTTTATTTTTTGAAAAAAATATATTATATTAATTGTTTTGTGTATAAAATATTATTTATTTATTTGTGTATGTGAAACTGCGCATTTACAAAAAGAAAATTCATATTAAATGAAGACTCAGAAGCCTCTTTTACATTTTCTATGACCCGGTTCATCCAATAATTACTTTTGCTTTGACGTACATTGGTTACTCAAATTTTGTTTTCAGGAAATTGCATCATCTTTTTTGTTGTTTCTTTATTTTATTTTATTTTTCTCTCTCTATCTCTGTTTTTTTTTTCTCTCTTTTATGCACTGAGAGATAGTAATTCCATCTTTTGGATGTAGACAAGATTGAATATCATATATTTCTTGTTCTTTTCCCACGTTTTGCTTCCATTAAACTAGGACATTTTTCTTTCCCTGAAGTACAAAATTAATCCGTATCATATATATTGTAAGAATGTCATCTTTGTTTCTCCCCATCGACACAAGGTCATTTACTTACTCTAAGCAACAAAAGTTCATGTCCATGGAGAAACAGGAAACCCATACAGATAATATTGACTATGACGACCGATTGTAATTTTTTTTTTCTTTTGTTCCTGTTGCTAGGGAATGGTGACTATGACCTTAACAGCATGGTTGCCCAATTTGCATCCTCCCAAGTGCAACCCAAAAAACCAGATCTCTAGTCCTTGTAAAAATGCCACTAGCACTCAACTGGGTATTTTGATTATGGGTCTAGGCTTTATATCAATAGGAACAGGAGGAATTAGACCCTGCAGCATTCCATTTGGAGTTGACCAATTTGACCCAAGAACTGAGGAAGGAATCAAAGGGATTAATAGCTTCTTCAATTGGTACTACTACACATTTACAGTCGTGATGTTGATCACCTCAACTGTAGTGGTATACATTCAGGATTCGGTTAGCTGGGTCTTGGGTTTTGGGCTACCCGCTGTGCTTATGGTAGGCTCCATTGCTCTATTCTTCATCGGGAAGAGGATTTATGTGCGTGTAAGGCCAGAAGGCAGCATTTTTTCGAGTATCGCTCAAGTGTTTGTTGCGGCCTATAAGAAGCGCCAGCTCGAGCTTCCTGGTGACGGAGAGGTTGTTGGGGTTTATTATGATCCTCCACTCAAGGAAACCACATTGTCAAAACTCTCTCTCACTAATGAATTCAGGTATTTATTTATCCCTTTATTTAGATTATTAATCAATATATTTAATTAAAAAAATTAATAATGAAAGTGACAATATATTATATACTTTACATATCTCTCTTTTTTGTAAAGAAGTCTTTTAATCAAAATTTTCCTCTAGTTGGGTATAACAGACTAGCATTTAATTTTTAAATTTAAATGCATAGATTATATTCTCGAGCTATTAACTTTTAAAATACTAAAATATTATTTTTTATAAGATATGTTATTGGTTAAAATTTTATATTTTTATCTTTAGAATTTTGAATATGAGAAAATTATATAAATTATAAAAAAATTATATTTTTATATAATTTATAATTTAATAGGTTTTCTAATAATAAAAAAAACACTAAAATTGAAAAGAAAAATAATAGTACTTCTTTAGTTGTTGCTTTACAAAGATTATAAAGGTAGATGTCAGCAGGATTGCACTTAGCATAGATTATGAAAATGATTAGTTGTTTAATTACTCATTATAAACTTTGAATGATTGAAAAAAGTAGTGGACGGCATATGCTAATGGGACCCAACGATAGGGAAGCAATTCCTGTCTTAATTTGCCCTGTATATAAAACGAAAAGTATATGTTGTTTGCTAAAATGGGACCCCATTTGCCAATTACATATTCACTTGTTTTTAGTAGATAAATTGTCTACTTTTCTTGTTTTATTCCCTTAGGTCCTTGAACAAGGCGGCTATGATAGAGAAAGACGACTTGAATCCCGATGGATCCCTCGCAAATCGATGGCGGCTATGCAGCATCCAACAGGTGGAGGAGGTGAAATGCCTGATTAGAATAATTCCGATATGGGCCGCTGGTATTGTTGCTCTCACTTCCATGTCACAACAAGGAACCTTTCTCGTATCACAAGCTTTGATAATGGACCGTCACCTTGGACCCAAGTTTCAAGTCCCCGCGGGTTCCATGAGTGTGATATCATTGATAACCTTAGGACTGTGGCTCCCATTCTACGACAGGATTCTCGTACCAGCTGCCCGAAAAATCACCAAACATGAAAGCGGAATCACTATTCTCCAGCGAATTGGGATCGGAATTGTGGTCTCCATCTTATCAATGCTTGTGGCTGGATTGGTTGAAAGGGAGAGAAGGGCCACGGCCCTTTCGCACCCAAAGTCCAAACCTATGTCGGCCATGTGGCTAGCCCCACAACTTGTGCTAATGGGGCTGTGCGAGGCATTCAATATTCTTGGCCGAATTGAGTTCTTTAACAGGCAATTCCCAGATCATATGAGAAGTATTGGTAATTCCCTCTTCGCTTGCTCGTTTGCGGGTGCAAGCTACCTGAGCAGCTTGGTAATCTCTATTGTGCACCATGTCACCAGAACTAGCCACCATCCGGATTGGTTAGCAAATGATTTGAACACCGGAAAATTGGACTATTTCTACTACCTTTTAGCAGGAATAGGGTTCCTCAACTTGCTATACTTTCTGTTCGTTGCAAGTCGGTACCATTACAAAGGCGGGGTACAAACGGGTGATAAATACGAAGCATGAACCTGAGCTAAGCTCCATCAAAGTTCGGAACGTTGTAAACAAGTCGACTAGTTGATATAACTTACTATCTATACACAAGGAAATTAGTAAGCTGTGGTGTTAAGAAGCTTGTGTTTGACTTTCGATGCATCTATATGTGAATGAATAAAGTATATAAGTTTGATAACAAAATGCTATGCATACGTATGCTCATTAGATAGGTCCGTTTTGTAAGAGAAAACAATGGCACTATCAATCCTAATCTTCAGTTTCTTGTTTAATTTATAGCACCTCATTGAAGAAAATACTTATATCTTAATTATATAGAATGTTATAAATTGAAATAAATATGTGTAACTTACAAAAAATGAAAAAATTAAAGAGCAATAAGTCAAAAAATGAATATGTTAAAATAGAACTAATTAAGAAAATAATTCTACAACTATTATTAATAATATAATTGAAATTGACAAAATATCAAAATTTGATTATTAAATTTTATTTTAAATTACAAATTCTTATTAATAATTTTAATTTTATTTATCGATCTCTTTATCTTTTATTTCTTTTTCATCCTAAAATGATTGTTTTGCAGGTAATCAAATTATTTATATTTATTTTTGCCCAATTGCCATTATCAAATCAAATACCATGGAATTATATTGAATAATTGCCGTTATTTTGTCAATCATATATTTACCTTTTTTCTCTTTCAGATGTAAAGAACATTACAATTATTCAATGGCTGACTGTGTTCCTCATCGACCGTTCAAATTTGTCAATTACGTAATCCTGATGTGAGGTAATATTGGACCAACTTGTAAAATGCTATTCACAATCAGACCCCCCCCCCACCTTTTTTTTGTTTTACTGCTAAAGAAGAGGCAAGATAAGATTCGAAATCTTGTGTTTTTTTTTTTTTTTTCTTGACCTAAGGCTCGCATCAGGCATTCTAAGTAACGGAACCCACAACCGGATTTACAGCCTTTTTTAAAGCAATTCGCATTTTGAAATCTTGCTACCTTTTGTCTCTACACTGCTGTTTTGTTTGAATCAGGAGAGATTCGTTTCTGAAATCTTTCCTCCACCTTTCCGGACTCAAATCACATGTTATCATATCGGCAAAATCGAAACCCACGCCAAAATGCTTCTGGCTTCCAAGTTGTTTGATTGTTCTTCACTCTTAAACTTGTAGTTTGATTCCCTGAAAAACGCTAAGAAACAACAATTGTATAATTGGAGAATCTTGCAAGAGATCGTCGGTTTGGGGCTAACGTGGTACCCGCGTCAATGGGTAATTGAGTTCGGCAAACTTTTGTTGTTAGAATGCATAAGCGTCCGATTAGTGTTATTTTCTAACACTCAATTTTTTGACTGAGCCGTACAAATATATTAAAATAATAATAATAAAATAAATTAAAAATTTTCAGTTTAATATTTTTATTTTATTAAAATAATTTTATTTAAGTTAATTTAAAAATAGTTTATATAATTTAATAATATTATTAAATCGAGATAAACATCATTATCCAAAAGAAAAAGACGCAAGGTACCATTCGGAGGGCCATTTGGAGTTCAGCAGATTCCTATAAATTTGTTCCGTAATTTCATAATGCCGCATTCAAAGTGCAAAAATATGGTTTTGTCAGATTTTTTGTAATCCAAAATACATGTAATGTGGTAATCCTCTTTGATATTTAGAAAAATTTTATCCCATCAATATTTTTATGTTTAAAATTAAAATCGATACAAAAGTAATAATCACTACGTAAAACAGATAAATTATTATATTCAAATGTATATTATATTTAATACAAATAAAATTAGTATAAATTTAGGTAAATTATATTTAATATTTATTAGCTAATGATATTCATATTTAATTTAATATGATAATATCATATATTAATTATTTTAATTAAAATATAAACACTATTATTAAATTATATATTGTGGATAATATCTTAATTCAAATATTCTCTAATTACATGATAACAATATTTTTAGATAAATTTATATTATTTTTTGTTACATGTAAATAACATATACTTTATATTATTAATCCTAAGATTTCCATCCCAAAACTGAATTAATTTTAATGGTTACTGTTAGTGAATATTCTTTCTATTCACTCGGTGAAATTCAGAAGATACAAGGACCACCACTACAATTCTTTTCTTATTGAGAGTTCATCTATTTCTTATTGATTTATGAATATTTTTATCCAGGTCAATAAATAGTAATAGATATCAATATATTAATCAAAACTCTTTTATTTGATCATTTTCTAATGAAATGCTCATGAATGATCATCAAAAAGTATTTGATTATAAGAGTAGAAAGAATTAATAATTCACTTTTTAAAACAAGTATTTAGATCTGTTCAGTCTGTTTTGGCACAAATCCGAAACTACAAAATGCAAATAACTTTGTTTGATTTGACGTGTTCCTATTTGCGGTTGGTATATACTCTAACATTTATTTATATAGAAAATTCATATGTCTCAAAACAATTTTTTTTTTTGTTTGTTTGTTTTAAGATTCGAAAATAAATTGGGTGGTTTACCGAGTTAGTCCGGTTCAAGTGTGTTCCCTACTTTGATTTCTTGTATATTTGAATAAGAGAACCGACTCGTTTATGGCTGGCTTGGGGTCATGACCAATCCTTTCGTCCAACTATCGATCACGTTAGGGTATCTTAATGAGCCTGCATAATGGATAATCACAAGCAAACACTATAATTCAATTGGCAAGCAGAGAGGCATGAAGACTACGAATTGAAGACTATGAATCATATCTCCAATGACAAAGACCCACAATTAATAGCTGAATACTTATACATATTTATTTATCATTGTGAATTTATTCAATCTCTTTTTATTTTTTATTCTTTTTTGTGTGACATAATTTACTTACATAATCTCAATATGAAAAAGTTAAAAATGATTCATAAAGTCATTAAGCCTTTAAATTCAGAGATGCCAACGAGGGTAGCAAACTATTTTCTTGGCCATGGCATATAATTTGCCTTTAATGATGGGTCAGCCCATTTGAGCAGAGAATTTAACAATGGGCCAACTCTATTCATTAATATATTTCTCCACCAGAATTCGGCCTGTGTGTTACGCACATTTTTTATGTACACTGCACAAGTACACACTAAGTATATGAGAGACACGTACAGAACAATAGGGCTTCTTACTAATCAAGCACCAGGGAAACCTATACGGAGAAAACCCAGTCGTCAATTGATAAATTACTAATTCATTCCATGTTGGATGAATAATATGATGGGCCACGAGGCGTGAATTGCTATAAATTAATATTATTTTTAAAAATAATTATGATATTTTAAAAATTTTTAATATTCTCTTAATGTTAATTTTATTTAATTTAGTTAATGTAAGTTTCTCCCTTTCATTCATAAATAAGATTAATTGGATTTTAATCTTATAAATTACATATAATTTAATTTATTAAATATAATATTTATAATTAGGATGTATTTATGTTTAATTTATTTAATTTAAATTATTTATATTTGTAATCATATATATTATTTATCGTATTTTAAATTATATAATATAAAATTAAATATATTAAATATGATATTATAATATATGTAATATTTATATCGTACAGCAGCTTTTTACTTCCCTCTCTACTCTCAAAAAGAATTAGGGATCCTCTGGTCCCGCAAAATTTGAAAACCTGAGCTTTCGGTCCAGCAGCTGGGACCTTCCCAAAAGAAACTGTAAAACCTCCACTTTCAAGCTTTAAACCTAACCTCCGAGCCCATCCGCTCTGCGCTCAGAGTCTCCGTCATCATGGACTCGTCTTCCGGGTCGGCTGTGCACCTAGCCCTAGCGGCTCTAGTCGGAGCCTCGCTGATGGCAATCTCCGCCTTCTACATTCACAAGCGAGCCGTCGACCAGGTCCTCGACCGCCTCATCCAGATCCGCCGTAAACCTCGCAACCGCTCAGCTATCCTCGCCGGAGACGATTTGGAAGAGGAAGAAGAAGAGGACGACGAAGGGGATGAAGAAGCAGAGAATGTGGAGGAAGATGAAGCGTGTGCAGCAGATGGAGAAGCGGTTACTATCGGCCAGAAAAGGCAGGGCCACCAGAGCCTCCTGTCCCGATCATTGGATGATCGAAGTGCGCAGCGGAACTATCGGATGTCATGTTCGATGCCCGATTCTGTGCTGAGGCGTGATTACTTTGATGAGGCTGCGAAGTTTTATCGGTCCGCGGAGAACAGGTCGCAGGGAGAGAAGCTCAATTTCATTCCCTCTGGACTTCCGCCTCTGCAGACGGCTACAAGAGATGGTAAGTAGCCATCAAAATTTCTGTTGCTTTCGAATGGACCGTTTGATTTTATCGGCGTTAGTGCGATGATTGCTCTGAGTTTTATTCCAATTTTGGACTTTGATGCTGTTTAAAAATTGAAGTCTATGGTAGAAGTTCCGCAAATTACAATTAAATGAATGTGATTTTTCACTCTTTTTTTTTTTTCTTTTTGGGCTGCCAGCTTTATTTTACTATATTGGTATCCTTAAAATTTCTATGCAGGTGAGGACAAGCCTGTAGGCTACTCTAGTTCCATTACAAGGATGACATCTTTTGGTAGGCGGATGACTCCAAGATCACCAGATGGCAGAACCATTGATGATACTTGGGATTCTGATGATGAAGGAACAGAGCTTGCCCATGAAGATGACATCAGTTTCAACCACGGACACGTGGATTATGTATGTGTATTTAGCTAATTAAACTTAGGGTCCATTTTACCAATGATATCCTGTCGCAACAAAAAACATTCGTAACCAATCTATTGTAGGTTGGTCATGAATTTGCAGGATGCTGATTCAAGAATTCAAGGGTCTTCACTTCTGCCATTTAGGGTTGAAAATGGAAACAGTGTTCAGGATCAGAATTTTAGTGCTGCTAATGGTAAAGCAAGAGCTGGAATGGATTTAGGTGGAAACAGAAAGACGAATGTAGCTTTGGACTTCCATGAGGGTAATGTTCCCTCTCACCAATCTCTGATCAGTGTTTTCAAAGACACTAGACACTCTATAGCATTAAGGTTTCTTGGATGCATGAGGTGAGGCGCATATTTAAAAAAATTATAAAAATTACTAAAGGAAACATAGAAGCAAAATATAAATATAGCAAAAGGGCACCTAATTGAACTTGTTCAAAGCAACAATAACCTATATAAAAAATGAAAAATAAAATTAAGACGTAGGCAGAAAACACATAGAATGTGCCTTTTATTTGTGTGTGCAAAGCAAAAATGTTCTAGCCTTTTGTTTTTTGTGTGCCTTTTGTTAGTTTGTGCCTTTGTTTGAAGTTCATAGATGGGACTAAAGTATGCAATAGCGTGATGGTGCATATTGTTTTTTTGGTCTATCTTGAGTGGGTTGTGCAGAAAAGGGGGAAAATGCAGAAGATGTATGTAGAGATAGAAAAACAGAGGATGTATGTAGATAGAGGGAAACTGGCTTTGATTGATTGAATAAAATTAGTAAACAAAATAAAGAGTGAAATAAAGAAGAGTTTGAGAGAGAGAGTATGCAGAGAGAGGAGTGGGAACCAGCTGAGAAGAGAGAAAAACAACGAGCAGAAGAAAGAGAACAGGGTTGTTTTCCTTTTAAAATCAGAAAATTGTAGGCTCTAAAACAAAAGTGAGCTGTTTTTGTGCCTTGCTCCTACGTGCGCCTCATCACAACCTAGCTGAAGGCACCTCACCTTGGACATAAAAAGCCCCAAAGCCTTGGTGCATTAGGTGCACCTTTGAGAATACTGCCTCTAATACCTATAGTGAAAGGGATTCCAGTGCTATGAGGTCTAGGAAAGACTCAAATATACACAGTCTTACTCTTGTTTTTGATGAAGATGTTGTTTCCATGACTCGAATCTATGACCTTTAAGTCACAATAGTTTCCCACAGCGAATGGTATTATAACATTTTTAATTCCTATTATTTACATAGTGACTGATAAATGTTGCATTATGTTCTTTTCTGGAACTACTTCTAATAGCCACTGAGCAATGTACTATCCTTTGAATTTCATGGGTAATAGGCATGATCAATTTAATTGGTTCCCTGCTCTGTTTTGATTGAGTTTACTTGAAGAAATTTCCAAATACTTATCTTTTCTTTCTGCTTTAACATTTTGTTTCAGATTCTATAAACAGAGAAGAGGAAGAAGTGAGAAAGATGCTTCGTGAGTGCTTGGATTTGCGAGACAGATATGTTTTGAGGGAAGCAGTTGCACCATGGATGAAGGAGTCTGCAGCAGAAAATGGCACATCAGAGGTTAAAACTGATCCATTTCACTTTGAAGCTGTTCCAGCAACCACAGTAAGTTGTTTCTATATATCAATGTGAGGTTTCTGGTGACCCAAGTGAATATGGGTTTCCCTGGCTTGATCCATTGTTGTCAAGTGAAGCTTATTTTTCTTTCCTTCCTTTTTTTATTATATTCTTTTATTTTCAAATTTGTTAACTCTTGTGCAGCATTGCTTCCAGATGGAAGATGGAGTTGCACATGTTTATGCCAATGAAAATGGTAAGAAGTAAGAGCAAGGACATTTTTTGAGTTGTAATGCATTGTTTGAAAGCTTGTTGTGCAGAAGCATAAGAGATTAGAATCTGAAATCTTTCCTCACCTTGGCATTTCTACTCATCAAGTTGTCTATCAAGAAGTGATCTGTCTGCTTCTGCTATTATTTGATTATGTCTTTGCATTACACATGATGTGGAATTATGTTTACTTCCATAACTCAGTCACAATTTGCCCGCACCCCCTCCCCTCCCCCCTCCCCCCCAAAAAAAAACAAGTTGTGTAGCACAATGAATTGCTCAACATGTTCTATGCTATAATGATCTTGAAGTTCAGGCACCAGATTTATTTACTTGGTTAGGTTAATATAGTATCCCTGATGGTTTGGTTCTTGCATATGAGTTCTTTGAGTCAACATGGCCAAAGGATGACATTTGCCATCGAGCTCTAATTGAAAGTGATGGAATGGTAAATGTCATTGCAAGAAAGTGTAAGGCTCCTGGCTATGGGAATCAAAAATTGCATAAGAGAAAATATAGGGAAGGAATCTTTCACTTTTAACAGTTTAAGAGCCGGAGCTCTGACAATGGCATAATTCTTTATCTAGATGCCTACTATTGTATTGCATGAACAACAGTTATTATTTTTTTAGATCTTGTGAGTAATTGATAATTTGTTGGCTGAAATTCAGATCCTGTAGATCTTTTTCCAGTGGCAAGTGCAACAACATTTTTTACTGATATGCATGACCTCTTAAGAATCATGTCTACTGGAAATGTTCGCTCTGCATGCCATCACAGACTAAGATTTCTTGAAGAGGTGGTTTTCTATAATCTTTTGTTTAATCACCTAGTCTGTACTTGATTTTTTTTCTTTTTAACTTATCTCTCAAATGCTACACAGAAATTCCGCCTTCACCTATTAGTAAATGCAGATAGGGAGTTCCTGGCTCAGAAGAGTGCTCCTCATCGTGACTTCTATAATATTAGAAAAGTTGATACACATGTCCACCATTCTGCTTGCATGAACCAAAAGCATCTTCTGCGCTTTATAAAGTCAAAGCTCCGAAAAGAACCTGATGAGGTATGGTCTGCTTTCGCAACAATCTGTCCATATCAGTGGCTTTTGCTTCTGTAAGATTCATATAGAGTTTGTAGCAGTACCACTGTTAGGATGCTTTTTCTTCACAGGTAGTTATATTCAGAGATGGAAAATACATGACACTAAAAGAAGTTTTTGAGAGTCTGGACTTGACTGGGTAGGAAATACCAATCTTGTGTTAATTATCCACCATCAGGAATTGTCATGTAGATTTCTAACATATTGATGATTTCAATTCAGGTATGATTTGAATGTTGATTTGTTGGATGTCCATGCTGATAAGAGTACATTCCATCGATTTGATAAATTCAATCTTAAATATAATCCCTGTGGTCAAAGCAGACTCAGAGAAATATTCCTAAAGCAGGATAATCTCATCCAAGGTTGGCAACCTTTTGCCTGCATATCTTTGATGCATCAGTGCATATGTATTTACTCTAGGTACCATCACATTGTGCTTAACATGTTTGAATTTTGTAAATGTTTACTCTGTGTGCATTTCCTTTATTTTTGTTGCTCTTCTGGGTATGGTTATTGGATATATCTTTGCATGAATCTTTTTTCATTTATGCTTGATTACACTCTAGGGTTGATATCTGTGTGCTATCAAAGAGGTACAACATTTTAACACTGATGTCCAAATGAATTTTGCAGGACGTTTCTTGGCAGAAGTAACAAAAGAAGTTCTATCTGACCTGAAAGCAAGCAAATATCAGGTTTCATGTTTCACACTTGAGACTCATTTCTAAAACTAAAATATCATTGGTTGTTTTTTCTTTTGTCTTCATTTTTTTTGTCGATAAATCTGTCAACTTTATTGAGTGAATGGAAATTATCAGTTTGGACACAATCCTTAGTACACAGTGAGATCATAGGGAATAGTGAAAACACAGATTAAAGTCAAGCAATAAGATATTCAAAGGTTCTTTCAACTGCAACTTCTTGGACCTGGTCACTGCAAAACTTGTCCCCAAAAGATAATAAAGCTGATTGGTCCAGGGGCTAAATGGTTTGATGCATTACATTATCATATTACATTGGAGCTTATGGTCTTGGTTCCACACTAGCTATTTAACATTTCTTGCAGAGAGCATAAACATATATAAGTCATTTATGAAACACAATTAACTTTCTTTTTAATTATGTGCTTAAGCCATCAAATTAAACATGTGAAAGATGACTAAGAAGGACATAATAAAAATCTATGCTTTTAGGCTCCTTTTTTTCTTAATCACAATCTTCACATTTTCTCCACTTTACCAGTAATGGAATCTTAATTGCAGCATTAGTTAGCTTTGTCTTTTTTCACAATATGCTTACAGCAATGTCAAGCTTTCACGACCTATAATTTTCAGATGGCTGAGTACAGGGTGTCCATATATGGGAGGAAGCAAAGTGAATGGGACCAGCTGGCAAGTTGGTTTGTCAATAATGCAATTTATAGTGATAATGCCATCTGGTTAATCCAGGTAATTCAAGCATTCCTGTGCTTTGGTCACTGATGTCTGCATTCTTTCCCAGCAAACTCTCCATCAAATTTATCTGGCTAGGATATGCCTGATGGTATTTGTGATTTGATCATTTAATTTCTCCTCTGAGTTAATGAAAAGCAAGCAAGGCATGAGATACCATTTCTTAGCTAGAAATGCCACACTTTGTTTTATCAAAATGTAGAGCAGCAACACTAATACTAATATCAATTCTATCCAAAATGAAACAAGTTTAATCGGTCATGCATTCTCTCTTGCCCTATGATGTTTATATCTTGCTAGATTTAATAGTTTCAGTCAGCATAACTCTGCCATGATGTACAGTATGCTAACCATGTTCATCTGGTGGAGAAACTTTGAAGCCTGGAATTTAGATGAGTGCGTGCGTTGCCCAAGTAGGAATAACATTCTGTAATTATTCTTTTTCTGCCATTTTCTTGGTGTTAAATCTAAAAAAATTTTGGCTTTGCACTATTTATGTTCACTTTTTTTTTTTTATTCTTTCAATTTGCAGCTACCACGACTATATAATGTGTACAAGCACATGGGAACAGTTAAATCTTTTCAGAATATTCTCGATAATGTTTTCATTCCATTATTCGAGGTCACAATCAATCCATGTTCTCATCCTCAACTACATGTATTCCTGATGAATGTAAGTTTAGCTGTGATACTTAGATCTGATCCTTTTATGTCACACTTTTATAATGTTCTGAATGCCCATTGATTTAATTACCATGTATATGTTTCCTCTCATCATCAGTCCACCAAAATTCCTATAGTTTTGAATCTTGCAGACATGCTCCCACAACTTTATTCTTAGAAACATAGTTATTGGAGCAATGTACTGTGATACATGATATGTCTCTGGCAAAGAGAAATTATCTAGTGCTTTTCTTCTATTCAAACAACAAAAATCTTGGCAGGTTGTTGGATTTGATATTGTTGATGATGAAAGTAAGCCGGAAAGGCGTCCAACTAAGCACATGCCAAACCCTGCTGAATGGACCAATGAGTTCAACCCAGCATACTCCTATTATGCTTATTACTGCTATGCAAATCTGTTTACCCTTAACAAGGTTTGTGGTATATCTTGTGTTTACCTTTAAGCATGCCACATATGATTGAAAAGATTATTCTCTTGTCAAGTTAATGAGTTGCTGTCATTCATGTTACCGCAAGATTGTAGCAGGTCCATTAGCTCTATGTGATTCTCTAGAATACAGTTTGTCTTATAATTTACAAATGCATAGGAAATTTTGGCAAATATTTGCTTACCCAAAGTTTTGAATATAAAATGCAATGAGTCACTGCTGTCACTTTGTCTTAATGAAGTGTATAACAATATGTCTTCATTTGGAGTTTAGGCAGAACACATGAATTCTTTTCTAGGACATCACCTTGCCAGTGGACTGAAATTGTACAAATTTATCTGCTTTATGCAATACCCTGGGCAGGTCCCCTTCCTCAAAGATGAGGGAAAGCAAAAGAGAAAAAACACTTTATGCTTGATTGTATTGGAATTGACTTATGCTTCTGCTTTCTTTTCCAGCTTCGTGAATCTAAAGGCTTGCCAACAATAAAATTTCGGCCACACTGTGGAGAGGTAGTTGTCTATTGCATGATTTCTATTTCATTTCCACTCAAAATTTTGGGCTTCAGATAACACTCATGATCTGTGCAGGCTGGTGATGTTGACCATCTGGCTGCTGGATTCCTTCTATGCAATAATATATCTCATGGAATCAATTTGCGGAAGTCCCCTGTTTTGCAATATTTGTACTACCTTGCACAGGTCTGATGCACATGACTTGGTGTTATACATTTAATTCAAATAAGTGCATAATCTTGACACCAATAAATAAGGGAATAAGCTTGTCATTGACATCAAGCCATTGTTGTATAACTAGGAAGAAACTGTCTACCAGCCTGTACAATTTCATTTTTTTGTTGGGATTACTTATCCTCTTCAATGAAGAGCTAGAATAGTTGCATCAACAATCTTAGCAGGAAGGATTACATGTTTAAGCTTTTGAGTGATGTTCAGAACAGTCCTTCAATTTAGGGGTTGTTTAATTTGATGTTCCTGTTACCAGGCCTTGAACACCTGGCCCTAGTAAGGGTAGGTTGGTGTATTGCCATCAAAGCAGCAGGGAGGTGGTACTGTCCTTCAATTTAAAGCCTCAAATGGTTGCATCTGCATGTTTACAATGTTATATAGATCATATATTTAAGTTTCAAGTGATTTCAGAATGGTCCTTCAACCAGAAGAAATTACAGGATTGCAGTTTTTAACATACCTTTCTGGCTGCAATTTTCTGTTTTGGCAAATTGAAATGCAGTTTGATGTACTTCTCTTGTTATTTCAATTGACTTCACAATACTGTTGAATATTTTATTGACTTGTTGCCCCTAATTCTCAGATTGGATTAGCCATGTCACCATTGAGCAATAATTCCCTTTTCCTGGATTACCATCGGAACCCGTTTCTCATGTTCTTCCAGCGTGGCTTGAATGTTTCCCTTTCAAGTGATGATCCTTTGCAAATTCATTTAACAAAAGAAGCACTAGTTGAAGAGTACAGCGTTGCAGCAAAGGTTTGCTCATCTCATTATTTCCTGTTCTTCCACTATGGGTTGCAACTTGCATTTAATATACCAAATTGGGCTGATTTGCAGGTATGGAAGCTCAGTTCTTGTGACCTGTGCGAGATAGCAAGAAATTCTGTCTATCAATCAGGATTCTCCCACATGGCAAAGGTAAACAAATCACTAAAAGCTCAGGCATGCTTAAATCCAGATGTAGCCTACTGTTTTGTATTTTTTTAATAACAGAAAAATCTTTTTTCCATTTTTGGGTTTAATTGGTGCCGATTCCAATACCATTGAGCTAATGCTCATTGGTAGAAAAATCTTATTAAAAGGCTTTATTTTGGAGAGGCATACTCTGCCAGTTTCAACATTACATGCATTTCTATTGTTGGCAACACTGAATAACCTTCCCCGGTACCCTTCTCTGCAGTTGCATTGGCTTGGTAACAAATACTTTTTAAGAGGCAGCGAAGGAAATGATATTCATAAAACAAACGTGCCGGACATTAGGATCTCTTTCAGACATGATGTAAGGTTTTCTTGTCTATACATATTTCAATATGCAATTGACGTCTTCCTTAAGCTAACCCTAGAGGTCTTGCAGACATGGAAAGAGGAGATGCTGTATGTCTACTCTGGAAAAGCTAGCTTTCCTAAAGAGGTAGAATATTAAGTGGTATGAAATCGAAGACTAAAGCAAAATGCACAGAATTTTCGGTGCAAGGTGATAAACATCAAGAGAGATCTGGCTTTGAATTTATGTTGTAAAATGATGTCTACTTAAGTTAACTGTGGAATCCATTATCTATGTACTCACTGATCAATGTTTGCTGCGATGCGATCTTTGACCTCACGATATAAGTATGGCTGAAGAGACACTATCATAATGTTTCAATGCACATTTGTGATATATTACATCACCTATAATGTTCGGTCGGAAAGGACGTCGGAAGAACAATAATTAATATTGTAAGGCTGCCAAACGCTGGTACGCAATTATATTTGAACTCTTGCCCGTTTAAAGTTTTGTATGGTGCTCTCATTGTCGGCTTCATCCCGATGCTTGCAACGTATAAAATCGTGCTTCGAGTTGGCATTCTAGCCAAATTTAATTTGCACAAGTGCATTGGCGAATGATAAACGAAAAGGTTGAAACATACTAGTTTATCGAAAGCTTTTTGTACCACGATGCTACTGAATTTAAGTGTAACTCTAAACCCTGCCTTTTGGTTGGCTTTCGTGGATTCATCTCCTGTTGGAGATTTACAGGGAAAATATAATGACATCGAAAGGTGATTACGGTTGCATTATATGCAATCGAACATTTATTTTTACTGTTTGCTATTGAAAGCAAAATTTAATGAATGTTTGAATCGCTTCTAAGAAAAGGGAAGTTCGACCATAAGCGGATTCTCAGTTAGGATGGTCGCCATTTGGCGTGCACATAGTCGTTCTAATTATTTACTCTGATTATTTAGGACCATACTGAATTTCTGATTATTGATAGCTAATAGGGTTGGAACTTGGAAGTGTTGTTTAAGAAAAACATGTTATTGATTTTTTTATTTTTATGTTTTTTTTCATTTTTAAATCGAAAATGATCTTGTCAAAGTGTTTTTCTATAAGTTATGAAAATTCCTTTCATTGAAAAAAAAAGAAAAAGAAAAACGAAGAGTATTTCGTGAATTTTGAATCCAATTCAATCTTAAAATTATTTTTAAAAAATTCAAATAAATTTCATAAAATAAAAAAAATATATCTTTATTATTATTATTATTGTTATTATCATTTGGCGGTAAATTAATGTTTATCGGGAAGAAAAATAAATAAAAGTTAAAAAATACCCCCAAAGCTCCCCATATATATAAGTTTACACTATTCAGCTAAAACCCCATCCTCCTCTCTCGCTCTCTCTCTTCTCTCTCTCCGTCTCTGTCGATAGCCTCCAGAAAAATCTCACACCGTCTCTTCCCCTTCCCCAATCCACCTCTCCTAAAGCCCCAAGCAGGCTGTCGCCACCGCCATCCGGTGGTGCTGCTCCGATCACCCATAAACACCTTCCTTGAACAGACAATGGCGGCAACCGCTTCCTCTGAGTCGACGGACGGACCGGTCCTCGCCCTTATCAACAAACGCCTCCGTGCTCTCCGCAAGAAGTACAACAGGATAGTACAGATGGAAGAGTCCATTGCCCAGGGAAAGCCTATTAACAAGGAGCAAGAGGAAGTCCTCCGCTCGAAGCCCTCAGTCGTCGCCTCCATCGACGAGCTCGAGAAGCTCCGACAGCCGCTCTCTGCCGCTGTCTCTGAAGAAATCGCCCTCGCCGTTCAACGCCACGGGCAACAGTCCTCCATCTCCGGCGCCTCTGTCGAGGAGAAGAGCAACGGTGGTGAGTGTGACGACAACGGAGGCAATCGCGGCGGCGATGCGGTGGTTGAGGATCTGTTAAATTTGTTGTACTTTGGGTCGCTGTTCGATGTGAAGCCGGAGAGCGACTTCACTGCGGCGATGTTGACGCGAACCCACGAGAGAGGATGCTGCTTAACTTATGATTACGTAACCGATGATGCCACGGATCTGCTGGATGAGACGGATTTGGACTTGATTGCGATGCTCGGCGGGTTATTGATTTCGCGGCCGGTTGATTCTAGATTGTCTCACAAGAACACTTTGCAGCGCTGCATTGACCAGGCCAAGCTGTGGCTTGCTAATTCTGACCAGCCAATTGAGCCTAGTGCTAGAATCTCATGTAATTGCTTTAGTTTTAGTTTTTTTTTTCCTCTTTGAAAAGATTTCCGTTTGTGAAGTTACTGTGTGAATTTTTGTAGTGTGTTCTGATGCGGAGTTTTCTGAAATTTGCAGATGTTGGATTGAGGGAAAAGCTAAACAAAATTATGGCTTCTGATTACTTCACCACTACACCAGAGATCAAAGCTCCTGTTGAAATGGCCGCCGCTGCTGCTTCCAATTATGTGCCTTTTCAGGTGCCAGTTCATGGGTTGCCAGTCCATGGGGTGCCGGTGCAGGTAGAAGGTTCCATTGCCGAACACCAGCACGAGGTATAGCTTGTTTTATCATTTTATTTGAAGTCAAAGATGTTTCTTTTTGCCTGCTAGCTATTTATGTTTGCTTTTTATGCACTTAATTTGCATTTTGTTTATGAACTTGTGTTTACTAATGCACCAAGCAATTATAGATTAGATTGTCATCTTTTGGTTCTTTTTTGTTTCTAAGGTTTTAGTTTGTTTTTCTCCTGCCAAATCAATAGCTTACAAAAGTTGTAGAAACCGTAAAAGCCATTTGTCTTAATGGGCAAGCTTTAGTTGAATATGGTTTACTATGGTAAAAAGTGAAAGGAAAGCCCTTTAGGTTTTTTACGCTTGTTTCAGTAGAGTGGAGTTGGATATGATCTTGATGGTTGATTTGGCACCACTAGGCTTTAAGTTTGAGTCTTTATTTTGATGACTTTATAGCTCATGACCAATAGTGTGGCTTAGACTCTGTGGGAATGCCTTTTCCCTTTCCTTTAACTTTTGGTTACGTATTTGAAATCTGGTGCTTGAATTATCATTAAAATTGATGGTACATTTTATGTGCTTCATGTATACTCATTAGACAACCTTACAACTTTGCACAGTGGAAACGGTGGATCTCCTACCTAATTCTCCTAAGTAGCAAGAAAGAGTCAAAATTTTGCTGGTCGTCAATGGTAATGCTTGGAAGACATTAATGGTTAGGGCACATTAGGATATAGATTTAGCTATTTGTGTGTGGACCAAATTGGAGAAGTATAGGGTGTCGATACTTATTAGGTCTGTTCGCTATAGAATAGAGAATTTATAAGGACACTATATAAAACAAAATGGTGATTGTGACAAGAGATCCTTTTAGTTGAATGGCAGTAGATCTTAGCAGGACATCCTCTATTCATATGATTCTTCGGTGAAAATGTTCATTGCCATTCCTTCCTTCAAAATTGGCTCCTCATTTACCCATTAAACTTGTTCGTCTTAGTAACTTTGTTGTCATTGACTGACATCATTGGCATAGTTACTCGTCCAGCATTCTCTAACTGTTGTTATCTGGATAAATGGATTGAAAAAAGTGCTCGAACACTTTATTGTTGTATATCTGGTTGGTTCATGTCATTAAAAAGCTTAATTGAGACAAAGCTGCTGTGTTTTCATAAGACATGGCTGCATTCCATCTTCGATGAAGTTTTAGCACAACTTGAAAATTGAGATTTAAAATGCCTAATGGAACATGCATCACTTTCATAAGAGGTTACTAATGCCTTGTTGTAAAGACTGAAGGCATAGCAGATATGTTTTCTTTTTCTGTTGTAGTCCCAATGGAACATTTCTGGTGACAATTTCTTACATGCTAAGGAGGGAATCTTGGCTGGGTGGATACTCTCAATTGTGCATTTTGGTAAAATTTGGGCTAAAAAATTGGGATTCAGTTCTGTAGATGTTTGAGATTATAAATTTAAAACTACCTGTTGGACTTTTGGAGCATGTTTATGTCTTTAATAATACACCCCTCTTCCTAATTAACTCTTGGCATTTAGCTGGGTTTCAAACTAGAACACATCCAGAAAATATATGTGCTGACAAAGTTTAAAAGTACAAGTGCATGTCCAATTAACTAGAGGTCCACTCAACACAGAATCTGAAGTTTTTTCTTGATTAAGAAAGGACAAATGAGGGCTGCCTCCCCCTCCCATTCTCCTCCCTGCTTGCAGCTTTTGCAGAAGTTGATTTTTATTTGAACCATTTTTTTGTGAATTCTTTCTGTTTCCGCACATTGTAAGTAGGTCTATCCATTTGTGATCCTTTTGTTTAGTTTCTGCTATGTGAAAACCTTAGTCTTTAATTTCATTCGGTTATTTTTAATTGCTTTTAGAAAATTACCTCTCCTTATTGTGCCTTAGATTAGTTTTAACTGTACAATCTATCCTTAGATATTCGTTTTTTTTTTCTTGAAAGTATTTACATTTTCATTACTTGTTAGACTAATCCTCTGCAACTGCTGTGGCGATATGTAGCTTGTTGTGTATGGTAGTACAACAAATGGATAATTCAAAAGTATAATTTCACTAATCTCTGGTTATTTTCAATGGAAGATCTCATCAGTACTTAAGTTGTCATGTAGTTTTCCTGTTGGCATACACAAATATTTGCTTAGTCTAATATGGTTTTTCTTTCTTTCGCATAGATGTTTTTGGTACTTAAAATTCCATTTTATCTGTAGGGTGATGCTGCAAGGTTCCAAGAACTTGAAATTGGTGATAATCAATCTGGCCCTGCTGAGGAACTTCATAAGGTGCTTGGACTAGGCACAAGGCCAAGTTTGATCATGTGTATCTATTTATTTGATTTGACATGGCTGGTTTCTGTCTTGCAGAATCAACTGGAGATTGAAAGTCCCTCAGAAGCTGTCTCTGGTCAAGAACAAGCCAAAACACCTGCAGCAGTGGAGCATGTTCAGAGAGAGGGAGAACCCAATGAGCAACAGTATACTTCTCGCAGGAACTATCAGAACCAAAGAGGTGGTCGTGGTAACGGTGGCCGTAGGGGTTATTCAAATGGCCGTGGGGGACGAAGTGGACTTAGGGGAGGGTTTGGCTACCAAAATGGTCGCAATTCATACTGCGATCAGCCAGGAAACTACTATCCGAGGAACTACCATAGCAATCGAGGAAGGAGCAGTAGAGGTGGTGGGCTCCCTTATAACAATAATCACGCCCCAGGTGATGTTGGGGTGGCCTCATGATTGGGTTTCTTATGGTGGACGGTAAGAAAATATTTCTTCTCTCCAATGAACTCTTTATGAGTTGGCGTCACTGTTCTTGTAATCCACCTTCTGGAAAACCATTTTTTATAGTGTCGGTCAATGAAGCATTTTGTTGGGAACTTGAAAAAGAATAGAAGGGTGAAAAAAAAGAGAAAAAAAGATAGACTTGGCTTGATTTTGGTGGCATAGTTGTGCTTATTTTAAATTCCATCAGCTAGGAAAAAGTAAGGCCATATCTTTGTGATAAAATGTTAGGACTAATAGTCTTTTTCCAGCCGTTGAATTTGCATGAAATGGAACATAGCTTATTCCTCCGTATGCAAGTTTCTTTGTTATCTACTGGTAATTAAGCTTAGTTGTGCACTTCGCGTGGCATATTGGACATACATAATGGCCACATTCGAGTCCCCCTTTCTGCCAGTCTTACCGAAAGTTACATTTGGGGATAAGACTTAATGGGTTCTTTTTAACAATAATGTTATACCAAATAATATATTATGTGGGCATATAATTTATTAACCTTTCATGTATGCTTAATGAGCTTGGAATTAGTGTTTTGCCTAGAACCAGATAAAGATGCACAGAACATAACAAAGCATCCAATATGAATGCAAGAAAAGAATACGCCGAGCTATTTTGCGGCTCTGACTTTAGCCTTTCTCTGGTTGGTTCCCCGATCCTCTGTCCCGAGACTCTGCACGCTTGATTTAGTGACCTTCAATTTTTAACAAGTTCCATTTTACACGAACTAGATGCTTGAAAACGACATCACTAGTGAAAGCGGGTAAAAAGGCACAAAAACACGCACCGACGAAAGAGTCTTTCTAGATACGGATTGTCAATTTAACAAATACACTTTGTAAAGTGAAAGTGGGGTGTCGGCTCTTCTTTTTCCCTTTCACTTTTATTTGTCAAAACATGGCCCAATTTGGTCTACCCCTAATGTGGGCATGTTATTCTAATAAACATCCTCGGAACTCGAGTCATAAGAATAATTTTTTAAAAAAATAAAAATAAGATTACGTACCAATCGCCCTTGCTCAAATTCTACTCATCCTTTTTCTATTCTCGTAGCAAAAAAAGAAAAAAGGGGGCAGTGTGACAACTTCTCCGTGAACAATTCGAAACGGAAGTCTCGTTTCTCTTTTTTGATCAATGATGTCTAGTTTTCCTGGACGAATACGAGTGTAAGGACTCACTCAAAGCGCAAAAAGGTGGGGGGGGGGTGATGTAATGCTTTGGGTAGTGAACTCCAGTTAATTCATCGCGAGGATGGGATGCGACACTGAAAAGGCAGGATGCTAAGAATTTAGGACCACAAGTATGGTTTCCCTTGCGCATATGAGCATCTCTTAGGAGACCAGTTTTTTACTCGTGTTTTTCAATGGCACGTCCCTTCCTGGGCCTCTAACAACTAGATTTGCATGAGGTGCCAGGATTCCAATTCTTTTTACGCCGGTCCAGAAACCATAATAGGAATTGCCAAAAATGTGCAAGTGGGGATCGCGACACTCTAACAAAACTGATATTCTACCACTTTGAAAATGGATTTTGATCCTTTGGTCATTGTTGGTGAGGGATGCTTACCCCAAGGACAAAAATACAATTCAGCCAACTACAAAGTGCATGCATACTCTTTTATTCCGGAAAGAAAAAGGGTGGTTCCGCCGAAACCAGCTGGAAGGATGCATAAAAAATTGAACAAGACAAGAAAAGAGATTGAATGGTAATTTCATAAATTATAAAGCAGTGGCTGGTTTATCTAAGTCTCTGTTCATCTTTTCATCAGCTACTTTTAAGTATATGTATCAACAAATAACGGGCTCCAAAAATTTAACCAAACAACTTAATATGCCGCCGTTTGAAGCTAAATAGCAACATTGGGTGAGAAATGCAAGAACAAACACCCCATTTATATACATTCGAACCGTTCAAACAAATAATTTATATACATTCGAAATAATTCATCCACATATAACGAATAACTGAGAGCAAAAATATACAAACGGGTCTGAGTCCAATTCGTAGGCAACAAAATATAAGTCGAATTCATTGCGTTGTGTGCCTAAATCACAGCAGCCTTAAGCTGTCGACCACCAGGTCCATCTTTGTCAGAGCAACATTACGCAGATACAGGTTAAAGAGGCATGAGAAAGAATAAATTTTTTTTAGTAATTTTAATTGATTATTTTTTTAAAAAAATAAAAAAAAGTACTTTTATGATTGGTTACTTTATTTATTTTTTATAGCTCTTTAAACTTAAGCTAAATAGTTTTTCTTTATTTTTTTATTTTTATAGGGGGTGGATGCGTTAAGAATTGCGCCGGTATCAAGTTGCTGGACCTGTTTTAATTGCGTATGTAGCAATACAATGAGAGGTACACAGTCCACTCACTCATATATTTTTTATTTTTTTAATTTAATAATATTTTGCAAATTATACTTGCATCATCTTGTATTACTCTTATTACATCGTTATTAATTTTTTTTAAAATATTTTATCGCAGTATTTTAATTTATTGGTGGTATAATTATAGTAAATCATTGTGAGGTTATAATTATAAAAAGCATTACAATTATAAAAACTATAAATATATAATTGATAGCAACCTTATATGTGTATGGCTACCTGTTACGAAACCCTTTAATTATAGGAAAACTGTCGGGGGACAAGTGCAGGTGGGGTAGCGGGTTCCATGGTTTTTTTTTTTTTTTTCGTTTTAAAAAATATATATATATGATGTGCATATTGTTAAGATATAATGCGTAAACAAATAAGGTAAAGTGTACGTACAATTATTAAAAAGTATTATATGTGTAAAATTAATATACATTTGTATATATACCTTTTAGTTGTATATACGTCGTATCTTTTTTTTTTTTTGTGTACAAAATATAGAACAAAATTCTTACGAAGAACTCACATTCCTTTTATACTCCAACTACAAAATTCTGTACCCGTAAGGGTCCTGTAGCCGTGTCCTTAATTATAATGCTCAAGTTCCTTCCAAGCTGGCTCCAACGGTTCACATAGTCGTGTGTCACTTTCAAGAACCTTATTCTCTATAAACATTTCTGTAGGTTTGCCACCATCTTTCAACCTATATAAACCTCTCTGGCCGAGCCATTACCTCAAGCCAAACTCCTTTAAAGCTTTCGATAACAAAAGGATTATTTCAGCAACTATACATCTGCTATCTATGGATTTCAGCTGGCCAGTTTCACAACGAGGAAGAAAAACATCAGGAGCAAGCTGGTTTAATCGTGGGTTCTCCTTTGGATTTTCAAGCAAGAAGCCATCTGGGGTCATCGTGGAAATACACTCTGCAGCCCAATGGCAAGCCTACATGGATGCTTCCAAAGAAAATAACAAACTGGTAAAATTAACTCGTTAATAATCAATAGCTATTCCTACATAATTTTGTGCTCGATGCTTATCAACATGCTTATGCATTAATTAATTTGGTTTTTGGTTTTGGTACTAAAAGTTGGTGATTGAATTCACGGCCAATTGGTGCGGGCCTTGCCGATTTGTTGAGCCAATCATGAAAGAGCTCGCGGCTACATACACAGACGTTGATTTCATCAAGATTGACGTTGATGAGATGGCGGTAATGCCCCCTTTTCCTTCTTGGTTGCTATAGATGATGATCTCGTATTTTCTTCTTTAATTTCCCTGGACGATGAGAGAATCTGAATATTGTGCGATATTAAAACAGAGGGTGGCTCAGCAATTTGACGTGCAAATAGTGCCGACATTTTCGCTCCTGAGGAAAGGGAAAGAGGTTGATAAGGTGACTGGTGTCAAGAAGAATGAACTGCAGAACAAAATTGAGATACAGAGGATATATGCATCACAGCATATCCACGAATTTTAATGTTGCAGACATTTCAATTTACGAAATTTTTATGCTGTAACATCTGAAAAAGGATCACACATGGGTGTGTTAAGTAATGTCTTAAAATAAACTTGTACGAAGCTTTGTAAGGATTATAAGAAGCAGAGCGAAATAAAGTAGAAGGGTTAATTAAGGGAAGATAACTGGGTT
Source organism: Bruguiera gymnorhiza (assembly GCA_020883675.1). Taxonomy (NCBI): domain Eukaryota; kingdom Viridiplantae; phylum Streptophyta; class Magnoliopsida; order Malpighiales; family Rhizophoraceae; genus Bruguiera; species Bruguiera gymnorhiza. The sequence goes on from JAIRCJ010000180.1 coordinate 826,676, forward strand.
CAAGTGAGTGTATTGTATGATCGTTGGGTGAGACTCGTTTGCATACAATCATTTCTGCAATAATATTATCTTTTTTTTTTTAAATTTATTTATCAAGACCCCTTATGTTTTTCTCTCTGTCTCTCCCATCGTTTAAAAAGGTAATGTCAAACAATGTTGGAATGGAAAATTGTATTTTTAACTCCTCACAAGGAAATAGCAGGAGGAAGTGGACTGGACGCGTCACATAGCATGGAAACTAAAACTTAAATTACAAACTTGAGAAATTTAACATATTAACAAAAACTGGAATTAAGTAGCCCTTTGGTTCATAGTTTAGAATCAAAATTAAAATTATAATCAAAATTAAAGAGAATTAGAAACAAAATAGTAAATTTTATTATATGTTTGGTTTACTCTTGGAAATAATTTTTTTTCTCAAATTTAAAATCAAAATTAAAATAAAAAATTATGATAAAAAGATAAATATTAATAATATAATTAAAATATATTTAATTACTAAAAAATATAAATATAATTTATATTAAAAAATTTATCTAGTAATAATGATATTTATAATAATATTAATTTAAATTAATAAATTATTATAACATGTTTAATAACAACAAACATATAAATAAAAATTATATTGATGAATTTGTTTAATAATAAGAATATTTATCATAATAATAATTTAAATTAATAATAATAATAAATATAAACATTAAAAATAGATATATTAATATAAAAAATTTATAGTAAAAAATAAATAAATAATTAATAATTAAAATATTTTATAATTTTTTCTCATTATAATATTATCATAATAATAATTATTATTTTATATGACATCACTTATATATATACAAACATTTATTAATATTTTTATAAAAAATAAATATATTATAATAATATAATTAATAATTATTATTACTATCATAATTTAAAAATATTTTATGTTATTATAATAAAAATATTTATTATTATTATTTATAATATTTTAATTATAAAATATATTTATCATATATATATCTTTTGAAAAAATAAAAATAAAATGAAAATAAAACTAACTAAGAAAATAAGGAAATAATAATTTTTACCCATAAACTAATCTTATTTTTATAAATAAAAATAAAAATAATTTTTTTAATTAAATGATAAAAATAAAAATTATTTATTCTCATTTTTATTTTTTTTTAATAAAATTACCCTCAAACAGATATCTCCTGAAAAAAAGAAAAATCAGGATTGAATTCAAGTTTAATTACATCTCTTCCCGAAGGTTCTGTTCACACGTATCATCCTTCCTAGCAAGCCCTCAAAAATAGTAGCCAAGCTGCTGAAATTAGCACAGTGGTACCTAAGTTTATAGTTTCTACACGATTACAAATTGCAACTGTAACTTTTCTCTAAAATTCTTTAATCACATCATCTCATCAGCTTACCAGAATTTTGAATCTAAATGAAGGATACAAATTTCCTGATGTGAAAAGTCGTAGTTCCTACAGATGTTAAAGCCTTTGTTTCCGAGACATGAAAAGAGGACGTCTTAATGCACTAGACGCCCCAGTACCAAGTTCAATGGAAGGATCAAACTTGAATTAATCAGGACGAAGACATCCTCGCATTGAGTCAAGAAAATTATGTACAAGAGCAAATGCCTGAAAGTAAATTGAAACCCAATCAATGCAGTGAATGTTTTCGTGCCCCGACAAACCTAAACCAAAAATTTTCTCTCCCCCAAGTAAAGAGCAGCGGAACGAATTACAAGGCGAGAAATCAACTTGCCATAGCCAGGATGCCAATGCTTCTGGGTCCCGCTGGACTGGGAATATTGCTAGCAGATAATCAAATTTTACTGCTTACTATGCACAATTGCCCTGTAAAACAGGACATATTTACATTCAGCTAACTTACATTGACAATCAGTGTTGGCGAATGAATGTAATCCCGAGTTCAAGATGAGCCAGGCACCCTTTTCGGATCAGATTTCTGCTCTGACGAGAGCCTTGATGGAAATGTGATATCAAACTTGATTCTGGGGTTTCCTTGCTTGGTTGGCTCCTTGGATATGGGCATTCCTTCATTTGAGTCCACGATCTCATGTCCAGGTTTAATGATATCTGTTACCTCGATTTCCAGGTTTCTTCCGGCTAGAGTCGTCAATTCGATGTTCTTCCCTGTGAGAGCCTCCACTAGTGTGATTTTCTGATGGAGAGACCAAGGTCATCTCCATCCCTCTTGAAAATAGCATGAGGCTTCTCATCCACCGCAACAATAAAGATCAGCCGCAACGAGACTGGGTTCCTGGTTGCCTTTCTCAGGAAAAGTGATCTTCGTGCCCTGCTTACGATCAGCTTTGATATCGGTTTCAATACTTCCTCAAAAGTCTTTGGCTTACTGCAAGAGAATTATCACTTTCACATGAAACCAAAGAAAAACATAAGAAACCGACTATACAGAACTCACTTGCAATCAAACGCAATAAAGAAATGTCATTCCTATTCAGTTCCATCACACCCTCAAATTCTTCCGGAGAAGACATCGAACTGCTCGATAAAGTTCAAAAATTATCTAGCGCATTTATATTTGTCTATGGCTGCAACATGATCCAAGCTTCATCAAACACACCATATCAACTAGAATCATAGTTTACTTCAGGTCGTTTTCAATCATTACTCAACGTCAGCTATATTAGCAGGACCACAACAGCAGCGCTTCCTTGCAGCAATTTTCCATGTTATCGGCCAGCTCATGATCGACCTTGTTGTACAAAAAAACTCCTAAACCAAGACGGGCGCACGAAGTCTAATGATTTAATTATTCAGCACATATATCCTTTCTATATAGATTAAACATATTTGGTAATACATAAGGCCAGAAACAAAATTGGCTAATCAACAATTTCTTGCATTAACATTTTGTAGTTGCATCAAAACATATCAATGTTGACTAATCCGACTAACATTGTACTTTGTAAAATGAAATGGTAAACATAATTCTTCTTTGTCCCGAAATTCATGTAAGAACCATAACTCACATATCACTGCAATGCTTGTTTCAAATAACAATGGGTTTTGACCATTTCTCTACCCTCGATCGGTGGTTCATGTTCGCCTTCTTTAATCCTCTTCCGTAGCCTTCCTCTTCACTCTCAGCATCTTACAGTAATCAATACCCATTTCTTATTTACTCCAAAATTTCCTCTTTTGGGTTCCTTTTTCTCAAGGAATTTGAGAGAATTGAGTTGGATTGCTCAGTGCAAATGAGAAAAGGACGCAGACAAGTCTACCGGCGAGTCGGCCGTTGTGAAGCTAAGCCAGCTATGCCAATTAAGCCAAGCGAATCGACTTAGTGGTGGCGACACCGCGTCGTCCGATGGGGATGGTTGGATATTTTAAACGGGAAGGTTCTGTCACAGCCGTGATAAACAGAAGAAAAAAAAAAAATCGAAACTCTCAAGCACACAATCGGGTAAGGTTCCTGTGAAAGACTTGAACCTAATATAATCGGTAAATAAATGGTTAAATAATAAAGTCAAATAAGAAGAGATTATGGTGAATGTGGTGGCAAATGGCAATGCCATATAATCTCTTGAAAATGTCATTTGATTGCATTTGCATTGACTTCTCTAAAATTTTTAAATAGAAAGTATATTAATGATTTTTTAGAGGTCTTGTATATAAATTTTAAAGGAGATGTATATAAAAACAAGAGAGTGACTTTTGTGTAACTACGAACCAAGGATCCAATAACTTTTTTGATAAATAAATAAAAAATAGATAAATATTAATCATTTAGTTACCCTTCTTCCAAACCCTTCAAAGTTTTCTTGCTGTAGTCAAGATAGAAAAATTACTTGTAAGTTGTAAATGATGGTTTAGTTAAGGGTTTGTTTCTCGTTGCCTGTTGAGCAATGGCTGTCTTTGTTTTTGTTTTTGCTTTTTTTTTTTTTTTCTTATTTTGCAAAAGTTTTTGTCAAAGGCCGCACATAAAATAAAGCAACATTTATGACTGAACCTAAAAAGTTAGGAAGATACATATAAATGGATATGTGAATAAATATGAGTTTATAAACATATAATTATAATTATCAATTATAACTAATAAATTTTTATATACATAATAATTAAAATTAAATAATAATAATAATAATTTATATTTATCTTCTAAAAACTTTGATTGAACTCCTTTGAGAGTAATGTGATAACCATTGTAAGACAGAATCATTGTAAATAAGTACAATAAAACGATTTGACCACTTTTTGGAGGGGGTGGTCCAGGACTTTGAAGATGTAATTTCAAGGTCATCGCAATATAATAAATTTATTGTTCTTTCAATATAAATGCTAATATCTCCTTTGTTTTCTAGCTTTTCTACTTCGGATTACTGATACTAATCCCATTTTCCTCCTAAGCATAAAGTTTCCATGGAAAACCCACTGCTTCATGTTTTTGCTTGGCAGATTATGTGATGCAAATATAAGTTTCAATGCAAAGTTTTGAACTTTTTATTGATCTATGCAATCGAACCAAAACCCAAGTGAGAGCATAACCCGAAGAATCAGAGTTTTAAAAGCACCATAATAACCTTCCCAAGCCACCCCAGAAAAATGGCTATGGCAATGGTGCCATTGCCAAGCCCACCGCCCCAAGGCCTCCTCTCTAAGCCCACCCCCGTCACCGATAACAAGAAGAAGAACAACAACAACCACCCATTGAACCATCACGACCATCTTCTTCGTTGTTTGAATGGATGTACGGACATGTCCCATCTCAAGCAAATACATGCTCAAACTCTGCGTTCCACCTTGCCTAACCATCCAAATACCATTTTCCTCTACAGTCGTATTCTTCATTTTTCTTCTCTTTATAGTATTGACTATGCGTATAGAGTGTTTGATCGAATCGAGAACCCCAATGCATTCATGTGGAACACTCTAATTAAAGCTTGCGCACAAAGCACTGGTTGCAAAGAACAGGCCTTTTCGCTGTATAAGAAAATGCTGGAGAAAGGAAGAGTCCTGCCTGATAAATACACTTTTCCGTTCGTTTTAAAGGCTTGTGCGTATGTCTTTGCTTTGTTTGAAGGGGAACAAGCTCATGCCCAGATGTTAAAACTTGGGTTCGAATCTGATTTGTATATAAGCAACAGTTTGATTCATTTTTATGCTTCGTGTGGCGACTTGGAGAAAGCGCAGAAAGTGTTCGATAGAATGCAGGAGAGAAGTTTGGTTTCGTGGAATGCTTTGATTGATGCTTTTGTTCGGTTTGGTGAGTTTGAAAATTCGTTGAGATTGTTTGTTCAGTTGCAGGAGGTTTTTGAGCCTGATGGGTATACAATGCAGACTGTGTTGAATGCCTGTGGTAGTCTAGGTGCTTTGTCTTTGGGGATGTGGGCTCATGCTTATTTGTTGAGGAATTGTGATGGGTGCGATAATAATGTAGCCAGAGACGTTTTGGTTAACAATTGTTTAGTTGATATGTATTGCAAATGCGGTTCATTAGACATGGCTTTGCAGGTCTTTGAGAGGATGCCCCAGCGCCATATAAGTTCGTGGAATTTTTTGATTCTGGGATTGGCAATGCATGGAAAGGGTGATTTAGCACTTGAATACTTTGACCTTATGGTTGGGGTATGGAGGCTTGTGCCAAATTCCATCACATTTGTTGGTGTTTTGAGTGCATGTAGGCATAGTTGTATGGTTAGCGAGGGGTGCAAGTATTTTGATTTGATGATAAATGACTATAAGATTGAACCTCAATTAGAGCATTATGGATGCCTGGTCGATATTCTGGCTCGTGCTGGATTAATTGATGAAGCTCTGCATTTGGCCTCGAGGATGCCTATGAAACCCGATGCTGTTATATGGAGAAGTCTTCTCGATTCTTGTTGCAAAGAAAATACAAGTGTGGAGCTAAGTGAAGAAATGGCTAGGCAACTTGTTGAGTCAGGTGGGGCAGAGTGTAGCGGTGTTTATGTGCTCTTATCTAAAGTCTATGCATCAGCTAGCCAGTGGGATAATGTTGGCATGGTTAGGAAGTTGATGACTGATAATGGAGTAATAAAAGAGCCTGGCTGCAGTTCAATAGAAATAGATGGTGTCACCCATGAACTTTTTGCTGGGGACACATCTCATCCTCAAACTAAAGAAATATATCAATTTCTGAATGAGATTGAAGAAAGGCTAGAGTCAGCAGGGTATTCACCTGATGATTCCCAGGCTCCTATGGTTGTTGAAATGAATGACAGCAAACAACAATCTCTTAGGTTGCACAGTGAAAGGCTTGCAATTGCGCTGGGGCTTTTAAGCTTGAAACCAGGAACACCAATCCGCATTTTCAAGAATCTCCGGGTCTGCGAAGACTGCCACTTAGTCACCAAGTTGATCTCGAAAATATTTAATGTGGAGATCATTGTCCGAGACCGTGCTCGATTCCATCACTTCAGGGACGGCTCTTGTTCATGCATGGATTATTGGTGATGTCTATTGTAAGTTTTATTAGCTCATGTTAGATAAATTCAAGCCCATTTTTAGAAATCTGTACGATATATTTGTACATTGTTGTACTATAGCTTTATAACTTTCTTGTAACTAATTTAGTTTAGTACCTGATGGTCGTTTCAATTTGGTTCGTCTAGTTATTATTTCAGAACTGCACATTTCATTATCGTTCTTTGCCTACTGCCTGTTTCTTGAAAGTAATTAACTTATCCAACTAATTTGTATATATATATATAATTTTTGAACTGGCTGGTCAATGTGTATAAAAAATAAGGGGTCGTGTACCTTAGCCCGGAGAAAACATTAAATTGCTGATATCTGGCCGTGGGGCAATTGGCAATGCCGATCTGCTTTTCCGGCCTGTCCTTGTGGTTAAAACTTAAGAGCGATATCTTAATCAAAGGAATATTATCTAATAAAATGAACCTTCAATTAAAACTGGCTCGCGGCAGCACACGCTTCCCTTTCTTTCGGCTTTCAGTAAGTTCAAGGTGTTGCAATGGATTGAATTCAATCCATTTCAGTAAAATATTGTACAGTATATGGGCCTCATTCTCTTTTCCATCCTTTGAATTTTTGTTCGCCATCCTATTTTTCGTTTTGAGCTCACTGTAAATTTGACAGTGTTCTAAGTGTAAATTCACACTATACTACCATAATTGTTAAATACATATTTAAAATTTATTAGTAAAAATAATATATCAAAATTTAAAATTATGTAATTAATAATTATAATAATAATAAATATATAACCATATCTAGAAGGCATCCTCTTAATTGCATCTATCTAACATTTCGGTGTTCAGAAATTATACAGGCGGAAGGGAACCATGCAATAAAAGACCTGCAGTTCTGTGCATTTGATTGAAAATGGTGCCGTGATTGGGGAACCTAATACCCTAGATGAAGCTAATAATTTTACTTGGCCCCCTCATCCAGTTGGCTATTTGCTCTGATGTTCGCGAGCACCAACTCATCGGCATTTCAATCTGACGGTGTAAATTAAAGTATAACGCATCAAATGTATTCGTGGCATCAACAAACTTACAAACACTTATACATACGTTTGTACATTTTTAAGTCCTCGACACCCTTATAGGCAATGCAAAATTTCAGGCAACCCTCGTAGATTGACCATGCAAAGTAACAGAACAGAACATGACAGCTATATTATTTGACCATTTTACCACAGTCACAGGGCTATCAAACCATCCGTTTTCCATAATGAAGAAAAGGTGCGAAATTTAAAACAAAATAGATCAACCAATCTATGAAAAAATGATCTTAAACACTAATCTTCCAAGAAGGAATAACATTCTACTGCGTTATTGGCAAGGGGGTATGAGGAAACATCACTGCGTTCACATTCTGTTGCTGCAAGAAGAATTTGGCTTCAAGCCATCAATCCATTTACCGTGTTCAGTTTACCATCATACAATACCATGGTACAAACAATGAGAAGTCCCAAAAAGATCAACTCTCCAGATGCTTTCAACTCACATATGTACATAAGCAGGCAGATATTCTATCCATTGCATGTCATGATGCGATTCCTTGTTTTGTAAAATCTCTCGCAACTGATACAACCAGATAAATAGAGAGTACAAGAGGAACGAGGGTTAAGAATCCAATGCCAGTGAAGCAGAGCAAGTAATTAATTAGATGCATTCAAAGAGAAGGAAAAAACAAAAAAAAAAGATCAAAGGTTGCAACTAAATAATATAGTCATCACATCAGGTATTGATTGGTACAGCTTTCTCCTATACCTTGTTTCTAACCCAGAAGATTTACTACCCAAGGCTGTGCCTTCATCAAATTGTTCAAACAGGAAAAGATGAAAATATCAAATTTATCAGCATTTAGAGACTGAAGGGCTAGCCTTTAGTGTAATGATAAAGTTAATTCATCCGGAAACAGCTCCTTGGTGAAAAAAAAAAAACGTAAGGTTATAGAGCAAAATAAAACAGCGACCCAAGCATCTAAAAGCTAGATGTGGTTTCAAGTCAGTACTCGGTATACCAATATTATCCGCAATTATTGACAAACAGAATAGGCAAAGAGGAAAACAGAATCCAATAACCATTGGAAGCATTTGAACATCCCCAGAAAACTTTAAAAGAATGCCCTCATTTTCATTTGGAGACAACCTATTGGGTTACAATTAGAGAAACATAACATCAATCAAGATGTAAGCTAGCAGAGATCACTTCCAGAATGGCATGCATTAGTCACACCATAGAAATGAATGCAAAAAAGGCTCACCTTTGGACGATGACTGAACTACAACGACATGCATATCCGCATTGTTTGGAGGTAGCTGCAACCGAAGTGGATAAAGCTTTCCATTCAAAGGACTGCGGCTACACACAACAATGTCTTCAAGACCCGTGTCTTCCTTCAACTTTTGAGTCAATTCATCAACCCCCTTTCCCTTGAAAGTCAACGCATAACCCACCGTCGCATCATCATCAATCTCACCACTCTCGTCGGCCACGTGATAGTATATGGTCCTCCCGTCCGATTTGGGCGGCGAACCCACCATCGAATCAGATGACTGGACAACATCGGACAGAGTAACAGAAAGAAAAAAAAAAAACCACAAGTCAAATATTGAACTTTTACATGTTATGTGAAGATGTTACCGACCGGGAGGGTGATTAAAGAATCGATATTCAAACCTCTTGTCTAGAAAAATTGGCGGATCTAGCCGAGACAGAGGATGGAGAACTGGACCCGAAATCCAAAGAATCCGAATGAGAAACGGGCGGAACCGGATTGTCTTGATGACCAGGAGACCGAACTTCAATCTCCAAAATATCAACGTCCCACAGGACCCAATCCTGAGTAGCAGTCCTATGAGGGATATCGTGAGTCACCGAGTTTCTCCAAGGTGGCAACCCACCATTGGCCCTCAAGAAGTTTCCATATCGAGTCTTAAGTTTGACCTGAGTCCCTTCTCTAATGGGATCCCACTCGATCGACGAGTCGAGCCTCCTCGGCAGAGTCTGAACCACCTTCCGACCAGTCACGCCCAGAAGAAAAGGCTGGTTCGATGCCGTCAAGTACTTGCCGTAGCAGGATCTAAGCCGGATTATGGATTCGGAACCCGGAGCAAACTCGACGGTCCATCTCGCGTTCTTCGAGGAGCCGTTCCGATCCTGGGTGACGGTTTCCTCGTCCTCCTCCGCCAGAAGGTACTTGTCGTGGTGGCTACGGAGGCGCACCACCTTGGCGTTGCGGAAGAGCTCCATGCCCAGCCGAGGTCGGTGGTAGTTCGTCTGGGAATGAAACGCAGAGGGCAAATTGATTACTTAAAAATTTGACACTCGAATCTGAGATCAGATGCTTTGAAAGGAGTATTTACAGATAGGGGATTGGGGAAGCAAATGGGGAGAGAGGCGCCAGTGGTCAGATGGGTGCGGTGTCGGTGGGCGCCAGCCAGTCAGCAAAAGGGTGGCCGCACGCGGTGACTTGGACAAGACAATTACGCGGCCTTGATAATTGCGAACTGCTTTCGAGCTTGGTTTTAGGTTTTTTTGAGTTCTGTAATTTTCGGACAGGATTAAGAGACCATTTTGACCTCATCATAATGTAAAACCGTGTGTGCTTTGATTTAGACATTGCATAATTGAACGCAAAAATCGTCGCTTTTCTGACTAACCAATCCAAGACCCTCTAAAATTCGCAAGGTGACGAGCGAAAAAAAGTAACAAAAAACAAACATTATTAGTTATAATTCTTCTCTCATAATCCAAGTCCCACACGCAGTTTTTTTCTTTTAATTGAGAAATTCATAAAATTACCAATTATATAATAAAAATAAAATTTTTAAATTTTATAAACCCCATTTTTTCTTTTAAAATTAAAATTCTAGACTTAGTAAAATATAATTATAAATTTTTAATTACTAAAATATTTCTTATAACTTAAACTTTATTGTATTTAGCCAAGAACTCACTTTAGAATTGATTTCCTTTGCATTCAATTTTGGCCATCATGCGGTAAGTTGGTAACATATAAGAACGTCACGTAACTAAAGTTTTTTCTATAGGGTCTGAATCTAAATTCTTTTCTTAAAACTCAGTGGGTCATTACTGTTGATTTTCACATTTCTAAAAATTTCACACTCATTTAACAAATGTATGAATATAATACTTCTAAAAATAAATATATAGGATCTTAACCGATGAAGTTTTTCTTTGGAACATAATAATAATATTTCGTGATTTCATACATATAATTTAGTAGTATCGTGGAAGCTTGGTGGTTAGTTTTGGTGATTTTCCCATACTGCCTCAGGTTCCAATCCTTTGGACGTATTCTCCCACTTTAAAAATATAGGGCCAATAATTGAGGTAACTTTAGTAATTATTGTAGTTAAATGTAGAAGAGAGGAAGTATAAATTATTATTATTTAGATAATAAATTTTTTTACAAAAAAATTAAGTCAAAATAAATGATTTTACTTTGATTTTAAAAGAGTAATAGATTAATATTTTTATAATATTTTTAATATTAAAAATAATTTTTTGATAAAAAAAAAAAGAGAGAAGAAGAAGAAGAAGAAGAAGAAGAAGAAGAAGAAGAATCCGAATCAAATTGACATTAGACTGAAGTCATCTACCCTAGATGTACTGCATCAGAGATTTGAACGATGAAGTTTCTAGGCAGAGGCCGCCGGCGAGAGCGAGAAAGATCAATTGCGTGTTTGTCTAATATAACGTCTGACCAATGACACAATCCGCTCTTATAACATGACAATCCGCCTATACTCCCAATTATTTTCCTAATTGAACGAGTATTGTTATTCCTCAAAAGATGCCATTTTTCTTCTTAAAATCAAGTTCACCTCAAGAGAGGAAAAGTATTTAGAAACTCTGTTGTTATATCTAGCATACCATTTAGTGTCATGTAATTTAATTGAGACAGCAATATTTGTATAAAGCTAAAAGAATTATAATTTATTTTTTGTCAGATTTATGACTAGATGATTGACTAAATTTGTTTATCAAACATATGCATGCCCGTATAATTTTATGTGGGTTTTTTTTTTTTTCCTTTATAAAGCAGAATTATGTAACCAGCTATATATATATAGCTGGAGATCAAATTAATACTCCTCTATTAGGTAGCCCAACAAAAGCAAAGACAACATTCTCGACAAAGACGTATGTCAGCCTATGAAATGCCACTCGAGAAAGAAAAATTCAGTGCAACTATTTAACTTTATCTTTGAAACCACAATAGTTGAAAAAGAAAAAGAAAAAAGACCAGAGACAGGATCTAATGCAAGAGGGTAGGTAAGCGCAATGCTGAAATAGAGATTCGAAGTATATTGCAGTGGAGTGTGATACTCTTTTATATTAAGTTTGTTCGCCCTTTCCTTCTATTGAACCCCGAAAGAAGAACAGATGAAAAAGACTAATCTATTTCTAAAGTACGATGAAACTTTGCCCAGATACTTATGCGGCATAGTTATCCCACTCTCCATTCAAAAAAACGCCATGAAGACTACACAATTTAACTAGATACGAATAAAATATTCCTGTTGTTACTGTTGTTGTGGTTTCAGGATTGGTAAAACATTACAGGGACTATTGTCCCTTTTTCATTTGGGTGTTGTTACTGTTGTTGAAGTCTTTCTTCCAGTGTGTGCCTACACAGTTACACCTAAAACATGCCCCATGTTTCCTTGATAAATTTCATTCGCGGTCATCCGAAGCTTTTGCCTACAGCATAGCTCTTTTGAGCATTACATGACACCAATCCTAAAGTTTCAGATAATGTCCCCTGCGACTTTTAGAATTTTTTACGAGAATCTTCGTGTGATCTCGGTGTAAACATAAGAATAATCTTCTATATATTTCATTTGGCTCTTTCTGTACTTAATTCTACAGTATGAGAACTTGAGACTTTTTTTTTTTTTTTCTAGAGATGTCGTAAGCATGTTTTATGAGATCACTATAGCATGATGCTACAAAATTTAGCTCCTTCACTCCAAGATTGTAATTCCTCCAAATTAATACAATATCGTGTTCAGCCTATATTTGTATTTGCCTAAAAAAATCAATATAAATTTCTAAATAAATTTTCTTTTCCGGTAGGACCTAATTACTAAATGATCTACTGCCAAATTAACAATCATTTATGATTTAACCAGGAAATAGACACCACATACCTTATTGGGGGAGGACAATTTTGGAGACCAAGTCCACCTCGAAGTCCTCGCCAACGGCACAATGGAAACCGGCGACTCAGTTTCTGACCGGGAATCGTAAACTGCTCCAAGAACCTCATCAGAAACCGAAGAAAAGCTCGACATAGAAGTCAAGTAATACTCCAACGACTCCGGCGGTGGCGGAGCTTCCACCGCCTCCACGTCCCAAAGAATCCAACTTTGCGTTGAACCGGTCAGAGGGTCGTCGTGGGTGACGGAGTTTCTCCACGGCGGCGGCCCTCCGTTGGCCCGCAAGAACCTCCCGCACCAGCTCTTCAGCCGGACCTGAAACCCGTCTCTCACCGGCTCCCACTCCAGCCTCAAGTCCCCGGTGCTTTCCGGCGCCGTTTGGATTATCTTTTTCCCTGTCATGCCCCAAAGAAAAGGCAAATCGGAGGCCGTGAGGTAGCTGCCATGGCAGCTCTTGAGAATGACGACGTGGTCATTTCCTTCGACTAGCTCGACGAACCACACGGCCTTGCGTGACGACTTGCCGTTCCGGCTTTGACGGACAGTTTCTCCATCGTCTTCGGCGATTAAATACTTATCAAGGTGGCTCCGGAGCTTCACCACCTTGGTTTTGGTGAATACCTCCATGGATCAAGCTCCGAATTAATTAACAACTTGAAAAAGGTTAATGAAAATGGATTTATTGGTCGAGAGAGCTAGAGACAGAGTGCTTAAATACAAAGCGAAACGCCCCCGGGCTAGTTTGGGATAGGAAAAGTAGTGAGAAATTATCACCCAACTGAAAAAATAAATTAGTTTACATTAGAATAAATAAAATATGCGTACAAAATAAAATAAAATAGATATTCAATTCGATTCAGTTAATTATACTTTTATAAGATAAAAAATTATTATCAAATTAAAAAAAAGATAATTTATATTAATCCAATTAGTTAATTATAAAATTGAGTACAATTAGTGACAATTTTGATTCCATTCGGTGTGCTAACCAAAAATTTCTGTTTCTTAAACACTCCTATTGCGTAGCATGCAAGATTGGAAAAACAGAGAACAGAAGGGCGGAGGAGCCTGGGACGAAGTTCCCTATGAAGACTTTCTTAAAGTCTTCGGGGCTTCCTGAATTATTTTGGCGACGAGCATTGAAGGTTTTAGGATACGCCCAGCGTAATTCACGCAAAACGAAGTAAACGAGAACCCCAACAACGCGACAAAATAAATATATAAATAAAAGAGGTAGTCTTGTGAGAAGCTCTCCAAACTAGCTTTATTGTCCCCAAAAAAAAAAAGAAAAAATTAAAAAACGATTTGTACATAATATGAGTGGACTGGGATTTCATAGAGTATTTCAGAAGGAATGAATTGCTGTCTTTAATAGTTGGAATAATGAAAGGCGAATCAAATTTAGAACACTAGGTATGCTTTGTTTTTAAAATGCTTAATATGATTGACGAATATAAGAAACCTACAACTTTAATTTTACAAAAAATTTTGATTTGATTCATTCAACATTTGAATTAAATTAGTTTAATTTTAAATATAAATTCAAAAAAAGTAATGCAATTTAGTTAAAATAAAAAAATAATTATATATATATATATATATTATAATTACAGAAAATTATATAAATAAGAATAACATGCCCTTTAATATAAAGAGAATCTATTAATATTACAAGAGATTTGTACATAACAAATTAATAATATAGTTTAAAAGATAATAGAAAAACAAATGAAGGGAGTTAAGAGATTGTACCTAACAAATTTTATTGTAAGAAGTATCAAATGAATGTACTTTAATATATCATGATTTGATTTGTTTGAGTGCATGGGTGGTACGCCACATTCAAGCACCACATTTCATGTTTCTGATAAATTTTTAATGGGCTACAAAAAAAAAAATTAAGTAAAATCTATTAACAAGAATACCATATCAAAAAATAAAAAAGAAACAAAGCCTAATTTCATTCTCAAACTAAAACAAAAGATATTCAATTGTGTACTCCAACTTTACATTTAGTGAATTGTATCTTCAAATTCCAAATGAGAACAAATTGGCCCAATTTTGGTCTGTTCGCATGCCTCCCATCCCAACCCCATGTCACTTAAAAATATATTTAAAATAAAAATCTGTCCACTTTGGCTCAAATCCACTCGACCGCATTTGGCATGAACAATTGTTTTTATTCAGAAATTTTAATTTCCTAATTTTATTTTGATAAAACCATAAATTTATACTTTAAGTGAAATGGGTTTGGATAAAAGAAATCAGATAGTCACTATATTTGAATTCTTACATTTGATGCTCACCCTAATAAAATTTTTTTTAATATTTAAATTTATAATAATAAAATTTTAAATTTGTTAATATTAAAATGAAAATTTTTTATACAAAAACTAAATATAAAAAATAATAAATAAATTTTAATTGTAACTCACAAATACAATATTTAATATAGTTGTGATCTATTTTTTTTAGTTATAAAAAATAAAAAAAGAATTAATTTAAGCTCTTTTGCACTTTATCCTTATATAAGGTTTTGTTTGAAAAGAGTGAAATCAATACTTCGGGTATGTTGAAATTTTGAGTATTTGTAAACTTTTTGTACGATAATGGAATAATTTTTTCTTAGTGTATAATAAATAGTATCAGACTTTCTTCGTATATGCAATAAGCTAAAACCTGATCAAGTAAACTACATCACTATTTATTCTTTTTTTTTTTTTAATTTTAGCGTCTCATATATATTCAATTACAATTTTGGTCACATCTTTTAACATTCAAATAATAATAATAATAATAATAACAATAATAATAATAAGCTTTACTTTACGAGGAGAAGTGATAAGCTACAAGGCTATGACGAAATAGAACATTGTCAGCAACAGCCACGCCCGTATCAGGAACGTGCAAGAGCGTTGAAACACGGAAAGTGCCCATGTGGGTTGCGCCCTTCCAGGGTCCTCCATTTCGAGAAACTCTAGCAATTTACAAACGCAGAGTTAGTTAGACCTTTCTTTTATCTTTTATTATTATTATTATTATTTTAGCAAGAACTTTCCTTTCAATTATACTTAAGTTCAATAAAGTATTTTCAGATATTGATTAGGAAATAGAATAATGGAGCTGACCGTCCAAAATGGGTTCAGTTTTTCTCACATTTTTAATCTTTCCTTCCAAAATTAATAATGCTTATAAGATTATGACTCTTACAATTCTCTCGTCCACTAGCCGTGTGTGTCATCTTGCGCGGATTGATACTGATATTGTCTCACAAGTCACGAATGTGAAAGCAAAGACCGATTGATGCAATAAAAGAGAAGAGCTGCCACGCGGACTGGCAAATTTAATCCTTCTCATAAGTGTCTTCACATTAAATTATAATAATTATTGGATGTTGATTTGTGTTTTTTTATTTATTATTAATTGTAATCAAAAGATTAATAATGCGAAATCAATAATTAAAATAATGTAACTTGAATGAAAAGATAAATTAAAATTAAAACTACTTATTGATGTCTTTATCTAATTAATTTTTATAAAAAAATTCATCATTTAAGTATTATTAAGTTTTAATAAATTTTTTTATGTCAAATTATAATATTAATAAATTTAAAATTTTACCTACATAATAAATTTCATCAAATATATTGTAAATTTCATTTATTTGAGAACAAAATGCAAATAAAAAATTTCAATTAAAATTAGTGAAAAAATTAAATTTAAATTAATACAAAAAATACATCAAATTATCACAAAATTATCATTTTATGTGGCATATCTATAACCATTTGATTACTTTATCATTTTATTAATTTAATAAACAACGCAGAAACTTTATCACTCAAATAGAATCGGACAAGTTTCCACTCAAAGCTAAATATTATGTTTTTCATCTCATATCTATATTCATATGTTTAACGGTGTCTTGGGGCAAGAGCCTTCTCATAATATATATATATATATATATATATATATATATATATATATATATGTATGTATTTATCATCGCATATAAAATTTAAATTGTGAATTGAAGGATAATTTTATTTTCTCAAATTTTTTTAGAGATGTATCTGCCATTAAGAGCTACATTCATTATAAATGCTGTAGGTTGGGATAATTAAACCTGGAATCTACAAAGGAATACTGACAATATTAGTTAACATAGAACGCAACGCTGGAAGAGTAAGCATTCGACCAAAAACGTGAGAATAAGAAAGAAGATTGCACGCTTAACCTTTGCGTCGTCTGATCCCTTACATCACCGCTTACTGGTCATTTTGGCATCGTTATGTAGCGCTACTCCTTATCTTAGATCAGCCGCTTTTGGGTTTCGGCATGGATGTGCGTGCCAATTGTTGTGTGCTGCAACTGCAAGCTGGTAAGTGGAGGATGGCTTAGGACTTCGGATATCCCGGTTGACCTCATGGTTGGTATGGAAACAACATGAAGACATGTCATGTATTCGTTGGAAAGCTAACGTGATCCAGTGAAACTAGTCCTTTGGAAACAAAATTACGAAGATGGGATACGACGCACATTCTTCTGTTGATACTCACCCAATAAAGAGTCTCATGTAACCACAAATGTCATTTACGTATGTAAATTTTTTGTTTGCACATATCTATGGGAGCCACAGTTTCTTTTAGGTACCATTAAGAAGTTCCTAAGGGCTTTTTTTTTTTCTTTTTAATGGACACAAGTCGTACAAAAGACTTGGCACACCGTAAGTTAGCCGAGGAACAAGAAATTTTTGGTTTGCGGGTTGGACAGTTGTCAAATAGCCCTATCAAGAAAGGCCCATTCGGATTTAAAAGACAGGGCCCATTCTTCGAGACTGAGTAAATCAGAAAGCTGTTATAATTATTGGCTTTTCACTAATGGTGTGCTGAAACAAAAAGAAGAAGACTTAGTTCATTGACAGTTGCCTTCCAATATGTACCTCTCATTTTAATAGCTAATTACAATCACATGACATTACCATGAGATGTGGTAATGTCATTGAAATATCTATATTTATTTGCATCGGTCCCTCGTAACACCTAAGTCCAATTGCTCGGAACATACTGTTTAGGTGGATCGTGGACCGCGGACCCTTTTTCTAATGATTACTAGCTTTTTTTTTTTTCTAATCTTCTTGAGACAAATTAAGTGAAAATATTTAGAGAACAAGATCACATCAACAAGAACATATAAATTAATTATGATTTTATTCGTTTTTATAAATAAATAAAATAAAGTATAAAAATTAATTTGTTACTCTTTTATATTTATTATGTTGATTCTCTTCTTTCGTTTTACCAGGGAGCCTATTATATCAGCAATTCTTTTTCCGGTTGCAATGCTCTTGTTACATTACATCAAAAAGAAAAACTGAAACTGGAGAAAAATTGACCAGAAGCCATAAGCCCCCCCCCCAATTCACAAAACCAGAAACTGAAAGTCAGGAATAAAAACCACAGCACCGACAAAGACGAAGAAGCTGGTTTGGTCTTTGAGAAACAAAAATTCAAATATCGACAAATTTTCCGTCGTCCAAAGACTTCCAATTTCCATCCGAAATAACACATCTGACTAACCAGAACGGGTCCCACCAGTCACCCGCTTGGCACGTCAAAGCTATTCGACCCGCACACCAGAAAGGAAGCGGCTCCGGATCCGCTTTAGCTCCTCCACAATCTCCTTCGAGTCCGGCCGGTCGTCCTTATCTGCCGCCACGCAGCGGAATGCCAGCTCCGCCATGGCATCAACACCGTCCATTGTCTCGCGGTCACGGGCTAAAACTGGGTCCACCACCTGACGGAGCTGGCCCATATGGATCTTGGATACCACCAAATCCGCCAGAGACATTTCCGCCTTGCCCCTACTCTGATCCACCGCTTTCAACCCGGAAATCAACTCCAGCAACACCACGCCAAAGCTGTACACGTCACTCTTCTCCGTCAACCGGAAGGACCGGTGGTAATCCGGATCCAGATACCCGGGCGTACCCTGCGGCCCGGTCCAAACGTACCCGGACAGGTCCGACGACGCTTCGGGGTAAACCAGTAGCCTGGAGAGCCCGAAATCACCGACTTTAATCCTCATATCTTTCTCAACAAAAATGTTCGCCGACGTTATATCTCTGTGAACGATGGCCGGCCGGACCGAGAAGTGCAAGTATTCAATAGCTAAAGCCGTTTGCAATGCGATTTCGAGCCTCACTCGCCACGATAAAGACCCTTTATGTGGCAACCTTTTTGGGCCATGGAGGTGGTCTGCGAGAGTGCCATTAGGAACGTAGTCGTAAACCAGAAGAAGCCCTCTCGGGTCGCTGCAGTAACCGTGAAGTTTGACGAGATTTTGGTGATTGATTGAAGATAATATCAAGATTTCGTTGCAGAACGACTTGGTAGAGAAGGCTCTGCCGTCGTGGTGGTGCTTGTTATGGAGATATTTAACAGCAACTAGTCGGCCATCCGAGAGATGGCCTACGAAAACGGACCCGAACCCGCCGTCACCGATTTTTCGCTTCGGGTCGAACCGGTTGGTGGAGGATTCGAGCTCATCGTAGGAGAAAACCGGTGGAAGGAGGCTAGCAGAGCGGTGTCTACGAAGAAATAGCGTTGTAGGGTCTTCTTCTTCGGCCAGTAATCTCAATCGCCTGGACCTGAAGATGGCTACAACTAAAAAAACGACTACCAAACACAAAACTGTGATGATTGAGCACAAAATGCCAATTGGATTATTATTGTCATGGCGAATCCACACAGGCGAGAGCCGAGTTTTGGACTGAAAACAAATGAAATGCTTATCTGGGTTGGAAGAGTTGTAGCCGCAGAAACCGCGCTCAGATTGGCACACTGTGCAGTTCGAAAAGTACGAGTCGCGAGATTCATCGTACTCGACCTGGAACCCAATTCTCAAGAAGTTGTCCAGATACCCCAACACGTCAGATTGGCATCCCTGCTCGGACAGAGGCCTGCGAGTGGATCCACAGCCATTAAGGAGCCGAGGAGGGTTCTTAATAAGCTTACACTCCCAGGGGCAATGGCTGCAGTAGGGGAGATTCGGAGGGGAACAAGAGCGAAGAACAGAGAGCCTAGAACAATAGGAATCGGAAACTCGAAACGGGGAGCCAGAGAGATCAATAGAGCGGCTAGGAATGGAGAGGGAAGAGCAATTAGTACGAACACTTGCTGTTCCGGACGGAACCTGTGGGGAGAGAAGGAGAGAAGAGGAGTTGGGCTCGAAGCGGAGGAGAGCGAAAGAGAGGTTATTAATAGAAAGGACAGAGAGAGAAGAAGCGCATTTCAGCTGAAACGAAGGGTGGCCACGTCCAGGTGAAAAAGAGAAGGGAAAAGCGGGAGTAGATGTGAAAGGAGGGCATGGAGTGGAGCGAGCAACCCCTACTACTAGAACGCTGCTACAAAGAGAAGATACGAAGAAGATGATAGCAGCCAGAAGCGGGGGCAACGGTGGATCAGGCATCAACGGCGACGGTGGCATCAAGAAGAGGAGTATTTATTTTTTCTAGAGATCTAAATCTGAATCTGACTTCGGAGTAAGGCGAAGGAGTGCTCTTGGAGTGGCTTTTTGTGGGCGCCTGCCTGCCTGCCTGCCTGCCTGCCTTGATTATTGGAATGATTAGATAAAAAGAAAAGTCGCGCCTCGTGGGGAGAGAAACTGGAGAAAACTGAGCAGGATGCTGCTCACGTGAACAGAGGCGTGAAGACACAAATCACCTAAGCGCCTAGTGGTGGCAAGAGGACGGGGTTTTCCAAACGCACCCCCTTTATTTATTTATTTATTTTGGGGTCGGGGGGGGGGGTGGGGTTCTTGCCTTTGCTTTTTCATAGTGATTTTCAATTGCTTTGCTTTTTGGAATTTACGTCGCTTTTTAGCCCTTTGGGGTTTGAAAACTGGTGCCCTGGGTCGGTGACGAAGTCTTTGACCTTTGAGACTCCGCGGCCAGATGTCTCTTGTTAATAGGTCGGTACTAAACAGTTTGTAGGTAAATCTCATCTCAATTTTGCCACCAAAAATTGACTAGCTCTCGTTTGTTTGCCCCATCGATTATTAGCTTATTTAGAATTGGAGTCTAGAAGATGATGGAGTCTTCGTTAGTCATAAATTTGAATCTGTTCTGTGACATTTGATAAGGGACTAAACTTATAGCAATTCTCAATTTCGGAAGTAATTAATAATTTTCATTAAATATTATCAACAATTCTTTATATATATATATATAATTTAACGTACTCATTTAATAGTGTCATCAGCACAATTTTTCTGTTAAAATTCTAGAGTGTTATTTTTATTTTTGTATTTTTTTATGAAAAATAAAAGAATTAGATGTATAGTATATGCAAATTTTTATGAATTATGCTTTTAGTCACACTAACCTTTAAATATAGGTAAAATGCAATAAATTCATGTTTCCATTCTTGTAGATTTGGCTTGGTATGGTTATGAATATACAATTAAATAAATATCTTGGGGTTGGACCAGATCTAGGGGTTGGACCAGATCTTGGGGTTTTGGTCTTTCCGTGTACGGCATCAGCTCATTCGTGCCTACACTAGATGCAATTGTTTTTTCGGGCCGCGGCATACTTGCAACACGTGGTTAGATGTATTTCGGGTGATTTTTATACGACCTTTGCTACGTTAAATTATATATTTTACAATTTGATTGATTTTTGTTTAAAAAAATAACTCATATATAACGAAAATTAAAGATTTAGTAAAAAGAAAATTTAAAACTTAATTACAAAACCCATCGAAAGCTTAAAATTTCCTGAAGAGTTATCCCATAATACATGGGACACGATTACATTATGCAAGAGCAAACTTCGCACATTATTAAATATTTTTAATGCACTTATATATATATAGGGGTGTGTGTAATTTTGCTATAATTTTTAAATTAACAAGTTTATAGTGGATTTAGTCGATTTTGGGAGTTTCCAAAGCCCCGTTCCGCCTATTGCAGTTTTTGGAAAATAATAACTTTTTATCATTTTTTCTTTTTTTTTGAATTATGGTTTTGACAAGTTTATAGCGGATTCGTGCAATTTAGATCAGCAGGATTTTGACAAGGTCGATATATATTTTTTTATTTATAAATATTCTATCGTGATTATTATTTTTCAATGGTCGAAGTAGAAAGTGAAAACAAAGTGAAGTTATAAGGTGAAAAACAGAGAAAACTCGGAATTACATTTATATCGAAGAGATTTTTTTGAGAAATTAAGCTTATTCATAATGTAAAGTACATATCTCAATAAATCTTTTGATAAATTAAAATGAAACAAAAGAGCATATTAACCATTACTATGCAGTATAAATATGCGATTGCACACCGTTGGGGCACTCGTTGAGAAAATCTTTTTCTCAACTGCATCCAGCTTTGGTATTTATTGGCCTTGCCAAAAGGAAATAAATTGAAAGGTATCATTCAACTGCATGACTGTACAGAATAAATGTGCAATTAAACGAGGAAACAACTAGCACACTCATTCTCATGGGTGAATATGTAGAATATTTTTTTTAAAAAAATAACCGAAAAAATATAACGGGTACAAATTATTATGTCAAATTTTAATATTTATTATTCCAAAATAGGGCTAAACGGTGAGATATCGGTCATTCAATTACATGACTATATGTTGTAAATATGCTAATCACTAATAGCAATTTTTGTCAAAATATATAAAATGGAATTATAAGGATATTAATTATTATTTTTGTAAATTTAAGTTAAATGTCATTTATTAATATTAAAAAATTTACAATTTAAATAATAATAATTTTAAATAAAATTTTCTTATACTCAATTATAACGTATTAAATTTAAAATCAAATAATATACTTCAAATCACATACAATTTATTTTTGCCAAAAAAGTACGATTTGCATCCTCTCATAGCTCCATTTTATCTCTTTTAATTTTTATTGATTTAAATATCAAAATATTAATGCAACTTTAATATTTTTATTATTTTCTTATTTTAAAAGTATCCAGTCTTATTAACTGAAAAATGAGAATAAATTAGGAAAAATATCTACTTTAAGACCTTTGATGTGTTATTTCCTTAGTAGTATATGAAAGGAGGAAGAGGGGTAATTCTCCATCTTAGAAGTCGAAAGGTTATTCTTATTACACCACCGTCTCCACCGGGCTTTTACACCGTTTTTTTCTGTAGAATTAATCGTCACAGCCTCTTTTCATATAAAACTAATCGCAGCGAAGCTAATGATTATTGCATCTCTGCGTGGTACGACCAAAGCATAAGCATGCGTCTGTTACTAATTAATTATCTTCACGTTTGCCCCAAAAAAATAAACAAAAATAAATAATAATAAAAAAAAAACTCATCGAGGGCTCCTTATCAGACCACTCAACCAGGCATTGATACACTTTTCATTGGTCTCCCTTCATTCCAAAAGGGAATTGCTTTTCTTTCCAAATTGTCCCCGTTAATCATTGTGCGTCACTAGACCAAGGCAATGATCTGCTGGAAAGGAGAACGCAACACGTTTGAAATCATTGCTGAGTAAACATGATCATGACCTTTTTTTTTTTTATAGCGCAAAAAAAAAAAAAACAAAGTTTTATGAATATATTTTTGTAATTATAAATTGATATTAATAGTCATATAATGAAAAATTTTTAATTATTTTTATAGAAAAAATTATTATTCGAATATTATATTTAAGTTTGATATACTTAACATTACACCTTAATGGGGTCTCAATTTTCTGATGTCTACCAGAAACTATTGGGCACAACATTTAATACCCCACAGAGAGTGAATGCGTGTAGCTGCTTCTTCTCGGTCATTCTTAGACATTCTACAGAGAGTGTGAAGCTGTAGCTAAAAAGGAAAAACTACAAGAACGATTCTGGGTGGAATATGATATATTATTTATATTTTAAATTTTATTTAATAATTAAAATTTTTAAGTAAAATAACTTTTTAACATAATATTAAAATTTTAATTATTAAGTAATCCTAAATTCTAATTATAACATTGTCCTCTTTAAATTTAAAGGAACTAATAGCAGTTTGTGAACTCCAACACAACTTGCTCCCATTTGTCCTCACAGGAGAAATGGCATCAAAATATACCCCTAGTCGGATTGTTACATATGAAAGTAATTCGGTCCAAATGTGGGAATAACGACCCTTCAACAGGAAAACAACTATAGAAACATAGGGGATTTTTCTTCCATAGATTTCATTATAATTGACCGAGATTAGCTCAACGTCCACACAAGCACAAAAGTTAACCAAAGGCATATATAATGCCACTCTTTCTTCATAATTCGTAGCATTTCAAATTTATTTCCCTGACACCCAAGGAAATTAAAAAAGAAGAAGAAGAAGAAGAAAAAAAAAAAACAGAAACTAGCCACTCGATCACCAATACAAGAGAGTGTTTAAGCAGCCCCTCTAAGCTTAGCCATAAGAACTTTGGCAAACCCAGCAAGCTTCTCCGTTTCTGGCAAAACATCCTTAACTGCAGGATCAGAAGAGAAAATGTCAGCCCATTTCACCAGAGCAGGAATCTTTGACTCGTCGAGCAGCTTCAATCCGTTGATCTTCTCTATGACTCTTAGCCAAGCCAAGAAGGCGCCAAATGCAATGTCCAAATAACCAATTTGATCTCCCCCAAAGAAAGCCTTCCCTTTGCTGATATTTCCAAATGCATCCTCAAGGAGAACCAACCCTTGTCCTACTTGCTCTATCAAAGCCTTTCTTTGCTCTTCATCTTTGGCTGCCGCAATGCCTTTCATGGCTGGAAACCACTGCACACACATCACAATACCTAACGGATCAATCAAAATTCTCTGGGAAATTACACTCAACATATAACAAAAAGTATACAGACTAACAGCCGTAACGTAAATCACAAGAAGGCACATCTCTCTTTTGATAAAGTTTGTAGTGTTCAAAAGAGATGGCATCTTTAGCTCTTAAATTTAGTCTCAAAATGATGGTTTTTTCCCCTCGGTAAATTAATTTTAACACAGTAATAATAATAATATTTTTTAATTATTTTAAAATTTTATTAATTAATAAAGGAGAAGACTTTTTTTTACATATATATATTAATTATCACACTTATAAATTAAAATTAAAATTTATCCCACCAAAGTAATGTTAAAAAAAAAAATCACTGGATTATCCACCAAACTACATCTTCAAGTAATAATAAAAAATGAGATTTAATTATCAAAAAAATTCAAATATCTGTATATTTTTAAAGATCTAATAACATATGGGTGTGAATTGTTGATGGATATGGTAGATGTAAATTTTCAAGATCTAATAGCAAACAAGGGTATTTAATTGCTAGAACCTTTCAGCTCCCTCTCTTGTCAAATCCAAAAGCACCCCATAATTTGGGGCTATTGAATCAATTTAGAGAAGGAAAGATTGAGATAATACTTTGCATTTAATCAAAGAACAAACCTTTTCATCGATATAGGCAGCCCAGAACCGTGCGATGGCGCGATCGTAAGGATCGGAAGGGAGAAGTGAAGGACTAGAGGACCAAGCCTCATCAACGTACTCAACGATGATGAGAGACTCACAGATGGGCTTGCCTTCATGAATCAGAACTGGAATTTTCTTGTGGACAGGGTTTGATTGAAGAAGAAGCTCGCTTTTGCCCTCAAATGACTCCTGAAGAAACTCATAGTCGATGGATTTCACGTTAAGGGCTACCCTTACCCTCGCCACAAATGGGCTTGGCCACGCACCTATAAGCTTCACGTCATTCTTGGCCATGGCTACTCTCCCCCGCCCGCTACTTCAATAATACAGCAGAAACCGCTTGCCCCGGCTTTGTGAATGTGGGGGCATTATATAGAGAGGATTGTAGGTTACGACCAGTCTATTGTACCCTATGGACACGGGGAGAGTCTGAGTTCACCAAAAAAAAAAGTAATTAGAATATTAATAGCATAAAAATAATACCGCATATCGCAGAACGGAAGCAAAAATATCAAGTAATATAAATATATTTAATTTGAAAAATATTTTAATATACATAAAAAAATCTTTTTAATGTCCAATTAAAAAATATCTATTATATAAATAAAAAAATTATATTACACATAATTTTTTAAATACGTCAATTTTTTATTATTTTATATTTTTATAACGTATTAATTGTATTTAATATCACTTTATTTGATATAATAGTATTTTAAAAATCAAAATCCAATTGAAATTTTAATTAAATGAATCTTCACTCAATTTAATTTAGTTGATTAATTAAAATTTTTAATTTTTTGAACACTCTTCGCATATTTTTGTAAAAAGAAAAAATATGTATTTGATGAACCTCGGTCAACATAACTGACACAGAAGACCGTATTTCATTGATTTGCATGACATATCACATCGCTTATTTTAAATTCATAAAAGATTGCTCGTGCCCTAAGGGCAACGTACTTGAGATTCATAGGAAAATATCAAGAAAAGATGGAAAGGACGGTCGATATCATTTGTCCTTGTGGAGCGAGTAGGTGAATTGCGTGGCTGAGATAGAATGGAAAGGCGACAACGTCTCGAATTCAAGATTACAACTTCCAGTTTGCACACGGTTAGAGTTATGTCTTGAAAAAGACCACTCGTTTTAGGAATTGTATAGGCTTCTGTCGTTCACATGGTTAGGCACCACATATTTCGTTTGCGTCAGTAATGAAAACACGTAAAGGAAATTTCAACGTAAATGAGAAAGAGAAAATTTAAGTAACAAACACTTCAGAAGCAATATAAGAAGGAAAAAAAAAATATCACATTTTATTTAATTTTATAAAGTCTGTTTTTATTACGCTTATAAAAAGAAAGTCAATAAATATAACAAATATCTTTCCTTCTTGATAAGGTCAACCGCTCAGCTTGCAATGTTTCATAATCTTGATTGTCTTTTTCCGGGACTTCATCTTCGTGTTCATATCCTAGCCACACCT
This sequence comes from Bruguiera gymnorhiza, assembly GCA_020883675.1. Taxonomy (NCBI): domain Eukaryota; kingdom Viridiplantae; phylum Streptophyta; class Magnoliopsida; order Malpighiales; family Rhizophoraceae; genus Bruguiera; species Bruguiera gymnorhiza. The sequence continues at coordinate 853,316 of JAIRCJ010000180.1, forward strand.
AAATTGTATCGATATGCGACTAAAATATATCGGAAAAGGTCATGTCCACCATGCGAAAGCTCGCAGTTCCTCCTGGTCATGTCCACTATGTGCAAACCGCAATCTTAAGTCTCTGCTTTCACGTTATTTCGGGTTTCCAAAAATGCCAAATTATTTTCGATGTGATAATATCATATTGCTGAAGCGAAGTTGGCAAGATTGGCACCACATGAGAATGTTGATTTATGTTTAAGACAATTTTATCCCTCAGATACTTCTATGTTCAAAAGCAAATTAGATGGGAAAAATAATAATAAGTAATTTTTTATATTTAATATGCATTATGTGTAATATAAATAAAAACTGTTACAAATGGAGATATAAATATGCATTTTTTTTTATTTATTGTTTGTGTGTACCATAAATATTAGGACTTTAAGTACTCAAATTAAAGTACAAATAGCAATATTTAGATTATAATATTCTCTAATTTCATGATGCTTGTTATAATATAAATAGACAAAATCACATTATTTACAGCTAAGTGTACATAACATGTATTTTATATTTTTGTTTATATTATCAACGGTGTAACATAAATATAATACAATGACATTATAACATTAAATATTACTCTTTCAATTAATCAAACTATAAATAGACATATTGATATTTAGATTATAATATCACAATGGTATTTAAGCTATTTTCTATAAGTTAGAATTTCAATACTTATTTTGAAAAGTAAAATTAGATTCTGATATTCATTCCAAATACTGTAATCTCATATTCTCAAATACATTGCAAGTAACATTAAATTCTTATGATCCAATACCATTGACAATAATTGTATCCATCCTACTCTTAATTCCCTCTTTTAGTGCTTGGCATCGAGTTACGGTCATCTGTTACATAAATAATTGGAAAAGGGATTAGAAATTTAATAGGCCCACATATGCTTGGAGATTGGCTGGCGAAAAAGAAATCTCTACTTCGAGTGTTCTAGCTTCTAGACGAATGTATTTGGACAAAAAAGAAAAAAAGAGCTTCTAGCTAGGGACGGGTGGAAGAGAACCAAACAATGCATAAAGCTTCCATGAACTCTTTAATGACTTGAAGTGTAGTTCTATTTTCGTCCAAAAAATGGGTAATGTTCCTCAGGACAGGCAATAAATGTGGCAAAATTGCAAGAATAATCTCTTGACAGTATTGTAAAAAAATTGAATTATTGCTTTTAAGTAATTAACAATGAAATTCTTGATAAGTTGTTTGTTTGTTCATTAGTACCTAGTAGAGTTCATAACTTGACATTTCCTTTTAAATGTGCTCAAGTGCTTTGTATTATGATCAATATGAAATTTTGGATGAAAAAGTGGAGTTATAGCTAGTGACTGTTGGATACTCAGCCCCTTCTACTTAAACATTTATTTGCCCTTTTTGTATAGGTAAAAAAGAAAAAACATCTAACACTTAACAATGTAGTGACGATTGAATATTCATCCTTTTCTAGATAAACTTTTTATTTACCCTTTTTGGATAGGAAAAAAAAAAGTTCTAACACTTACAATGCCTTATTATTAATCAAATGGACCTTCAAAACAGAAATCGGTGGACACCCTTGATTTAAGGTCGAGGGGTAGGAAAGATAAATATTTTCAAATGAGAAATGGTTGCTAGGACCCCCAAAAAAAAAAAGGAAATATGCTTTCCAAAAAGTATATTTTATTTAAGAAATGATAGGAGCATCAAGAAAATGGATTAACAACGAAGGGAATCAAATCTACACAGGATAGAAGCACTGCACACTGATCGTAAGATGATTAGAGGCACTGGCGGTTAAATCATGTATAACTAGCTTTTTCTACCTATGCTATGCGTGGATTTGCAAAAGCTTCAATTTTGTTAAAAGAAAACTATCGTACGTATATTTAAATAATTTTGAACACAAATATAAACAACATAAGTAACTAAATATTAAAACATTTTTGATTGATTTTCATGCTACACACAGTGTTTTCCATCTCTAATGCCTTGAAGTCTTCTTTATTCTTGTCCAAGAATTCATTGCAAATTCCACTTACCATGCAATCGTCGTTATAAGGTGACCAATGATGTGCAGCATAGTGATACTTCAACATGAGTAATCTGATGTCTTGCAGCGCGACCACAGGAGGTAGCGACTTGCTCTTTGTGCTATGAGCCCGAGGGTGAATGTGTTGGCTGAACTTGCAACCAAGGCACATACTAGCAAAGCCATATCATTGCAAACTGTCTACGGCAAGCTATTGCCCGAGTAAACGAGCAAGCAAATATATATATATATACCCAACATATGGAAGAAGTGCAAAAGTCATTGGCCTCAAGGTAAAATAGAGAGATACGATTAACACAACTTTTAATTTTCTTTCAAACGACTATTAATTCTACACTATTATTTGTCAGCGGAAAGATGAACCAAATAAATAATAATTTACCGACTTGCCAACATTGGTTTATAAGTCACCCACATTAATTGCTTTTATTTTATTTGATCAAGTTGAAACTTGAAAATCCAAATGGTTACGAGTTTGAATAAAAAAGTAGTGAAATGAGCTAGAAATGAAGAATAGACATGCCAGGTGGCACGGCTAGGTCCGATATTATTGATAGATTTGAATTATACTCGTGCAAATCCTATTAATTAATTAACGAGGCCAACGTTGGTAATGTAATCAACTATTCTGCCTGTGCTAGATTAGACTGATAATAGCATGTTACATCCTTAAATCATGGGAGCTAGAATGTGCTTGATTGTTTGGTTTTGTGCCTCAGGTCAGATTGAGTGAATTAAAGTGGTCACCAGATATCCTCTCAAGGTTCTTGTCCTAGTCAGAGTCAACTGACAAAAAAAATTGTTTTAAATACTGCAATGTACACACCTGGTTACATAAAAAAGAAAGAGCATTTCATTATATGAAATGAAAACAGTCAACCTAACGCAGTTTTAAATCCCGTTAAAAAGTGACCGTGTCACTGCAATTTGCGTGAAGTTTATTTATAGAACCCATTCAGATTCTTAATGTTTGCTTGTGTGTGTTATCAGTCACTTCAGCTATGTAGTAGCAGCAATGACTGGTGAATGTTCTTTCGAGACTAGAATTTTTTAAGAACAGAAATATTCCAATATTCCTTCCGTATCAGAAAATATGTTTTGTTATCAATTCAAGCTTGCACTTTCGCTTCGGTTTAAGTGAAAACCATATTAAATGCATGTTCATTGCATCGTCTTATACCTCAGTGGAAGCCAAACCGAGCGATATGGCATCAGTACCAGGTCCTGTGGTTACTTTTTCGGTTCTTAAGCGTGGGGGCCGAAGTCATAAAACTCTGGGCAAAGGAGAGAGTGATGAAAACAAAAAACAAGGCATCGAATAATAGGGAAAAAGCAGAGGTCGGTCGAAAGCTAACAGAGCCAACCCAACACCGAATTTTCCATACCCAATCCCCATTTATTAAAAAAAATAAAAGCACATGCTCCTTCACTCTTAATTTCACCTTTTTGCTATTCAAAGGTAAAACTTATCATAGTTATGTTGGAGAAATGCAACCGTTTAAAAGTGAGGAAAAATTTAAGGAAGTATTAAATTTATGAAAAATATTAATTTTAAAGATTTTTTAATTTATATTTATATATTATTTATTTTTTTAATGTACATTTTTTTAACTATATAATTCATATATTTACATTTAAAATTTTAACAAAATTTCCAAATGAACAAATATATAATTGTCCACCAACACATTGCTCATTGCTTCACATCTTACTCTTGTTACATTCCCCTTTTCCTTGTTTCAGCATCCATAAAATGAAAATGAAGCATTTTTGCAGCATTGTTCTTGCTTTAACAACTTTCATAACTTTTCCTTCTGCAACCTCATCACAAGCCTGCCAGAATTCCTGTGGTGTAATTTCCATTAAGTATCCATTCGGGACAGGCCCTGGCTGTGGCGATCCGCGATTCCTGCAATACGTGACCTGCAACCAAGGGAAGCTCACTTTAACGACCCACACAGGCTGCTATACTGTAACCAATATAGATTACCCCAATCAAGTCATGTACATCTCCGATCCTTCCATGTCAACATGTTCTTGTACGCAATCGAGCAAAGGCTTTGGCCTGGATTGGGACGCCCCTTTCTCTTTTCATGACAATATGGTCTTTGCTTTACTCAACTGCTCAACCAGTTCTTCACCCATCTTCAAAGCTGGCAGCTATAGTGGAGACAACAGCACCGAAGTCCCTCAACGTGATAGAACAGGTGCACCCATTTGCAGTTTCTTGTACACTTGCAGAGCAATCAGTATGCTCGGTCTCACAATTTCTACATGTTGTGTTTACACACCTGTGGATCTTGGACCATCATTTGAAATGGATTTACAGAAGCTGAAATGCACATCATATTCTGGGTTTTACAGCTTCAGTGGTCAAGAATCTAACCCAGAAAATTGGAAGTATGGGATAGCACTTAAATATAAGTTTGATGTGTATAATGACTATCCAAATTCATGCGCTAATTGTGAGAACAGTGGTGGGGTCTGTGGATATGATGGAGCTTATAGTTCTTTCGTTTGCAACTGTCCTAATGGCCTGAACACGACGTCGGATTGTTATTTTGAAGCATCATTCAGTCAAGGTTCACGGTTTGTGTCTTGGGAGAGTATTGGTAAGTATTTGCAGTTCTCTTTTTTGGACTCTTGATGATCAATAAGTCATGTGATCACCTTGACATTGTTGCAGGTACTTGGTTGATCTATTTCTTGGCTTGCTTTGTTGTTTGGACCCTGTAGACTATGAATAGAGATAGAATTTCAATCTCGAAAAGTAAATTCGCATGCTAGACGATGAGAAAGCTTCAAAGAGGGTAATTCCCTGCATAAAAGCAGAATAAATTGGTTTGAAGTATCTTCGGATGGAAGAATTGTGCAGAAGACGATAGTCGTCATCCTTGTTACCTTTATCTTTATTTTTATTTTTATTTTTATTTTTATTTATGTATTCAAAGAAAATAAAAACTTTATGATTTTGTAACATTTTAGCAGCCTAAAATTGAAATTACGAGCAACTGATCTTAGAAGGGGTCGTTAAGGTGAGCAAATGTGTGATCCAGCTAGCAAAGTGGACTTTTTTATTTTCTTCTAAAATTTTTTTGCACAAAAGGATTGACAGTATTAAAAATAAAGATACGGGAATAGGGTTCTTTCCTTTTGTGCACTATGTCCACCAAGAGAGAATCGTTTCCATTGTAAAAGGACTCCTTTTCCTGTCCCTACCTGATAAGCTCCATAAAGATAAACTCACTTTATGTTTTGACGGGAAAAGTAAAATTTTGGTCTTTAATTTTTATAATTTTTTTAATATAATTTTAAATATTTAAATATTTTTAATTTAATCTTAACTATTTAAATTGAGAATAATTATAAAAAAATAGTCAAATAATTAAGTGTAGTCGTTGATTATATAAAAATAATTAAAATATACACAAATTAGCGTATTTTTGATGATGTGCATACTTCCCTTTAAAATCAACTTTCTAAAGCCCTCGGCCCCTTCTTCTTCTCCCCCCTTGTCTCTCTTTTTGAAAATACCTTCTCCTTTTTTTCTGTCTTAAAAGGAACACCCGCTTAAGAATACAATCGAGACCCAAGGTCCAGTCTGTCTTGTTGATTTTTTCAATCTTTATGGGTTAAATGATAATTTTTGTCTTGTTTTCGTTTTTAATCTCTGTCATTTTCTGTTTTTCTGGCAAGGGATTGAGTGTCAATTGTCCTTCAATTCAGCCTTTCACAGTTATGATATTCGGTGCATCGGGTGTCCGACAAAGGTACTTAATGTCAACTTATTGTCAAGAAGGGTTGTCTTCTTTTCTTTTTTCTTTTTTTTTAATCATTTTCTAAGGGTTCCTTAAAGAGGAAGCAGGTATGAGGTGATGACCTCTCTGTCGCAATGGTAACTAATTGGATTCGAAAACAAGAATAGCCTATGAATCGAGAATCCTTTCTTTTTTCAATTAATCAAAAGTTGTCCTTCATCAAATATGGGTGAGGAGTGGAAATCATGTGACAATTGGATCTAATATAGAAAAAAAATAGTTTGAGGACCAAATTAGGATTTCAATTGAGACATAAGGCATTTAGAGTTTGGATTTTTTTTTGTAAAATGTGCATTTTAATTATTTTATTAATATTTTTATATGATCAATATCTAGATTTAATAGTTTGATAGTCTTTCATTTATAATTGTCCTTCGTTGAAATAAAATTTAAACATTTAAAATTAAATTAAAAATAATGAAATGTTTAAAACTACATTTAAAAAATTTAATACCAAATTTCTACTTTTCCCATATTTTGATACGACCAACACTTCTTAACCAACCCCACACTTAGAGATCGAACTTATCATCAGCTTCTTTAGTATCAAATTTATGGTACTACTTAATTCATTTCATTTTCTGGTATGATTTCTGGTCCAGTTACCCTTCAAAAACCAGTGAAAGGGTCCGGCCTTTCTGATTCGGGTCAGTTTGAAGTCAGCAATGCGATATATTTTGGGCGTGCCATGTCGCCCTGAAAAATGAGTCAACTTTCAACTCTTGTTTTGGGGCCACGAGGCTTCAAACCAAAGGACCCCAGCATTCTTAAAAAGACTTTTGCCACTGCACCTGCACCAATGTTCTACAATTTTTCCTCGGTTAAAAATATTTATCTTTATTTATTGGTAAGTGGATCACATCTTCGTAATTGCAATTGGATATTGGGCTCGATGTATTATAGAAAGCCACCTATTGGGCTAGACTAACATGATCCTTTATATTTAGTTTTTTTTTTCTTTGAAAAATGATTTACACTGTATTTGTAGTTATTCTTTTTATTTGGAATATACTTTTTATATTAAATCTTGAAGAAAAAAAACATAAATATTACTTTAAAATAAAATATATAAATTACAATATACTTCCTGCTTAATATATTTAATTTTAATTTTTTACATTCATCAATACAATGTATTAGTTAATTTTTTCAATGTTATCACATATTAAATTATAAATTATTTATAATTAAATTTATCAAATAAATATCATAATATATAACACATGTATTTTATATACTATTAGGTTTTACACATTAATAAGTATATAAATATTAAATTTTTATATATTTAATATTAAATATTAATTTAATTAGCCCAATTTTTAATTAAATTAATTAAATCACTTAAATTTTAATTTACTAATCAGCTTGATCTTAAAACTTTATTTAAGCGCTGTTCGGTGGGAGTCTTGGGTTGTTAACATTCGGGTCGGTTCGGATTTACCCTACTCCAGTTCCATGCAGAGTTTCTTGCCCGCCGGCCACGCCTATTTTGCGGGCCTGTGGAGGAAGGTGAACCCGTCGGCAGTGCCAACCACATCGAAAGCCGTTTCATTGAAGAGATAACTCGATAGGCTTTCGCGTTCGAGGAGGTTGAGAAAATTGCCAGAGCTCGGCGTCCGTCTCAGCCGATTGCCGTGGCAGCTCCGAAGCCAACGGTCTCGGCAACGCGTCACTGAGAGACCCATCACCGAAAACCAACCGGGAACCGTACCCAGACACAAACCCAGTTCTGAAAACCAGAGGAATTTTAAGGCCCATGAAGGGAAGATCCACCGAGATGACACCTAAGAAAGCAGTGTGGATCAATGCAACCCGACTCAGCGGCAATAAAGTCTCAAACTTGACCCGCTTCATTGGCGGTTTCGCTTCAACAATGAATTGATGTTTGGCTGGTTGCTTGGCGTTTCATTCAACTCGTGTTTCCAGGAAACTGGGGGCTAAGCAAGCAAGCAGAGTTTAAAAGCTTGGAGTTTTTTTTGTTTTTTTACAAGTGAGTTCAATTGGTTGGGGAAAAGATATTTTAATTATAATTTATAAATGAGATTTGTGATTTGAACCTACCTCTCATTCCAAGTTAATCTATAGCTAGTGTTTAGAGGTTAAATGCTTGAAGCTAAAGGGGAATAGTTTTGGACAATTTTTATCCAGGAAAGAACACAACTATCATGCACAAGTTTAAGGAATCAAAAGGATCAAAGAAGACTGCTTGTATAACTAAGACTGATGTTTCACATCCTAACATATGTAGTTGTCGACGCCTAGTTGCAACCTAGTAAATATTTAAATAGTTCAGATTTTAGTTTTTTAGTCTAAAGATATTGAGTTTTAATTTGACAAAGTAAAAAATGAAATTTATCATAATAAAAAAATTACTTTATTGTATAATACACTGCTTAATAGGTCTCTCAATAAAATAAATCGTAAGTAACAAGTCATTTTGAAAAGTTTCAAATTATATTTTTGTAATATATTTAAAAATATTATATTATTATGTCTATTAAATATACATTAAAAAATTAAAGAGTCGTGTAACGGGTGATACAGCGCCTCAAAGGCCTCCAATTGTGGTTAAAGGAAAAACAAAAAACTTGGTTTGAAGGAGATGGAAGATCATGGGGTCCACACCATATTCTCTCACCCAATTAAATTTTAGTTAGGATTATGGAGAAGCTGAGAAAAAAACTTTCTTAATATAATATTGATATTAGATCTAGATTAGGTAAACTGCATTACAAAAGGAGAGGAATTAAGGGTACTTGTGATTATATTAGATTAATTTATTAAAGACGATTTTATGGCTTCAAGGGGCTATTATTTTGATAGGAAAAATGGTAAAAATAGTTAACTGTATGTAAGCATCGATAAGTCCAAGGAGATAATATAACACTAAAAGAAAAAAAAAAACTAAAATGGCACAAATTTGAACATTTAAATTGAATATTTGATATTCAAATTATAGAGAATAAGATTCAGGACTATAATTCATTATACATGTTCATATTGCATGTTTAAGTTTAAAATGTAATATTTAAAAATTTAAAATTTTATATTAAATAATTCTTTAACATGATATCAAAATTTTTATAAGAAAAATTTGTATTTTGTATAGGCTTATTATTCAATGTACTTGAGCGAATGAGAATTTAATATGTATAGTGATCCGGGAGTTTTTCTTCTTCTTGTCTCTGGGGGACATCATTCAATACCCCAATTCCACTGGCAATTAGTGTTGCATGTGCCAATTATCATAAGGTAACAAGAACAATATGATCGCCCTTGGAGAAGCAAATCATAATGAGAATTTATTGAAAAATTGGAATATGTGAATCTAATTCAACTGAGAGACATTCTTACGGGAAACAGCCAAATCAAACCAGAGTAGGCAATGATGGAAAATAACTTGACATTCTTTGGGATTTCTTATCACCTAGGAACAGCCACTCATTTTAGTTGTACTATTTTTCAATCGATTGTTAATTCCATCTTGTGTACCATTTCATTTCCTTTTGTTCGTTTCAGCATGGTTTAAGTAACTCATCGAAATTTATATTTTGTTAATTCTTCTAACTTGGGCCCAAGCTGTATTTGGGAATTTATGAACTAAACTTAGCAGCATCCTTGACTTATTTGCTAAATAAAAAATTTATCATTTCGAAGTTCTCCGAGGCTATAAATTACCCTTTGCCATTGTTTAGATACATTCCTTTGTCTATAATCGTTCCTTTCTTTCTATATATATATATATATATATATATATATATACATCTGAAAGAGTTTCTTTTTTTAATTTATTTTTATCCAAGTAAACTTATTGAACAGTTAGCTATACAATATGATTTAGGTTTTTTTTTTTAATTTTTTGTATGCTCATTTGTCATTCCATCGTCGAAGCATCTCACAAAGGAATTTACATTGTTACACCCACCAGGCATCGCACACAGCCCAAATACAAAATACGTAATTAAGGCCTTTACAAGCATATTTTCAATTTCGGGCACAGCCGGACTTGGGAAAAAAAGGAAGAACAATAACATATACAAGAGACAGAAAAAAACACGATCAAAATTTTATTGGGCAGGACAAAATGATAAAAAAGAAATCTTGCAGATTGGATACGTCTCAAAACTCAAAATCGATCACGTTATTTTTTTAATTTAGCTTGATTATGGCGAAGTAATAAAATTACATGTTTATTATTATTATTATTATTATTATTATTATTATTATTATTATAAATGATAAGTATAAAAAGATTTAAAAATAAGAGACATTGTGGGTGGTGCTGAGAAGAGAACGCTCGAGTCTTCCGTCTGTAGGCGATGGACAATGCCTAGGAGTCTTTGTCACTTGTCAAGAACATTTCGAATTTTTTTCTGAAAACTTGAAGAAATAAAAGTTAATAGTAGATTAATGATCGACATCTTCTGAGCCATGGTTCAGCCCGGGATCCCTTTCGTTGACAAAAAAAAAGGGTCTATTTGGATCTTTGTTCTTAATGAGTTACTGGGCATTAGTCGCATTGTTGTACTCGCCACCAAAGCAGCAAACGTTGCAAAACATGCGATTTGAATCCAGAAATTCGCATCCAATTCTTCACAAAACTCAGTTTAGGAGGCTGTAAATACAAGGTGAAACCTAGGCTTGAGACACAACCCATATTGGTAAGATAGAATTTTATTTACCTTTCCACGAACAATATAGAAATTTACTTGCCATTGCCCGTGATTTTATGTGATATATATGCACTTGATCTCTAAGATCAAGTTTCTCAATACGAAGCACATATACTTTGAAAAATTCTTATGTGTCAATTTTTGTCACTTTTGATGGAAATGTTAACGAACCGAGTACCCTTAAAATTTGCTACATTCTACTAATTAATGGGATTGACTCAAAGGACAGTTATACCAACAATCGCGTAGTCTTGCGATAGGGTTGTCTGGACATAGTTATTACAATTGTAAATGAACAAATCGAGCCCAAGCTTTAGCATGCTTGGATGAGCTCAAAAATTATGTTTAATATTGAAATCGTCCATATAATAAATCAAATTTAATTTAATTTAATTTAATTATGAATTTTAAATTTAAAGTTAGTGAACATCTTACAACTATTTATAAAAATTTAATTTATCGTCGTGACGTGAAGAAAAATATTTGATATTAGAAACAGGGTGGAAAAAAAAATAACTATTCATTAAAGACACAAACAAGAAAATTACAAAAATATTTTAGATTAGTATATAGTTAATTATCTATAAAGAGCCGGTTACTGTCTACAATGAACTCATTTTGCAGCTCATTAATTTGCAGGATACACTCACTTGCAGCTCTACATACAATACGATCCCCTCCCCACCTAACTGAAGAGAAGAAAATTTAAAAAGAAGAATCCAACTTTCATGGGCTATCGATTCTCTGTTTGTGCTTGTCATGGCAACTTGCAACAAGAGAATCCTCGGCCAAGTTTTCTTGTCGTCGTGATCGAAGCTCAAAACACAACAATGAGGCGATCCTCACAGGGATCTAGATTATCCGCAGCCACTTTGGATCTACCTGACGGCGGCTGGTCCCAAACCTCGTAAAAACTAGCAAACCTTGTTGAAAAACCTACATTATTTATCTTTGCAATCTTTATGTTCTGTTTTCTACTTTCATAGCTCTGTATATATATGTAATGATGAAAATCAATGTCTCTCGCTTCAAAACTAAACAATGCCTTTTGGGCTCGGTTTTCAAGCAAACATGGTTAAGATGAGAGACAATAGCTTCCCAAGTGCTGAACAATGTGAATCAATCAGCAGAGAAAGCCACACAGTTGTTGCTGACTTTGATGGAACTTTGCTAAGGGGCCGCAGCTCTTTTCCTTATTTCGCTCTAGTTGCCTATGATGTTGGTGGACCTTTTAGGCTCCTTTTCTTGCTGTTGGCATCCCCAGTTGCAGGACTTCTGTATTACTCTGTGTACTGAGATTTCTACTTGTAAGGGTAGAGCAACAGGGTTTGTTACTAGTGACTGAGTACTCGTAGGCAAGAACAAGGCCGACGCTCTTCAACAGGCCTTTGGAGACAAACGGCCTGAAATTGGGCTTGTGGACCGCCGGACAGATATTCCTTTCCTGTCTTTGTGCAGGGTTAGCGCCCTGAAGAGTTAAATAGATTAAAACATTTAACTTTATTGCAAACTTATATTACTTCACACTACCATAAAAGACCACCAATGCAGGGAACAAACTTATACCATTTTACATTATTTTTCATATTATTATTCCACACTAAATAACTCAATACATCAAACACTATTTATAAGAAATTTCTTAAATTTAGGACATTCCCTTAGTAATAGTAATTAATATTTTAAAAATATTAAATGGATACCTTAATATACTAAATACATTAAATTTAAATACACAAATCCTAAACTTAAGTTTTTAAAATACATCAAACTATGACTTCACACTTAATTATAATATTAAATTCATATTTATCTTTCAATGTCTATACATTTGACCACCTAATATTGAATTAGCACGAAATGAAAAGATAAACATATTCATTCCATCTTATCCTATGTTCGTTGTTGTGCTAATTGTACACTGCAAACACAATGTATGCTACGAACACAAAGCACTGACAGTTTTGTAAAAAATGCAGGAGGGCTCCTTGGTTCCGTCCAGGCCAAATGTTAAGGCCCTGACACCCGACAAGCTACCCAAACCCGTCATCTTCCATGATGGGAGACTAGTCCAGAAGCCAACACCGCTAAGGGCTCTACTTATCATTCTTTGGATTCTAGAGCTTGAGAATTGTAACCGGGATGTTACTGCCCATATCATTAATCTACTATGCATACTGGGCACTTGGTGTCCGTGTCATCATCAAGGGCTCACCACCTCCGCCACCCAAAAAATCAACGGGTCAACCCGGTGTGCTGTATGTTTGTTCCCATAGAACCCTGGCTGACCCAGTAGTTGCATCGATCGCCCTTGGCCGCCGTGTTGCAACAGTTGTTTGTTCACCGTCCTGCTTCAGTGAATTTATTGTACCAATCAAAACTGTTAGACTTACCCGTGACCGTGCCATAGATGCATCGAGAATCAAGAATCTATTACAAGAAGGTGACCTGGTCATATGCCCTGAGGGGACTACATGCCGCGAGCCATTGCTTTTAAGGTTTTTCTCCTTGTTTGCCGAGCTAACTGATCAGATTGTGCCAGTGGCTGTGGTGGAACGCATGAGCATGTTTCATGGAACCACGGCGAGGGGGTGGAAAGCATTGGATCCAATTTACTTCTTCATGAACCCCAGTCCAGCATATGAAGTAACTTTTTTGAACAAGTTGCCTGCGGAGCTAACATGCAGTTCTGGGAAGTGTAGCCATGAAGTGGCCAATTATGTACAGAGGTTGATCGCTTCTACTCTTTCCTACGAGTGCACTTCCTTTACGAGGAAACGGAAGTACCGGGCACTTGCTGGGAATGACGGGATTGTGGCTAAGTAACCCCTGGTTGAAGTTGTTAATTGCATTTCTTCTGCTGAAAAGCTCTTTGTGAAAATAAATATAGGACTTATATTATATTCATCTTCGTATCTCACAATGCGGGAACTTAATGCCTTCTATTATTTAAGTATCACTCTGGACTTCTATTTAAGGAGTAAGTTTTTGGTTGAATTACCAACTTTATAAATTTTGTGAGTTTAATTTACTAACTTTTAATTTATTTAATTTTGGTCACAAATTCTTAGAAGTGGCTTAATATAAGTCTTTTGTTAAACTCCGTTGAAAACTTTCGAGCGGAACCCATTTATTTTGTTGACATGATTTGTATTTTTATCAAAACACCACTATTCCTTTTAACATCCCAAGCAAATCCCCAGTTGCACCACCGCCGGCGGGTCCACAGCTCCATGCGCCAAAACCACCACACCGCCGATTGAAAACAATGAAAGTTGTTTTCAGCTTGAGCTTGAAGCATTAGGATCACCACGGGTCCACGGCTTCAGGCAAATGAGCACCCGTGGATTTGTATCCACTCTTCCCCAAAAAAATAAAGAAAAAGAAAGAAAACGACAGAAAACAGGGCACAAATTCAGAACTTTCCGTTCAAAGTTTAGCATCAAATCCACGATAACAAAACAATTATGCTAAAGAAATTTCAAAAAGTGAGGACAAAGGGCTGAAAATCAGTTCAAAGATTTCCCTTGTAGATTGGATTTGGTCTAATTCTTCCTTTCTTTGTCCTTTTCTTTTCCGATGCAGCAGAGGTGGTTATGGAAGTATCTTCGACCCCCATCAGTTCGTGCTCGGAAAAGCAGCAGAAGATCCGCCATGACTGGTTCAATTACGCTGATTCAAGTGCTCCGTAATTATCTTCTTGCACAATTCTCGGTACTGTATTCTATCATAGAAGGCAGCCGCCACCAAAGCGTGAGGCTTTTTGTGTGGGAGTGTGTGTGGTGTAGATGGCGGGAAATGACGCTATCAAGTTCTCTGAAATCAATGAATCCGTTGTACTACAAAAATGCCTCAAGCTGAAGCCGTGGACCCATGGTGGTCTTAATGCCTCAAGTTACTTTCATTGTTTTCAATCGGCGGCGTGGGGTTCTGGGTGCGTGGAGCCGTGGACCCGTCGGAGACGGTGCAAGTGGCGAACCAATGAACAAAAAGGGCAGTGAAACCATATTTGACGGAAAGAGCAATTGACCAAATTAAAGAGTTGACTTTTATACTATGCAAGATAATTAACTACTAAACCCCATCCACTAAAGCTGGTGGTACAACAAAATGCAAGCAAAGAAAGCCAGCAAGGCCGTCAAACAAATGATTTATTCAAAAAAAAAAAGGAAAGAAAAAGAAAAAGCAAACAAATCATTTTTTTGAACCGAAAGGAATAAAAACAGAGGGGAAGGAATTTTGATTGAAGCCAAAAATTACTCAAAGAATGTCATACGGAACAGAGTAAATAGTTTAATTCAATTCACTTTCCAAAGCTTCTTAAAACAATGCCGAGGGAAAAAAAGAAAATGAAAAAGGTTAATAACCAAAAAAACTTGAACTTAACGTTCTTTGCATTTCTAGCATGGACTCCATCTTTTAGCAACAAATGCCTAAACTTTGCGTTTTGTATTATAAAGAGTATGAATTCTACCAGTGTGATGACATAGCATACTAGTGTGCGCCACTTTGACACTCTTTTCCAAGCTAGCGTGCTAAATGGCATTAGGTGCCACGCTTACCATGTCAACGCGCTGGCAGAATTGCATGGTGTGTTCTTTAACGAGGGTTAATTATGGTACAAAATACAAAGTTTACGTAATCACTGAGAAAATAAAGTTGGTGCTAGAAAGGCAAGAAACCAGAAAGGCAGTTCATGCCTTTTTTTTTTTTTTTGGGTAATTAACCCAGTCAAAAATTAGTTGGGGTTTTGATTGATCCACCCCTGATTGGCCATTAAACATATACCTGTTAGAAAATTATAGAAAGAGGTTGATCACAAAAAAAGAATATATATATTTATGCAAGTGACAAGACAATATATCTAACAATAGTTGTTATATAACGAAAGTTCCTATAAACATTATTTTGATGATAAATTCAAAATATTTATTAAAATGTGTAATTAATAATAATGATCATAAATATAAGTATGTAAATAAAAATATATATACACATTAGTATATTTTTAGGAAATAAAGTGAAACTCGCCAAAATATGAAAGGTATAACGACGAGATAAGTATAAGTAAGTGCAATTGAGTTGTAAAAAAAAAAAAAAGAAGACCATCCATTGAATAGTGTATTTAACATCACAACACTACATTGTATACCTAATCTACATAATTTTAAATATAGTCTTACCATTGAACTAATTTTTAATATATTTTATATTTGAAGTGAAAAGCTACTATAATAAAATATGATTTAAACAATTTCTTCTCATAAAAAGGTAGTTTCTTTTGATATCAAAATTTAAAGTAATCTGCAGACAAGTGTTAAGAAGATTCAAAATTGAAGAGAAACTCTCTTTTTAATTTTAAACTACACAATTCACGCTAAAATCTCAACATTAATACCCTAAAATTAATTTCACATTTCTTTTAAATACAATGATATAGGAGGCCTACTTGGCGCTGTGCGTGGCAGAGGCTGAGGCAGTAGCTCATGACAAGCTCCCCAAACCCGTCATCTTTCACGATGGGCGATTAGTCCAGACGGCGGCATCATTAATGGCAGGCACTACTCATCATTCTCGGGATTCCAATTGGTTTCATTTTATCTTGCTTGAGAATGGCAGCCGGGGTGTTCCTACCCATGTCATTAGTCTACCATACGCATTTTGGGCACTTGGTGTCTGTATCACTGTAAAGGGCACACCACCTCCCGAAGCCCAAAAATCAACTGGCCAAGCTGGCGTCCTCTATGTTTGCTCTCATAGAAACTTGCTTAAAGCAGTAATGGCCTCCACCGCCCTCGGCCGCCCCGTTGCCGGAGTGACATTCCATGTCCCGCTTAGGTGAAATTCTCTCACCCACCAGAGCCGTTAGGCTCACCCGCGAATCGTGCCACAGATGCATCAATAATCAAGAATCTATTGCAAGAAGGTGACCTAGTCATATTCCCAGAGAGGACTACGTGCCGAGAGCCATATCTTTTTCGGCTCCATTTGCTGAGCTAACTGACTGGAATATGCCAGTTGCTATGGTTAGCCGAATGAGCATGTTCCATGGAACCACGGCAAGGGGATGGAAAGCATTGGATCCAATTCATTTTTTCATGAATCCCAGTCCTGCATATGAAATAACGTTCTTGAACAAGTTGCCTGTGGAGCTAACGTGCAATACTGGCAAGCCTAGCCATGAAGTGGCCAATTATGTACAAAGAGTGATTGCTTCTGTTCTTTCCTATGAATGCATGACCTTGACTATGAAAGATAAATGCCAGTCACTGGCTGGGAATGATGACACAAGCGACCAATTAGTGGGGTTTGCTAGGGTTGCTAATTATTTGTCTTTGTTTCAGTGCTAATCCTCGAACTTTCAGTTTCTGTTTGTGTGTGTAATGTTCAAGCCACAGAGAACCTAGTTACAATGATATCACTTGCACCAATAAAAAAAAGGGCCATTGAATCATTTTTTCGTGGAAATGATGTTATTTAGTAGAGATTTTCTAATTATACTCATTTTAGGAAGCTTAATAGTAGATATGGGAGAAAAAAATTTATGTGAGTCTCAGATTGAAAAAAGAAATCTAAATAAAATCTAATTTTTTAAAATATAAAATTAGTAATTTGTTATTCTTATAAATAAATAAATAAATAAATATAATAAAAATTTAATCAATAATGTCTCTGCGACACAATAAAAATTATTAAAATATAATTAAATTATTCAATTTTACTTAATATTTTGATAATTTAATCGCGTAGCAAATTATGCAGCAGATGATTGACAGCTTTCAGATACAGTAAATTAACCCCTCAAGGTGGCCGCCAATGCACGCCAAAAGGACCTCTTTAGCAGGAGATGGGAGTTCAACTTCCATAGGTGATTCAGGCCGAATTGGCGCCAGATTATTTTAGGTTTTGGTTGGGTGCATCGAGTTACCAATATCTTGAGTTTCAAATATACTGAATTTTAAGTTGGTTAAGTTTCATATATATAAAGTGTCGGAAGTTTGAAATTAATTAAAATTTTGAATTTGTGTTAAAGTGTTAGATCATTAATTTTTTTTAAATAAATACAAAAGTTGAGTTTGTATTGTAGCGAATTAGACCAGGTTTTTCAGGTAATGTCAACTTTTGGGAGTCATGGCAAAAATGATAGATCTCCCCTCCTCTTTTTACTGAAAGGAAAAGGCCAGGTAACACTTCTGAGTTTGAGCTGAGTGCACCAGCTCAGTGTAATCAAAGAGATTTTATTTTGTTATTAAAAAATTTACTAAACCATAAATTACATAATATAAATATATTTTTGTATATTTATAAATTTCATACTCTTTCTTTGATTTTATGCAATGCTAACCAATTAAGCTTTCACCAACTTCCATGTTAAAAATCTAGTAATTATTGCTCTGGACGAGAGCATAATTTATAATTAAAATTATTAAAATGTGTAAATCCTAAACGAATACTACTTCGATGTGGATTTGGAGGGTGACATGCATGATCCGACGACTACGAAACGTCCAAATCCAAAACCGAACACAGAGCGAGTCATAAGTGATCGTAATCGTAAAGTCTGTAACCAAACTCAAAAGCTTTTTTTTTTCATGGATTAACATCATTCCTTTTTGTCTTGTCGCCTTCCAATCTACCAAGAAAATAAATGATTTAAGAAAAAAAGAGAGAAAGAGAGAAAAAAAATCCCATTTCTAGGGGGAGATTGCATTGCTATTACGTGAATTGATCGAGTTGAATTAAATTGAATTCGATCAAGAAAATGTCGAGAACATCGAGTATAGGGGACTCAGCGGAGCTGGAGGGAAATCTAACGCTGAATGATCGCTTGAAAGCTTTTAAAAGCTCTCAGTTTGATCCCGAACGATATGTCGCTTCCAAGTGCCAGACCATGAACGAGAAGGTTTGTATCTTCACGTACATGTCAATATTATATAAATAAATGGAGAACAGACGGATTCTTTTTTCTAAAAAACATTTTTTTTTCTCTTGCTTGTTGAGGACAGGAGATAAGACACATGTGTTCTTTATTGTCGGAGCTGAAGAAGGCTTCTGCCGAGGAAATGCGTAGAAGTGTTTATGCTAACTATGCAGCTTTCATCCGGTCAGTTTGTTTTATTTCTCTTTGAAGTTTCTGAGGAGTTATATAGACGCAATGATGATTGATTGTGTACTTTCAGTCTTTATGATCACAATTAACAATGAAAACTGCAAATATACATCTGACAAATCATGTTAATACAATGTTGACCCGCGTCTCAAACTCAGCAAGTTAACCGCGTGGATATTATGAATCTCGCGTTTTGCTTGACATAAATACTAAAACGAGCATATGTGCCTTATGTCATATCAATGCGTCAATAGTTGCATCGAAGATAGTGTGTCCGAAACATTTATGCTTTTTTTCTTTTTTTTTGCGTCACTTTCCCCGCGTTTGTAATGGTTTTTAGATTCAAATAGTTTTATTCATTTTAGTTTTCTTCAGTCTAGTTGTAGAATGAAAATGTAGTCATAAATGTATCAAAGATGTTGAGTCCAACATGTATCAGTGTAAGGCGGAACTATGTTATTTTATTTTGATTTTGCAGCACGTCAAAGGAGATTTCAGACCTTGAGGTGCAGCTTCTTGCCCTGAGAAATCTCTTGTCCAGTCAGGGAGCTTTGGTTCACGGTTTGGCTGGACGTGTTCGAATTGATTTCTTGTGGGCTGATTCCGAAGACTCTCTAGCAGAGGACTTGTCCAAATTTGAGAAGAACGAATTATCCAAAACAGAAGATTGGTTAATAGAATTCTTGGACACCCTTGAAGTTTTGTTGGCTGAAAGGAGAGTAGATGAAGCTATGGCAGCACTGAACAAAGGAGAAAGTTTAGTTAAAGAAGCTAACATGAAGCATTCATTGAACCCGAGTTCAGTTGTTATGTTGCAGAATGCCATCAGAGAACAAAGGCAAAAGCTAGCTGAGCAGCTGGCAGATACAACCAACCAACCTTCTACGCGCGGAATAGAGCTACGTTCAGCTGTTACAGCTCTGAAAAACCTTGGAGATGGTCCTCGTGCGCATACATTGCTTCTTAATTCACACAACCAGAGATTGCAGTCTAACATGAAGGCTCTTCGTTCGTCAAATACTACATATGGAGGAGCATATGCTGCTGCGCTTTCGCAGCTTGTCTTTTCGGCCATTGCACAAGCAGCAAGTGATTCCTTGGCGGTTTTCGGTGAGGAGCCTGCATATACGTCCGAGCTTGTGACTTGGGCTGTTAAACAGGCTGAAGCTTTCACTCTTCTGCTGAAGGGACATGTTTTAGCTTCGTCAGTAGCCGCAGGGGGACTAAGGGTTGCTGCTGAGTGTATCCAAGTATCCTTGGGTCATTGTTCTTTGTTAGAAGCTCGTGGATTAGCACTTTCTCCTATCTTATTGAGACTTTTTAGGTCCAGTGTTGAGCAGGCTTTGAGTGCCAATTTAAAAAGAATTGAGCAGAGCAGTGCTGCACTAGCTGCTGCAGATGACTGGTTGCTTAGTTACCAACCGGTTGGTGGACGGCCTTTTTCTTCTACTGCATCACTTGGTGGTGTAATGGCATTGCAACCTAGGCTATCAAGCAGTGCTAACAGATTCAATTCAATGGTCCAGGTGATCAATATTTTTCTTTTCCTTTCAAACTTCTCAGATTTTTTCTGCTGGGGTATAAGCCTAGTTGTATAATGGGAAAAGAATTTGTAGGATAGCTCATTCTTCTAATGTTTTGTTAAAGTGACTGCCCTGCTGAAAGTCTGAAACCTGTACCCTTTGTTTGAAATCATGAGTCATTTATCGTTCGCTAAGCATTTGAGATTTTGATTCACGAATTATGTTATTGTCCATACTCAGGAACTTCTTGAGGATGTAGGCCCCCTTGAGAGCCTTCAGTTAGATGGTCAAGCCCTAGAAGGTGTTCTACAAGTTTTCAACTCCTATATCAATCTGTTGATACGTGCAATACCAGGTTCCGCAGAAAACGAAGAAAACTTGGAAGGTTCTGTCAATAAAATTGTCAGGATGGCGGAAACTAATCCTCAACAGATAGCTTTACTAGCTAATGCATCTTTGCTAGCAGAAGAGCTGCTTCCACGTGCTGCAATGAAGCTTTTGCCATTGACAACTCGAATGGATGACCATTCTAGAAGAGGTCCAGAGAAGCAATCCCGTCTTCCAGAGCAAAGAGAATGGAAGAAGAAACTTCAACGTTCAGTTGATCGCTTGCGAGATAGTTTCTGTAGACTACATGCTCTTGAACTCATCTTCACAGATGACGGTGACATTCGTCTAAACCCTCATATTTACATTCTTATGGATGACCACATGGAGGAGCCTGAATGGTTCCCATCTGCAATTTTTCAGGTACTTGAGTCATAGTTGCAAATCTGCATCCAGCTCGACAATAATGGTTTTGATCTCTGTAGAGTAGACAATTGAATGAGTGGGAGGAACATCTTGCTCAAACATTGTTCTCATGCTAACAAGTCAAATTTCCTCTACTTTTTTTCATCTTTAGGTGCATCCTTTTATAAAGAACTGCTTCTTTCCTGTCATTACCTCTCTAATATATCAGATTATTCATGTACATGGACTAAAATCATCAGTCTACCGTCTACGCATTCATCACTATGCCTTGATGCTTTTGCTTGATATTTCTTTCAAGAGATTTTTAGCCAAGATCCTGAAAACTGATACAAAAATACATTTCAATCCAGGAATTATTTTCAAAGTTGACTCGGATAGCCAGCTTAGCAACTGATATGTTTGTAGGTCGGGAAAGGTTTGCAACCATTCTATTAATGAGACTGACAGAGACAGTCATCCTTTGGCTTTCAGATGATCAAGCGTTTTGGGAGGAGTTAGAAACAGGGCCAAAGCCTTTGGGTCCATTTGGCCTTCAACAGGTATGGTAGGACTAAGAAATCTTTATCCTTATGCCTTTCATTCACGAATTTTACTGTAAGTTGCAGTTTAGATATAGATAATAGGATGGGCTAACGCTTTTTCTCATCGTCCATGTTTATCAGTTATATCTAGATATGCAATTTGTGCTGCTATTTGCATCCCAAGGGCGTTACTTATCAAGGAATCTACATCAAGTCATCAAAAACATCATAGGAAGGGCTATTGAAGCCGTGGCTGCCACTGGACTGGATCCTTACAGGTGCATCTCCTTAGTAGTAAACCAATTATGTAGCACCATAGCATCCTAATAAATGCTGTTGTTTGGTACCATAATAAACACTGTTTTGGCAGTATATTACCGGAAGAAGACTGGTTTGCTGAAGTTTCTCAAATAGCCATTAAAATGTTGATGGGGAAAGCAAATTTTGACAATGTAGAACGAGACCCTGCAAGTCCTACCGCATCTGTATCAGCTAAATCCGTGTCATCAGTTGTGTCTCATGGCAGCAATTAGATTGTAGTTGTCTGCCGCTGACAGTGTATGCAGATGAGAACAGTGAGCAATCGCTCACCTGTTTGCTGTTTTATTTGAAGCATCTTTAATATACGTTTCATGGCACTGTGATTCATTTGTTTGTGTATCCATTACTCTATTGCATATACCAAGCTGATAAATGGCCTGTACTTGGAAGTGGTTTCCACGAGTAAAGGTATTGATAATCAAATTATCATTGATAAATAGCAGGCTACATTACCAAAGGATGAATTTCTCCCCTTAATCATTCTTGCCACCATTTTCTACCATCTTATCAATGTTCTGCTGAACCTGGGACTACTCTCTTTCTCAAGAGAGAAACATGTGATTTCATTAATTGACGTTCATACTTTTTATGATTTTTTACCACAGGATTGCATAAGAGTAAAGGATGAACTGGATTACCATGGAACATGAATTTCTATAAGTACATAATGACGGAACCCTAAAAAAAAAAACTAAGGTTCATAATGTCTGAAAAGCCAAATGCTGATAATTTGCTTACTGTAAGAGAGTTGATCTGCTCTTTCGGGCACAATGAGTTGCGTAGTTTCAGTGGACTGTGAATTGATTTAGAGGGACAATTGGATGTCTCTTCAGCAACATAGCAGCAGCTTAATGGGGAGGATGCTTTGTACTTTTTAAAGACTACAAAAGAACCTAGTTATTCAGCTTGAAAATAAAGGGTAGGCGACCTTTGTCATTTCCTAGACAAATGCTCTGTCCTTTCCGTAACCAAGAACATAATAATTCAGCCATATTTATGCTTGTCAGCACTGCAAACTGTAAAGGGAAAGGAAGACAAAGGAAAAGCCAAATAAGAGATCTTTGACCCAACCCAGTTCTCATCCAAGTTCTAGACCTTGTCAAACTTATTTCCTGCAAACCAAAACTCATTTTCCTTCTCACTGACATGGTCACTGAGCCTTATTTATTATCTGATTAGTCACACAGAATGGCTTGTCAATTGCTATGGATAGTTGTTCCGTTTGCCATCCTTAGTGTAAGGAAAAGGAAAACTACATATTGGTGAAGCATGCAACCCAGCAACTTTAAGAGTTAATGAGTTTCAGGGCTGGAATCAATGTGAATACTTCTGGCAGGCTATGGTTACTGCAACTGGGAAGGCATATCCTGTGATAATGTAACGGTTAGGGTAACAGAACTCCATCTTCCAGGATTCATCACCCCAAATGATTTCATATTCCAATCAGGGATGACAGGGTGGCTGTCTCCTTCAATAACACTTCCAAGCTCTCTTCAAGTCATTAATCTTGGTGTCTTAATATGTCTTACAGGAACTATACCACCTTGATTGGTCTCCATCTCCAAAGTCCTCTATTTGTATGGCAACAAACTCAGTGGCCCAATACAACACAGTATCAGTAAGCTGTGAAGAAGTTCACCATCATGAAAATAGATTCTCTGGTTCTCTTCCTGCAAGCCTTGGCAACCTCAAAAATCTTAATCAACTACTTTATTCAGATGAGTTCGCTGGCATGATAACTAATTCATTGACATATTTGACAAATCTGGTACAATTTGTTCTACATGGTAATATGCAAAACTAGTCCCACACTAGACAAGATTGGCAAAATGCTGGTATTGAAAAAAGTCAATCTTTAAGCATTATGTTGAGCGGCAATATTCCACTCTCATCGACAAACCTACAATGCACTTTGTATTTTGATGCAAATTATGTGGAAGGAGTGATCTTTGCGTTCTTTGAACTGAATGATAACCGCTTAACCAGAAGAACACCATCTGATCATGGATATTTGGTTTCCCTAAAAAGAGTTTCCCAGGCAATAACAGGCTTGAAGGAGCAATTCCTTATAGTATGGGTTATCTGTCAGCTTTAACAGAGTTGTATCTCCAAGGAAACTGCCTATCTGGCCAAATACCACAGTCAGTCAACTCTCCCAACTCATATGACAATCGGATCCGATGACAGTTGCCCCAAGAGTTGTTTTCCTTGCAAAATCTTCAAACGCTAGTCTTTTCATTTGAACCTCATTTCCTTCCCAAAGAAGCCGGCAGGAGTACCAGCCCTTTCAGTGGTATACTTAGCTGGATGTGGAATCGAAAGTGAAAACCCCAGAATTCCTGCACGCAACTCCAAGGAATCGACAGTGAAACCCCAGAATTCTTGCAGGCAACTCCAAGTCCTATACAGTAACTATACTTGTCAAGTATCTATCTTATTGGCACATTGCCTCCATGGCTCGGAAGCCTAATGAAATTTAAGCATCTTGTTGAATATTTTAAGGAATTTTTTTGTTTACAGGATCCCCAATTCACTTACAAGCCTACCGCATCTAACTGTGCCAGATCTCCAGTCAAACAAGCTAACTGGCCCGTAAATAAATTTTTTGAGTCAAGAAGTGCATTTCCTGATGGTTAACTTACATATATTCACCTTTCTGATAACAGCTTTTCAAATTGTATTGGAAGGAAGCATACCAAAAACAATAGAAAAGTTAATATCGTTACAAATTTTGGATATGAGCAATAACAAACTTGGTTTCAAGTTGCCAGAGGCTGTGGAAAATATCAGCTGGCTGGAAGAGCGGAGGCTACAGAAAAACTAACAAAGCTAAAGTAGCTTCATTTTATCAAATAATCTTCTGATGGGGTAAATTCCTGCAGATCGGCCTGTAATTGAATTCCTGCGGAGCTCTTATTCTGGAAACAAAGGTTTATGTGGGAAGCTTCCTATACCTGCAAGGCTTGATCTCAGCTCCAAAAATTGCTTGGCAAAACAAGCGTAGGATAAAGGCTCCTGCGTCAAAAAGAATGAAGCCGATAGCCACCATTTCTACATCGATGCTTCAGTCATCAAGGTCTCAAAGATTCAAATCTATTTTCTTTTGATGGTCCTCTACCATTCCAAGAACTCAAGAGGTGGGAGTCTCGTGCACTGCAAAGGCCTTTTTATGTTTTCTTTAATAAGTAAGTTATTGACCACTTGAACTTACAAAGTATAAAATTCACAATCGAATTATAAGTAAAAAGAAAGAAAAAAAAAAAACAAGATGTTTAGAACACGATTTGCAGCCATGCAAGACAACTTGCAAAGTGCGTTAAAAATTCTGTGTGTGCACTTTTTGGCCTCTGCTCGATGGCAAGTAAGATGTAACTGAGATTTCCTATGAAATTAGCTGTCTGTCAAAACAAAGACCCTTACATCGTCTAGATTTAATAGATTCAGAGGATTCTTGATTCAACCCCAATTGATTGTAGTTCAAGTAATCGATTCCGTTTAACCGTACGCAACATAGGACCTGCTCTGGCAACTCTTCAGCTTTGTTTCCTTGTTTTAGAATCCAGTTATAACATGAAGGACATTCTAAAATAAAAAACAGATGAAAATAGCTTACTTCTACAAAAATATGTTGCAATAAGAAAAAGGAAAGAAAGCATACAAAAAAAAGGGTGGAACTTGCCTGAATTGTGAGGCCAACATCCAGGACACAAATCTTAATCTGTCTAGGAATGCTTCAAAGCCTTTCCCAGAGATGTAACTGATTCTATGCATATCCATGTCAATCTCAAAGTAATTTTCACCCTGTTCAAAAAACTTGTTGCTAGTAAGCAAATTAAAAAAAAAAAAAAAAAGTGTAGTTAAACCATTTGAAAGGTCCAATTTATTTACTTTGAGTATCAATGCTAAAGCAAATCCTTTAACAAAGTGAACGAATAGCTCAGTCCCAGCCATTGAATGTGGTCATGGCCATAATGTGATGAAGCTAGAGGAAGAATTTCTACTATTTAAAATTTTGTATTTACTATGAGCTTTTAAATTTTGCTGCCTAATAGGCTAGGTAGTTTAGTAAATTTGGAGTTTTATTTCATTAGGTCTTTATTTCTTTTCTGAAGTTTATTTATCTGGCTACATAAATAGGACCATGTACTGCTAATTTAATTGAAGGCTACTGATGAATGAATTGACGTTGAGTCTTCGAGGACTGCGAGCCTCTGATTCTTTCTCTTTACGAGTGCTGATTCTCGTAATCCCTCGAGTTTATTGATCTCTTTCCAATCAAAATATAAAGTCACGGTTAAGAAAACTAACATTGAAGTTAGAAAGAAGAGAACTTTTCATATAGCACGCTTTATTTTAAGTTTGCTAATAATTCACACCTTGAATTTTAAGTGTAATAAACAACGTACTATAGTTAACAAGTGTTAATCAAACATAACAAAAGTTAATCAAAAATAACAAAATAACTAAAAAGACACATATACTCTTTTCTTTTGACAAAATTTTTAAGGTTTAAAAGGAATGATTGTAATAACGAATGCTCGGTAAATAAAGGGCTGTTGTTGGACCCGAGAAATGCAAGGTGTGGGGAGGCCTCAGAGTCAATTAGTCATACGTCGCTTCGATGTGCATTGGCGAAGGCATCTGGCTCCTTATTCCGCTAGGATTGAGAGTAAGGGAAACGTTCCAAGGGGATATCAGCGGGTAGTTTGCGGCTATGGTGGACAGCGAGCCTCGAGAGGCATCTGAATCGATATGTATGATGGCTTGGGCACTATGGCGAGCACGAACCTTTTGGTAATCGAAAATAAGCAAATTTCTCACTTTATGGCTGTGGAAATAGGTGTTAAAACTCGATTAGTTTCAATATCCCTATTATATAAAAATATTTTAGTAACATTTTCCAATTAATATATTCATTAATTATATAATAAAGATTTATACTTATATCTATTAGTTATGTTGAAAATTTTAAATTTTTATATACTAGATTATATTTATTAATAATTTAATATTAAAATGATAATAAACACCACTCAAATATTTAATTTATATTTAAACAACAACTTCTAATCTATAATAATGAATATAAATTACCTCCCACAATGGTTACCAAACTCTACCAAGACTACATGGATGCAATGCAGGAGCCAGCCCCTCCTCCAAAGACTCCAATAGTGGCTTGGTGGCAGCCACCGGAGAGAGGCAAGATTAAGATAATTAGGGATGCGACAACTAGCGGTGATAAGAGAGGGATCGGAGTAATTTTCAGGGACCACAAAGGTTGTCCGGTATATGCACTAGCTAAAGCTTTATCTGGGACGTTTTCAGCTGAAGTGCTTGAATTATGTGCAGTTCGCGAGGCTGTGAAAGAAGGCACCTGAATTACCTCTCCATCGCAGATTGGTGGAATCAGACAGCCTCCCAGCGGTTAAAGCCGTTAACTTAACTCTCCACAGTAAGCAAGCGTTCTGGCTGGTCCTTTGGCGGACGATGTGTGTGCGCTTTCTCTTCCAATTTTTCTAGTTTTTCTGTCCAGCATGTTAGGAGACAGATTAACGCCGGGGTGGCTCATGAATTAGCCAAACTAGCATTGTCCGAAAATGGGCTGCTGCGGCAAGATGTTTGCTTAGGGCATCTTATTCAAAATGACGTATGCACTGAGTCTGAATAAATAAAAATTAATCATTTTTCTCTCAACAAATAAAAAAAAATAAAAAGATGATTGTAATAATTAACCAATTACGGAAAGAAACACAATAAAGACATTTCTTTTGCTAAAATTTCTAGTAGCAACACCATGGTTCTAAAAAAAAGAAAAATCAACACAATAAATAATTTAATTTTAAAATCTACATCCGAAATGGTGTTTTTTCTTAACTTTTTTTTTGGGGGACATTTGTTATGATGTTTTTGTTATTATTTCAACCTTTCATTCAAGAAAACTTAATGCAAGAGGCATACTGTTACCAAAATTAAATATTAATATATTTTTAGTGTTACATTTTAAAACATAAAATCCAAATTATTATTAGATATAAATTAAAATGTGTAATCTAAATTAGAGTGAGATATCGTTTAACGATAGATTATTCTCTTTTTTGCATCGATAAACGGAAAACCAAAAAGTTCAAATAGAGACATGATTTGGAGATCGCGAACTTGGGAAATAGGGCTGCAACCTGAAGCTTGAAGTTGGATAATTTGAGGAAGTCCATGTTTTTTCCGTCATGGAAGACTAACGATGATCACGTTGAGTTGACATTGACATTGTTTCTCTTTCTTTCTTTCTTTCTTTTTTTCTCAATTGGAAGGCAGAGTGCCTAAAATAAAACAAAGATGACAGAACAAGGCCCGGAGGCCGAAACACGCCGATGGAAAAGAAAGTAACAAAATGCGGGCTTCTGGGCTGGTTCATTGGGGCCCATTGGCGTGACCATAAGGCCCATTATATTTGTGGGCCAGGCCATGAAGGGAACTCAGCCTAATATTGGACCGGCCTTTATTACTACCGGGTTGGCATTGCTGTATTATTCAATCAGATAATGAGAGTAAAAATACATGACGACTCTCTCAAACATATCTCAGTGGAGTGGCTAATAATTTACACTTTTATCTTTGAAGTTTCAGACTTTAATTTTAGAGAGAGAGAGAGAGAGAGAGAGAGAGAGAGAGAATGAGATTTATAAAAATAAAAAATTTATTTTTATTATACTATTCACAGATTATTAAAATTCTTAATAAAAATAAAAAACACATAATGATAATACATCTATAATATAACACTTAAAGGAAAAAAATAAATTGTGCCCTCAAACTTTCTGCCAGAACATAATTTGACAAAATTGCTGAGTCAATAAATGGTTCTTATTTTTCCAAAGAAGCACCTTTGGTTGTCTATCTGTATACGTTTAAACACATAATTTCTAGCTGTCACTAGTAAAAATAAGATAAAAGACTAATTTTATTTATTATATTTAAATATTTTTATAATCATGTTTACTTTTTTTTTTTAAATCCACTCAACACATTAAATATGTTAATTAAATTTGAATCATATTAAAAATTTTCTATTAAATGTTGCTACGTAGTAAATATAGTTATATGTTAACGTCACCTTATTGAAATTACTGACATAATATTAATTTTAATTTTTTAAAAAATTTTAAAAATTAGAAAATTTTAAAATATTATAATTATTTTTTCTCTCTTAAATATTTATCAAACTCTTTTTCTTAAATATTATTTTAATAGATTATATGATATCTCATAATAAGATTTTAGAGATTTTTTTTATTTGTATTGGTGCGTAGAAAATCATAATTATTTTTATAGGTTGTTAATCTCTTATTTTTATTATAGTTAACAATATCTTAAAACAATTTTTACACTATAAAGAAAGATAATTTGTCAAATATTTAAGAAAAAGAAAAATATAATTATAATATTTAATTTTTTTAATTTGTTTAAAAAATTAAAATTAATATTATGTTGATAATTTTAATAATGTGATAATAATATAAAATTCTATCTATTACATAACACAACACGAATGTGGTTATCGCATAATAATAGTTAATAAAATTTTTTAATATGAATTAAATTTAACTAATAAAGTTAAGGTATTTAGTGAATTTAAAAAAATAAATATAATTATAAAAATATTTAAATATGATGAGTGAAATTAATTTTTTTGTTTAAGGACAATTATGAATGGAGAGCAATTACTTCCCATGAGAATGGTAATGCATCCAGTGTTCAGCACAACCCTAATGGAGAAATCTAGAACTTCGGTTGATGAATGAAAGCCCCGTTAGCTATGGATACCAAAATTCCAATTATTAGAGTTTGGGGACCATAAAAAGTATTGGACCAGCACCATGGCCACGGGTTCCATTAGATTGGTGGATAAGTGGGGTCTTTAAGCCCTGTTTGCCTGGCTAAGACTGTGGTTTAGACTAGGACTTGAGCATTTGTTTCAGCCTTTTTTTTTTTTTCTAGCCATAATTGTAGTTGGTTGGTAATCTGTCAAAGACAGTTGGCATTTTCCATTGTCAAGTTGGGCCAGCTTGCTTTCGCACTTAGGTTATAGAGCGCCCATGGTTGGTAGTTGATCTCATTAAAGTGAACAAGAAAGGTGTAAATCCTGTTCACTCGGCTAAAGGCATGAATTTAAGATGTGCTGTTGATGTGCGAGTTATCAGAGTCTTGTTAATAGCGTGTGAAACACGAAGTTCCAAGTCCAAAAAAAAAAAAAACTAAAAAATAAAAAAAAAAAGAACGGGGTTTTAAAGCCTATTTAGAGACACTCAACAAATTGCTAGTTGGTTTTAAAGATCTTACGCGAAGTGCAGTGCGAGTTGCATGAATATAGTGCTAAGGTTATACGACTTGAAGCAATTATCATATTTTGGTTGATGATATCCAGCTGTTCTTAGTAGAGAATGACATGTTTAGGCTTCACATATGTGCTATATTTGGGAATGGCAGTTTTAGTGTTAAGCCAATTTTCAGTATTCTCCCCACTTCTTTTCTCTAATAATCGGCAATGTCTTAGCAGAGAGATTGATTTTTTTTTTTTTTTTTTTATAATCTTTTTGAATCTCCATACCAACCCCAATAGCATATTTTTTGTTGAAGCATTTTTTATTTGGCAGAAAGCATTTTATGGCATCTTAATGAAAGCCTAGTCCCTTTGTCTGAGGTTTTATGAATTTTGTCAACCTTATCAATCTGACAGCTAGGACTTATTCTCCACCTTATTTTCTCGAGCATTATTTCTTGGCTTTCGTTTGGCCACACAACTTTTCATTGATGTCCAACTGATTTTTCTTTTCTTTTCTTTTCTTTTTTTTTTTCAATTTGGTGTTCAGTTTAATTGACCCGCATCTCCGTTAGTCTGTGGTTGATTTAAATCCTAATTACTGTAGCTAAGAGTCCAACTGGTCTGTGATTAAAGCATGCGGCTAGTGACATCTAAAAATTGTTTTATATCTCTTAAACTATCTAGTAATAGGGCTTCATCAGAGGATTGATATTCCACTGCAGCAAGCCGACGAATAATGGGGGATAATGTGTACACGCAGAGTGCAAAAAACAAAAAGTGAAGGGACTTCAATCACCACAAGCAAACCAAAGACTTTAATGCATGTGTATTGGTTTGTGTCAAAAATACAGTTGTAATAGTAATCCGTTCTGCTCCAGCGAAAATCAAACTACACCAAGATCGTAATGGACGTAAGCTTGTATTAGAGGCAAAAGGAACTCCATGCCTCGATGGACAGAATGGAAACATTATACCACTTGGAGTAATTTGGCACATGAGATGCTGTGTGGTGATAAATTCTCTGATTATCACCAGGGAAAATGCCGCCAAGCTTTGTATTCTTGCACATGGCAATTTCTCAAAAGAAAGCTAAAAGGTGAGATGATATCACGAAGGAGAGAATTCATGCAAATTTTCCACATGCTCAAAAGTTGCAGGCATATACCCTCAAACTAAAGTAGGGGAATTGGTTGCCCTTAAGCGCACGGCCATGGATCTATGCCTACTTGTTTTGCCGGTTGCGTACCATGATCAATTGGCATTTGATATATTCACACAACTTCATTAAATATACTCCGTCAATTTCACCTATTATAGACATAAGTTCACGTTACAGTGATATAACTATTAAATGCATATTTATAATTCTTATTATTGACTATAATCATAAAATTAAAAAATTAAAAATGTTCAACCAAACCCTCTAATAATAGGATAATGTATGTATGTGTCTATTACGCTTCCAATTCATCTAGTCTATGCGTCAAGAAGATTGTTTTTTTTTTTTTTTTGCAAACACGTGACGAAATAAAAATTCCCAAATGACATGAATCTAGGAGTAAATCATCACGAGCAAGTGGTATGGTACTCTTTCTACTGATCATATGTGCCTGACCAAATTAGAGAGCAGTCACAATACCATAGTGGGGAGGTTGGCATTCGGCTAGACCTGTGCTCTGTTTAACGTACGGATCTTTCACATCCACCACTCTTTGACAAAACATGTATCTAAAGCAGTAACTTTTCAGGTACAAGAGCAGGTGTGCTGATAGAACGAGCTAAACGGCTTAATTTTGTCAAGAAAGACGGCTTGATTGAGTTCGCTTGAAACCACTCTATTATAACTTGAATTATGCATCATTTTGGTCCCCTTTTTAAGACAAGGGAGAAATTCTGAATACTCTTTGATTATCTTATATGTTATTGTTGATGCTATATGTCTAAGTTGCAAAATAAGCTAATAAAAATAGAGAGAAAATAGAAAAGGAACAAAGAAAACGACAATTTATTGGGTTTGATCGATGTAAATGTAGGCAACCAATGCAAATTGCAACTAGCTAGCCAAGAGATTGTGGTTTTCATAAGAAACTTTTTATTTAGCTGTAGTATAAAGTATTTCAGTAGCCAAACTTTTACATTATAAGTGTAGAGATACATGGCTAAAGAACATAAAATTTAGAGTTACATGTATTAGATGGGAATTCCAAGTCCTAGCTTCCATGGATGGAGTTGGGTTAGCTTCTTACAATGTGAATACATCGTTTTCAAACTCTCAAGTCTTTGCATGGTGTCTAGCACATGCATCCAACTAATTAAGTGGTTTATGTCGAATGATGTAAATTGTTCCACTTTGGCCTTGAAATGGTCAGATACAGCTAAGCTGCATCTGACCAGTTCAAGCACGTGAGAAATACTCGCGAATCAACTGCTCTCATGTGGACCTACTCTTTCCCGCTTGCTTCTTGGACCTTTTTGATGATCAACTAACAAGTACAGTTACAATGTGGATGATTCCCATTTAATCCATCGTTTTAGGGCACGTGCAGTTGCCTAGTTTGGGTTTGGCAGGAGAGAGCAATCTGCCAAGCTTTTCGTGTTTTGTTTTATCTTATCTTTTTTTTTTTTTTTTGAAACTTTGTGGTGGGTGGTGACTGTTGTTAATTTCCTGTGTTTTGCACGAGGAGTGCGGATCGTGTTTTTAGCATAATTGATTAGAATGCTTTTATTAAAATTTTTTGTTAGTCAAGTTCTAATGACACTATCTTCATTTCTTAGTGGCCACCCTTGTACTAAAGAAAAAAGAGAAAGACAGCGTAGATGAAGGAGATTTGACGGGACAACTAGCATTTGACGTGGTGTCATATTATACAAGAGCTCCTCTTATTGGGTAGCCTTGATTTCCTAATTATCAGTCGGGAGTGTAAGGGTGAAAATGGCTGCAATCCGGACCGGTGCCACGAACGGGGAGTTACTAAATAACTGATGTTACGTACTGCAGTAAATATTTTTTTTGCAAGTGCAATTACACGGGGCTTTCAAGAGCATGTGGTTTGATTATTGATGATTGGAGTCACCGATCATCTTAGTTTTTCATCCAATAAAATTGGTCTTGAAAGATGGGCTACATCTATCGATTATTAGTGGATTCAAACTTTCTTTTCACTTTTAAGTTGGTTACAGGCAATAACATGGGATCTCTCCTAATCATAATAATGTAATGTTAATGTGCATTTAAATGACAATTTTAATTACTACAAACCCTCAAATTTTCTCTCCATAATTATTTATTTTTCTTTAACTTATAAATTTTTTTTTTTTTTTAAAATCAAAATATTTTCCTTTTTACCTTGCGTGCAGCTCTTCCAGTTGGCAACTCGGATGAAATGATAATTGGTTTCCTGTGATTTTGGCATTGGGCACTTAATGGCGGGCATCATAATTAGCAAATGATTATAATCGCTCGAAAGTATCATCGTCCACCGCTTCATTCACGAAGAAATAGATAATCAAACACAAACATCACCATCCAGAGGCTTCATTGAAATCCCGTCACGACTGGAATTAAACCAAAGCCCACCATCACAATCGTATCATCCAAAAAGAAGACTGCACATCCATAATTGTACTTTTTGGGGCCTCGGTTGGCGCTAGCTAATCTGCGGGACCCCCGGTTCATAACTTCTTTGGTGGGGCACAGCTCCCATATCGTTATCAGCATAACGACTCATTATCTCTTAGAAATAGCAAAATACCATTTTGCTCTAATAATTTAATTTAATTTATTTAAATTTTGATTTATAAAACTAATGTATATTAATTAACAAAAAATTGATGTTCGGTAATTGCAAACCTTCAAAATAAAAATAATTTGAAATTTAAATAATTTGAGCATAATTAATTTAGAACTCAATTAACTTAAAATTTAAATAATTTAAATTATAAAATCAATGAAAAAAAACTTAAATTCCGATATATTTAAAATCCGGTGAATTGAAAAAACAATTTATCTCAAAGGGACTTAATAAATTTGAAAACTGAAATTTTCAGAATTCAAATAATCCGAGATATGAAATTATCCTATCTTAATCTGACCCCTCTATAAGTAATCCCATGAAGAGGGTTGTAAGTGAAAGCTAGATATGCTCCTGAGGGGCAGAAGATTGAAAAAAAGATTTTTCGGACATAAAATCTTGGAATCTCCAAGGAAAAAATCGTAAGTGGACTTACTTTTGAACTCCCGAGGTCTCCTCCTCGCCCCGTGTAACAGTGACTGAGTGGTGACACAGAGCGCACCAACCTCCATTGTCCAAGGAGATCCCACACACACACTCTCTCTCTCTCTCTCTCCGCATCGAATCGATGGCATTCCATTTTGTAACTTCAATGCGCTCTCTTTCTCTTTACTTTCCTTTCGAAGCTACTTAAAAAGCCGCACCCCAAGAAGGCGCTTTTTCTCTCTGCAGTTTAAAGCCATTCCTGATTTTCTTTCTTCCTTTTTAATGAACCCAACTGGGTATAAACCAAACTTCAACTTCAGATCAAGCCTGTCATTTCTCTGAGCGTGAAAAGACTGGAACTTTGGCATAATTTTGAAGTTGGGTTCGTTGATTAGGAGATAATATGGATCCTCCTGCGATGATGAGTGGTGGGTCCTACAATCTGGCGGAGATCTGGCAGTTCCCGATGAATGGCGGCGGGAGATGTCAGTTTGGACAGAACTTAAGTCAGTTCGTGGATTCGGGCCGGGATGTCTCAGGTGGTGATCTGGTGAATATGGAGCATAGAGCAGCTCTTGGTGGCGCAAGGAGACGGCGTGATTTGGAAGATGATTCGGCCAAGGGAGTCTCTACGAGCAATGGCAATGGCAATGGCAGTGGAGCGGTATGACTGTCTATTTGTTTTTTCATTCGTTCACGGTATGAAGTTAATTATTATTTATTTGATCTAATCTAACTAATGATCTAGAGGCCCTCCTCTTTTTTTTTTTTTTTTTCTTCCTTGCCATGTGTAATTATCAGGAGTTCAAAATTTTGGCAATGGAAGAGTCATCCCTTTGTCATTGTTTTGTGATATGAATTTTGGATGCTCTTGAGTGTTGTTTCTATTTGTCTATCCTACCATAATGAATCAGTTGGCCTATTTATCTATCTCATCTATAATGGTCAACTAAGTTCACTTATTCTATTCTGAGTCTCCTCACATAGACCTTCAAAGGTTCCAATTAAGAGGGATGACTAAACCTAAACATGGGAGAACGGAGAAGGAGGACAAGGTTGACTCGGAAATCTTCAGTTAGTAATAATTAGACCTTACATCAAACTTAATTTATAATAGAGTGAAATGATGGACAAAAATTTCACATAGTTGATTTTAATTTAATTAGGATTAAGGATTTATTGTTGTTGTATTCTATTCTTTGTTATCTATAGATCAAACTCGTGTAAAGTCATAATGGGAATCTAGTAAATTTTGATAGCCAATGGTGTAGGTGTTTCATAAAAAGTGATGATCTCGTCTTTTGTACTTCTTAATTGGGCAGTACGATGGAGATGCAAAACGGCTTAAAACATCCGGAAGTAGAGATGAGAATCGTGACTCTAAAGCTGAAGCAGAGCCGAGTTCAGGCAAGCCTGTGGAGAAGTCTAAACCAACAGAGCCAACTAAACAGGATTACATCCACGTACGAGCAAGAAGAGGCCAAGCCACTGATAGCCACAGTCTTGCAGAACGGGTAATTTTCTACAGGCTTTTTTAACCTACTTTTATTTGAAGAAATTATGACTACTGGATTCAGATTTAGATCCATAAAAATTGCTGATAGCTCCCGTTCTTGTGCACCCCACAATCTGTGTTATTGTAGTTAAATGTATCATGCGAATTTGGCTGATGAGAACTATTTTGCAGACAGGCTAGGAGAGAAAAAATAAGTGAAAGGATGAAAATTCTCCAAGATCTAGTTCCTGGTTGTAATAAGGTAGAGTGTTGGAATTTTAATTTTTTTATAATTTATATTGATCTTAGTCCCACAATTCCAGCAAGTTTGTGCTCGCTGTACTTCACAAGCAAATTCAAGTAACAATCTGGGACAGAACTTTCTGTCAACAAGAAGTCTAAATGGTTTAGATTCCTATTTGCTAAGTTAGGTTCTCTAATACAGGTTATTGGCAAAGCACTTGTCCTTGATGAGATTATAAATTACATCCAGTCATTACAACGCCAAGTTGAGGTATGAATACTTTTTTTCTCCCAGTGGATTGGTTGCACAACTCTTTCCGAGATTCTACCTTTCTCAACTCTGTTTATGGTGAAGTTGAGTCCAATGAACTACTGGAATTTGCAGTTCTTATCAATGAAACTTGAAGCAGTGAATTCAAGGTTGAACTCTGGGATCGAAGTCTTTCCTTCTAAAGATGTAAGTCCTAATACTTTGTTCCTATCAATCTGTTTCTTGTTGTGGGGCTAAATATTGCTTACCCTTTTTCAAACTTGTTGGGATCAATAATATTTAGCCTTAGATTGGTCAATAGTTAAGGTTGGGACTGCTTCTCTTTGAATGAAATAATGCATCCCGCTTTATTAATTTAGATTTTTCTGTTTGATATATACAGAACCATTTATCAGGTATTTTGTTGATGGATCCTCCGTGGGTAGATATGCTTAATTTGACCATTTTACATTGTCTCTTGGTGGGACCTTCGATAGCTTATATTTGTTGATAAAATACCCTTGTATCTTCTGGTTTGCTTCTTAATACAGATACTGAGAAATAGAGAACAAGATAGATGCAAACCTATATTATAAGTGAAGAAGGAGCTAAAGCGTTTTGCTATAATATTTTCTTCTTTGCTTAGTGAACAAGGACATGTAACAAATTCATTTTTCATCTCAGTTTGGCCAACCAACATTTGAGACTGCTGGAATGGCATTTGGCTCTCAACCCACAAGAGAATACACTCGTGGCACATCACTAGAGTGGTTGCATATGCAGGTTGGCAGTGGTTTTGAGAAAACACCATAATCTAGAAATTCCTCTTCGATTAGTAATAAGAGCTTTTAAAGTCACTGTCAGGATGTATGATTCCCAATATGTATAATCAAATATAGCCCACAATACCATTTCAACGTTAAGCATAGGGATGTTGCTCTCTGAAAAGACTTCTAAAGCCATTACCTTTTCATCTTCGTGCGCATCTGTATTGGAAAATGATTCTTTTACTCTATGGATCTCTTAGTAGGCTCGGCATACTTCTCTGTACTAATAGCAGAACAGAAACTCTGAAAATGAGTATTGTTCTTGTAAGAAGATGTTGCTCACTCGGAAACTTTAAATGCTTTCATCTTGTATAAACAAGTGCTATCAACCTTATTCAATAATGTAAGCCTGTTAAGTGCTTTGTGTCTTGGATCTCCGAAGTTGAGAAGGGATATGCCCTTCATAAGTTGTAACATGCTGACTCATAATCGTTATCCACCCTTATCTGCCATAATGCTACAAACAATCCCTTTTGTTATGGGAAATTTTCATTTTGTTTACTTAGAGTAGAATAAATAGATGCACCATTTGAATAGGACTACTAAATTTTGCCACTACCTTGAAGAGACAAGACAACTTATAAGCAGCACAATAAGGCTAAATGAATTAAAAGCAGTTGCATCAAAAGCTTGTTCATGGATTCAGGCAATAACACGGGGGAGCTAAGCACATGAGATAACTGGAGAATTTCTAAGATATTTCCCATTCAACCCTCATTGTACGCTTTACACTAACAGTCAAACAAGATCATGTCATGACCATTTTTACATTCAAATTATCACACGGCTATCAGTGAGAAAGTACAAAGGTGAAATTGTGCCTATGATGATGTTATAGTACTGGCTGCATTGTGTTTGTACCAAAGGAACCTCCACCCTGGTTAAAGGTGTTCCCACCTGATTGGAAGTAGGAAATGGCTGCCCAAATCACCCGGAGGAGCAGGATTGCTGTAAATACAGTGCTTCCAAGAGTGCACACCACCTGTAAAACAATATTTTCTGTCATATCTTGTGGGTTGCAAACATAATAAAAGACAATGTGAATTTGATATCCACCGTCAAACTGACAGAACATAATTAAGAAGACTCTTCTAGTGACTCTTTTCTGCCTAAAAAGGGACAAAAGTGAGGCCATTTCATTATGCTTGTCAACTTGGATACCATTTCTTCTTTAGAGAGGATGAATCACATTGTTTAGTCTAAGGTAGACCCCTTTTCAACCTCTTTTAGATTATTAAAACAATTACGGGATACTAAAATTATCTTAACATAATCATCCAATTCACGGCATTCAGATTCGGGAAAGGCAATACCTCAAGAAGTGCTTTGACAATAGAGAGTCCAGCCAATAGCAGAACCCCATCAACAGCAAAAGACACCTGAATTTCCAAAGAAGAGGACAGCAAAAGAAGAAAATGAGAAGAGTAAGCAAGTTAGCAATGGCCTGAATGATGAGGAGCTTAATGGTTGCTGCTTTAAAAGCTCAAGCCACTGAAACATTGAGTGTATCAGTACAATAATTAGCAAGAACAATTCCATAGGTTCCCATAAACAGGCCTTTGATTACATTGTTACTCTGGTTATCCACAGCATTAGCTCCCAAAACAGAAGCAGTTGCTCTGTACGCCATTTCTCCTTGTTGTTCTATTCCACCATCCATTGATGCATACCGTTCAAATTGTGACAGAAGACTGCAGAGACTCTTGAACCATCAAGTACTTGCATAAAAGGATTCTTAATTCCCATAAAATTGCCTACAAGCCATATTTCTAGCACCTTGATTATCCGGGGAGATAGTGGCATACGTTGATCTGACACAACTAAGCAAATTTAACCCGCCAAAAAGCCGACTCTACCCAATCTGCATCGATCCAACCCGCATTGACCAAAAAAGTTAATAATCTGTAACTTAAACCGAAATGACTTGAAATATAAATAAACTAAACTCAAAATGACATGAGATACAATTGACCAAAAACCTAGTCAACTTGAATCCCTAAACCTGAAACCTGACAAACCCAGAACTCTGGATAACCGAAACCCAACTGACTAAACAACACGGCCCACACCAGGCCTTACCCTGTTGTGTGCCAACTCTAATTCTATGCACCTTTTTTTTTTAAACTTTTTTGGTGGATTGCTACCACCGTTCCTAGGCAAATGTTTCTATTTGGTATCCATAATCTGTAATTTATACCAATGTTGACAAAAAGGGGAAAAAAAAAAAAAAGAAAGAAAGAATGTAGGTAGATATCACACTATCACTTAACATTCGGCCTCCAAGCCCATTTCATCTTTATTAACAGGAATTGAGCTATAGCTGCTTGTGCTGGCTTGAAAAGTGATCCCCCACTTGAATTACATAGCTTTAAAAACCAAAGGAATTTATGGCATCAACTTCACGATGACATTTTCTACAATTTATTATACGAAGCCACAGGCACAAGAAAAAATTATACAAATGAACAGTCAATTGAAAAGCAAACCAAGAATAGAAAAGCCAATAAAGAAAAAAGAGCTACCAATTGGGGTGAAATTACAGCAGGCAAGATTGACCGAGCAGATTTCTTGGCTCGCTTGGAGAGCTTCCTGTACATGCCGTGCAAGAATCTCACAAGCAAATCAACACTGCTCTCTGTTTCATCATCCTCATCATCACTCTCATCCTCGATCACGTCATTATCTTCAAAGTAAACTTCACCAATCTCATCAGGGTGTTGACCAGCAGAACCATGATCCAACTGAGAACAGAGATCTCTGCAGTAAATAAAGATTTTAAAAAAGCAGAATAATGGGTGTTAGTGAGATGAAAGGGGAGACCTTGCTATGGCAGATTATGGAAGTAGGGCTTCTGTGGGAAGGGGTGTGGCTATGGAAGTGAAAGAATTGGAGAGGAATGGAGAGTTTTGAGGGGTTATAGAGAATCTTGGGGGGTTTGAGTGCCAGAGTGCTGGTGCACGGTGATAAGGCGGCTGTAGTTGCCATTTTTGAGTTTGGAAGTGTTGCAGTTGGATTGGCTCGTCTATGGTTATTGGGAAGAGTTATCAAGATATTGGACTAGCTCAGGAATTAACCCAATCCAAAAGCCCAATGGTAAAGCAGGCCTCTTTGAGCACTATCAGAAGACAAAGCCTACAGTTGAACATGAGCAGCCACAAATTACTAAACCTGATGACAGAATGACTTAAAACTTTTAATTTTAAAACTAGAAAGGAGCACTCTCGAGGTTTGCTGAAAGCATTGATTATGTATACACAATCAACTTGACATGTTCAATAACATTGTCCGATGAGAACATCAATACATATTAATTAAATAATTAATTTACATTTTAACTATAATAAAATTTGAAATATCTAAATAATATTATAGTTAAAAAACACATTTTGACTAATCATAATACTTGAAATATATGAAACGAGTGTATTAAAATAATAGGGTGGTCATTGAATTAGTTTTTAAGTACAATTTGATTCTCATATCAAATAAAAAAGAAGAGATTATAAGTCATATAAACGTAAACGTTATATATCTTAATAAATTATCTTTTAAAAAGAGAATAATGACTCGTGACAAGTGGTATCTGAGCTGATCTCAACCCCAACTCTAGTGTTTCCCACTAAGTGTTGCATGTGAAAGAAATAAATAAAAGAGTTCTCGATTCTTAACGATGATATTAATGAATTTGGTGAAAAAAAATGTAATAAATGTATTAAAAAAAAATGTAATAAGTGTATTAAAATAATATGTTGATCCTTAGATTGGACTCTGGTATTTTCTACCAAATGCTTCACATGAAAAGAGTAAGTAAAAAGAATCCTCAATTCTTGATGAAAATATCAATAAATTTGATGAGTGAAAATGTAATTCGCTAAAAGAGAATGTAACAAGTATATTAAAATAATAAGTTAATCCTTAAATTAGTTCTTATATAAGAATTGATTATCACATCAAATAAAAAGAACGAAACCTTTAATCACATAAATCTAAATACAATACACTTTGATAGATTACTTTTTAAGAATAAAGTAATAGTTATTTTAACTATATATAAATATAAATATTACACATTTTAATAGATTATCTTAAAAAAAAGACTTTTAGAAAGAGAATAATGACTCCGGATGATCAATAGATTATTTTAATCACATTATATTTACATCATGTGATAAGAGGATAAAACCTTCAAAAGACGATCAAACGTCATCTGGGCTTTGATGTTCATCTATGTACAGAAGGGACTTGCTCTTTAATTCCAGCCTTATGAAACATGACCATCTTCTTGAGTTAAATTGAAAAACTTTGCTAGTCTTTGTGATACAGATTGCTGGCTTTCATCCAATGTTTCTTCACTTCCATCATAATCATCGTCATTCTCGTGTACCAGATATATGCCATGCTTCTTCAGGTGAATTCCTTCAATGACTGGCGGGTTTCTCTTTCCTACCTCCATCTTATAGCCGTCTTTCAACTGTGAAACCAGAGGATGTGAATGTGAGTACCAGCTCAGGTGCATTTGGTCACCACTAGACCTTAGTATCCCCGACAAGTCCAATGCCGAACGAAATATGGGTTCATTGAATTTAAGTATCCTTGCTTGAACATCTGGTACAGGTGGGAGTTGAACTCTCAAGTTAACTGGTTCGTGATGGTCAATGGAGACAACGACAGCTATAATTACAGCTCTGATCTGATGATTCCTACGTTCAGAGAAGGTTACTTCTTGAGAAAACCAATTTGGTATTTCACTTCCAGGCATGCTCAGGTTGCGCAGATGCCTCAAGCAAACCTGAAAAACAATTTCGTGGATGCATAACCCTTAATCAAACTCTGTAAATATCAGCAGTGCACACAAAGAGGAGAGGGAGAGAGAAGGATGAAGGGAACCTTGGATAGTCTTCTTTTTACCGACGCTGAGCAGGCTTTACATCCAGCCAGGTAAAACCTTTTCAAGGACTTCAAGCATTCCAGGCCTGGAATATTTACCACTTTCTCACAATTGGCCAGGTTCAATAATTCTAAGCTCTCCAGGTTTGAAACATCAGATATACTTTCCAATTGAATACAGTTTGCAACATCCAATTCTTCTAAACTCGAGGGAAGTGGAGGAAGAGACTTGAGTTCCTCACAGTCAGACAAGTAAAGCTTCTTGAGAAGGGAAAGGCTCTTCAAGCTAGATGGAAGGCCGCAAATGTTGTTGTAGCCTAGATCCAAGAAATCTAACTTGGACAATTTCTCAAAATCATCAGGAATTCTTCCAGATATTCTCCAGGCACGGGCATCCAGTTCTTCTAGCGAGGAGAGATTACAAAAGGAAGTTGGGAGTACAACTATCCTTTCGTTTTCACCAAAGGATCCAGATGGCACCTTCATCATATTTAATATCATTAAGCTAGCAAGCAACCCAAAACTTTCGGGGAGTTCTGTTACAGCAGTTCTCTCCATCCATAAATGCTGCAAAGATTTCAAGTTTCCTATTGAGTCTGGAAGCTTGAGGAGGTTCTTGCAGCTGTTCAATCTCAAGATCACAAGATTTTCCAGCATTCCAAAGGATTCAGGCAACTCAGTGATATTACTACCAGTCAAATTTATCCTAGTAAGGGCCAGCATGCTCCCAATTGCTTCCGGTAGAGATGTAAGAGATTTACAATTCCTCAAATCTAGTATCTCAATCATTTTCAGAGCACCAATTTGATCTGGCAAACCTGTAATTGGTGTCCAGTCTAACTGAAGTTTGATAAGAGAAGCTAGTCCATCAAGTGCATCAGGCAACTTGCTCATGAACTTGCACCCTCCAGCTGATATTTCCTTCAAATAAGGTAATGAACAGATTGCAGCAGGTAATTCCTTGATTGAACTCCTATCAAGGAACAGTTGTGTTAGTGATTGGAGATTTCCAACAGATTCAGGAACTGCAGTAAGTGCATCACACCATATCAAACTTAGTTTCTCAAGGTTTGACAATGATCCAACAGAATCAGGAAGTTCTTCTAACTTCAATTGATTAAGAGAGAGTTCTTTTAGAGAAAGCAGGTTGCCTAGGCATTGAGGCAGTTGCTTCAGGAAATGACAACCATTCAGACTAAGCCTCTCAAGATTTGTGAGCTGGTCAACTGATTCAGGAAGCTTTGATATAGCAGTTCCATCTATGATAAGCTCATTTAATGAACTCATGCAGCCCAAGTTGTCTGGCAATTCCCTCAATTTTGAGCACTCAGAGAGAAAAAGCTTCTGAAGACGTGTCAGCCCAGAGACATCACTAGGAAATACAACAAGGTTAAAGCATCCTCTCAAGTTTAAGTAAAGTAATGTCTTTATATTTCCCACTGATATGTGAAGCTTTGTAAGTTGGGTGCAACCCTCGAGATTGAGCTTCTCCAAGGATGTAAGCCCTGATAAATCAGGAATAGATGCCAGACTATGACAATGGTGAAGATTCAGAGCTGTCAAGTTCTTCACCATCTGTTAAAAAAAAAAACAGAGAGAGAGAGAGAGAGTATTTCTTCTGGGTTAAAACAAAGAAGAAAGCAAAAAGGTTTAAAAGAAGGGGAGACTCAAAGCACTTTAATGATTTGAAATGACCTGGAAAATTACAAAGGCAATAAGGAATGTTCTACTCAGTTATCAACATAAACACCCTCATAGCAGTCATCCTATCCTCAAGTCACCGGAAGGGGCATACCTTGTTAATGCCCCAACCCCACAGTCGTTCAATTTTACTCTCGGAGAGATCAAGGACAGCGAGTTCAAAAGGAGAAAAACTGTGGGGAAGGCTTTTCAAGGGACATCCCTGCCACTGCAGCCACTTCAAATGTGTAGGCAAAAATTTAAACTTCCCTTCCAATTCCGCATGATTGATGCGCAGCAATTGCAGATTTGCCATTGATTGAAAGGATCTAGTATGAAGTTTCACCTTCCTATCTTCCTCTGCTCTATTTGCAAGCCATTCGCGATATGTTTCTTTGAGGTATAGTAGTACATTGTTGCAGTTTGGTGTTTTTCGGAGATTATTCCAATAAATTACATCAGCACTTGGATCCCGTACAGTGGGCTTCTTTCTAAATTCTAGGATAATGCCCCGTACATATTTGCTTCCCTGTTGTCAATAATGCAAGTGAAAATATTTTAGATTAGGAACAGAAACCAAAGGGACAGGGATCCATAACTTCTGGTTTGACAAATTTATCAAGTATGTGG
Source organism: Bruguiera gymnorhiza (assembly GCA_020883675.1). Lineage (NCBI taxonomy): Eukaryota > Viridiplantae > Streptophyta > Magnoliopsida > Malpighiales > Rhizophoraceae > Bruguiera > Bruguiera gymnorhiza. The sequence goes on from JAIRCJ010000180.1 coordinate 897,661, forward strand.
CATTGGGCAGAAGTTAGCATGCTCTCTATAACACTATCTACAATCATGCACACAACCTTCAAGCATTTTAATGGACAAAAATGGGAGCTTTTTATTAATGCAGACGCGTTCTTCCCATCCAGACTAGCAGAAGTAGTGGCAGGTCATAACTCTTACTCCAAACTATGTTATCCTGGAGGATTGCAAATGTTCTTGGCCATTCTATTTCATGCACATCGCTCAATGACAATGGGAAATGTATAGATGCAAAACTGGCATGCAGCAACAGTGGCATCTTGAATAGTGCTAACTGCTAAGAGCAGGTTTTATTCCCAGAGGATCATATGTAGTGACACATGCAAGCATGTGCTCCAAATCAGGCTATAATTGTGAGGCAAAGGCAATGGAAATTCCTAACATAACTAAGTTTGTGTTAATATCTTCTCCTTCAATGTAATTGAGGAAAAAAAAGGGAATCAGCATCTTCTCAAGCTAATTTTGCAATTTGACAAGGGTAGTGCAAGAGCAACTAATAATAAATTCATTTTCAACAGTTTAATTTACCTCCTTATACTTCAATACAGTCATGATTTCACTGTGATCCCACAGTCTACTGCGCATTCCAGGATTTGAAATGTTTTCGTCCTGAACAATTTGTCTTGCCATGTCTCTGAGTTGATCATGCGTCCATAAAGTAAAGTCTTCTCTTATCTTCATAAGACATTTCGCTGCAAGGACTGTGATAGCTGTCTCAGCCCTAAAACCGCAACCCTTCAATATATCAATTGCCTCCTCTCTCTTCATTCTTATTGGAACAATCAAACATGCTATGTCGAGGAATACATCCTTAATATCTTCCTCCAGTCCATCAAAACTTATTCTTAGAACATCCTGAAGATTATGAGGTCGAATTTGTTGCAATCTTTTCAGTGCATCTTCCCATTCCTCTATCCTCCTTTTGTCAAACAAGAAACGACCAAATACTTCTAGAGCCAAAGGCAGTCCACCAGTGAGAGACACAATTTTCTCTGACAAATTCAAGAAATCTGCGGTAGGTTTCTCTCTTCTGAAGGCATGATAACTGAAAAGTTGTAAAGCTTCAAAGAAATCCAACTCCCTGACCTCATAGGACTCATTAACTATATGGTCAACCAAAACTTGTTTATTTCTTGTTGTGATCATTACTCGACTTCCTTCGCCGAACCAATCTCTTGATCCTGCTAGTGCATCAAGTTGTCTGATATCATCGAGATCGTCTAAAACTATTAATACTCGCTTTTCCCAAACAATCTGTTTGATAGCGCTAATACCAGCATCAACATCATTCACGGGGGTTGCCCCGTGAGAGGAAAGATCACCAAGAAGTTTGTTTTGGAGGGATATCAAACCATCATCTTCTTTACAAGTTTCTCTCACATTTGAAATGAAACTGCGGTATTGAAAATGAGCAATTACTTTATTGAAGAGAGCCGTGACAAGGGTTGTTTTCCCAACGCCACCCATTCCGTGAACTCCAACAATTTGAATGCGTTTTGATTTGATATCCAACAACCTCAATAGTCTTTCTACTCGAGAATCAAGCCCAACGGTGTAAGTAGCAATACCTACTGGAGTTTTCCTTAATTCTGTCAAAACCCTGGTAATCAGTTGCTGAATCAACTGCCTTTCTTTGCTGTTAAAAGGCATATCAATTAACACATTAAAGAAGACAGAGCTGATAAAAATTCTAAATAAAATCAATGCAATCCAACAAAATAATTTTCTAATGGCTTATCATTAAGGAACAAAAAGAATATTCTGGTCATCAAATGAGGTTGCACTCAAGCAAGATGTGTTATCTCTACTCTTCAATTAGCAATCCTACCGTGCAGCTCACAGTAATCCATGAATGCTTGGTGTTCCAGATAAAGATAGCCAAGATCTTAGAAATATATGGCAAGGGAAATAAGAAGAGGAATAGCATGCAGACACCACCAAATGTACTTAGAGTGCAATGAGACAACAGCAACTGAAAAGGTAAAAATATAATCAATATAAACTGCTATGCCATTCCAGTTTGCAATAATAATAATAAAAAAAAGGGCATTACGGTAAGATTTTTGGCAACCATAACATTAATCATGCTTAAACAAAAAAGAGAGACAAATACCACATTTTACTCCCAAAAAGCACATGTGAAATCCAACTTAATCTAGCTATTGAGATGGGAAAAAAAGCCCGTATGAGAACTCAGACCTCCGCAGCACAGGAGGACTAGAGGGTAAGCGATGACTATGATATCAATTAATATGGATCTTAGGAGATCCACGCCCCAAAAACAGCCATCGTGGGGGAGAGCCCAACTCGGCATGAGTCACACAAAAGGGTCATATTTTCAGCGTTCGACTCAAGTCAAATACCTTACAATCACGACCACAACAACAATAATGAAACAAACACAATCGACAAGCTACTAAGTAAAGATTAGCCAAAAACAAATATCAAGAAGCTACAATAATCAGACGCCACGACAAATCAAGATCCTAAACTAAGCTCATAAATAACTTAATGGACCCTCCCCAAACTGAATCTCATTAAAGTCAAAGAATCCCCCAAAAAAAGGCTCAATTCTTTTGGAACCCCCTCAAAGTTAAACACAGGCTTTTATTTAATTTGACCCCAGATCGTTGATCTGAGACGTAAGTAAACAGAGCTAAGATCACCTGCTGTCAAAAGGGGAACCCTTGATGGCACCAACTTTCAACATGGCTTGTCTCCACTTTTTTACCTTATCCTCTCCGAACCTCATTGAATGGTTCCTAAAATCTTGCTCAAAAGGGCCCTTTTGTCCTCTAACGTGAGACGGTTCAACTTGGTAGAACACAGGAAGCATCAGCCTCTTCAACTCGGTTATTCTGGCCAGCTCGTCCAGACAGCAATGGGAGTTAGCGTACCTTGGAGAGATAACGATGATGGAAACGGCTGAGTCTTCAATGGCATCGAGTGGACTCGGGGCTGTCTCGTCCCTCTGGCTCCTTCCGACATCGTTCGGGAAGGCCCGGACGTCGTGTTCTTGCAACGAATCGTGGAGGCTCTTGGGGAAGCCGTGGCCCGTGTCTTCGCCGTGGAAACTCACGAACACGTCCCAACGGAGTCTCGGAGCCGCCGCCTGCGCCGGAGCCGACGAAGCAGGGTCGCTGCCCCCTGACATCCTAAATTGTTCCTTGGCCGTCGGGTTCTCTTGTCCTGTCTTAATAATTAATAATTAATAATTTAGTTCTTGTTCTTTACTTCTTTGCTAGGCTTCGTCCTTCCTTACGGTCTTTTCAAGTACCTTTCCACGCACTTACTCCAACGCATTCTACATTCGTTGATTGAATTATCGTACTATAATCTCAAGTTTGAATTTCAGTTAGACTTAATTAATTAAAAAATTATATTTATAATAATGATCATTAATTAAGATCGTATTAGTTCGACCGACAAATGTACAAAAGAAATGTGTCAACGAGCGTCAAGAGAGTCTCCACATCACTTTGCACTATTCGAAGATTCTGTTGCCAAGCTGCCATCTATCAACAACCACGCTTCTGTCAAGTTATCAACTAGCACTTCAAAATGATTGGTGAATGAGCTACACAAGCTGTGACCAACCAAGCACCGTCGAAGATGTCAATTCAAGGTAAGTACGTGGAGCATGTTGCAAATATCAATGCTTAGAGAGCTTTATTAGAATTTTAAAAAAAATTATTAAAAAAAGAAAGACGGTTAGACTCCGGTTAAATTTTTAGTTTTGATGAAATGATTTAATTGCTTATCTTAGAAAAGAGAATGAATGTAATACAATATGCATCACCGGTAACAGAACGTAAGAAGAGAAATTTTGCAGTCTGTCTCAGATTGTAAATTTGTGATTTTAGGAGAGCAAAGAGAAAAACATGTCAACTAATGAACAAAATTTCAACGAACGATGCCGTTGATACCTTGACCCTAATTGAGATCATGACACCTAAGATGCCACTAATCACATTATACGGGGACAGAGCGGGAGTGTCAAACTTATTAATTTTAACAAACATGTCAAATTCTCTAGTGTGATAACTATTATGTATAATTTAGTGACCAAACAAATATAAAATTTGAGGGGGGCGATTTGTAATTTGAACACTCGCTTAAATTTAACTCTTTTTTTTTTATCTAATTCAATTATACAAAAAAAAAAGAAAAACTCTGTAATGAATTTAACCCCAAAAAAAAAAAAAAAATCATCACAAGCAAAGGCATGTTATGTTGAAATACCTGATGGATCCCATTTGTCCTCATTCTAAGCCCATTCAAGTATGGTCTCTCCTGTGTCCGTCTCTGTTAGGTGGTTGATCCTCGGCCTCGTTAGATAACAAAATGTGACGTAAATATGCCACAGCCGTTACATGAAAATTACACGAGTTCAGTCTACGCACTTTCGCATGTTGGTCTAAGTGAAATAATAATTATAATAATTATTATTGTGAATTAGATTGTGTCTTAATTTCTATCCGGTACTACTTGTGCCACTCATTTGAAAAGGTTATCATAAGTTTGTTCGTGTAAGAATGACTACCAAGGAAAAAAAACAAGAAGAACACTCAAATCAATGAAATTGAGGGGGGAATCCATGCATTTGTCCTTCTAATTGTAATTGACTTCCCATAATTTTATGGATGTAACACATTAATTAGAAAGAAACTAATTTTAATTGCCATAAAGGATTCTTAATTTTAATTCCCGTATACTTGCATAAAAGGATTCTTAATTCCCATAAAATTATCTAAAAGCCATATTTCTAGCACCTTAATTATCCGAGGAGATGTTGGCAAAGATTGATCCGAGACAACTAAGAAAATTTAATCCGTTAAAAATATGACTTCACCTAATTTATATCGATCCATCTTGTATTAATTAAAAAATTAATAATCTATCATTTTCAAAATCAAAATAATTGAATTTGAAATAATATGAAATGCAAGTCACCCAAAACCCGAAACTTAGCAAACCTAAAACTCCGAATAGTCGAAACCCCGATGACTAAACAACACGGCCTGCATCGGAAATTACCCTCCCACGTGCCAACTCTAATTGGATGCACCATTGTTTTTTATTTTCCTTTTTTTCTTTTTTTATTGGATTGTTACCACCGTTCCTAAGCAGATGTTTCTATTGGTAACGATAATCTGTCATTTATACCAATGTTGACAACAAGCGGGAAAAAAAAAAAAAAATGTAGGTTGATACCACATTATCTCTTAACGTTCGGCCCCTAAGCCTATTTCATCTTGTTGACAGGAATTGAGTTATAGCTGCATGTGCTGGCTTGAAAAGTGATCCCCCACTTGAATCGCATAGCTTTAAAAACCGGGGAATTCTATGGCATCTCCAATCTTAAAGGAACTTCACAATGGCATTTTCTACAATTAATTATACGAAGCGACAAGCATGTGAAAATATTATACAAATGAACAGCCAATTGAAAAGCTAACCAAGAAAGGAAAAGCCGATAAAGAAAAGAGAAAGTTACCAATTGGGGTGAAATTACGGCAGGCGAGATTGAGCAGGCAGCTTTCTTGGCTCGCTTGGAGCGTTTCCTGTAAATGCTGTGCAAGAATCTCACATACAAATCAACCCTGCTCTCCGTTTCATCATCCTCATCATCGCTCTCATCCTCGATCATGTTATTATCTTCAAAGTAAACTTCACCAATTTCTTCAGGGCGTTGACCAGCAGAATTAGGATCCAACTGAGAACAGAGATCTCGGCAGCAAGTAGAGATTTTAAAAAAACAGAATAATGGGTGTTAGTGAGATGAAAGGGGAGACCTTGCTATGGCAGGTTATGGAAGTGGGGCTTCTGTGGGAAGGGGTGAGGCTAGGAAAGCGAAAGAATTGCGGAGGACCTTGGTGGGTTTGAGTGCCAGAGTGCTTGTGCACGGTGATATGGTGGCTGTAGTCGCCATTTTTGAGTTTGTGAAGTTTTGCAGTTGGATCGGCTCGTTTATTGTTATTGTGAAGAGTTATTATGATATCGGACTAGTTCAGGAATTAACCCAATTCAAAAGCCCAATGGTAAAGCAAGAAGCTCTTTGAGGACCATCAGAAGACAAGGCCTACAGTGAAATATTGGCAGCCACAAATTACAAAATCTAATGATACAATCATTTAAAACTTTTAATTTTAATATTAAATATAGAGTACTCTCGAGATTTACTTAAAGAATTGATTATGTATACACACTCAACTTGACACGTTAAATCGCAATGTACAATGAGAACGTCAAGATATTTTGATTAGATGATTCATTTATATTGGGATTATAATAAAATTTGAAAAACTTAGGTAATATTACGAATACAAAACACATTTTAATTAAATATAATATATGATGTATGCATATTGATCAATAGATTATTTTTAATCACATGATATTCACAACAACATAATGTGATAACAGGTTGACACCTTCAAAAGACGATCAAACGTCATCTGGGCTTCGATGTTCATCTCTGTATAGAAGGGACTTCATCTTTAATTTCAGCTTTATGAACCATGACCGTCTTCTTGAGTTGAATTGAAAAACTTTGCTAGTCTTTGCGAAACAGATTGCTCGCTTTCATCCAATGTTTCTTCACTTCCATCATAATCATCGTCATTCTCGTATACCAGATAAATGCCATGTTTCTTCAGGCGAAGTCCTTCAAAGACTGGCGGGTCTCTCTTTGTTACCTCTATCTTATAGCCGTCTTTCAACTGTGAAACCAGAGGTTGTAAAGGCGAGTACCAGCACAAGTGCATTTGGTCTTCACGAGACCTCGGTATCCCCAGCAAGTGCAATGCCGTGCGATATATAGGTTCAGTGAATTTAAGTATCCTTGCTTGAACATCCGGTACAGCTGGGAGTTGAACTCTCAAGTTATCTGCTTCCTGATGGTCAATGGAGACAACGACAGCTATAATTACAGCCCTGATTTCACGGTTTCTACGTTCTGAGAAGGTTATTTCTTGAGAAAACCAATTTGGTATTTCACTTCCAGGTATACTCAGGTTGCGCGTGTGCCTCAGGCAAACCTGAAAAACAATTTCATGGATGCTTAACCCTTAATCTTACTCTTAAATGTAAATATCAGCATTGCACACAAGGAGGAGAGGGAGAGACAGGGATAAAGGGAACCTTGGATAATCTTCTTTTTACAGCCGCTGAGCAGGCTTTACATCCAGTCAGGTAAAGCCTTTTCAAGGACTTCAAGTATTCCAAGCCTGGAATATTTACCACTTTCTCACAATTGGCAAGGTTCAGTAATTCTAAGCTCTCCAGGTTTGAAATATCAGACATACTTTCCAATTGAATGCAGTTTGCAACATCCAATTCTTCTAAACTCGAGGGAAGTGGAGGAAGAGACTTGAGTTCCTCACAGTTAGGCAAGTAAAGCTTCTTCAGAACAGAAAGGCTCCTCAAGCTAGACGGAAGGCTGCAAAAGTTGTTGTAGCCTAGATCCAAGAGATCTAACTTAGACAATTTCTCAAAATCATCAGGAATTCTTCCAGATATTCTCCAAGCACGGGCATCCAGTTCTTCTAGCGACGATAGATTACAAAAGGAAGTTGGGAGTACAACTAGCCTTTTGTTTTCACCAAAGGATCCAGATGACACCTTCTTCATTTTCAATATCTTTAAGCTAGCAAGCAACCCAAAACTTCCAGGGAGTTCTGTTACAGAAGTTCTCTTCATCCATAAATGCTGCAAAGATTTCAAGTTTCCAATTGAAGCTGGAAGCTTGAGGAGCCTCTTGCAGTCGTTCAATGTCAAGATCACAAGATTTTCCAGCATTCCAAAGGATTCAGGCAACACAGTGATATTACTACCAGTCAAATTTATCCTAGTAAGGGTCAGCATGCTCCCAATTGCTTCCGGTAAAGATATAAGAGATTCACAATTCATCAAATCTAGTATCTCAATCATTTTCAGAGCACCAATTTGATCTGGCAAACCTGTAATTGGTGTCCAGTCTAACTGAAGTTTGATAAGAGAAGCTAGTCCATCAAGTGAATCAGGCAACTTGCTCATGAACTTGCACCCCCCAGCTGATATTTCCTTCAAATAAGGTAATGAACAGATTGCAGCAGGTAATTCCTTGATTGAACTCCTATCAAGGAACAGTTGTGTTAGTGATTGGAGATTTCCAACAGATTCAGGAACTGCAGTAAGCGCATCGCACCGTATCAAACTTAGTTTCTCAAGGTTTGACAATGATCCAACAGAATCAGGAAGTTCTTCTAACTTCAATTGATTAAGAGAGAGTTCTTTTAGAGAAAGCAGGTTGCCCAGGCATTGAGGCAGTTGCTTCAGGAAATGACAACCATTCAGACTAAGCCTCTCAAGATTTGTGAGCTGGTCAACTGATTCAGGAAGCTTTGATATAGCAGTTCCATCTATGATAAGCTCATTTAATGAACTCATGCAGCCCAAGTTGTCTGGCAATTCCCTCAATTTTGAGCACCCAGAGAGAAAAAGCTTCTGAAGATGTGTCAGCCCAGAGACATCACTAGGAAAAACAACAAGGTTAAAGCATCCTCTCAAGTTTAAGTAAAGTAACGTCTTTATATTTCCCACTGATATGTGAAGCTTAGTAAGTTGGGTGCAACCCTCAAGATTGAGCTTCTCCAAGGATGTAAGCCCTGATAAATCAGGAATAGATGCTAGACTCTGACAATGGTGAAGATTCAGAGCTGTCAAGTTCTTGGCCATCTGAAAAAAAAAAGAAAAACAGAGAGAGAGAGAAAGAGAGAGTATTTCTTCTGGGTTAAAACAAAGAAGAAAGCAAAAAGGTTTCAAAGAAGGGGAGACTCAAAGCACTTTAATGATTTGAAATGACTTGGAAAAATTACAAAAGCAATAAGAAATGTTCTACTTAGTTATCAACATAAACACCCTGATAGCAGTCATCCTATCCTCAAGTCACCGGAAGAGGCATACCTTGTTACTGCCCCAACCCCACAGTCGTTCAATTTTACTCTCGGAGAGATCGAGGACAGCAAGTTCACCCAGAGAAAAACTGTGGGGAAGGCTTTTCAAGGGACATCCCTGCCACTGCAGCCACTTCAAATGTGTAGGCAAAAATTTAAACTCCCCTTCCAATTTCGCATGATTGATGCAAAGCAATTGCAGATTTGCCATTGATTGAAAGGATTTAGTATGAAGTTTCACCTTCCTATCTTCCTCTGCCCTATTTGCAAGCCATTCGCGATATGTTTCTTTGAGGTATAGTAGTAGATTGCTCCAGTTTGGTTTTTTTTGGAGATTATTCCAATAAATGAAATCAGCACTTGGATCCTGCACAGCGGGCTTCTTTCTAAATTCTAGGATAATGCCCCGTACATATTTGCTTCCCTGTTATCAATAATGCAAGTGAAAATATTTTAGATTAGGAACAGAAACCAAAAGAACAGGGATCCATAACTGCTGGTTTGACAAATTTATCAAGTATGGGGCATTGGCCAGAAGTTAGCATGCTCTATATAACACTATATACAATCATACACAACAACCTTCAAGCATTTTAATGGACATAAATGCGAGCTTTTTATTAACGCAGATGAGTTCTTCTCATCCAGACTAGCAGAAGTAGTGTAAGGTCATAACTCTTACTCCAAACTATGTTATCCTGGAGGATTGCAAAGGTTCTCAGACATTCTATTTCCTGCACTTCGCTCAATGACAATGGGAAATGTTTAAACACAAAACTGGCATGCAGCAACAGTGGCAGCTTGAATAGTGCTAACTGCAAAGTGCAGTTTTTATTCCCAGAGGATCATATGTGGTGACACATGCATGCATGTGCTCCAAATCAGGCTATAATTGTCGTGCAAAGGCAGTGGAAATTCCTAAAATAACTAAGATTGTGTTAATATCGTCTCTTTCAATGTAACTGACAAAAAGAAAAAAAAGGAATCTGCATATTCTCATGCCAATTCTGCAATTTGGCAAGGGAAGTGCAAGAGCAACTAATAATAAAGTCATTTAAAACAGTTTAATTTACCTCCTTATACTTCAATACAGTCATGATTTCACTGTGATTCCACAGTCTACTGCGCATTCCAGGATTTGAAAGGTTTTCATTCTGAACAATTTGTCTTGCCATGTCTCTGACCTGATCATGTGTCCATAAAGTAAAGTCTTCTCTTATCTTCATAAGGCATTTTGCCGCAAGGACTCTAATAGCTGTCTCAGCCCTAAAACCACAACCCTTCAATATATCAATTGCTTCCTCGCTCTTCATTCCCATTGGAACAATCAAACATGCTATGTCAAGGAATACATCCTTAATATCATCCTCCAGTCCATCAAAACTTATTCTCAGAACATCCTGAAGATTACGAGGTCGAATTTGTTGCAATCTTTTCAGTGCATCTTCCCATTCCTCCATCCTCCTTTTGTCAAACAAGAAACTACCAAACACTTCTAGAGCCAAAGGCAGTCCACCAGTGAGAGACACAATTTTCTCTGACAAATTCAAGAAATCAGCAGTAGGTTTCTCTCTTCTGAAGGCATGATAACTGAAAAGCTGTAAAGCTTCAAAGGAATCCAACTCCCTGACCTCATAGGACTCATTAACTATATGGTCAACCAAAACTTGGTTATTTCTTGTTGTGATGATTACTCGACTTCCTTCACCGAACCAATCCCTTGATCCTGCTAGTGCATCAAGTTGTTTGATATCATCGACATCGTCTAAAACTATTAATACTCGCTTTTCCCAAACAATCTGTTTGATAGCGCTAATACCAGCATCAACATCATTCACGGGGGTTGCCCCGTGGGAGGAAAGATCACCGAGAAGTTTGTTTTGGAGGGATGTCAAACCATCATCATCTTTACAAGTTTCTCTCACATTTGAAATGAAACTGCGGTATTGAAAATGAGCGATCAATTTATTGAAGAGAGCCGTGACAAGGGTTGTTTTCCCAACGCCACCCATTCCGTGAACTCCCACAACTTGAATGCGTTTTGATTCGATATTCAACAAGCTCAATAGTCTTTCTACACGAGAATCAAGCCCAACGGTGTAAGTAGCAATACCTACTGGAGTTTTTCTTAATTCTGTCAAAACCCTGGTAATCAGTTGCGGAATCAACTGCCTTTCTTTGCTGTTAAAAGGCATATCAATTAACACATTAAAGAAAACAGAGCTGATAAAAATGCTAAATAAAATCAATGCAATCCAACAAAATAATTTTCTAATGGCTTATCATTAAGGAGCAAAAAGAATATTCTGGTGATCAAATGAGGTTGCACTGTTATCTCTACTCGTCAATTGGCAATCCTACCGTGCAGCTCACAGTAATCTATGAATGCTTCGTGTTCCAGATAAAGATAGCCAAGATCTTAGAAATACATGGCAGGGGAAATAAGAAGAGGAATAGCATGCATACACCACCAAATGTACTTATAGTGCAATGAGATAACAGCAACTGAAAAGGCATTCCAGTTTGCAATAATAATAATAATAATAATAAAGGCATTACGGTAAGATTTTTGGCAACCATAACATTAATCATGCTTAAACAAAAAAGAGACAGAAAAATATCACATTTTACTCCCAAAAAGTACATGTGAAATCCAACTTAATGTAGCCGTTGAGATAGGAAAAAAGCCCGTACGAGAACTCAGACCTCCGCAGCACAGGAGGACTAGAGGGTAAGGGATGACTATGATATCAATTAATATGGATCTTAGGAGATCCACGCCCCAAAAACAGCCGTCGTGGGGGAGAGCCGAACTTGACATGAGTCACACAAAAGGGTCATATTTTCAGCGTGGGACTCAAGTCAAACACCTTACAATCACGACCACAACAACAATAATGAAACAAACACAATCGACAAGCTACTAAGTAAAGATTAGCCAAAAACAAATTTCAAGAAGCTACAATAATCAGACGCCACGACAAATCAAGATCCTAAACTAAGCTCATAAATAACCTAATCGACCCTCCCCAAACTGAATCTCATTAAATTCAAAGAATCCCCCGAAAAAAGGCTCAATTCTTTTGGAACCCCATCAAAGTTAAACACAGGTTTTTATTTAATTTGACCCCAGATCGTTGATCTGAGACGTAAGTAAACAGAGCTAAGATCACCTGCTGTCAAAAGGGGAACCCTTGATGGCACCAACTTTCGTCATGGCTTGTCTCCACTTTTTTACCTTATCCTCTCCGAACCTCATTAAATGGTTCCTAAAATCTTGCTCAAAAGGGCCCTTTTGTCCTCTAACGTGAGACGGTTCAACTTGGTAGAACACAGGAAGCATCAGCCTCTTCAACTCGGTTATTCTGGCCAGCTCGTCCAGACAACAATGGGAGTTAGCGTACCTCGGAGAGATAAGGATGATGGAAACGGCTGAGTCTTCAATGGCATCGAGTGGACTCGGGGCTATCTCGTCCCTCTGGCTCATTCCGACATCGTTCGGGAAGGCCCGGACGTCGTGTTCTTGCAACGAATCGTGGAGGCTCTTGGGGAAGCCGTGGCCCGTGTCTTCGCCGTGGAAACTCACGAACACGTCCCAACGAAGTCTCGGAGCCGACGACACAGGGCCGCTGCCCCCTGACATCCTAAATTGTTTCTTGGCTGTTAGGTGCTCTTTTCCTGTCTTAATAATTAATAATTCAGTTCTTGCTCTTTACTTCTCTGCTTGGCTTCGTCCTTCCTTATGGTCTTTTCAAGTAGCCAGGTGGAAATTTCAAGTACCTTTCCACGCACTTACTCCAACGCATTCTACATTCGATGATTGAATTATCGTATTATAATCTCAAGATTGAGTTTTAATAATAATTATTATTATAATTGTGAATTAGATTGTGTCTTAATTTCTATCATAAGTTTGTTCATGTAAGAATGGCTACCAAGAAAACAAAAACAAGAAGAACACTCAAATCAATGAAATTGAGGGGAAAATTCCATGCATTTGTCTTTCTAATTGTAATTGACTTCCCATAATTTTATGGATGTAACACATTAATTAGAAAGAAACTAATTTTAATTCCCATAAAGGATTCTTAATTTTAATTCCCATATACTTGCATAAAAGGATTCTTAATTCCCATTTAAATTGTCTAAAAGCCATATTTCTAGCACCTAAGAAAATTTGATCCGTCAAAAATATGACTTGACCTAATTTATATCGATCCATCTTGTATTAATTAAAAAATTAATAATCTATAATTTAAAATCAAAATCACCTAAAATCAAAATAACAGAATTTGAAATAATATGAAATGCAAATCACCCAAAACCCGAAACTTAGCAAGCTTAAAACTCCGAATAGTCGAAGGCCCAATGACTAAACAACACGGCCTGCATCGGAAATTACCCTCCCACGTGCCAACTCTAATTGGATGCACCATTGTTTTTTATTTTCCTTTTTTTCTTTTTTTATTGGATTGTTACCACCGTTCCTAAGCAGATGTTTCTATTGGTAACGATAATCTGTCATTTATACCAATGTTGACAACAAGCGGGAAAAAAAACAAAAAAGAATGTAGGTTGAGACCACATTATCTCTTAACGTTCGGCCCCTAAGCCCATTTCATCTTGTTGACAGGAATTGAGTCATAGCTGCCTGTGCTGGCTTGAAAAGTGATCCCCCACTTGAATCGCATTGCTTCAAAAACCAGGGAATTCTATGGCATCTCCAATCTTGAAGGAACTTCACAATGGCATTTTCTACAATTAATTATACGAAGCGACAAGCATGTGAAAATATTATACAAATGAACAGCCAATTGAAAAGCTAACCAAGAAAGGAAAAGCCGATAAAGAAAAGAGAAAGTTACCAATTGGGGTGAAATTCCGGCAGGCAAGATTGACCAGGCAGCTTTCTTGGCTCGCTTGGAGCGCTTCCTGTAAATGCTGTGCAAGAATCTCACAAACAAATCAACACTGCTCTCCGTTTCATCATCCTCATCATCGCTCTCATCCTCGATCATGTCATTATCTTCAAAGTAAACTTCACCAATGTCGTCAGGGCGTTGACCAGCAGAATTAGGATCCAACTGAGAACAGAGATCTCGGCAGCAAGTAGAGATTTTAAAAAAGCAGAATAATGGGTGTTAGTGAGATGAAAGGGGAGACCTTGCTTTGGCAGGTTATGGAAGTGGGGCTTCTGTGGGAAGGGGTGTGGCTATGAAAGTGAAAGAATTGATGAGGAATGGAGAGTTTTGAGGGGTTGAGGAGAACCTTGGTGGGTTTGAGTGCCAGAGTGCTCGTGCACGGGGATATGGGGGCTGTAGTCGCCATTTTTGAGTTTGTGAAGTGTTGCAGATGGATCGGCTCGTTTATTGTTATTGTGAAGTGTTATCAAGATATTGGACTAGTTCCGGAATTAACCCAATTAAAAAGTCCAATGCTAAAGCAAGAAGCTCTTTGGGGTGGCCAACAGTTAAATATGAGCAGCCACAAATTGCAAAATCTAATGATACAATTATTTAAAACTTTTAGTTTTAAAATTAAAAATGGAGTACTCTCGAGATTTACTGAAACTATTGATTATGGATACACAATCAACTTCACGCGTTAAATCACATTGTACAATGAGAAAGTCAAGATATTTTGATTAGATGATACATTTATATTAAAATTTAAAAAACTTAGGTAATATTACAAATAAAAAATACATTTTAATTAAATATAATATATGATGTATGCATATTGATCAATAGATTATTTTTAATCACATGATATTCACAACAACATAATGTGATAACAGGTTAACACCTTCAAAAGACGATCAAACGTCATCTGGGCTTTGATGTTCATCTCTGTATAGAAGGGACTTGCTCTTTAATTCCAGCTTTATGAACCATGACCGTCTTCTTGAGTTGAATTGAAAAACTTTGCTAGTCTTTGCGATACAGATTGCTGGCTTTCATCCAATGTTTCTTCGCTTCCATCATAATCATCGTCATTCTCGTATACCAGATAAATGCCATGCTTCTTCAGGCGAAGTCCTTCAAAGACTGGCGGGTCTCTCTTTGTTACCTCTATCTTATAGCCGTCTTTCAACTGTGAAACCAGAGGTTGTAAAGGCGAGTACCAGCACATGTGCATTTGGTCTTCACGAGACCTTGGTATCCCCAGCAAGTACAATGTCGTGCGATATATAGGTTCAGTGAATTTAAGTATCCTTGCTTGAACATCCGGTACAGCTGGGAGTTGAGCTCTCAAGTTATCTGCTACTCTCAAGTTATCTGCTCCCTGATGGTCAATGGAGATAACGACAGCTATAATTACAGCCCTGATTTCACGGTTTCTACGTTCTGAGAAGGATACTTCTTGGGAAAACCAATTTGGTATTTCACTGCCAGGCATACTCAGGTTGCGCATGCGCCTCAGGCAAACCTGAAAAGCAATTTCATGGATGCATAACCCTTAATCTTACTCTTAAATGTAAATATCAGCATTGCACACAAAGAGGGGAGGGAGAGACAGGGATAAAGGGAACCTTGGATAATCTTCTTTTTACAGCCGCTGAGCAGGCTTTACATCCAGTCAGGTAAAGCCTTTTCAAGGACTTCAAGTATTCCAGGCCTGGAATATTTACCACTTTCTCACAATTGGCAAGGTTCAGTAATTCTAAGCTCTCCAGGTTTGAAATATCAGACATACTTTCCAATTGAATGCAGTTTGCAACATCCAATTCTTCCAAACTCGAGGGAAGTGGAGGAAGAGACTTGAGTTCCTCACAGTTAGGCAAGTAAAGCTTCTTCAGAACAGAAAGGCTCCTCAAGCTCGACGGAAGGCTGCAAAAGTTGTTGTAGCCTAGATCCAGGAGATCTAACTTAGACAATTTCTCAAAATCATCAGGAATTCTTCCGGAAATTCTCCAAGCACGGGCATCCAGTTCTTCTAGCGACGATAGATTACAAAAGGAAGTTGGGAGTACAACTAGCCTTTCGTTTTCACCAAAGGATCCCGATGGCACCTTCTTCATTTTCAATATCTTTAAGCTAGTAAGCAACCCAAAACTTTCAGGGAGTTCTGTTACAGAAGTTCTCTCCATCCATAAATGCTGCAAAGATTTCAAGCTTCCAATTGAAGCTGGAAGCTTGAGGAGCCTCTTGCAGTTGTTCAATCTCAAGATCACAAGATTTTCCAGCTTTCTAAAGGATTCGGGCAACTCGGTGATATTACTACCAGTCAAATTTATGCTAGTAAGGGCCAGCATGCTCCCAATAGTTTCCGGTAAAGATGTAAGAGATTTACAATTCATCAAATCTAGTATCTCAATCATTTTCAGAGCACCAATTTGATCTGGCAAACCTGTAATTGGTGTCCAGTCTAACTGAAGTTTGATAAGAGAAGCTAGTCCATTGAGTGAATCAGGCAACTTGCTCACGAAGTTGCACCCTACAGCTGATATTTCCTTCAAATAAGGTAATGAACAGATAGCAGCAGGTAATTCCTTGATTGAACTCCTATCAAGGAACAGTTGTGTTAGCGATTGGAGCTTTCCAACAGATTCCGGAATTGCCGTAAGCACAACACACCATGCCAAACTTAGTTTCTCTAGGTTTAACAATGATCCAACAGAATCAGGTAGTTTTTCTAACTTGGATTGATTAAGAGAGAGTTCTTTTAGAGAAAGCAGGTTGCCTATGCATTGAGGCAGTTGCTCCATGAACTGACAACCATCCAGACTAAGCCTCTCAAGATTTGTGAGCTGGTCAAGTGATTCAGGAAGCTTTGATATGGCAGTTCCATCTATAATAAGCTCTTTTAATGAACTCATGCAGCCCAAGTTGTCCGGTAATTCCCTCAATTTTGAGCATTTAGAGAGAAAAAGCTTCTGAAGACGTGTCAGCCCAGAGACATTACTAGGAAATACAACAAGGTTTAAGCATCCTCTCAAGTTTAAGTAAAGTAATGTCTTTATATTTCCCACTGATATGTGAATCTTTGTAAGTTGGGTGCAACCCTCAAGATTGAGCTTCTCCAAGGATGTAAGCCCTGATAAATCAGGAATAGATGCTAGACTGTGACAATGGTGAAGATTCAGAAGTGTCAAGTCCTTGGCTATCTGTAAATAAAAAATTAAAAAAATAAATTTAAGAGAAAAAAACAGTGAGAGAGACAGTGGGTATTTCTTCTGGGTTAAAACATAAGAGAAACCAAAAAGGTTTAAAAGAAGGGGAGAGTTAAAGCACTGTAATGATTTGAAATGACTTGGAAAAATTACAAAAACAATAAGAAATGTTCTACTTAGTTGTCAACATAAACACCCTCATAGCAGTCATCCTATCCTCAAGTCACCGGAAGGGGCATACCTTGTTACTGCCCCAACCCCACAGTCGTTCAATCTTACTCTCGGAGAGATCAAGGACAGTGAGTTCACAAGGAGAAAAACTTTCTGGAAGGTTTTTCAAGGGACATCCCTGCCACTGTAGCCACTTCAAATGTGTAGGCAAAAATTTAAACTTCCCTTCCAATGTCGCATGATTGATGCGAAGCAATCGCAGATTTGCCATTGATTGAAAGGATTTAGTATGAAGTTTCACCTTCCTATCTTCCTCTGCTCTATTTGTAAGCCATTCGCGATATGTTTCTTTGAGGTATAGTAGTACATTGTTGCAGTTTGGTGTTTTTCGGAGATTATTCCAATAAATGAAATCAGCACTTGGATCCTGCACAGCGGGCTTCTTTCTAAATTCTAGGATAATGCCCTGTACATTTTTGCTCCCCTGTTGTCAATAATGCAAGTGAAAATATTTTAGATTAGGATCAGAAACCAAAGGAACAGGGATCCACAACTTCTGGTTTGACAAATTTATCAAGTATGTGGCATTGGCTAGAAGTTAGCATGCTCTCTATAACACTATCTACAATCATGCACACAACCTTCAAGCATTTTAATGGACAAAAATGCGAGCTTTTTATTAATGCAGATGAGTTCTTTCCATCCAGAATAGCAGAAGTAGTGGAAGGTCATAACTCTTACTCCAAACTATGTTATCCTGGAGGATTGCAAATGTTCTTGGCCATTCTATTTCATGCACATCGCTCAATGACAATGGGAAATGTATAGATGCAAAACTGGCATGCAGCAACAGTGGCATCTTGAATAGTGCTAACTGCTAAGAGCAGGTTTTATTCCCAGAGGATCATATGTAGTGACACATGCAAGCATGTGCTCCAAATCAGGCTATAAGTGCGAGGCAAAGGCAATGGAAATTCCTAACATAACTAAGTTTGTGCTAATATCTTCTCCTTCAATGTAATTGAGGAAAAAAAAGGGAATCAGCGTCTTCTCAAGCTAATTTTGCAATTTGACAAGGGTAGTGCAAGACCAACTAATAATAAATTCATTTTCAACAGTTTAATTTACCTTCTTATACTTCAATACAGTCATGATTTCACTGTGATCCCACAGTCTACTGCGCATTCCAGGATTTGAAAGGTTTTCATCCTGAACAATTTGTCTTGCCATGTCTCTGAGTTGATCATGCGTCCATAAAGTAAAGTCTTCTCTTATCTTCATAAGACATTTTGCTGCAAGAACTGTGATAGCTGTCTCAGCCCTAAAACCGCAACCCTTCAATATATCAATTGCTTCTTCTCTCTTCATTCTTATCGGAACAATCAAACATGCTATGTCAAGGAATACTTCCTTAATATCTTTCTCCAGTCCATCCAAACTTATTCTTAGAACATCCTGAAGATTACGGGGTCGAATTTGCTGCAATCTTTTCAGTGCATCTTCCCATTCCACTATCCTCCTTTTGTCAAACAAGAAACTACCAAATACTTCTAGAGCCAAAGGCAGTCCACCAGTGAGAGACACAACTTTCTCCGACAAATTCAAGAAATCGGCGGTAGGTTTCTCTCTTCTGAAGGCATGATAACTGAAAAGTTGTAAAGCTTCAAAGGAATCCAACTCCCTGACCTCATAGGACTGATTAACTATATAGTCAACCAAAACTTGTTTATTTCTTGTTGTGATCATTACTCGACTTCCTTCGCCGAACCAATCTCTTGATCCTACTAGTGCATCAAGTTGTTTGATATCATCGACATCGTCTAAAACTATTAATACTCGCTTTTCCCAAACAATCTGTTTGATAGCGCTAATACCAGCATCAACATCATTCACGGGGGTTGCCCCGTCGGAGGAAAGATCACCAAGAAGTTTGTTTTGGAGGGATATCAAACCATCATCTTCTTTACAAGTTTCTCTCACATTTGAAATGAAACTGCGGTATTGAAAATGAGCGATTACTTTATTGAAGAGAGCCGTGACAAGGGTTGTTTTCCCAACGCCACCCATTCCGTGAACTCCCACAACTTGAATGCGTTTTGATTTGATATCCAACAAGCTCAATAGTCTTTCTACACGAGAATCAAGCCCAACGGTGTAAGTAGCAATACCTACCGGAGTTTTTCTTAATTCTGTCAAAACCCTGGTAATCAGTTGCTGAATCAACTGCCTTTCTTTGCTGTTAAAAGGCGTATCAATTAACACATTAAAGAAGACAGAGCTGATAAAAATGCTAAATAAAATCAACGCAATCCAACAAAATAATTTTCTAATGGCTTATCATGACGGAGCAAAAAGAATATTCTGGTGATCAAATGAGGTTGCGCTCAAGCACGACGTGTTATCTCTACTCTTCAATTAGCAATACTACTGCGCAGCTCACAGTAATCTATGAATGCTTCGTGTTCCAGATAAAGATAGCCAAGATCTTAGAAATATATGGCAGGGAAATAAGAAGAGGAATAGCATGCAGACACCACCAAATGTACCTATAGTGCAACGAGATAACGGCAACGGAAAAGGTAAAAATATAAATAATATAAACTGTTATGCCATTCCAGTTTGCAACGAATGAAAAAAAGGCATTACAGTAAGATTGTTGGCAACTATAACATCAATCATGCTTAAACAAAAAAGAGACAGACAAATATCATATTTTACTTCCAAAAAGTACATGTGAAATCCCACTTAATCTAGCTATTGAGATGGGAAAAAAATCCCGTATGAGAACTCAGACCTCCGCAGCACGAGAGGACTAGAGGGTAGGGGCTGACAATGATATCAATTAATATGGATCTTAGGAGCTCCACACCCGAAAAACAGCTATCGCGGGGGAGAGCCCAACTCGATATGAGTCACACAAAAAGGGGAGAGCCCAACTCGATATGGGTCGCACAAAAAGTCATATTTTCAGCGTGCTGACTCAACTCACATACCTTACAATCATGACCACAGCAACAATAATAATGAAACAAACACAATCGTAGAAGTTACCGAGTAAAGATTAGCCGAAAACAAATTTGAAGAAGCTACAATAATCGAACGCCACGACAAATCAAGATCATAAGCTAGGCCCATAAGTAACTTAATCGACCCTCCCCAAACTGAATCTCATCAAACTCAAAGAATCCCCCGCCCCCAAAAAAAGGCTCAATTCTTTTGGAAGCCCATCATAGTTAAACACAGATTTTTATTTAATTTGACCCCAGATCGTTGATCTGAGACGTAAGTAAACAGAGCTAAGATCACCTGCTGTCAAAAGGGGAACCCTTGATGGCACCAACTTTCATCATGGCTTGTCTCCACTTTTTTACCTTATCCTCTCCGAACCTCATTAAATGGTTCCTAAAATCTTGCTCAAAAGGGCCCTTTTGTCCTCTAACGTGAGACGGTTCAACTTGGTAGAACACAGGAAGCATCAGCCTCTTCAACTCGGTTATTCTGGCCAGCTCGTCCAGACAACAATGGGAGTTAGCGTACCTCGGAGAGATAACGATGATGGAAACGGCTGAGTCTTCAATGGCATCGAGTGGACTCGGGGCTATCTCGTCCCTCTGGCTCATTCCGACATCGTTCCGGAAGGTCCGGACGTCGTGTTCTTGCAACGAATCGTGGAGGCTCTTGGGGAAGCCGTGGCCCGTGTCTTCGCCGTGGAAACTCACGAACACGTCCCAACGAAGTCTCGGAGCCGCCGCCTGCGCCGGAGCCGACGACACAGGGCCGCTGCCCCCTGACATCCTAAATTGTTTCTTGGCTGTTGGGCTCTCTTTTCCTGTCTTAATAATTATTAATTTAGTTCCTGCTCTTTCCTTCTTTGCATGGCTTCGTCCTTCATTATGGTCTTTAGAAGTTCGCGGATTGAAAAATTACCTTTGCGCGCACTTATTCCTTGTTATTTTCTTAGGGTCCACTTATGCTTTAAGTCGCTTTGCACGCACTTATCCTAACGCATTTTAGATGCATAATTGAATTATCGTATTATAGTCTCAAGTTCAAATCTTAATTATAATTAATTAATTAAAAACTTATATTTATAATGACCCTCAATTGTGAAAATAAAATGTGTAAATGAATGTTAAGAGTGTGTTAAATTGATTGCGTCTCCATGTGACTTTACCCTATTCAAATATTCTGTTACCACGTTGCCGTCAACAGCCATCCTTTTGTCAAGGTGTGATCTATCCACAACCATTTCACTTTTCTAAGATGTCAATTCAACGCAAGTCCCTGGAGCATGTTACGAATATCAATACTCAGAGAGCTCTGTTGGAATAAAAAAGATTTTATAAAAAAAAAGAAAAGGAGAAGGAAAGAAAGACTCAACTCTAGGCTGGTGTATCTTGCAGAAATCATAAGTTGTGTTTTCTAGACAGTTAGACTCCGGTTGAGTTTTTAGTTCCGGGGAAATGATTTAATTGCTTATTTTAGAAAAGTGAATGTAATACGATATGCATCGCCAGTAACAAAACATTCAAAAAGAAATTCTGCAGTCTATCTTAGATTGTGAATTTGTGATTTTAGGAAAGTAAGGTGAAAAACATGTCAACTAACGAAAAAAATTTCAACCGACAATACAGTTGATATATTGACCCTAATTGAGATCATGACGCCTAAGGCGCCACTAATCACATTATATGGTGGCAGAACTGAAGTGCTAAACTCTTCAATTTTAACAAATATTTCAAACTTTATAACGTGATCACTATTATGTAGTATTTAGTGATCAATCAAATATAAAATTTGAAGAAGGTGATTTGGAATTTGAACGCCCACTCAAAGTTAATTCTTTGTTATCTAATTCAATTAGACCCAAAAAAAAAAATGAAGAAAAGAGAAAACTCTATCTGTAGCATGATGAATTAAAAAAAAAAACATCATCACAAGCAAAGGCATGCTATGTTGAAATACCAAATGAATCCCATTTGTCCTCATTCTAACCCCATTCAAATATGGTCTCTCCAGTGTTCGTCTCGGTTAGGTAGTTGATCTTCGGCCTTTTTAGTCAACAAAATGTGACCTAAATATGCCACAGCTGTTACTCACATGAAAATTATATATCTATATATATATATATATATATATGCACACGAATACAGTCATCGCCTTCCGCGGACTTTGCATGTTAGTCTAAATAAAATAAAATAAAATAAAAATCGTGAATTATATTGTGCCCCAGTTTTTCATACTTACCACTTATATCACTCCCCTGAAAAGGTTATCATAAGTCTACCCAACGATGACTACTAAGATAGAAAACACTAAAATCGCAACTTTGAAAATACCTAAACATCTTCTGATATATGTTTTATTTCCTAACTTTTGAAAAATTTTATACCCATTATTTATTAAATTATAAAAAAAATTAATACGTTTACCTTTCTAATTAAAATAATAAAAATGTGCACAAATCAATTCAATTTCTTTGATTAGTATTATAATTTGTATAACAAAATTTAAAAACTAAAATACTAATATAATAAAATTCAAAATTTTTGTTTAAAATTAGACAAAATTATATTTAATTCATCCTATCACTTACAAACTAAAAAAATTCAATTCAACTCATTTATTTAAGAAAATGAGTTAAATAAGAATTTAAAACTATAATTCAATAATCAAATAATCGATTTGAATTCCATGTTCAGAATTGCATTGAATTTTATGACATGTTTATGCCCAACCAACAAGAAGAACACTTCCGGAAACATGGAACAGGACACACATCCGATATGCCCTTGTAGGAGTATCAGAGATACCAAAACATATGGATTGATAAAGTTGTAAGGACAACAAAAACTGCTTCTAGTTACCGAAATTTGACAGTACATTGTTTGCTAGAGAGGAAAGGCAGCTTTATTCAAATGCACCTCTTAATAGCAGCTGGGCTAATGGGAGTCAAACCAACTGGGGAAACAAGAGCATCCATGGGAACGTCATAAGAAGTAACAGGTATGACTCCTTCCTCCATGATCTGTAGGGTATATGACAGTGCAACTGCATTCAACCAAAAACAAAGAAGGATTTCGTACAAGCACACACACACATTGAAGCTGCAATTTTTATAGATGAAATCCTATTACCTACAGTATAAGGGAGAACCAACAACAGTCATGACTAGTAATTACCAAGGAGGGGCGGCTTCCACTTGTGCTCTTTTGCAAGGTCTAGGTACTTCTTCAGGAACATGTCATAGTAGCTAAAGAGATTGACGCATCATGTGTCATTTAATGTATCATCAAATATTGATGACTAAAGCAACTGAAAACAGAACAGGCATCACTTCTAGGAAACATTAGCACTATGCTGACCACTTTTTAGCTAATCAACACTTATTCCTGAAAAAGAATATTCTCCATAAGTGATTTTCTTTATTACTATTCTTAAATTAGTCCAAACGGCAAACACCATATTTGTAAAATAGCACATGAAAATTTTTTTGAAGCATTACAAATGCAATCATAAAGGAGTCGTAATGTCCGAACCATAAAATAACAGGAAAAAGAGGCCATTGGTAGAACAAATAATAAGTCCACAGTGAAGAAGCATTTACCCACCCCCCACTACGGCCTAAACGTCTTCCAGATCTATCAAATGCAAGACCTGGCAGAAAGCAAACTATGTGAGATCATAGAAACAAATTTGTTCACAGGATTATCTTACCAGTTAGATATAAAGAAAAAGAATGAAGATAGTTTACCAGGTAGGATGAACAAGTCAACTGGCTCACTTGCCTGCATAGCTGCATTGTATATGCCCTTTGGGTAAATAGTGCACTTTAACAATCATATGACATAATAAATCACTGATATCAGAGGAATCTAAACTCTAACCACATAAGAGAGAGCAGGGAAAAAGGGGCATCAATATGAATGAAAAGAATTCACTGGTGGAAGAGACAGCAGGATTGAATTTAGTGTAGGCAACACAAGGATTCACTCTCAAATCATTAAAGACAAGGGAAAAAAACAGACTAACTCCACCATAAATGAAGGTGAAACAATCAACTCACCAATGAAATTCAAGTGAAAATTGCAATGTGGTAGAACATCTAAACAATGATCTTGACGAGTTAGCATAAAACAAATTACCATCTTTGCGTTGATTTCCATCAGAATCTACTAGGGTAGGTTCCAGAATGTTCATTGAATTTGCCATCAGATCATCAGCACTAGTTATCTCGAGCATTCTCATGTTGCTATTCTTATCCTCCACACGTGGAACATAAAGCTTTTTCCTGCTCTGTGCATTACCCTCTTGAGTTGAAAATGAAGTGTAAGAAACTTCAAGTACTCTAAATGGATTTCTATGATATTAGAGATTACACAGAGCTAAAATGTCATCGAATTGGAAGTTACAGATCAGAGAAACCATTTAACATTTTCAATGTTTTAGACACTGTGACATGGCAATTACTTGTTACAAGCAGGCAAATACCTTTATTTATCACACTGATCACATGATAGATAAGATCACCTAATAATTCTATTTCCAAGTGGATGGATACAGAAAATATAAAAAAAATTTAATATCATTGGGCAATAGAAATTTATTAGTCAGTCTCAACCTTGTGTCAGTGAAGAAGAACTTTAGTTTCCACAAATGTAAATACTAGTAAACACTTCTCAGCACTGCTCACCAACTAAAGTTTTCAAGGATTAGAAATTTTCTTAAGGCCATAATCCAAAGATTAGAAACTTTCCTCCTACAATTCATTACCATTTTCCCACGCCAAAACTTTCCATCTGTATTCTCTTCCTATTCCAAGTTCCTGGCCCACATCACCAAAAAGCAGACAACCTGCTACAAATTCAAAATCAAATTGTCCTACCCTTTGCCCGTCGTAGTAATCGGTACTTTCTCTGATCATCTAATAACTCTCAGAACCAAGTCATTTTCCCAAAAAACAAAAGGCAAACAGAGCACACGTTAGTTGCCCTTCATAGATTAGAAAATAAAATGACTCGTTAACATGCGACCATTAGACCCGAAACCACATATAAATGACGTAATCCTAAGAAGCTATTTGTGTTACAGTGCGCGAGAATCCCACATTGTAGCTATGAAAAAGAGTTTCATAAAATTACCTTTGGCTGGATTGGACAAAACTTCTGATACAATCCTTGACGTATCGACTTCCCGCAAAGAAGCACAGCTTATATACGCACATAAAATCCTACTCGCTTTGAACCACGGTGCCTCTAATACAAAACTCTGAATCGCGTTATCTACAGAAATCAATCAACATTCGCTATTCGTTGAGACAAATAAACAAACAGTTAAAGCGATAACACGAAATGCGTTGCGTGCATATCGAAGACCTTCTTGAGATCGCTGGATGGGGTCCATGTTCTTAAGCTCCTTGCGTATCTTCGATCTGAGAGACCGTTTCGCCTGATATGTGGCCTCGAGACTGCGAGAACCGACGGAGTCCTTGATCATGGTGTGAGAGAAGGGCGGCGGCGGCGATGCGGTGGGCGATGCTATCGTGCGCGGGTGGGCGGCGAACGGCGAAGCTTGGTTTGCCTTGTTGATTAGCCGGCCAGCGACTGGTTTGCAGCGGCGAAACATGATTCGAACCGCGGTGCGCGGATACAAATCGATAGCGCTCATGTGCTCGAAGCACGTTCGCTGCCTCGTCGCTGTCGTTTCGACTAAAGATGCCACGTCACCGTGTCCCCGCTTTTTCTTTAAATTTTGGGGAAATTTTCGGATTCCCAAAATGCAAATCAAAAATTGATTTATAAAGTATAGAAATTTTCTTAAAGAAGTTTTGTGTCTCTTTTTGTACGCACCATTAAGTTTATTTAAATTAAAAGTTCACATTGCATATTTATATTTCGTCACGCTAAGCTATAATTGAAGATGCACACATACATATTATGACGCACGTCTAAAAATATTGTGGTGCTTTCACTATACAAAATGTACTTAGATATAAAATGATGCAAATTAATGTCAATTATATTTTAACATAATAAAATAATGACCCATAAATGTACATAGCAATCTCTTAATTTGAATATAATTAAATGACACGTAAAATGGAAGTACATATTAATTTTGTGTCATTAAACTCTCTTGTTGCTTGCAGTGACAATATCATAAAGGTAAAATAATATATATATATATATATATATTTAAAAGCTTTAGTAAATTTTTACTTTATTGCATTCTAATATAATCCTAAGTTATTTACTTAGGCGAAATTATATATTGGTAATGCATCGAGAAACAAGAATATTCCAAACCCATGGGCGACATATATAATCTCGGTGGCCACACGTTTCAACCACTCAATCACAATGCCAGCTTCACCTTATGCCCCTTTGCTAGTGCACAAAATTCCAAGAGACACACCTTAATACGTGAGGATTTTCCATGATTATATCGAACAAATAATTAGATCAAACTCTTAATTCGAGATCTTTCAGTTTGAATCGATTAATTAAAAAAAAAAAAAGAAAACTTCTAAAGAATGCAAGGTCCAATTTAATTATTTGTATGATATAGTCACGAAAAGCCCTCACATATTGACCTTGCATCCTTTAAATGGGTGTTGTTGACATATGAAATTCTAAACCGTAAATCCGAATAGTAAAACCAAAGAAACTTGTACGCGAATCAAACTTCTTTATCAGAAAGACAAAAAAAAAAAAAAAAAAGCGGGGAAAAAAGAAAAGAAAAAACAATCTTGTACGAGAATGTTTAGTCCCGAACCCCACCGGCAATTTAGTGTAGCTTTTTAGTAATTATTAAGCATAAAAGCTCGATGTTCTTTAGCTGCACCATTGGTTTTCACAGCATAGAATCATAACGATCATGCAGCCAGATGGCCTTTTGGTCTGTAATCATAATCGAATTTGTGGAAACATATCATTAAGCTGTCTTGTACGAATCCATAAAGGAGAGATTTTTGGTGCCATGTGCCAGCTTAAGGCCACACGTACCCTTCTAGTTCTCAAGCATAAATAATAATAATAATAATAATAATAATAATAATAATAAGAGTATAGGGTTGCTTATACAATTAATAATGAATGTTAACGGTTGCCTAATCACATAGACATAATAACTTGCAAAAATCAGTGTTTTGTGTTAATTAATTTCAATTAAGACTAAAATTCGACACTTTTAATTTTAGAGATAATTTAAATAAATAATGTTTTTAGTTGTAGTAAGAGTGCACAATTTTTTTTTTTTTTTTAAAGTTGCACTCTCTTTTTCTTTTGATTTTTGCTCGCTCTCCCTTTCTCGTGCTCTCTCTGTCTCTTGCTCCATGAAGAGCTTTCTAAGGAATTCAGTATCGATTTTCCGTGTGTCTCAAACGCAACATATAGACCCTTATTCCAACTTAACATTCTACTAAAGTTTCATAGTGGTCAATCGAGAATTTGTTGTTCTTTATGCAATAAGCCAGTCACTTTATATTTGGCTCTGCTGCAGTTAATAATTACCAGATAATTGTGCAGATTTGGTTCTTTATTTTATTTTATTGTATCCTCCAGTCGGGAATACTTCAATTCGCCTGTATTATTTTGTACCAGGAAACTACATAATTTACACATGCTGTGTTTAGTGCATTATATTCCTTGCTTTCACTCGAATTAATAAGGTTGTTTTTAATTCCAATCATGTGATTGGCCAACTCGATATTTTTAGTCTCAAGTGGCGTCACTAGAAGGCGGCGCACCATTTGAAGAGTTTAGCTTTGTAAAGGCAAGCCAAAATGGGTCCTACTTACACCCCCATTGTTAATAACCATTTTTCTTACTTGATTATATATAGGGATGTTAAGATGGCTTCACGTTCATGCAACTCAAATTAAGAATTTAGGTTTCTATTTTTAAAATAGTATATTTTAATTATAAAAAAATGAAAAAAATTACCTTATAATATATTTCGTGAGTCTCTTAATTAAGATAAAATAAAATAAAAAAGACTATATGTCACCGGAAATCTTCTTAGAGAAGTTTTAATGGTAAGATATGCTACATGCCCACATGACCATATAAACCAATAAAATATGTGCAATAATATAATGAGCTTTTTTTTTTTTGTGAGTATTGCTAGTGGCAAAAAATATTTTTCATCTATTTTAATGTTTAACCCCCCCTTCAAAACAGTAAAATTCTCGAATGGATTTCTCTTGTCTCCCTTCAACAAGAAGCCATTAAAAATGATCAACACAAGCATTGGATTCCTTGAAGCAAAAAACTTGTATGTCTCTATTGTGAGATTCATGGGGCATGGATAAGACAAAATATGCTATATGCCCTAGCCATATGGACCGGACATAGCAATAAGCTTACAATATTCCCCTAATCAATCAACCTAGCAAGCTTTGTATGAGGAACTAGTTCCATGATCGGTCTATTCCGCTTATATTCATGTACATCTATGTTACCTAATTTTACATATTCTCTTACGTAACAAAATATCCTCATTCTGTCAAAGAAATACTATTAGGATTTATTATATTACCAGTGCCAACTAAGAGTGGTTCAAGTGATTGAGGCATATGTACGTGGACCATGGCAGCCGCAATTGTAAACTACATTAAAGATGTCGTACGTATCGTTGTACACAGATTATTGATTGATCTACGTATATGTATATATCATATTAGGTGTAAGATGTTCAAATCGTGGCCAAGCCAGAACTTCTCATTCATACGTATAGGCGAAAATTAGACTATATCTCTCTGGTTGAAGAAGACACCTTTCAAAGGTAAAGATTTTTAGCTTGCCTACATGGTTGGATGCAGGCCGCATGATAAGCAAACCTTCTAGACTCATGTATGAATTATATTAAGCTCGTCACGTCACAAGAAATTGGGAACAAGCAAACAAAAATAGGCCCAATACATACAATAAGTTGGAACAAGTGACTTGTCAAAAAACAAAAAAAAAAACAAAAAGTTGGCTCAAGGGAGAATCACATGTTAGGACTTAAGACACGAAGATATAAGGTTGCAATGCATGAGTTCCAGTTGTGATCATTGAAGCTAGGTTAGGAATTCAAAGGATATGAAGAAAGTGCCTTCAGTTGGGGTGTTTTTGCAGCCTGCCGAGTGTTTGTCTTTGTGGGTTCTATGCTATCGATCCAATGATGGTTTGGTTTTGAGAAACAAAGTTGCCTTGGATTAAAAGAGCAAAAAAAGAAAAGAAAAGAAAAGAAAAATACAAAGAGATCCTCCAATATTTAATTAATTTTGAGATTTTTTATATGTTAGACTAAAAATAGAATTA
Organism: Bruguiera gymnorhiza; assembly: GCA_020883675.1. Lineage (NCBI taxonomy): Eukaryota > Viridiplantae > Streptophyta > Magnoliopsida > Malpighiales > Rhizophoraceae > Bruguiera > Bruguiera gymnorhiza. The sequence goes on from JAIRCJ010000180.1 coordinate 927,201, forward strand.
TAATAGAATTAAAATAATTATTTTAAATTGTATATTTAATATTATTTTTTTAAAAACAAAATTTGTATTTAAGATGATACAATTAAATTATAAAAAAATATTTATAAAATAAAATAAAATACGTTTAATTATAAATTATATTATTAAAATTAAATTTTTGAAAATAAATGTATTTATAAAATTATTCTTAAAAAATATTTGAAATATTAATGTAATAATATTATAGACCAAAAAAACACCCTTAATATAATTATAAAAATATCAAAAAATTATGATAATCTATTGAATAAATATTAAACTCTTGATCTTTATAAAAAATAGTGATAACATTTAGTCAATATTCACTTTTAGTCAAGTAATTAAAAATTTAATTAATTATTGAAAAATTTATGAGTTTAAATAATAGAAATAAAAAATTTTTATATTAAGTAATTAATTATTAACTATTAAATGCAATAATTATAATATTTAATTTTGAGTGGTGTCGATTCAATTAATTTTGTAGTATTATGCATTTAATATCTAAACGACTCATAAAATCAACGCCGATATATCCTTCTAGCAGTACACTGATTCTCTAATCCATTCTACGACTGATTTACATTTTATTCTCTTTTTCATACTTCTTAATAAATCTAATTTTGGAAAACCCCCACATTATATTGCCGCCGCAACGATCGCCACCATGCAAGCATCATTGGCAATTTTGGTCATACGTTCCAATTAATTTAAAGCGTAAAGACGAGATAGACTTTTTTTCTTTTTAATTGTAGACTAATATTTATGACTGTAAAAGTGCAAAACTGTAGGTCACTAATTGGAGGATACCTTAAATTCTTCCGAGAATCTACTTTCTGGTATTTTTGATTACGTTTTCCAGAGCTTTTTGGTTAACAATATCTTATAATCGACTTTCTTGTTACAAAATCATTTTGAGCAAGGGCAACAGTCTTGCTAGTCGAGGAGCTAGCATTGCTGGGGGCGTCATCTAAATTGACTTACATATGGTCATCGCCGACTAACTTAATAACTAAATGAATATGATTGTCTCATATCATAATTACGTTCTACATGAATGTTGTATAGACCAGAGTTATTAAAATCACATAAGATCTTGACCCGAACAAAGAGTCTGGTTTAATAGGTCTGTGACCACTAGGTTGCTACATTTACCTTCTTCTTCTTTCTTTTTTTTTTAATGAATATATCAAACTCACTATCTGAAGTTACACATCTTCTTCTTGTTGGGTACAGTCTATATGGTCAGAAGATCTGGCCAGAGGAAGGTCAGATTGATTAAAAATTATTTTATTTTTGTTTTTGAAAGTTTTGAATTTTTTGTCAAAAATAAGTAAATGTGCAACTAAATTACCAAAATGTGTAATATGCTAAATAGATTGTGTAATAGTAATTGACATTTAGTTGCACATTTTATTGACCTAGTTACACAACAAATTATTTTGGACAAAAAAAAAACTGAAATTTTGAATTTAACGTTTTTTTATATAATATATATATTGTATGAGACCTACTTTTTGGTTGGTTTATAACAAAATCATCTAGCCATAAACTTTTTCTGTTTGTTATTTCAGTTGAATTCTATTTAAATTTGTTATTTTCTCTCACATATACTGTTGAATTAAGTCAAATTATAAATCTTCCAAAAAAAAAAAGCATATATAGGTTGTATTATATATCCGGTCTGACTATCTGGTCCAGAACTACTTTAGTTAGGCAGCCAAAAAAAGAGGGTGTTACTTGCATTTGATTCGGACCAAACAAAAAGACTATATAGCATATAGAAGACAGCACTTTGCCTTGCAAATTGCAATGCCCTGCAAAATGAACGACGGAACGCCTATTCCATTACCAAAAATGAACCTCCAATTGATCTCTTGCTTATAATAGGATGATTCTTGGCCCTATTCCATGTCGAATGTCTCTTGGCCAGACGCCAATAAAATTTCAATCTTCTATGATTCTAAGGATTTCCTAATTCTTTTCTTTTTTTTAACCTTGTTGTAAGTAAGGCGTGCAGGGAGGGGGACTTTAGTTTTCGTATAGTTGCATGAAAATACACAAATCAAGGCAAAAGGAGTAGTACTCCTGCAGTATTTGAGACCTTGTCTCTATAAAGCAAAGTTTAAGTTCCCTCCCTTTCATTGTCGAAACCAGCTAAGCCTCTCTCTCTCTCTCTCTCTCTCTCTCTCTCTCTCTCTCTCTCCCTCTCTCTTCGAGAAAGTGCAAACAGAATCGCTTCAACCTATAAAGAATACCATCCACCCTCAGTCCCTAAACTTGAAGTAAAAAAACTGCCCAAAATAAAAATATTGCCTTGGCTCAATTCTTTCTTCTTACCCTTCTTCTCTCTTTCTTTTCTTCAACCTCTTATTGACCATATGCATCATAACATTCCGCACAAATACCATCTCTATCCCTTAGGTCATTAGTAAAAGGCATCTTTGTCCATCTATGGGAAGTAGTGGTGGTTCTTTGTTTTTCAGGGTTTTAATTGGGGCTATTGCAATGGTGGGGTTTGTCTGGGTTTTGCTAGTCGGGACCCTGGAAAGTGGAGCGACCAGACAGACGACAACCACTTCGGTCATGTCCACCAAACATGAGCAGGTTGTTGGAAAAGAAAAGCTTGTTTATATTCCAGAATTAAATTTCAATTACATGATGGGCAAGAGAAAAGTCCCTAATGGACCTGATCCTATCCATAACAGGTACACAATTCAAGCTTTTCCTGTCTTACATCATACATGCTCTCTCTGCCCATTGATTTGCTTGTTTTTTCGTTTATTTACCTTGGTTCTAAGCTTTCATGTTTGCCAAAGTAGCCTAAGTGCTACCATTTTACATTCATGGGTCGGGGGTTAGGTGATCCAGTTCTTCATAGCTTATTAGGAAACGTGTAATCAATTGGGAACAAATTAATGCACATTGAAGGTCACTCCAAATAATGATATACGTGTGTGTGTGTGTGTGTGTGTGTGTGTGTGTGTGTGTGTGTGTGTGGCATGAGCGTCCAATGTTTTCCTTCTTCAAACTTTTTCCCACTACACAGATTAGTCACATTGCCATATAGCAACCGCAACAATTTAAAAAGCAAGTAGATAGAATACTCTCAATATGGCTTGAGGGTTTTATTACTAGTTTTCTTTTTCTTTTTTTTTTATTGAATCCAAAGACCAATATTCTCTTAAACACGGTGTGCCTTTCTTGCGTTATAAGGGCAGGACCAATCACTTTAAAACTATCAACATTCATTAGATTTAAAATCAATGCACAGGAATGTTTATCTAAGAAATGAACTAAGGGGGATAGCACAAAGTTGAAAACATGTAGCCGAAAAGAAATTTACATCAACCATATCCTCATAGTTCGGGATCCACATACAATATTCATCATATCAACCATGTCAAACCACCCCCCACAACAAAAGTTGAGGATATGCCAGATTACCTTTTCTAATTTATTTTTTTTCAAAAAGGATAATTTGTATTTGTTGCGTTAAGGATATCTGGACAAGCATACCACGATATACTGTTAATTTTAGATTTAATAAAATCCTTGTATTTTTTTGAGCTGCATACCGATGAATTCCAAGGTAACCTCTTTTTTTTTCTGCCTTCTTTGTGGGCCCTTTCAGGAGAGCTGGAAACTCTAAACGACCTCCTGGGCGAGCATAGGTATTAGAGTTTGTGAAGCATCGGTAGAGGTTCAAATTATGACACAAGATGTACTTTGCCATCTTGTTTATTCACCTTACAAATGGGACTATAAAATGCTGATGAAATGATCTGAGAAGGTCCCAACCACGCAAGTTTCCTTTTTTACTACTTTTTTTTTTTTGTCCCATTTACAAGTTGCACAAGTTGATCGTTAGGGAAGTTGCAGTTGGGCGTTGGACGGAAGATGAGGAAGCATTTCATACACAAATTGCTCTAGCTCAAATTAAGGACTCCAGGAAAAGATCATAGCGGCCTTTGCAAAAACTTTACTTTAGTGGTTTTTTAATGTATATTAGTATTTTTATGGGAGTAATGCTATTTAACCTAAAACTGGCCTGTTTCCTATATTATTAGTTTGACAAATCATGTGAGCACTTTGATAGAATCGGACAACGAGAAACTCAAGAATAGCATTAACTCTTTTTATTGTGTGCTAGATGGAAGAGAGACAAATATCTTTAACCAGTGGGATATAAATTAAGCTGCGCTTGTGAAGAATGAAAAAGCATGTTGGAATATAAAAAACAACTCAAAATATTTTCCATATGCATGAAGGGAGGAGGAGGATTTATGCCAATTTGAGAACAAGTACCAATTCCTGTCTATCAAATCAATCATATTTGGCTTTAATTAGCTCCAACTTTTTTATTTGTGTGATATGCTGCGCTTTTTTAAACTGGGGTTAGTTTAAAAAGGTGGCATGAGTTCCCAAAGCTAAAGTAGTGAATCCACCTACTAAAGGTGTTAGTTCGTGGAAATAAATAAAGTTGCTTGCATCTTGGTTTTAGTCTTTTTCTCTGGATTCTATGGGTGAATGTTTTGGTGTTTGGTCCAATTCAAACTTGTTAAACATGAGATTCTTCTGGTCTCGTGGCAAACAAAAAACACATAAAAGAGAAAAATAAGTGACAGAGTAAAGGAATAAAAACATGACATATGGCCTGCATTCCCTCCAAAGTAGCAATCAAAAGAGGCCCTGTGGTCAAGCTTTTTATTCCCCCTTTACCTTTATCTCTTTTAATTTTTCATTCTGGTTTTGGATTGAGGGGCAAAGACTGGGTCTAAAGTTGGTGAGATTCAAAATGAAGGCCAATTCCGAAAAGAGACAGAAAGAAATAAAAGAAGGAACCTGGAGTGGATGCCTTACGCGTGACAGCCTAACAAAAGCCACCAGAGGCAGTACGGTTAGGTTGGTCCATGTTTGCACTAGACCACTTGGGTGTTGGCCCCGGTCCAAGAAGCTCAGCATCATAATAGATAGACTGGGCTGCAGTTTAGTGGACGTGGTTGCATCGCAGCTTCAGCCCATTTTAGACCCAGTTGAAAAGACGATTCAATTATGTTACTTATAATTTAATGTATGAGTCATTTCTAAATTTTATTTAATAATTTAATTTTTTGATTAATAATTTTTCGATATAGTATCAGAAATTTATGACTAACTATTGAGTTATAATTTACAAATAATAAAATTACCTTCCAAATTGTAAGTTCTAAGTTCAAATTATAGTTGGAGATTTAAGAACTTAAAAAACTTGTTGTCTATGAGAACCGAGACGCATAAGTGGACAAATATTCAAATCTCTTTCACTTCCCTGCCTACCACCTGAGGAATTTGAAGCCCAGGGGGCCGTGGCCCCTTCTGCTACGAAACGGTTGGGAGGTCTATAGCCGCCAAATGGGTACTGATTGCCTTGCTTGAAGTTTCTTTTTATGCCATGCAAGGCTACAAATATTATTATTGTGAAAAAAAAAGGAGGGGTGGGGGGGGGGAAGAAAATAGATAGAATAAGAAAACGATGCCGAGGAAAGTTCCTCTAGTGCCTCATATTGTCCATTTGCAACATAATATTGAATGAATTTTACTTTGGTTGCGGTTGCGCGATACCTAAAGACTTCAATTTCACACTAATATACTTTTGTTGCTGGCTAAATTTGAGTTGAGATTGAATTGGACCCTGGTTGCTTCCGTAAAACAAATCAAAAGGAATTTATGACCGAATGTGTGATTTTGGCAGGCAATCATTAATAGGCTAATCCACTAGACTATTACAATATACATAAAAATAAAATAAAAGTAAACAATATTTAAGAGAGAAGAAAAGTAAACAGTTTGTTGATCTCATCACTCTTAATTTTCTTTTTCCGGAATTGTGAGGACTGCCTTTGCATTTGCATCTTCTGTTGAAATTTCTCTAAATTCGCTGATTTCGACCCCACAAGCAAAATATCTCTAAATTCACTTTTCTTGCAACAATGGAATGGAGCTCGAAATCGAGAGAGAGAGAGAGAGAGAGACAGAGGAGGCTCTGCTTTGTAGTTTTCTAACATGCGCCGGGAGAACACGTTACTCAGAAAGCCGAAAATATTCAAAATTGAGCAGCTTGACTGCCACGTGTCACATCCTCTATGATTTTGACTCGGCGGAGCCACCGGAGAAAGAAGAAGAAGGAAAAAAAAAAAAAAGAAAAGAAATTTTCGTTCCTCACAATATTGACGGACCTTTTTAAATTTTAAAATCAAACAAAACCAAAAAAAATCTCAAAAATTTTAAAAACTTTTATATATCTAATATATACTTTTAAAATAATAATAATAATAATAATAATAATAATAAGTTAAACCAAATCCACCATTTCATTTGCATTTGAGTTTCATTTCACTCCCTTCCTCTTTTTCTCTGAGATTTTTTTTTTTTTTTTGGATTTAAACCAAAAAAAAAAAAAGATAGGAGAGAAAAGAAAGGGCGATTCACTGGAAGAAGAGAAAAACACAAATACGGAGAGCGAGAGCGAGGAATGATAGAGAGATCTCCAAAACGAGTCGTTTCGCTCCTCTCCGATTTCCAAACCCCAGCTTCGGCGTGCCGTTACGGATCGGGTTGACTGGATCTTTTTTCTTTTTTCATTTGTTTAGAATCCGCTTTGTTGTTTCTTATCCGGATTCTGTGCTGAATAATACACCGTACGATCTGTCGATCGGAGAGCATGCCGCCGCACGGGGATCTCGACCGTCAGATCGAGCTGCTGATGGAGTGCAAGCCGCTGCCGGAGTCGGAGGTTAAGACGCTTTGCGATCAGGCCAGGGCGATTCTCGTGGAAGAGTGGAACGTCCAGCCGGTGAAGTGTCCGGTCACCGTTTGCGGCGATATTCACGGCCAGTTCTACGATCTCATCGAGCTGTTTAAGATAGGAGGAAATGCGCCTGACACTAATTATCTCTTCATGGGAGATTACGTAGGTCAGTTCCTTACTGATTTCTTTGTTTTTTTTTTGGCTTTTTAGTTTCCGGTTTTTTAACTGAATTTTTGTTTCGACTGTGCATTTTGCTTGTTAAATCTGCTTTGTTTTATAAACTAATGGAAGGCCAGCCTCTGTGAATGAAAATTAAATATAACTGCTTCGGCGGGCTCGAAAAGTTAAACCAAACACCCCATACATTGGATCGGCTGCTGATATCTCTTTTGTGAGGGATTCTCTGAAAGCCATTTATTTCTCCTTTTAATTGAACCGTGAAAGAGCTCGATGTTATTGTTAATTAGGTTAGCTTGCAAGGCTGCACAGTATCTGTTTGGACTTGTTTGCATTTTTTTTGTTGGATAGTTTAGATTTTGGTTGGAAATTTTAATTTTATAATTGTGTACTCATCCACTTAATTATATCAATGCAGATCGTGGGTACTACTCGGTGGAGACTGTTACACTCTTAGTGGCACTGAAAGTACGTTATAGAGATAGAATTACAATTCTAAGAGGAAACCATGAGAGCAGGCAGATCACTCAAGTGTAAGATTGTAGTCTTGTTTGTCAACTTTGAGTTCACTTAAGACATGACAATGTGGATTTTGATACCGTTTAAAGAACAAAAGATGCATGAATGATTGAACAGCTTTAAGTTTTTGGATGCTTTCTTGTTTCAATCCAAAACCCAAATTGTGCCATCCCCTGTTTCAACCACATTTTTGGTGACTCGGGAGCATTAAAACCATAAGGTAGGGTGCCTATGCCTAGAAAATTTCTCTCTCTGGCGTTTTGACTTAACTCCTGCTGTCTCTTTTGAGAGAGTATATAAAGGTATGTAATTTTTCAAATCGTGGAACTGATGTCTAATAAAACAGTAATCAGATTGACACACATTTCATTACCTAGATCTTCAGCGTCACTTGTCTTTACTTCCAAAGGATATGTGCATCTCCCATTTGAACGTAACATATCACATATTCATCCTGCAGGGCTGCCTGAATATTGGATAACATGGGCTTAGAAAACTGTGTTCATGGCTTTGGGCAAGATTGTGGTGCCATGTGGTTATTTCTCATATGAGTTATTATAGTCATTGGGTGGCTTGTTCAACCTCAAGAGAAGGTCAAGCTGTGGTACATGAGTGATATTGCTATTGGAAATTTGACTAAAATCGTGACAATAGGGAAAGTGCTGGATATGTAATCCTCGCTCATTGATGTGTACTCATAAAAGAGAGCACACTTACATTTATCATTGAAGAAAGATGTGGCTAAAATAGGGAAATATTGATCCATATGTCATGGTAATTAAACAGAATTGAGTTATGTTAACACTTTATTCTTGTTTGCAAGATCAAGAAAATGAGAGAAATGTAGCTGCACACTTACAAAGTCATCTGGTCTTCTAGATCAAAGCTGTCGTTGAACTGTTGACCTCACTTATATGCAATGAATTGTTGTTGACTGGGTCATGTGGAGAAAAATGTCTTGTACTGTGAGCCGCTCTCATTACGCACTCTCTCACCCTTGCATGTACATGCGCACGCACGCATATGCCTCAATTTTCTTCTAATGTTCTCACATTACCTCTATTTTCAGGTATGGTTTTTATGATGAGTGCTTGAGGAAATACGGAAATGCTAATGTCTGGAAATATTTCACTGACCTTTTTGACTATCTACCTCTTACAGCACTCATTGAGAGTCAGGTTTGAGTTATCAATGTTGCAGCATGTTCGGCTTTATGTAATTGGTTGGCAGCGTTTTAACTACCTTGAAATCTTTGTAATGTAGATATTCTGTTTGCATGGAGGACTCTCCCCGTCATTGGATACATTGGATAATATCCGAGCTTTGGACCGTATGCAAGAGGTATAATTCAATGCTGACAATATCTGATTTTCTCACATTATCAGAAGCATAAATTGAGGTTTTGGTTTGTAATGGTGTTTGGTTTAGTTAATAGGTTATGATTAGGCATGTTGGTATACACACACACACACATATCCTGAAGCTGATATCTTATGGGTCATGGGAATTTTAAGAGTACATTGTTATAAATATTACATCTAAAACTCATTCTTGTTCCAGTAACCAATTGCCATAATTGCTACTAGATGAGTAAAGCAATCCACCTGGTCGACACTTCTTATTCCCATCTACCATGCAAGACACATATGCATGATTAACTTTATTTATAATCTGGTCGTCTCCTAGTTTTTCTTTCTTCACATTGGTTACCAGGAGGATAATAATCTATTTATCCTTTCCTATGCACGAGTAGGTTCCCCATGAAGGACCAATGTGTGATCTTTTGTGGTCGGACCCAGACGATCGGTGTGGCTGGGGAATATCACCTCGTGGTGCTGGCTACACATTTGGACAGGACATAGCTGCTCAGTTCAACCATACCAATGGGTTAACCCTGATTTCGCGAGCTCACCAGCTTGTCATGGAGGGCTACAATTGGTGTCAGGTAAATTACTATGGGGAATAAACAACTTGTGTCCCATTTTCTGTACTTGTACTTTGCTAAACGGGTTAATAATTATCTTTTTTCAATTATGTCCTTCAGGAAAAAAATGTGGTCACTGTATTTAGTGCTCCAAACTACTGCTATCGATGTGGAAATATGGCTGCAATTCTAGAGATTGGGGAGAATATGGAACAGAATTTCCTTCAATTTGATCCAGCACCACGGCAAATTGAGCCAGACACCACGCGCAAGACCCCTGATTATTTTTTGTAATTTCCATAGTTCTGCCAGTTGTTTGTAATCTTTGTTTGCAGCTGTCACTGTAGATGTGTCTTAAAAAGAGGATTTTTGTTGTGTTAAGGTGAGGTTGGTCATCCACGTCATTCTTTCTTTGGAGTTTCTCCTGCTGCTGCTTCGCTGATGTCCTCAAGTGACTCGTACGAAAGCTGACTGAAGGTACCAAGGCCAATGTGTATGTATATTTTCGGAAGAGCTTAGCAGGGTATATCTTGTTCTGTAACTTTATAATTTTACGGTAGAGAAGTGGGTGTTTTTTTGTTTCTCTTTGGGCGAGCAAATTATTCTTAAGTAGAAAAGTTCCACGCACACGTGTGGAAACCATAACTTAAGGCAATACCATATCAGAGAGCCAATGAACATTATTTCCATGTAGGCAAAGTCCGCTTGAACTAACGGGTCATTTTTATGGAGTTCCCGAGTTACGCTTTTGCGTGCAATGTTTGTGCAAGAGCATCTTTCGACCGGCAAAATGTTCGGGTGCATCTCTTTCAAATTGGACACAAAGGGTTCTAATGTCAATGGATGCAAAGGGTTCTAATTTCAATGGACGCAAATTGTTGGTGTTCTTGCCTAGCAAACCCATTCCTGCCTCCCTTTGAATTGTCAAGTGAAAGCTGCAATAATTCAGTGCATGGTCATCAATGATTTCTGTTAATTTGCATGTAGAGGAACGATGTCCATTAAATTTTGAATCTAACATTTTTAGCATTTTGCCTACAACTCCAAAATGGCTAGAATACGAAAGAAACAAAGAAGAAATACAATGGGAAAGAGACAAAGAAGATATGGACATATGACTCCGGTCTTTGCAATGCAAACTATTTTCCCATTTTGATTGGTACATGCGATCCAACAAGAGATTGGACGATGCCCACAATAATAGATGCATAAACAAGTAGACAGGAAGAAAGAAGAGACCAAAAGAACAAATATTTCAAGCGTGCACGATATAGCAGAAATTTCATTTTTCTTGCCGACCAAAAAGGACTTGAATAAGCCTTTGTCAATGATTCAAAGTATTCTACAGATCACATTTATGAAAAACATCAAATAGAAAGAAAGAGGGCAAATCATCTGGCTACAAGACTAGAATACAAAAGGAATGAACAGCTTCAGGCTCCACTACTTCCCATTGCTTCTTAATTCTATAGCGAAGTAAAATAGCTGTGGTGCACTGTTATAATTAAAAATTGACATGTAGCCTTGTAATAGAGGAAATTCCGAGTTAAAACCTGGAATTTGTTTGAATCCTCCCTGCTCCAACTCCAGGCATTGTAACAAAGCGCTTTCTTCGGAAGTACACCACTGAACCACTTGCTAGCAACAAACACAGAATGATTCCCTGTCCAGAGTTCAGGACAAGAGCATCAGGCCTGATTTTGGTTGAGCGGTTCCTGTCTACCACTATAATCAAAGTTATAAACATAGCGTATCTAACAGAACTTGCATGGGGCTAGCAATTTCTCACCAACTTTTGGAGTAACTTTATTCAGAAAGGAAGCAACAGAACAAAAAGGAATGCTACTTAAATCTATCCAAAAGTGCTCTCTGTGTTATAACCAGAGTCTTGCCCCCCCTCCCACCTAAGAAAAACAAAAAAGGCAGGAGACAAACCCCAACCTGTGAGTAATTGAAAGAGTACATCATTGATGAGATGATGAGAAGTTAAAAATCTAAAGGAGATCTAGTTGTGATAACTGTTATAGTTTATGAAATCTTCAAATAGTGATCAAATTTAGCTAGCATGCATGTTCAGCTTATTCCACAGGAAACAACATAGACATGATGAAATTTCAGGCAAATGAAGTATGATGAAAGAAACAAAACTTAGGAATATTTTTGCTCAGATGCAATGGAACATGATGGAATATAGTCGTATGGACTTTTTTGAGATTTATAGGACATGCCAGTGAGGGTAGATTTTCATGACAGGCATACCGTTTCTCACTGAGGCACATCATACATCAATTAAAGGAATAAGACACTATAACCAAACAAAGAAATCTGGCAGTGCATTTCATTCCAAACATTTGAAAAACCATACAAGATCCTTTCAGAGTACTTGAAAGAAGAGTACATTAATATAAAGGGCATGTTACAACTACTCATAAAGCATAAGCAGGAAAAATGGGTGTCCCAATGCACAAGGATCTCACAATGTGTGGTCTGGGAAAAAGGTTAAATGTGCGCAAAAATGAGGAGCTAAATAAAATAATGTACCTCAAAACCAATCACTGAAAACTTCTCTTCATTGACTGCCGGGATACAGCTTCTATAAGTAACATAAGCCTGTGATCCACCATCTACTGCTGATGAATCATCCATCAGATTTCGATGCGTGCACACAGGGTCACACGACAATCGAAGTGGATCTTCCTTATCATCAGAGATTTCTACAGCGGACCTTCCATTTTGAGATTTCTTTCCAATTTCACTTTTCTTATCATCCTTCATTTCAACACATTTCAAAGGGATCCGATAACCAGTCTCGCTGCAGCGATATTTTACATCATTCTGCAGGAAAGCCAAAACAATACCCAAGCTAAATACAAGGAGAAGATCTTGCGGCAATAAGAGAATGTCCAAACTAAGCAAGATATTAAGCATAATTCAAAACATTAGCCAATCATTTATCTAAGACATAAAAATTGACCTCAATTTGCAACACTTTCAACAAAATTATGCCACAGAATTAGAACTGAATCAAACAATTCAATTTCGGCGTACGTTGAACAAAACGCAATCTCTCAGCTAATTCCTATCCAAAAAAAAGAAAAGGAAAAAGAAACAGAAAAAAAAAAAAAGCAAACAGAGAAACCTTCTCAGAATACTGGCAAGGAACGCAGGGGCCAGAAGGAGAGCATTCGAAAGTTATATTGCTCCCTCGCGGCGTCTCTTTGAAACCGAGTAGAGCTCTCCGCCTCCCAACGGCGCCGCCGTTTCTGCCTCCAAAAATTCATCCAAATTCCTTATTTAAAATTCCGGCCGATCGCGAAAAAAAAAAGCGCGTACAACAAACAACATATCTTCAAAAATTAAAAGATCGAGAGAGAAGCCGTGCGTGCTTACGCTGCTCGATCCAATGCGTCAATGAAGGATTCTGAAAGCCGTGCGAAGCAAAAGAGCATGAGAATCATAAGAAACTTCGGCATATTCCAAGCGCTTCCTATTCTTCTTCTTTTCCTTGGGGGGGGGGGTTCTAGTCCATCTGATAATTAAAGCAAAAGGTGGGCAAAGAACGCGTGAACAAATGTCTGGCCTTATGGGCTTCCTGGTAATTAGCCTTTCCTTTTATATTCACTTTTCTTTTTTGTTTTTTTTTTCAGACAGTTTTACATTCACATTGATTGTGTGAATATTATTATTATTATTCTCCATAAACGAAAAAGGACTGTAAATTGAGGATTCGGATAGCCCGACTGGCACTGCGGCAGTGTGTCTTAGAGTGCAATGGCGGGCATTCACTATCATTTTTCGATAATATTTTCATTTCTTGTCGATTTAAATTGAAATTTCTAAAAGAATAATTTAAACAATCAAGAAAGATGTTTAAATTATAGGGTGTGGTGTCGCTTTGAAATATCATTCTTACTAATGTGATAGAGTTGACAAAATATGATGACATGACTTGTGGTTATATTTCTCTCTGATCAATTTACACTTCATTCTAGATAAAGTTAACGTCCCGTCCTTTGTCTCCTACACCGAATGTGCTTGTTGCCATATCGAAGAAATTCAAATTTCATGTGCGGATTACTTTACAAAACTAGGATCATTCCAACGTTTTTTTTTTTATAAATTACTTATGGCCAACCAATTACAACTATCAACTATTTTTTAATTTGATATAGTTGGGGTTCGAAGACTAATGTTTGCATGCACTTTTTTTATTCTTCTTCTTCTTTTTCCGTGGTCCCAAAAAAAAAAAAAGAAAGAAAAAAGTGCCGAATACGCTTGATAGACTTTATCAACCAAATAGAACAAAAACAAAAAGAACATTATTATGTAGCAACGAATGAGGAATAACATAAGTATAATATAATAATTTTTTTTATAATTAATTTTATTTATTTATATAACTAAGCAATGCCCCTAATCATGTGCATAAACTTTGCCCAACTCCAGCTGACAGGTTTGGACAGTAAGGGCAGCATTCCATGGTCCCAACTCCAGAAAGGCCAGGCCAGGCCAGGCCAGGGTCCATCCTGTATCCAGGTCGACATCAGTTGTGGGAACCAGACAAATATTGACCATCAAGCTTACAGACCTTATCCTAGACCCAGTTGGTGTTTCCTCGAATGCTCCGACGTGGAATGGTTGTCTCCTCCTCTATTTCTGCGATGCATTTCTGTTCTCGGGAACTTGGACAGAGCCAAAATTTGATGATTGATATTCGAATTGTCTGATGAAACGGAGGGAGAAAGTGGAACGGTTGATACATCCTGTTTTAAAATTTATTCCGAACGTTCTCTGATAGCACAGCTTTAACACCACTAGAATCTGCTCAGAGATGGTGATTCACTGAACGCATGGTAGCTTAATGACGCAGTGCATTGGGCCACCCCAGTTCCATGGCAGGGATTGACGGCTAATGAGCGTGAAACTTCAAATTTGAGAGACTCATTGCAAATTTCTGGATATAACTTTTAATCTTAAAGACTATTCTAACATCGGTAAACCGGAGTTCAGACTCGAAGGATATAGAAGCAAGCAACGGTGCCCAACTTTTGAATTCACAAGGAAATGCCCTTGCAGCAAGGCTAACGTTACCAACAAGGAGAGACTCACTTTTGGCATGCAACCGTACGCAGCCTCTAGCCAGCGTTGATGCACCTTTACTCTTATCCATATATTAATTACGCTACGACAGGCGCATTGCAATATTAGTTACTAAGAACTGGGGTGATGAACTGTCATCGCATATTATATGCAGTACACAAGACTCTGATCATATATGCATCACAATGGATAGCTAATAGAATACTTTCCTCGGTGCCTCAAAATTCTACAATTTGCACGGATTTAGTAAAAATAGATTAATGTGTGAATATCTTCAGACTAAAAAATGTGCAATCACATGCCAATTGACCTTCGGTTGGGCGGACCGAAGTTCGTCCCTTATGGCATGAAAGAACGAGTTCTATTAGCATTATATAACCCCAAGCACCCGATAACATGTGGGAATAAAAAGAACGAAAACACAGGACTAGGTAACAGGTCCTGAAACATCATAGTTTTTCCCAACAACAATTGGAAAAGCTTTCTTTGGTAGAGGAGGGGGGACAACAATGCACTACAGAAAGAAGTTTAGGTACAACCTTATGACCAACAAGAGCCGGGATTTCGTGAACTACATCAAAGGTACATCAATGCTACAGAGCATTGTGTAACATATGAAATTATGCAATATGTAAGCATAGAATAGGGGAACGCAATTCGATTGGAAATCACACCATTTGCTCAAAAGTCATACGGTAATTGTACAGAAAGCACAGATGAACTAATGCTGCAATTCTCTGTGAACAATTCTTTGTTCTTCTTATCTTGTCCCAGAGATTCTACTCCTTACGATAATGATCTTGCTTGCCAAAGACGAGTGGGAAATCATCATGGTAGTCAGGGAAACCGTGTTTCTCAGCCATGCTCTTCAAAGACTCATAGACTTGGTACATAGAAGGCCTGTCCTTGGGCCGAGTTGCCACACAACTCAAAGCAACTTTCAGGAACTGTAAAATGTCATCATCATGACCCTTCCCACATAAAGTTTTATCAATTGCATCCTTGCTTCGACCAGTAGTTACTGACTGACTAACCCAATCAACCAAGTTTCCTTTGAATCCTTCTTGAGCATTACTTAAATCTAAAGGCTTCTGTCCTGTCACCAACTCCAAAAGCACAACCCCAAATCCATACACATCACCCTGCAATGAAGCAACCATAGTGCTTGAGTACTCCGGAGCAACATAACCAAACTCCCCCAAATCTCCTTCAACAAAAGAACTGTCATTAGAATCACGAGAACCAACCAACCTTGCCAGCCCAAAATCTGTAATCCTGGCATCAAAATCATCATCAAGAAGTATCACATTGGAGCTAATATACTGGTGCATATACGGTGGCTGGCACCCATGGTGAAGCCAAGCAAGCCCTCTGGCAGCACCAACACCAATCCTAACCCTCATTGGCCAATCCAAAGAACCAGTCTGACTAAGACCATGTCCAATCCTGTGCAACTGAGAATAAAGACTTCCATTTGGCATGTGCTTATAAACCAACAGTTTCTCTTCTTCAACAACACAAAATCCCAACAAAGACACCAAATTGGGATGCCTGAGCTGCCCTAATCTATTCATTTCAGACCTGAACTGCTTTTCACTAAGCTTACAAGCACTGAGCCTCTTAATTGCAAGTGCAGACCCATCGTGCAAAACCGCCTTGTATGATACCCCAGTTCTTGTGGAAATCTCAATATTTTCCAAATCAAAATTGTTAGTGGCAGCCAGTAAATCAGATAATTTAACCTTGACAATGGGTTTTTGAAACAATGAGACCTGAACAAGCCTATGTGATATTAACAACTCAACCCATCTAGAATCATCCTTGCCACCAACAGCACCAGCTCTCTTACTTTCTCTAACAAACAACCACCACCATATCCCAAACCCTAAAATCAAAGACACAGCAGCACCAATAACACCAGCAACAATGATAATTACAAGGCTCCTACTGCTCAGTCCACCACACTTACCAAGAGGCCTACCGCAAAGCCCGTCGTTCCTGCCAAAATCATCCGCCTGGAACTTCGCCAAATCCGCCGGAATCGACCCGGACAGATCATTATCCGCCACCGAAAACCGCTTCAGCCGGTCGAGACTGCCGAGACCGTACGGAATCGGACCGGACAACTTGTTTCCACTCAAAATGAGATTGTTCAAGAACTTGCAGCTAGCAATCTCCGGCGGGATTGAACCGGAGAAGCTATTACTGGAGAGATCTAGGGATACAACGAAAGGCAACCAGCTGCATATTTGGGGAGGAATGGAGCCGGAGAGAGCATTATTGGAGAGATCCAAGGTTTGGAGGCTGCTACAGTACTTAAGAGGCTCCGGAAGCTGGCCGGAAAGCTGGAACCCCGGGAGCTGGAGGCTGATGATGCGGTCCTCCTGCTCGTTCCAGCAAGACACGCCGTTCAGCTTGCAGATGGCGGCCACGGAGTTGTTGGTGAATGTCCATGAGTCCAGTTGGTTCTGCGGGTCGGCCAGCGAGTTCTTAATGCCTTTAAGGCACGACACGTCGTTTTCGATGGCAAAGCAGAGAGGCAGCAGCAAAGTAGAAACCAACAGCCACGAAGCCAATGAAGATATCAAGATCCTCAATTTCCTCTCTGTTTCCATTAGCCCTTTGAGTTTCAAATTAGGGGCTTCTTCGCCGGATGGATGAGATTACAGCGAAGGCGACGGCGGCAGCGGCGGCTAGCGGATGAAATGGGCGGTCATTGACCGAGAGCTCTTATCACATGGAAGCAGTGTGTCGACATGAGCGAGGGGCTTGCCTTTTTTTGACTTCCTTAAACGACGCCGTTAAAGCGAGTAGAGCAGCTTATTTAGCAAAGCTGATGAGTTAAGTCGCCATCTTTGGTGGGGGGCGTTGACAGATAAAAAGCTTTACGTTGAAGAGGCATGGACAAGTTGATCCGTTTGAAAGTTCAACTCATTAATTCTTTTTTTCTTTTTAATATTTTATCATAATAATTAGAAGTTTAATTTTACATGTACTGCTCAGGACATGTCGTGGCTTTTTTGTTTTTTTTTGTGTTCAAATCACTTTATTTAGAACCTTCGGCTTTGAGCTATGTTTTTTAAGACCGAAAGGGCTTTTAGTCAATCATGATTTTTTTGTTTTTTTTTTTTTCTGGGACTTAAAAGATGCATTCTATTATCATGAACTCTTTGAAGACTTGAATATTGCTGAGGTTCCATATGGCCATTTCTGGCTAACATCATTTGGGTCAAAACAATTTGCATAGAACATGTTTGGGGGTAAATATACATGTAAGAAAACAATAAGATGGACCTTTTTTTTTTTTTTTATCTCAAGTTCAAAGCCTTGGGATGTACGCGTTTTAATTGAACTTGTTACTTTTTGACAGAGACGTTTATTTCTGCATACAATAGATGAAGTATTCTCAGCAAAGCAGTCGTCCTCAAAAATGGACTTTATTCGCATAAAAAAAGACTTTATTACTAGTGGCCACACATATATATAGATTCCATATTGATTGCTAATGCTTTTTGCAAAGGATCCAAGGTGACCGTGGTCCCTAACAAATCTGCATAATAATTTAACCAAAAGAAAGAAATGTCAGATTAAAGGTACACAATTACACGCACAAAGTAAAAAATATCATAATAAGAATTAAGCCAATGAATCCTAGACAAGTAGGAATTTACCTCGGTGAAAGTGACATTTACCACCTTACGCATTGGGGTCTATCAGAGAGGATTGATGTTCTGTGGCACACAACTATATTGGCTTGAGATCAATCAATTTATAGTTCAGCTAGATTTTTCAACGATGCTGTTTCCGCATGGTTTACCCTTTTCAACTTCTGAGTTGTCAGTCTCACAAAAGATGTAAAATGACAGGTATCAAATAATTGCAGCTTTTTTAAAGACATAAATGGAGATTCACTTTATTCTGTTGCCAAAATAAAATTGATTGGATTGGAAGCAAATCGTGCTTTGGTTTTGGATCCCTCGCCCACAGGATGGAATCTATCCGTGTTCAACTCTATTCATATGTATAAATTTCTGATTGCATTTTTCATTTTGCCTTGAAATTTTGTGTAGGTAAAATTGAATTTTCTGCTTTCCTCCTCTCTAAGTATTATATGGGATGCCACTGCATAGTGATTATTTTGCCAGGTAACCCTTCTTTGCAATTTTTACTTTCCTGTTTGTGTTTAATTCGTCTTGCTCTTGGCCTGTACATATTGCGAGTTCTAAGATGGCGGGCTTATGGGCTCAAATTCGAACATCCTTGTTGCAAAACAGCATTTGATGGAACACGCTTGACATGAATAGATAATTACGTTTATAGATATATGAAAAATGAAAATAACGTTGGCCCGAACCCCCCCCCCAAAAAAAAAATGAAGAAGATAACACTAACATCTTATTTTCTCAAGTACAAAGCCTTAAGAATTGAGATACACGCGTGTCCTTTTTCCAAAAAGAAGGAATAATTGGTCTATAACTTCTTTTGATGTACATGCTTTATTTCTCCAAACAATAGACAAAATATTCCGAGAAGAAGAGTAGTCCTCAAAAGAACATTTATTATTTAGAGAGCATACGAGTATTCCATATTGATAGTTGATGCTTTCTGAAATGGGTCGATGTAAATTCTAGACCTTAGAGGATCTGCATATTTATTTAATTAACCAAGCTCAAGTTAGATTAAACGTACAATGTTACCCACAATTAAAAAAAAATTAAAAACCATACTTATGAGAAATGAGAAAATGAGTCCCAGAAAAGCAAAGAATATTAGCTTGCTGTGAGTGACATTTACGACTTTATACTTCGAGGGGCCTTACAAGCCCGGAAAATGCAAGTTCTGACAAGACAAAGTCTCGATCACATCTAATATGTTTAGTCTCGATGCATTTGCCAGTGATAGTCACTGCTACTGACCTAAGACCCTCACACTGCCGGCTAACACCTCGACAAACAATGTTGACTCTTTGTCCACAAATTGTACCACGATCGTAATGGTCTTCTCTCACTTGGGAAACCAAGTGTCTTTTATCATCGTCTCCATAACAAAGAAAGAGAAGCTGCAAATAAATAAATAAATAACAGCATCATTTATTTGACTTTTAGAAATTGTTGCTTGTCGTTCAATATTCAACAACAATGTTGCCAAGCATATTTCGTTGTTGGATATTAATTTCACCAAATATTAAGCTCCAAAGGATAATGGTAGTTACGCGTAAAGCGACCCTTCTTGTATGTTACTGTCCCAGATCCAATAAGTTTTATTTTTGCCAATGAAAAATTTAGATTCAAGCAGCACAAATGCTGCAAGAATTTTGAAAAAGTATGGAAGCATCATTGAGGCCATAGCCTTGATATATCTAAAGCTTGACGTTCTATGGCAAGGAGCTTATGGTGGGGATCAATCAATTTATTACGACAGATTTTACTGGGTAATTTTCAACATATTTGTCCTGCACATGTTGGATAAATCGAATTTTGTAGAATGGAAATTTAAAGCAGTAATTTTCTCAAAATTAGGTAGAGTTGGATGAAACAATTGGGACCATGGTGGAAAGGCAGAGAGATATTTGTCCTAAGCAGATTGGCTTCTGACATTGACAAGGAACTCCACGTTTGTTGGTGAAGACACTGGACGAGAGAAGGTTTGAGAAAGCACAGGCTTAGAATCTTGTCCAACCGGGGGGGGGGGGGTGTGGTTTGTGTGCCAGAGGCAGGGCCTGTGGACTCGGCTTCGATTGAGCAATTGATTCGTGGTGCCCAGGTTGCGTCCATGTCTCGCTGGTTGGGTTGCAGTAGGATGGCTTTGGTGCTGGCTGCATTGTGGCCGTCAATTTTAGCCAGCTTTTACTGTACAAGGGACAATGAGGGGTTTGTATGCCAGTTTCGGGCTGTTTCGTGTATAGGAGATGGAAGCATGGGAGTTTTTTGGCGATACAATTACCCTGGTTCGTGTGATCGGAAGGGATCAAGGGCATCACGTGGCATGGAGATAGTACCTGGGTAGGGCCCCCTTTTGGGAGAAAGGAATGTGGGGGATTTCAAAATTCGAAAAAGGCGTAAAGTCATGTAGAGTGGGAAATTGTACTTCTCAGCAACAAAGTCCCTTGTGGCGTATTCACTTTAGAAGTCAAGTCATGGAAATAGAGGTGAAGTAGGCTTAGGGGGTTGGCAAGTTACTAGGGCAAAGAGTGATTGGCGGGCTAGACAATGTGCTGAACAATTTGATGGATTCGGAACAGGGAGAAGGCAGGGCCGATGGTGCATAAACGACAGTGCTCAGGCATGTGAGATGTGGGCAATGTATTGAGAGTAGCTAGGGCGAGTTATTAGCCTGTAATGAAATTTGGGTTCGGATCCTGGTTGTCTTTTAACACAATTTTGGTATCTTGTACCTGTCTTTTGGGGCATTCTAAATTAAAAAAAAAAAAAAAATCTTGTCCAAGGTCGATTTTTGTGAAAATAACCTGGGTATACAGATGGGAAAAAGTAAAGCCAACATTAAAGGAGTTCGATTAAGCTAGTGACTGCCAACGGAGACAGCACATGAAGCTCGCAACTGATCACAATCTGTGCTATTGGTTTATGGCCTGAATATTCAATCACGGACATCTGAGAGTTGGAATTCAAATTCAACTTTTCAATAATATAATTCCATTATTGATCTTTTATTTTTATGCATCTTAAATTATAAAATTATATATCAATTAAAAAAAAAGAAAAATCTTGATATAATAATAAGTTTATTCTATGGTAATTTATAAATCATTTATTTGAATTACAAAAATAATTTTTTTTATAAAAATAAAATTCTATATATTTATTTTTTCTCATTATGAAAGTTGGATTAGGAATGCCATACGAGTGGCATTAAAGGACCCTCCACCTTCCTAGTGCTCGTGCTAAACAAATTAATGAGCCTATGCCCCAGGAGATTAGGATCTGCTTTCACAGAACAAATGCAGCATTATTGGCGTATGCTTGATATTCATACGACTATTAATCTCAATGGAACATTTTCGCATCGGCCGCCGTTATGCTGATTAAAATTGTTGTTTTATCTTAATGAATCAACTATATAATTTCACGTCCAAACTCAGAATTGATGTGATCCAAATTTGTTATTCAGCTTTGTCTAATGAATCTTGTAAACATATTTGCTATCCCCGAAATCTCCATGTGAAAGGTCATCGTCAAGGGGACATGGCGGAATCATTTTCTAGGCCTTTTTCGTGCGACCGAAGGAGCCTCTATCAGTCTGTGGAACTTGTAAGAAACTTGGTAATAACAACACGATTATGTAAGAGTGGTTATAGTGTAAAGAGTTGTAATACGGCTATGACCGAGAAAGCAAGTAAAAAGGAAGAATTCTATTTGTGAGAAAACCATAGAAGTGCGGGCTAGTTTTGTGTAAAGACTCTCGTCTCTCTCCCTTGCAAGTATTAGTTTAAGCCAGCTTCCAGGCAGCCAGCGGCAAGTGGACAGCTTGTGCTTCAACTGGGGAAAAGTAAAAGCCAGAAGCTGGGCTGAATCAACAAGATTTTCACGTAGAATATTACCTGCAGCGCGTCCTCTCTTTGGGAGAAGTTGTAATTAGCCTGCAGCTTGTTCGAATGTTGATTATGTTCTAGAAGACAAGGATGACATAAATAAGGAGAAAATAAAAATAAAAATATTAAATAGATAAAAAATTTTAATGTCTTTTAAATACAGATAATATTGAATTTCGATTGATTAAATATTATAATAATTGTAAACATCTGTTTATCTATCAGGTGCCGAAATGCAATATAAACATATAATTCATTCGTTCACATATTTGGAATAAAGTGAGATTTCGACTGTTTTCTCCTCCAGCAGAAAGTTGGTGCTCTGGCCGTCTTCAGTTTCGCTTCCGTGACTAAATTGAGGCAACTTGGTCTACTATTTCCTGTTTTGAGCCAGTCTATTTTAGGCCCATTTAATGGTTTGGTCGGTTAGGTTTTTCCTGTTGGATCCAAGTCTGTTTCAACCCAGGGTCAATTTGCAACCAAAAAAAAAAAAAAGTATTCGCACCAAATAAATAAATTATATATATATATATATGATCAATAAGCCTGGTCACGTAGAAGTTCGGCAGATACCTTGGACCAGACTATCTTGAGCCTACCCAAAAAAGTTTTAGTCCAAGTCCGACCCAACCTGCCCATTGAATATATCCAACGCCGCAAAGTATGCATGAAAAATAAGCAAAGACTATTCCAATGTACCAATTATGTACCAATTTGAATATGTGCAGAGACTTGCAGCCTGAAACACTGGGACAACAAGATTCACTCTAGTCATCGTTCTGTTTTATTCACACTCTGTTAGCATGTCCGTCATGTCCTTGCTTGTGCAATTAGCAGTCAACCAAGAAACTCATCCCAATAGTGCATAATTAATGACCTTGCAGTTTATGAAAGGCCTAGGGTTATTGTAATATAGAAGCACAAACGTGACTCAAAGTAAGTTGTTGTATATGAGAATTTAGTGGTAATTCGATGTATTTTCATTTTCATTAGTCTAAATTATAATTGATGTATTTTTATTTTCATTAGTCCATATTAGAATCTCCTCGACAATATCTTTGTTAAAAATAAAAAAGATTTATAATAAAATACAGTTAAATTTTAAATTAAATATTTCATAATTGACTGTATGAAAATTAATACATTTTAATTAATTGTGAGGAAATTTTACTCAAAATCATTAATATTTTTCAAATTTTAGTTGTTTTATATAAAAAAGTTAAATAAAAATGATAATAAAATATTTTCAATTTTAATTCACAGAAATAATAATTAATACTTTTAAAATATTATATATATATATATGTGATTTAAAATAATTTATATGTAAATTATTGATATATTTTATTTATTTTTTAATATAATACATATATAATTTTATATTTAACAAATTTATTTTATTATTTTTTTAATGTTCACTGAGTCTCCTTTAATTTTTTTTTTTGTTGATTTACGTCACATTTAGCATAAAATTTATTTAACTCACCATTTTCTATATCTAACTATTGTTTAGAGCCTAAAGGAGCGTCAGGCCGCTCTTTTCTTGATCATAACTCACCATACATTGTATGTGTCCGAGCTGCACAGGTGATATTCTATACGCCACGCTTATAAACCAGGCCCCCTAGATTTGTTCTTTTATGCTCTCTTGCTGCTGATAAAAGAAATTCAAGAAAATCTCGGTCATCCTTTTCATCAACTGTCGAGCATATATCATCGGTAGGCTTTGCAGTAGAGACGCATGTCTTCATCTTCCTCTTGGGGTCCTCGTGACTGTTTGAGTCGGTTGACCAGCAGGTTTGACTTCCAAGGGTCCTGTTTCAATGTGTTCGTGGATTGTGGTGAGATCTTTGCTGGGAAATAAGAACACGTGGTATATTCCATCTCCCATTTCGGCACTTAGGCCTAGGCACAATTCGCTCACCACAACTTCTGCTCAGCTCGTGCCACCAACACCGGTCCTCTGTATTTTTATACGTTTTGTTTTTTTTTTTTCTTTTTTTTTTTCAAGTTAGAGCCCAAGGGTGAAAGATTTAATTATAAGTCTTGAATTTTAATTTTAAATTTTAAATTTAATAATTATTAAATTATATTTAATAGTTATATTTTTCTTCCCTTATGATTACAAAAGAACTTGATGAAATTTGCAGAAAGGACTGTTCTCATTAATACACCTTATTAGAGGGCATAAAAATGATGGACGTCCTAGCATGAATTCAAGGAAATCTTCGCCTTAAATCACCCTTCTCCCTCTCATTATTCCTCCCCTTAAACCCTACTTGACAAGAAGGTGCTAATAGCAGTTAGTGTTACACAAAAAAAAAAGGGTATTTTTTTACGATATAACCAATGTAATTTTTTTTAACGATATTGTAAAGCATTACCCAACTTTTGCATTTTTACACAAAATAAAAAAGGTCTTCTTTTAGGGTATTTAATCGAGGGAGATGAGATGGGGGGGCTGAGACCCCCCAAGCTTTTGATCAGGGAGCTATTTGGGCAATCCTGAGTGATATATATATATACTTCAAATTAAAAAAAGACAGCAATTTATAGGAAGTCCTTTTCGTCGATCTGTTAATAAGAACAATTATCTATCTTATTATCATGTTTAGCTTGTGTTAAAAAATGCACTTTCAGTGACCAATTGAACGTGGCACTATAATGCTTTAGGGTTATGTTAAGAGGACGAAAGATCCATCAACGAGATAAATGAAATGAGATATGAAGAAGCATTTACTTACAATTAATAATTGTAATAATTAATTGTAATTATCGATTTTTATCTCATTTTGTTTGTGAATCTGTCTTTCTTTTTTTTTTTCTGAATGCTTTAATATGAAGGCACCGACACCAAATGCTTTGCGGTTTTGGCCATGAATGAAAACAATTCGAATCATTCTTTCTTCACCGCAGAAACCCAAAACCAAAAGCAACAAGAAAGCGGAAAGAAACAATTTTGGTCCTGATATTTCTGCTACCTTAAACCACAGCGGACAAAATTGCAGGGACAATAATGGCGTCCTTCATAATTTCAACCAAATTAGAGTAGGCAGACAAATTAACAAGAATCATTAATCTCCTACAAAATGAAAACGACAGCCGATCTTTTTTCTTTTTTTTTTAATTTTTAAAATCGAAGTGCTTTGAATTCTCTCAAACCTGTACGAACAAGGATTCACCTAAACTTATAACTAATAGCAACATTCTAATAAAACTACATCGTTTTTTTTTTTTTGGTACCCTGAATAATCAAGTTTAACTCTTATCTAATTCTTAATTTACTTTCCATCTTCTCAAGACTCCAATCAATAAACCTTACAACTAGCAACCTCCTTAGAAGTAATCACGTCCATTATATATATGGATTATTTTCTTCAGGCAACAGTAATGATGCTGTCGCCGGTATGAAAAGCTGACGAGTGTGTCGCCGGCGGTGACTGCTCGTCGGAGGATGGAGTAGAGAGCTTGAGAGACAAGGGCAGAGGGTCTTTGAGGGTCGTCTGATTCAAGT
This sequence comes from Bruguiera gymnorhiza, assembly GCA_020883675.1. Lineage (NCBI taxonomy): Eukaryota > Viridiplantae > Streptophyta > Magnoliopsida > Malpighiales > Rhizophoraceae > Bruguiera > Bruguiera gymnorhiza. The sequence continues at coordinate 952,792 of JAIRCJ010000180.1, forward strand.
TAAGATCAGCCAGTTTTGAAGATGGAGGAACCGGCAGCGGCAGGATTGGTATCGGACGAATGGGCTTGAGCGATGTCTCAGCTCCGTTGCTCAATCCTAATGTGAGTTTCTCCATGGAGTTCTCGCCGGCGACCGGTATCAAAACCGGGCTCAGCTTTACAACTACATTTTCTTGCCGGATTCGGTCTTCTTCCATTGAAAGAGCCAATGGGAAGCCTACTGTATCGGTGGTGATGTCAAAGAGACTAGATCTACGGCGGCGGCGATTCTGGTTGTGGCGGCGGAGGAAGTACTTCTGAGCATGACTGGCCACCTGTGTCGGCGTACGGCTCTTCACAAAGTTTCGCGAAATCCCTCTCCAATCTCCTTTCCCGACTTTCTGCAATCCCAACAAGAAGAGCCTGTGCTCCTCCTCTGTCCATGGAACCCCTGCTTAGCATGAATCCCACCAAATCAACCAAAAAAAAAAAACAAAACAAAAAAAAAATGATATATTTTCTATATATATATCACGTTATTTGAAAAGAGAGCTTCTAACAACAACAATCAAATTCAAGGCATGTTGAAACTAAAGCTAGGAACCTCTCTTGCGCTCGCGGCTTCGGCCGGAGGCGTGAACGACGTCGTCAGATTCGTAACCATCGGCGGGAACGTCGGCGTTGGACTCCTGAGGCTGATCGTACTGGGACAGATTAACCATGCTAACGCTCTTTCGAAACGGATCGGCGCCTTCGGTTAGCCTCACGCCAAACAGCATGATTCCGTTCTCTCCCGTCGTTTCGGGGGCGGCACCGCCACTTGCTCCGCCGGCGCTGTCAGCGCATGTAGCAGCAGACATCTCTGGAGATACGATATTTACTTGTGTTTCGAGAGCCAAAACGCTTAAAGAGAAACAGAAAAGAACAGAAGAGAAGGAGAAAACGAAGAGAAGTGATACAATGGAAAGAATGGAGCGAAGGGTTGCTTTGCTGATATATAGTAGTTTAAAGACCACTCGAGGGTTTTGATACACGGGTGGAATCCACGACTACTTATATGGGGCAACCGCTTTGCAAAATCTGGAGATAAATAAATCAGGAGCGTCGGATATGCTGAACCATTGTGTGGATATAACCGAGGCAAAATAATAATAATAATATTTTTTATTATTATATAAAATAATAATAATAATTTAATTATGTAAAAAAACATTTTTTGTGATTTTTTATTACATTTTTTAAAAATATATTATAAATAATTATTCAACCATTCATTATATTTACTACTAATAAATTTTATTACTAATTAATTTATCGACAGTAAACATAAATTTATACTACAATCTCAAACACAGCCTATAACAACCACTCGTGAGAGTGCCGTCCAAATGGTTGGCCATTCCTTGGCAGAAGCAATTTTAAGCATATATATATATATATATATATATATAACCTTTCATTTAGATAAAAAAAAAACATTCTTAAACTTGAATATCTTAAATTCAGATATAAATTAATGAAAAACAAAGAATATTTTGATACATAAAATTTTTATATTTGTGAAATTTAAAAAAGAGGTAAATATTCACAATTTTTTTATAAATTGATGTGTGAACTAATTAATTGAAAAAAAAATAAATCATTGGAGGCTTGGTGCACACTCTAATAAATAAATAAATAAATAAACGAATTTGATGTCTACAAGTACTTGATTTGATTAGTGGAAGTGTTTTTTTTTTTTTGTTTTATTTTTAGGTTATCCTCGATGTCGAGAGTTATACAATGAGTGGGAAATGTCTGTACATGAATGGAAACTCGTGAAAAGCTACTGGGAAATTGCTTTAATAGTTGTGGAAAATATGGTTAAAAAATGGGGTGTGCAAAAGGATGGTGGAGGAGCTCAGCGTCTCTCCACCGTCCAACGGGCATATTCGGTCCCTCATTCAGGAAGATTATGCTTTGTGTCTTTGTCGCCTTTTAATCGATATAAATGTTAGAGAGACACTCAAATTTATTATAATTATTAAATATAAATATAATTTTATTATTATAATATATATATATATTATAATTAAGAATTATAATATTTTTTTTTCTAATTTTAAGTTAATTTTTCGTCTTTTTATAATAACATTCTTTAATTAAATCAGATGAATGGTGGCGGTTGTGGCTGTGGAAGGCAGAAGAACGTGGACCCCACCGGTCACCTACACATCCATGGGTCCTTTTTTTAGCCCATCTTTGCCTTCTCATTACCTCAACCTTTCTTTGTGGCTGTGGTAGTGGATGCTTTCCGCTTTTTGATGGGCACTATTAGCGAGGAGCTCGCTCGCAGCTCCCTTCTCCAAGTGGAAGCTCGACCCTGCCTTGCGACTTCATCAATTTTCAATTGTACATTTTTTTTTTAAAAATAATAATAAAGCAGAACAGGTGGATGTAATATAAATAAATTAAATTGTTAAAATAGGGTGCCTGATGAGTGTGAAATATTAATTTTTAATGATTAATTTCGCTTTTGTAAACCAATTATAACGAGAGAAAATATACAAAAACCGAATATTACTCAATTTATATGCTTTTAAAAGAGAAAGAGTATACAAAATAAAAAATAAAAAAAATAAAAAAAAAACTGAGCCACACTCGGTATCCCTTCTCAAACCCTTCTAGCTAATTATGGTTACTGGCATTCATGCACCCGACGAATATTTGTCAAATGTATAAATAAGAACTTGTGGAGTGGTTTCTAGACGAGACCTCTCAAATCTGCTCTGAACTTAAGCCGTTTATTTCTTTTTTAAGAATTAAGATAACTATTTACTCATAAAAATTCTTGACCTATGAAGTATATACACGTATAAACACTATATGATATAGGTACTACGACACATTAAATTTGAAAAAATAAGGACACAATATCATACCTACTCAATAAAATTACTACGTGATTGTTTATATATATATATATATATATATTATTGTTCAATAATTTTAATAAAAATTGATAATATATAGATATGTTGTTCATAAATAGAAATACACAATATCGACCTCTACTTTACAAGCTTAACAGGAATTTTTAATTAAACTTAATTTTTGCTGTTAATTTTTTTTTTTTTTTAAAAAAAAAACACCTCATGCGTATTCTTGACATGTTCAAAGCATATTTGTGATGTATTGATTTTTATCGTGTCAAACACGTCTCCACACTATGCTCAACTCATGTCCATTCCAAACACGTATCCGACCCGGCATAAGCAGTACCCTAGCCGCGTCCGTGCATGGGAGTCCTTGACTTGCTCTCCTGAGACTTTGCCTTTTAAAATAGACCTACTCACAGCAATTTTTTAGTTCGATTGGCCTTCTGTTTTTTTTTTTTACCTCTATGTGAGAGAAATAGAAATAATAATTATATCAGCATTTTCTATATATATTAAAAAGAAAGCAATAATAGAACATAATTGAATTGAAAGATCCTCAATTTACTTCTGTTTAAACTGAATGAATGATCTTATACAAGTGATAATTTTTTGTCTGAGCAAATTTGAGTTACTAATACGATCTTCATCATCGCCCTAATTTCTCGTACAGTCTCCAGTTAATGATAACTATTAAGTGGTTAATTTTTCATACGACAGTCATTTTAACAGCCCCTTATAAAATTATTGGTCATTAACCGTTAATAACTGGGTGTCGACTTGTTCAAGGTCTCGACCCACTTAAGAAACCCACCATTCTGCAGTAGTCGGTCTCTGAAAGAGCACGTGTTGCTGACTCTCTCCCTCTCTTTTCTTTCTTTCTTTCTTTCTTTCTTTCTTTACTGCTGTTGTTTGTCCAAATTCAGCGTTGGATTTTTCTAGGGACATGCTAAAGCTAGTTGCTGTGGGTCCCCCCTCCCCCCGCGCTCGTTTTTGCTTCCTTGTGCACTGTTATTCCGCCGCTTGCTTCGCTGAGCAATTACGTCATCTGGATCACTTTGGTACGCACGAAAATTGTGGCGGCTAGTGTCTCCACATTGCCACTACCTTGCTCGCTCTTCCTCGCCCAACTGCAATTGACCCTCCGGTCTTACAATAATATTTACTTCCAATCTCAATCGCATCGTTGCCTTCTTTTGGCTTTATTTTGATAATAAGTGTAAGCTAACCCTCTTATATCACCAGTGATAATATGCTTTTTTTTTTTAAATTATCATTAATATATATATATATTACGACAAACCTTACAAAAAAAAGTATTATCGTAATAGTAATCATTATTCTTATATAACTATTATAAGGAATAACTATTAATATTTTATTTAGGAGAAATTATTATTCTTATAAATTTATATTAAAATTTACTTATCACTACTTTAATTTAGTATTTTTCATAAAGATTATTTGTTACATAAACCCTCTTTTCCCTTAAAAATAGAAGTTATCATGCAGGGAATCAAACCCTTCAAAAAACATGTGGCTATATATTAACTTACCACTAAGCTCTTTATAATTAACATGCATTATATATATATATAGAGAGAGAGAGAGAGAGGTAGTAGAGAAAGATTGCTGACCAACATGGTTACTTATCAAGCAATTCCCCAACCTTCCAATCCGTGGACTTTTTCTTCAATTGAAAGCAAGAGATATTGATTGTATGTGACCTGATTTTCAAATACATCGCGCTCATTTTTTCAATGCCAAACCTACTGAATTTGACAAAAGCAAGGGAATAAAAATGTGGCTTAAACGTCTCAATTATACTTTTAGGTTTTTATCTCCCATGCGATCTAAAGTAATAGTTCTAACTCGTGCCTTTCGGCAAGTCTTATCCTGAACGTTAACACTAAACTATGCTACAAATTTGCCGATGAGGGCAATATGTGAAGTTCACAGCCGGTGCAGACAAGGCCATGGCACATACAAGGTTGTGCCAGTGCAGGCCGAACTGTCCTTGTAACACGAAAAACGATGTGCATTTTATGTCCTTTTAAGCAAGGTAAGTACACAAATATGTATATCCAAGCATTTTGGAAGATTGAATCGGCTGTTGTTTGCATGCGTTATGAAAAAGCAAATTCTGGCGGGGCTTCTGCTTGGGGATTGGCGAACAAAAGGGTTAATTAGAACAGATTCGATCGGCGACAGCCTCACAAAAGCTAAAGCTAATGAAGTGTTTTTTTTTCTTTTTTTCTTTTTTTTTTCCCCTAAATGTTGTCTTTAGTTTCGCTTATATTCGGAATATAGGAACATTAACCAAAGAGGTTCCAAAGAGGTTCCATAGAGGCAGGGGTGTTCAAGGAATGGACCAGACCTAACTGTTGGGCCGAATTATATTTAGTTAGTTAGGGCCATATGTCCGACCCGACTCATCCCGGATTGGGGGGGGTCTCCATGATCTCTAGCAAATTAGATATAGTCTATGAATTACTATGGATCCAATGAAACAAATAAAATAAAATAAAATAAAAACTTTGACAACCAAATTGTTCCTAACAAGAAAAATTCCCAAGTAAATTCTCGTCAATATCTATAAGGATAGTGAGATTGATACCATTTTTTGGCACATCGCAAATGGATTGTAACTATAGCTAGGATAACAATATTATGAGAATATGTCATCAATGAAAAGAACACTGTGGAAAAAACACAACTATGTGGCGCCACCCCTAGGGGCATGAAGGTGCTCGAGTAGTTTACATGAACAAAAATCTTAGAAAGAAAACAAAGGATTAAGAGAAGATACATAATATTTTGATAAAATTATACAATACTTTAAATAATATATATATAATATATTGATAAAATTACAATACAATACCTTAAAAAATATATAGGATATATTTATAAAATTGTACGACATCTTATTAATAATATATAATAATTTGATAAAATTATATAATATTTTAAATAAAATATTCAATATTTTTATAAAATTATACAATAACTTAACATTAATTTGTTTTACATTAAATATTTTTAAAAAATAAATTTTCTATTTTCTGTTATTTGTTTGGCACAAAATGACACCCCCCCCCCAAAAAAAAAAAGAGAATGGAATTGCAATAGTGCATTTGGGTCTCTTCATTGTGTTGTTAAGGATATATTAGTTTAGGTTTTTGCCCTCCCTCTTAGACGTTTCTCTATAAATTAAAAAGAAAAAAAAAATTAACATATGACAATTTTTCAGACCCACACGCCTGTAGACTCCGCGCGCCTACTCACGGCGTTATCATATAGTCGAGCTTTTTTTTTTTTAAATTCAACTTACAGGCCAGAAAATTTAGTGTGCGGAAAAAATCTAGCATACAGATAAAAAATATTGGTATATGGAATATAAAATTCAATACAATTCTACTCTTTTTTTTTTTCGAAAAAAAAAAAAGCATTAAGCATTGTTTATGACCAGTACCTACACGTTATCCAAATTCATCAGCCTGTTATGAGAGTGGAAAACGATAAATAGACGCATATAAGTAGGTACAAAAATAAATATTAATTTATACATTATACAATTACGATAATTCATCCTTTATTTTTAATTTTTCAATATATGATTATAATTAATAATAAAAATCACAATTATACACAAGTAATTAAGAAATTGCAACGTGGATCTGCATTTTTTTCCCACCTCTATTCACCCACGTCCATGTATGATGCCCTATAAGAATATATTGCCAGCTCCCCTCCATCTCATAGCCTAGGGACTACAACAAACCAAAAACAAAAGGTACTTATAGGTAGGTATACAAGTGAATTTCTTTCAATGGTCCTTCTCGTTGTTCTTTCTTCGGTGAAGGAGACAGCCATTGCAATAGCCCATATGCTTGGAAAAGCACAAGAAAACCCTTTTGGAGATTTCCTTGATTAAGCTGGCTTTGATCATCCCGGGAGTCTTAGACAGCGTTTGGTCCTGAGTCCCCATCAACGCATTTTCATTTCCAATGTTCTGAACAATCTCTCCAAACCTAGATCTTGGAATATCATATGCATTGGCAGAGCTACGAGCCTATGACATCGACTTCTTACCCTTTCTCAATCAAAGATGATGAATGGAGCTGAAGATAATAAAGCTACCACCAGTTACACTCTTTAAAGGGTTACCATTGGCAATGCCAATGTGAATAGCATTGTTTTACAATGTCAGCGGTTGTGTGAATGCTTGTGTGAAAAACGCTAAACCGGACTAATTCATTGAAAGAAGATACGTACTTGCGTCATACCAAATAATCAGTTATTAATATTTTAAATGTCTCGAACATTTAAAAAAAAAATGTAAGATTTATGAGGCATAGAAAAAAATAAAAGCTACTTCATGGTGTGTAATACATGATTCAATAAGCTTCCTAGTTGATAAACTACCACATATCGGATAATTGTTGGAACTACATCGCCCTGATGTAATGGTTGTTGCACACGTACATCATCCGACAAAGAAGGCGAGAGGACTAATCTCTGTACATATTGAATGGTGGATTTCAATCATATGTGTAAAGACTTGCTCTGCTGCTTGCGGCGGGAGGGAATGGTGACTGGAATCAAGGAATTTAGGTACCTGATTGTCCCATATATTCAATGGGGACTGTGACAGTAGCAATAATCCAAATGGTTTGAACGCATGCACTTCTAGTTAAAAGAATAGGAACTAATCCAAAAGATCAATTTTTTCTTCGTATCGTCTTCAGTACTTGATAATCACTGGTAGTTTTACCACAGCTAAGATTGCCGCTGAATTATACTCCTAAATTATTAACCATAGAAGATGACGACAGAAACAAGTATAATCACAAGGTTAGTCCACAAGAGTAGAAAACCATAGTTATTAAGCATAGGGCAAGCAAAATCGATCGTCATAAAAAAGACAATAAGTTAAATTGGACCAGAGCAATAATGAATTAAATGAGAAATTAAATACTGAAACCCAAATACATGAACTGTCGTGCTCCATTGTAGGCCGCATACCAACTTCTGTCCAGCCAGTTGAGCTCAATTTCTTTGTTTCACCGTATAACATGCACTACATGATGAATATTCTAGCTAAAGAGCAGACAACATCAGCTTCACCAACAGAAAAGTAACAGAATATTGTGTCAAAGTAAGCAACGATGAAAATATTGGAAACTTATCTTATAATTGGATAAGCATTTCACTGGGACCAAATAAAAAATAGAGAGGAAAGCATGAGATGTACCAAAAAGCTTTTAGTCATCATTTGCAGGATTGAGATAGCCAAATGCCGGGTGCAAGAGTAGAAAGCTTTCAAAAAAATGAGGGTACATATTCAAGCTTAAAGAATAGACAACATCGCTAGAAAGTACTAATGGATGGGAAAGTTTGCAAATTCTGTGTTAAATCCACTTTGGAATGATGAACCTTAATAAGCAGAAGCTACGTAATTTGCTGCATCAAATATTTGAAACTAATATTTTTTAATGATAATGCTGATCACAGTATGTTACGCAACTGGACCTAAAGAGGGAAATGGATCGATTGATCATAGGAAAAGTAGAACAAAATGTAGCTGTCAACATTGTAACAACGCAAGATACAATAACAACCAGATGTAATCACCGGCTGCTTATGTTTTCCAGTGCTGTGCCCGCAGCTGATGTAGACTTAGCAATCTCAAAGGCATTGTGCACTTTTACATGATCTTGGATTACATTATTTGAAATTTTACTTGAATATAACCCTGAATTTTTCCTAGATATATGACAAATATTTGCCAAGGAGTTCATGGTAGGTCCACCCCTATTTTGCTGCTGAAACAGTTGGCTATCCAGTCTGTATGTATCAGTGCTGGATTCTTTACAGTGAATGTTATGCACAGCATGCAGGGATTGTATACTCCTAGAAGAAGAGAACCTTGAAGTAGCATATCGTCCTTCTGTTCTCCTCCAGAGTTTTGAACTCAGGAAGTCTGCACCAGGCAGTTTGCAACATGTATTCTGTTTGCATTTGATGCTAAGAATTCTGCCACTTGAAACTGCCAAGCCATATGAAATTTCATCCAATGCTATTTCGAGGCCTTGAACACGTTTCTCGAGAGAATCTATCCCACTCTGGGAGTTCCCAATGAATCTCTAGATTCAAGCAAAAAGGCTAGAAGTAAGCAACTGAATGCTTGTAATGAAAGTACCGACATCAAAACTTCTTGACATTTCCAACAGAGCATGAGTAATCCAATAGGGACAATTGTATAGATGTTCAAATCAGGACAGCATGGAGTATAAGATAGTAATATTCACCCACGGCAAGGGATCAGTTATACCCTAAAGAGGGGGGATGAGAATGAATTCATTGTTCTAAATGTGAATGTAAAAGCAAAGACACTAAAACAAACTGTCCTATAGTTTTTGCTTTAAGTTGTCAAGAAAAAAAAAAGTCAGAACCAGATCATCAAAAAACAAGGAACCTGCATCAACAGGTTATAAGTAAACCAAGTAAATGAATTATGAAACAAATTCTTTACACTGCATAATGACTTACCATTGGCATAAAAACAAAGTTAACAAGCTTCAATCTTATACCTGTAGGATGTTTAACAGACTGGATTGCTGATCTTCAATTTGAACAAGTTGTTTACGAATCAAAGAAAGATCCTCAATGTCTTTGTTCTCGTAAAATTCTTCAGTAGGATTGCTGACTTCAATATCTTTGCTGTAGCAGTTATCATCATCATTATCGAATGGAACCACCCTTGACCCAGTTTGCAAACCACCAAATTTGTACACTTTATCATCATGTTTGCTACTTAAGAGAACATGGTTTGTCTCTGGCCTAGGATTCTCATTGGTCCCATCTTCTTGAGATTCCTGAATGACACAATCAAATCCTCTAAAATCATTCCCACTAGCCATTTCTTGCGGTACAGCACTTTCAACTTTCCAAGAGGACGGTTTTCTGTGGTCCAGCTTACAAAAATTTTCCGTCTTGGAATTCTTCTCGTTACTATTTGTAGAGCTTTGTTTTCTGGCAGTGCTTAGAACGGAAACATCAGATGGAGGGGACCTATTTGCTGGGACGAGTTTCCTTGGTACATGGGTTCTGAAATTGACGTCATGTGTCCTTTTGGATATGGAAGGAGAGGATGCCCCAATAGCATTATCTGGTACACCAGCAAAAACGCAGAACAAAAGACAATTAAATAAAATATTTCTTTAATCGGAAAACCAGATATCATCTCCTTATCAGCTTGCAATGCAGAATCCATCAACCAATTTAAGTGACAACCAGAATCTGTTGGGCTTCAATGAAACAAGTTGTTTGTAAGTTCTGATTCAAATATGAGAAAAGTTGAACAAGAAAGGAATCAAAATAGAAGAAATTCCTTACCAATTGAAGAAGATCTAGATTGGGATGGAACCAAAACTTCCTCAGAAAAGCCAGCAACTTCCTTCCATAACTGCAAGGAACGATTCATAGTTTCCCGAACCACCTTAACCTGTTACACCAAAATCACACTTTTTTGATAATAATTCAAAGTGGTAACCAAACAATTCCTAGTAAAATGGAGAAAGGAACAAGGAAAATAAAGATTATTATTATGCCTTATCGAACCGCCTGCTTTCCAGAGAATTTAAACAAGCTGCTCTGTGCTCCTTCGCCAATTCTTTTTCAACCCCCGCCACCTTTCCCAAGGCCTCCGCTGCCGCCTTTCTCGTCGCCCAATCCTGGCTGCTCAAAAACTCCGCCAAACACGGCACTAGCCACTCCAACACGCTATTCGCCGACGCGCCACCTACTCCAACAATACTCCCCATCACACTCAACAACGCTGCCTTCGCTTTAAATCCCTCGCCTCTCGCCAGCTTCCCTAGCCTCGGCAACAACTTCCGCAGCTGCTCCGCCTCCGGCTCTGGCGCCGCCTCAATAGCCGCCGCCAGACACATTGCCGCCCCGATCTGCGCATTAAAATCCTGCTCGAGCGTCATCATTTCGAAAAGCGGCCTCCACAGAGTAGAGAACGGCGGGTCCGTGATTCTCGAAGACATGGCTGTGGCTGCCTCGACGCAAGCGGACCGAACGGCGGAGTCGTTGTCGTGGAGGCGGCGGGAGACGGTGGAGACCATCTTTGACAGATGAGAAGAAAGGGAGTTGCCGTGAGAATGCGAAAGAAGAGTCAACAAGTTCACGCATTGTTTGCGGACGGGAGACTTGGACGACGAGTCGGTGCCGTGAATGCAGTTAAGAAAAGACGAGAAGGACTCGTGGTTCAAATTCTTGGCGATGGACTCCAGCTCTGCGGCGGCGAGAGAGAGGGTGTCGCGGTCGGAAAGCTTGTTGAGGCAGGTTATGACGCGGTGCTTGAGGTCTTTGGCGGTGGGAATTGGCGGCGGAGTGGGAGAAGACCGTTTTTGGAGAGACATTGACCGGCGTTTCCGATGGTGGTGGCTTTGGGTTTTTGGCGGCAGAATTGGCGACTTCGGAGGTGTTGCTGATGTTAGTTTTATAGGCTACCTCCTCTAAGCGACTTGCGGCAGCGGGACGTTTAGTTATTTATTTATTTATTTATTTTTATTAGTTAAAAATATTTCACTACAAAATTGTTTTTCTTTCTTCTAAATTAATTTTCTTATGCCCCAAACGGGGAAAAAAAAAAGAGTATAAGTATATATATTGTATCAAACTTAGTAAATAAATAAAAGTCTATATATTGTGTTGTTATAATTATTAATAGTATATTTTTAATTTGTTAACATATTATTATAATTAATAATAAAAATTATACATGTATAATTAAAAATCATAATAATATAATATAAATTCGTTTATAAAATGATTCAAATTACCTCCATTTAAGTAATAAAATGATGAGATATTAATGTGATGGATAAAAACTGCAATTCAAAATTTATTATAAAATATTTAATTTACCCTGTATTTATGTGGTAAATTTTAATCAATTTTAAAGTTCTTGTCCTTTTATTATTATTATTATTATTGATGAAAATGCCAACGATGATTAACTGACATTCAGTCAGATTGCCATTTTGCTTGTTCGCTTCTTCCTTTCCTCTTCTTCTTAATCAGGCACGATAAAAGCTCTTGAATTTTGCTGGATAATGGAAATACTGAATCCTCCATAAATGTTCACGTGGAGATTCTCAGACTTGCCGGCTTGGAACATGCCAAGCAAATTAACAATTCTACGTTTACATTTTTTATTTGGTTAATTGATTCGAGCTTTGAGAGGGATTCAACATGAGTGCTTGGTTTCTATCTGGGACTCCAAGCAAACCCGGAGTTGCTGGTTTTGAACGTGTGTTCAGAGGAGTGACAATAAATACCATTTTATTGGGTTTTAGGATAATTAGTTGAACACTTTTATTAGAATCTTATCTTTTAATTTTGTATTCGAATTTTAATGATTTTTTTATTTTTTTAAAAATTTTTGGGTGTTCCTTGTAATTTAAAAAAAAAAAGAAAGCTGTCGTACACTGTATTGATGTGTTTCTCGAGTGAACTTATGAGATAAATTTGACTTGAATGGGAAAAAAGAAAAGGAAAATTAAAATTCCAAAAACCCAACAAAGGTTGCTTATAACGAGGAGAGAGCAGATTTCTTTTCACCTTTATTACGAGTCATTTATAAGGTAATGACTAAATCACCCCTAATAATGGCGTTGCAACATAACTATTTTTTCATTTTTCATTTCTTAAATTATTTTGACAGAACTATGAAAAGATTTCCACAAGTATTTCCAATTAACGATGAAGCAGCATTGCGTAAGGAAGCAGTACTGTAATTGTCACTGAAAGGGGCATTTCTTTTTCTTTTTTTTTTTAATTTTAAATATATATGTTTCTTTTGGGTAAAGTAAAGAGAATTTCTTGATCACGGGGCACACCCCACTTGAGGAAAAGAATCCAGAATGTACGGAACAAGCTAGTCTGATATCCCAATAGGTTTTTTTGAACAAAAGGTATGGAGGGTTAGATAGCTAAGATATTTACTAAACATGAGATTATAATATCAAAGATGTTAATTAAAAAGGGAGAACCAAATGTGGAGCATGTGACAAAGACATGGGTGAAAGATTGTTCCAAGGAATATTTAAGTACAGTCAATCATATTACTGAAAATGCATATATTCTAAATTTATATTATATTATAATAATTATTAAATATATATTTATAATTTTTATTATTAATTACGTTTATTTATTAAAAAATATAAAATAAACAATGATTCATCACATAATACAATATTAAACCCACCTCAACGCTCCCACATCAATCTAACATTTAATATAACAAAGACAGGACATCATTGGCGCTGAAGGCAGGTGTAGAAGATCCGGCTGCCTTGAACATTTATTTGCTTTGCGGGTTGCCGCAGTTGGTAAGCATTGGCTTCCCCAACCGGTTGATTGTTCTTCCTCTTTCCTTCCTCTTTCCCAATAATTTCCTCTCCGTCCGGATTCAGGAGGAGCCAAACCACATGAGTAGCACGGGCCCAACTGTCTCAGTAATCATTTATTAGAAGCTATAAGTAATGGAACCACCAAACATCATGTCCTTGGACCCTTACTACTAGCCTTGACCCTAACATGCAGAAAACAAAATTGTGATGCATGTGATGGTGCTCATGATCATTCACATGGAGACCCGCCAATTGGGAAGTATCGTCAACCCCGTCTATGTGCCTGTAAATGCTTGTACATATATATGCTACAGTTTTGCAATAGATGTTTGAGTAAATTCACTCGGATTGTGCACTGGAAAACCGAAATTGGCAAATGTCTAGTTGGTGGCACATTACCAACCCCTCGCGGCTCCTATTTACTTTATGTAAAGCGCTTAGAAAATTTAAGTTTAAAATCATACGTTTAACTCACACAATTTTAAGTTTTCTCTCACCGTTAGACTATTCTCATAATATTATTAGTATGTCACTTGTGTTAATAAACCTGAAATAATGATATTTTATTTGGGTGTATAGTCATATTAGTAGATCAATCTCACTTGATGAGAATTTTCGCAACGTTGCAATTTACTAAGGGCAGTCTCAACTTTGCAGTTAAAGGTTTGAAGGAAGAGAAGGGTGAGGGGAGTCCTTATAAATTAGGCAAGAAAGAGCAAAGATGACCCGTGAATTAAGTGAAAAAATGTAATAGCAGTGCCGTACGAAAATTAAGAGGGTGACCATGATGGGAGCCTATACGAATCTTATGATTTTACTTTCCTGATGCATATGATGAGAATTGATCAAGATGGTGCCAGAAAACAAGTTAAAAGCTCCATGTGACCCTCTCTTTGATTTTAGAGCCCTGCTTTGGCAGATTCTGGAGTTGTGCTGTTTCTATCAAAGATTGCGGCCACTCCGACAAGTCTGATAGTCAATTTTAGGCTTTATAATAAGCCTATTGGCCAGGAGAACTGTATGTCCTTTGAATTTGGCCATCTTCTCCTTAGAAATCCCGCAAGCTGCATCAAGTTGTCTGAAGTAAAGACAAAGTCAGGGCTAGCGAAGAACAACAAAACTGTGTATAGCCGTGTTGCCTTATTTCCTAGGTCATTACTTTGAGATCATTCATAATTCTTGAACTTGGGATGCTACAAAAACATTTTCAATGAACCGAACAAACACCCTGAACATTAAGCTAACTGCCAACTCGGAATGGCAGAGTTGACGCAAGATTTTTGATCTTGTAAGAATAGCGGAGATTCGGGATTTTATGCCCGCAAAAATCCTTCAACAGGAATCCTCCTTCCCTTCTCTAATGATTAAAAAAATAAATGGACATTAAGTTATCCACAACTAGAAAAACATAGCAAGTAATTAAACATGCTATATATTAATTCAAATATTGGTGCACTGTCCTTGCTCTTGTTATAATCGAACCAACCCCCCTCCCACCTCCACAAATCCAGAATTATTATATTCTACAAGGAAAATTTTAAATTTCTAAAATTCGAATTCTTCTCATTAATTAACAAATTAGTACTTCGTTTAATTGGAAAACTGCAGTCTAGAGATGTGCAATGGTCAGCCCCGCAGATTCTTGCAAGCAATTTCTTTAAACGAAGTTTTATAAGGGTAAAGGTTGTCTTTAATTATATGTGGCTACCGAAGAATATGAGAGGGGCCTTTAACGTGGATTAGTTAATTGTAGATGCCAGTGTGGTTAGCGCTAAAATCAACAATTATCTTAATAAATTCTCATTTCAGTTGCAGTTCTAACATCACGGTTTTGACTTATCTCGCATGCCAACCAGCAATTATTAGATAAACCCAACTATAACAACTACCTTTAAGAAAAGTCCATGATAATTATGTTCCTAACCAACCAATTAAGGCCGGATCGATCAAGATTATAGGCTGCCACCAGCTGCTCTCACGCGTCCAATCAATTTGATTGGAGTGTCTATATCGTAGCGTTTGATTTGGATGGTCGAAAAGTATTAAACAACTAACACGACGTTGTATAAGAGCAAATGATAATTGAGAAATCTTCCATATTTTTTTCTGTTTTTGTCCACTCATTTGAAGCTCTAATTGGTTCTGGGTCATCTAACAAGCCTCTCATTCACGGGATTGATTAACTGGTAAGAAATAGAAAGATAGATTTATTATTAAATAATTGACCTCTACCCAATCCTTCACAGTGATTCAGCATGCTTGGAAAAAAAAAAAAAAAAGTTTAAAAACATAAAGAACCGCATGCATAATCTAGATGTGGTTTTTCTCCTTAAAAGAAAAACACGTAGATTGATCATGACAAAACTCACTTGAAATTGAGAGGGGACAAACTGACGATCTGTCCTTGTACGCAGTAGACTGTGGTGTGCATTGGAGTAATATACAACTTATATCCTTTATCTCATAAAAGCGAGTTTCTTTCGGTATAACAGTAAAAAAGAATAAGAACATGAAATGTCTCAAACAGCACAATAAGGTAAAGCAACGCCTGTGAACAAGGACCCAGCTACTTGATTATTGCCCTTGTTAAAGAATCTGCTTTAATTAGCTACCTGAGACTAAAAAACGCTATAAAGTTTCATTTGATTCACTGTGCAAAAGCATTTTTCTAGCATCCCTGTTTAAGAATCATTTGATTATATCTGGAGTAAGATTGTTCCCCAATTTGTCGCAATGCCAATCAACAAGTAACTTGTTTTAGAGTATTCTGGTCGGTGGATTAGATCCACCATAAATCTCCACTCTCAATGCAGGGGGTCCGTCCCTACATGCAAACTTCACATTGACTTTTCCCCGAAAGAGATATGGCATATTTTCCAGAAGATGGAAACTCATTTCAACTAAATTTCCAATTGTAAAAATACGTTTGAATTTTCTCTTAATGTGTAAAAAAATAGAATTAGGGAGGCCAAGAAGTAATCATAATTGAGTGACCGGTGATCATTTATGATAAGAATATGGGTAACAAAGGGAAGAAAAAAATAGATAAGGAGAAGATTGCAGATGTGAGGGACTTGGGGGGCCAGTGGTCCATCGCTATGTTGTTTGACTTGGAGGCAGGCAGCCATCTGAAAGGCCCTGTCCTCGGACTGCCAGGCCTTCACATGGTGGGGGAGGCCACAAAATATGACAAAGACCATAGAATTTTTCGATTTTCTAGTTCCTTAAACGGCAGAACCACATGTGAGATTCAGCATTGGGAGCAACAAGGGCAATGGCATGTTATGGGCAATTATTAATTTCGGCTATGGAGGAAATTAAACCATGTTATGCCTGGCTCAGCTAGGCATCCCCAAAAGACATTCCCTTCTCTACACCGCGGGATCAATAATCTTTGGTCCAATCCAATGTCATAGGTTCATGTGTCGTTTTATGAGCAATATATTTTAGGACTTTTTTTTTTTTTGACAAAAAAAAAATCAAATTCTTTTCAAGCAAATTTTAAAATTACTATTACAATATATCTTATCGATATGACTCCCCACTTGATTCTCATCATTGTGACTCTCCACTTGAAATATAAAATATACTTAGGAGTAATTGTACTTAACATCATGCATCTAACCAATACAATCTCAATTTTGTGCTTACCACCTGGTTAACCATTGGTAGTTCTCTTGGAACAATATTATCCTTTCTATGTCAAATTTTATTAACAACTCACACGTAAACATCATTAATATAGTTGATTATGCATTATTAAATATGTACATACACTTGCGGTTTCATCATAATATTTGTCACTTAGTTTGTAAGATTTTGTTATATATAAATAAATATATTTATGTTTTTAAGGTGCGATTGACAAATAAAATTTTATGGGATCTCTCTACCAATGAGAATGGATCTTGAGCCGTCGAGTGGTGGGGTTGCAATAATTCCATTGGTCATCAAATATGCATTTAGGTGACCTGTTTCCTCATTGAAACTTTCGCCTAAAATCTTTTTTTTTTTTTAGTTATGTAGGTGGTTGCCAAGATCTAACACATTTAATGTATTTTATAGCACTCATATCAATTACACCCACAATTTAACCTATGCTTCACGAGTTGACAATCAAAATGATGTAATCATCTTAAATCTTAATTAGGTTAAAAGTTAGATAGGTCTCATAACTGCAGCAAAACATGAAAATTATTTGTAAAATATCTTGAGTTCAAATTTAAAAAGAAAGTCGTCGAATTTATTAAAAAAAAAAAGAAATTACTCAGTATAAATTTCTCTCATAGAAGAAAAAAAAGATATGTAAACTGTCCCCGTCTTTAGCCCATACTTTCTCTTGGTGCAATATTGATCATAGACACCAATAACTGTATTAACGTGATGTCTCTACTGTTGTACATGGACTCCTATCAAATAAAAGTGACAGACGAACCATTGTGCTACAGGTGTGAGAATCATTGAGCCTATCCTCTCAGGTTTGGGTAAATTTCCTTGGCGCGAAGATGGCCCTACCACATAAATGTGATCTACCAACGGTAATCCACCATTAAATCACTCCATGATGAAATTTTCTCAAATATCTTGAACCCATGAATGTTCGACACGTGGATTGATTACAATATTTGTGGGCTCACCGTGTTTGGTGTTCTCTGCGGTGACTCTACCCTATTATGATGTTACCCGCTAGTTTAGCAACTGCACTTGCCATCGGGGCCCCGCGGACTTTAACTTCACGTGAAAACTTTCTGCTCTGCCAGTTTTCCATATTCCTGTTATTGCGTAGGTATTCAAACGAGACACTGAATGGTAATCTAGCATGTATTTCATGCAATTGAATTCTTGCTTTGTTACTTATTTGGGTGTGTTCTGGCCAAAAATAGAATTGGAAGATATGGTTCAAGTCGGAAATCGAGTTTTTAATTTAGTAATTATTGTAGTAGGTTGTGAAATTTCGTTCCATTTCATTTACGTTTGAATGATAATATTTTTTATAAGAAAAGTTAAATGAAAATATTAATAACAACTTTTAATTTTAATTTGTATCCGTGATAATTAATATATTGTTATAATTTTTTTTTATTTTTCAAAAAAAAAAAAAGAAAAATCTATCTTCACTTAACAGAATGATTGTAGTCGGAGGAGAGGCAATATGAAAATTGGGACAGCTAGCTTATTACGATAATTAGTGAAAACTGGAAATTAGGTGGACAGGCGAGCTTCCCTATCAATTGCAATAAAGACTGCTCTTGACAGTCTCATAATTTTCGGCTTGCCGTGTTTTCCAATGGCAGGCTGGTTGGCGTTGTCGTCTCTCCTGCTAAAGGAATTGGACTTTCACACGGCAGGAAAAATAAGAAGGAAATAACATGTATCAAATATTTTATGCATGTCAGCCGCCCTATGCCCTTAATTTGATTCAATTGGTTTTCATTTTTGAAGCAAAAGTGATCGTTGTAAACTTTTTTTTTTTCTTTTTGATGGGGCGATTATTGTAAACTTTGCTTGTTAGAAGATTGAATAGGTTGGATTTTTATTTTTTATTTTTTATTTTTTGCAATACTATCTTGTTGTGAATTTTTACTATGTTTACTAGCTTTTTTTATAAGTGTAACAGGATTTTATGCCACCCAACAACGATTTAATATTTTTTTTATTTCAACTAAATTCAATTAATTTTTTT
Source organism: Bruguiera gymnorhiza (assembly GCA_020883675.1). Classification (NCBI taxonomy): domain Eukaryota; kingdom Viridiplantae; phylum Streptophyta; class Magnoliopsida; order Malpighiales; family Rhizophoraceae; genus Bruguiera; species Bruguiera gymnorhiza. The sequence goes on from JAIRCJ010000180.1 coordinate 971,801, forward strand.
TAGGGGATTCGGAATTAGAAAATCCCTTCTAATACAAATTGGTGACATAATTACGCACGAGGACTCGGTGTGAAGACTAAAAATTGTGTCGATAAAATAAATAATTTTTAAGAGATATTTTAATAATTAAAATTTTATAAATTTATTTTTAAAATTTTAAATTTTAATTATAAAAAATATAAAATTTATAAAAAAAATAAATAAAATTATTCTAGTTATATAATTTACAATTTAATAAACCTCTCTTGATAATCCCAAAAATAACAAAAAAGTATGAATGAACTACCCAAAATAACAAGAAGTTATGAATGAACTTAACAACCCAGCTCAACAGTGGAGGCTCAAGTGAAGGTCAACAAAGTGGGCCAAGACTTCTTATTTGGGCCAGTTTTTATAATCCAGAACGAGGTGAATATGGAAGGGGCAAGGGGCATAAGCCATTTCGACTCATCGACATTGTGGGAAGTTTCATATGGAGGTAGCGGTAATGGACATTGGCCCAGAAAGGGATGTAACATGTGGACTTTTCTTTTCAATTTTCTTAGAAGGCCGGAACCCAAAAGGAATTTTACCAAAAAAAACACAAAGAAAAAGAAAAGAAAAGAAAAGAAAAAGAAACCCAAAAGGAAGAGTCCCTAGATGGGATGAATTTGGAGAACTAAAATGGTAATCCAATCAAATGCAACTATTGATAGGAGTCGCACATGCAGATAGTTATGCTTTTCTCAAATTAAAATCCGTATGTAAATTGCCCTTATGTTCTCGTTTCCAAGAATTAAACTTGACAGAAAAAAAAATACTTCAATTCCCTCAGTTTCAATATTAACCACTCACACATGACTCTCTCTCTCTCTCTCTCTCTCTCTCTCTCTCTCTCTCTCTATATATATATATATATATATATATATATATATATCATTGCAATAAAAAGAAAATTAATAACAATACTTAATTAATTTAAAAATAATATAATTATTATATTTAATTTTTATATTTTTATTTTTATTTTTGATTAAAAAGTATTTTAAGAAGTATTTTTTATTAAATAATACTTATTATTTAAGTATTATTTATTTTTTTAATTACTCTCCAATTTATTTTTATTTTTTTAAAAAAATATTCATAATTTAAATTTTTTATTTATAATAAATTTACACATCACACAAAATTTAATATCAATATACTCACAAAACATTAGGAAAAAAAAAGTAATAAAGTACTAAATCAACGAAAAGACTTGAAACCTCAATATCCTCAGAAGGGAATCTGCCCCAGCTCAATCCAACCCAGATGCAGCCTTCAATTTTTGCTAAATTACTAAAATTGACAACACTGTCCATCCCTTTATGCACTGTGACTTCGACTCATAAATTTGCCCTAATTTTGTACAACACCCGAAATTTCACCGCCTAGAGTCAGTCAACCATCGTCTAAAAGCTTAGCTAAACAGTGTTTAAACGACTATTTCTACACTTTTTTTATTTTTTTTATCTCTATTTGATTCTGTATGCATATCGACACACGCTTACAGTTAATTAAGCGATTATACGTTATCATATCAAAAATTATAAATTTAATTTTTTTTATTAAAGGGTTAAGTAAAGTGGATAATATTTTAGTGGGTTCTATTTCAGTACCGCTCAAACTCCCTAGATTATATATATATATATATATAATTAATAATATTAGGCTATCCACATCGTCTTCCGTCAAGAGAGGGCAAAATAATGAGACCTACACGTCACATTCTGAGCGGTAATTGTCTTTTTTTTTTTTTCCGTTTCTCCAGGGACCATTGTATTTGTATTTGTATCATATCTTCCCTGCGCTCCCCTCTCTGTTTCTGCGATCTTTATAAGGCGTAGAGCTTACGGGGGAAAAATTAAAAAAATAAAAATAAAGAATAAAATAAAAACGCTACTTTGCTTTGCTTTGCTGCTCTGTCGCTCTTTCTGCTTATCGTATTCTCATTCCCTCCATCGTCAAATCAAAGGTTGTTAATAATTTTCACTTTTTATTTTTATTTTTTTAATTTTTAACAGATAATAAAATCTCCGTTTTCTTCTTCTTCTTCTTCTTCTAAACCAAGAATTAGAATACAGAGAAGAGAAAGCTTATTTTCAAAGTCTCCTTGTTTTAATTCACCCACTAGAAACCCAAAAAAAAGAAAAAAACAAAAACGATCTCTCTCTCTCTCTCTCTCTTTCTCTCTCTGTGTTTATCTCTTTGTAAATTTCGCTTCTCTTTTGCTTCGTCTTCAAGTAATGCAAATTGTGATTACTTGTTCGTTATGATGATGAGGATAACTTGATTTTTTTTTTTTTTGGTTCTCTCTTTTTTGGCTTCTCTTCTCCGGATGATCTACGCATTGAATTTTATTTTATTTTATTTTGTGTTTTTGATTTTTGCTCGAAGTTTGTGTTTGTTAGATCTGCTTTGCTTGGTGTGTTCTTTGTTTGCCTATGTCTTAACGAGCGATTCTTGATTTCAGTTTAAATTAAGAGAGCTTTGGAAGGAGAGAGAGATAGAGAGAGCCGTTTTGGTTGATGTTTTAATAAAAAGATGAAGAGGTCTAGAGAGGAGGATGTTTTGGTTGAATCGTGAGTTTTAATTCTCAAATTTTCCCATTTCTTCTTTTAGTCTGTTTTTATTTTTTATTTTTCGTTCTTCTTTAATTTTGCCCTTATATTGCTTGATTGTTCAACAAATGTATGTTGTACTCAGATTAAGCTCTTCAATCTAATCAGTGATTATAATCTGCTTTAGTGTTTGCTATTTTTTCAAGTTCTGCTCAGTGGATTGGGTCAATTTCCATAAATATCTTTTTTTGGAAAAAAAAATGTTAATTTTCTTCTTTGTTTGACCTGTTAAGAAAGAGAGGTTTTTGGCTACCTCAGTCTTTCTTAGGTTCCATTTTACTGGTATAATCTGATTCCTTTTATGTGCACGAATGAAACCACTGATGTTTATTTTTGTAATGAAGATGTAACGTGAGATAAGGTTAACTTTTAGCTGAAATTTGTGAATCTAAGTGGTTATCAATTGGGTGGTTTTGAATCTATCAATTATTTATTTATTTATTCATTTTCTGTTTGTGAATCTATTTATTTGTACATTTGCTTATGAACTGTGAATGGATGTTTTTTGTGCTACAAAGCTCGGGGCAAGCCCAGATGTCGGGAGTAGCAATAGGAGGTGGAGCGGGCACAGGAGGAGCTACGCAGAGGCTCACAACAAACGATGCCTTGGCATATCTCAAGGCTGTGAAGGACATATTTCAGGATAAAAGGGAAAAATATGATGAGTTTCTTGAGGTCATGAAGGATTTCAAAGCTCAAAGGTTGGATAATGACAATCAGCATGATTCTTCCTTCATTATCCATGAATTCTGAAAATAAAAGCAGACTTTGTTTATGAATCTGATTGAATATATTGTTGTGTTGTTGTCTGTAGAGTTGACACTGGAGGTGTTATATTGAGAGTCAAGGAATTGTTTAGAGGGCATCGTGACCTGATTTTGGGTTTCAATACCTTCTTGCCAAAGGGATATGAGATTACTCTCCCCATTGAGGATGAACAAGTTCCCCAGAAAAAGCCTGTCGAATTTGAAGAAGCAATTAATTTTGTGAATAAAATTAAGGTAGAAATATTGTCTCATTTTCAAACTAGCATTAAAGTTTTGATTTTAAGGATTTTAACCTCATTCTATGTTTCTGCAGACTAGGTTTCAGGGTGATGACCGTGTTTACAAATCATTTCTAGACATTTTGAACATGTATAGAAAGGAAAGCAAGTCCATCACTGAGGTCTATCAGGAGGTACATCAATTAAATGTTCTTGTCTCAATCATGTTTCTTCTGACTAGGCACTCAAGATTTTTGTTGCTTAGTATTGTAGTGTCTCTTGGACAGTCATATTTGGCAACAATTTTATGCTTTGTTGGCTTACTGGCTGTTGCAGGTTGCTGCTCTCTTCCAAGACCATGATGATCTTCTCAGGGAGTTTACGCATTTTCTCCCTGATACTTCAGCTGCAGCCTCAATCCATCATGCTCCGTCTGGTAGAAACTCTATTTTCCATGATAGGAACTCCACAATTCGACAGTTTCACATTGAAAAGGTTTTTTCCTTCTTTGTCAATTCCCTTTTTGTTTCTTGTAGGTCACAAATTTAACATTGCTTTCATTTTCATCACTTACCAGAGAGAGAGGGCTGCAGCATCCCATGCTGATCGTGACTTCAGTGTTGATCGCCCAGATCCAGATCATGATAAAGGTTCGATGAGAAGAGACAAAGAGCAAAGGAGACGTGGTGAAAAGGAAAATGAGAGGAGAGATGATGGGAGAGAACGGGATGATAGAGATTACGAGCATGATGGCAATCGAGACAACATGCAACATCTTGCAAACAAAAGGAAATTCCCACGTAGAATTGAAGATTTTGCTGTCGAAAATCAAAGTGGGGATAGCAATAAAAACTTTGGAGTGCATCCTGCCTCTTCAACTTGTGATGATAAAAATTCAATGAAGAGTAAGTTCTTTTGTGCTCAGTTTGGCTTGACACAGGTCAATTATTGCTGATTTTGCGATTGCACTTTAACATGCCTACATGGGTTCTATTGATAAATGTCAATCACATCATATCTCTAGCTGCAAAGCCAGATTTATGTGTTGGAATTGGCAGCTTTATGTTTTGGGTGTCCCTGTGCCTGAAGTCACACTTCATCTATTTTAGTCATTGCTGTTTTGGTACATTGACTTATTTTCTCAGTCTGGATGCTTTGTGCTCTTTCTAATGCCTTACAATGTTACATGTCTGTTTGAAGACATCTCTTCGAAGTTTTATGCAGGAAGTTTTATTATTCTTTTTGATCTCCTTGAAAAACAAATTTTACATCATTTACTGTGTGACACAGTAAAAGATTTTATCCTTTTTTAGTTAAATATGGGATGTTGCTTGTCACGGATGTTGCAATGGACAGAATGCTGCTGCACTCATCATATAATCAAAAACATCCATATGCCTCTTATGTTGGTTGGCATGTTTATTAGCTGTAAATGTTCTAGTATATTCTTTCCTGGACAATTGTTCTAAGTAAATGCCTGTGGGTTTGAGGACTTTGAATTTGGTTTTTAAAATCTGTCACCTTTGTCCGGACCACCTTTTACTATTCCAAGAATTTGTTTGCATGTTTGCCTTTTTGGCATATTGTTTTCTATTTCTTGTTTTTATATTTGTTAAGTAGTCTTATGCAATGGCAGGTACCCTAACCCAAGAGATTTCTTTCTTGGGAGAAGTGAAAGAAAAATTGCAGAGTCCTGAAGACTACCAGGAATTTTTGAGGTGCCTTCATTTATATACTGAGGAAATTATCAAACGATCAGAGTTGCTATCTTTGGTATGGATTATGTTGATTAGTGATTTCTCTATACCAACCAATCACAAAAGAAAGGATTGGTTAATTTCCCTCCACCTCATGCTTACACAGTTAGGCATATAAAGATTTTACTTGAGTGAGAAAATGTGGATCATGTCAACTGTTGGGCACAGGGTATGGTTCCATTGGTCTTGGGTGTCCTGGAACAGGGGCACTTTGAGTTAATATGTCTTTCTCAATGGGGAAAGAAGTTCAAAGTTCAAAAAAAAAAAAAAAAACTGGAAATCTGTTTTGTTTTACACAAAATTAATGCAACATTCTGAGGTTACTTTCTTAATGGCACCTAGATTTTAACTAACTCGTTATTTTTTAATATTCTTTCAACAATTTGACTGCACATAGCTATTGTTACATGCTTTAAAAGTGTGTATTGTTGCTTGCTTATGCCTCTAAATGACTTGTAGATGCCAGTTTTTGAAATTAAAATCAATAGGACATGGTTATTCTTGTTTCAGGTTGGTGATTTACTTGGAAGGTATCCAGATCTTATGGATGGCTTCAATGAGTTTTTTTCACGATGTGAGAAGAACGGTAATTTTTCAAAACAATTGCTTTGACATAGTTGCTTTGGAAATTGCATTATTGATGTTGTCTGATCAAGATTTATTATGCAGAGGGTTTACTTGCTGAAGTTGTGAGTAGAAGTAAGTAGCTCTGTTGTTGCCTTCTTGTTATATTTAGGTGAAGCACGTCTATTAGCTTGTCATTAGAATACTTTTCAGTTGTTATGGTAGCTCTAGAAATTGAGCTTACATGTCCACTACCCACTTATACTAAGGCTGAGCTCAATAGTAGTATTCAACAGAAGTTTTGCTCATGCTGGACTCGGTAACTGTAAAAGAAGTCAATTTGGTTCAGTTTCTGACACCAATCCAGTTTTCAGGAATTCAAACTTTGTTTAGTTTTCAGGTGCAGGCTTTAGCCTAATTGAATTGCTTATAGTATAGGGTATTGATGACTATCTATATGTATAAGTGTGTATGAATATATGTATACATTTATTTTCCTGATCCAAGCTCTGATTGCACACCAATGTACTGAGTTGTGTTTTGTTTGAATTGGTCTTGGATTCCAGGTTAGAATTTTATGGCACAAATGACATGTCCATTCCTAGTTTAATCTGATCTCAATTGATCACAGACCAGATTCTTATTTTGGTTTCCTTTTGAATGAAGGTAATTTTCTGATACCTGTGAAGGTAGAGGAAAGGGATAGGGACCGAGATCATGATCATGAAAGGGATGAAAGGGTCAAGTACAGAGATCATGAAATTCGAGAAAGGGACAGACTTGAGAAAAATCTAGCCTTTGGCAATAAAGATATGGGAAGCCACAAGATGTCTTTGTTTCCCAGCAAGGATAAGTATTTGGGTAAACCCATTAATGAACTTGACTTATCGAATTGTGAACGCTGCACTCCCAGCTATCGGCTTCTTCCAAGGGATGTATGTAACTCTCATTTCATTCATTGTTGACTAAACTTTTGAAGAGAATGTTGACAATTATATTAATCTTTCAATGCATGTGGTGTTGTGTTCATATCATGGGCAGTATCCCATTCCTTCAGCAAGCCAAAGGACAGATCTTGGCACTGAAGTACTGAATGACCACTGGGTATCTGTTACATCAGGGAGTGAAGATTATTCTTTTAAACACATGCGCAAAAACCAGTATGAAGAAAGCTTGTTTCGATGTGAAGATGACAGGTGAGTTCTTGCATGATATTCAATATTTTAATTTTTGATGGTTGAATTTTTGGTTCCAAGGCTTTGGGACCTCCTTTGCTTTAGATTTATATTTGCCTTAGTCATTTGATCCTTATATTGTTGATTTTAGTCTTCTACTTATCCAATGATGCCTGTGGTGGTTGATTTAAAATATTTCTTTCAATTATAAGGTTACTCTTTTGGAGGAATTTGAGATGGCAATATTGTACTTTTCTGTTTTCCTCTTTGCAAAAAATTGTGCTGTATATCTCTTTTCTTTCTTTTGGTTATGTTACTTAGACAAGGGGTAATGTTCTTTGTTGTTGTCAGGTTTGAGCTGGACATGTTGTTAGAATCTGTGAATGTAACGACCAAGCGTGTTGAAGAATTATTAGAAAAGATCAACAATAGTACAATCAAGACAGATGGTCCAATTCGTATTGAGGAACACTTAACAGGTTTGAAGCTAGTTGATATCATTTAACAATTGAAGCATCCATCCTTGTTATATGTTTGTTTGCTCTTCTCTTTTCAGCAATTGCCGCTCTCTCATTCCTCCCTCCTGAGTAAATACTTTTCTCTTCCCCTGCAGCTCTGAATCTGAGGTGCATTGAGCGTTTATATGGTGATCATGGGCTTGATGTGATGGATGTAATAAGGAAGAACACTTCTCTTGCTTTACCAGTCATCTTGACTCGTTTGAAGCAGAAACAAGAAGAGTGGGCAAGGTGCCGTACTGATTTTAATAAAGTTTGGGCTGAAATTTATGCTAAGAACTACCACAAATCACTGGATCATCGTAGCTTCTATTTCAAGCAGCAAGATACAAAGAGCTTGAGCACAAAAGGTAAAAAGTTTATTAGTATTTTGGCCTATTGGGACACAAGCAAAAAGCGATACCTTTAATCTGATGTATACTTAGGATAATGATGTATCATATATTATCATGCATGTATCATACTCTTATCTTATCCCACATGGGTACTTAACCAAGCCAGTTATGAACTATCCACAATTTTTTCCTATTAAGCAAAAGATGAACTTGCCTTTTTAATGGTGGTTTGTTTTCCTTTTCCCATTTGGGAATTAAAGGTGCAACAAAGATCAATGATGTTTATGTGGTTGACCATGGATTGGTTTGTACTGGCATGTTAAACACAATGGACTCATTCAGCAAGATTGCAGATTATAGCATAGTTTATCAGCTCATATTCTTGTATATCCTTTACTTTACAGCCTTATTGGCAGAGATAAAGGAAATAAGTGAGAAGAAGCGTAAGGAAGATGATGTGCTTCTTGCTTTTACGGCTGGAAACAGACGACCCATTACACCAAATGTGGAATTTTATTACTCAGATCCTGACATTCATGAGGATTTATATCAGCTAATCAAATATTCTTGTGGAGAAGTGTGCACAACTGAACAATTAGATAAAGTGATGAAGATTTGGACAACATTCTTGGAACCCATCCTTGGTGTTCCTTCTCGGCCTCAGGGTGCAGAGGACACTGAAGAGGTAGTAAAGGCTAAGAATCATCTTTCCAAGAGTGGAGAGAGTGAAGGCAGCCCCAGCGGTGGTAGTACTGTCCTGAACTCCAAACACAGCGATCCCACTAGAAATGGAGATGATAGTAACCCACATGAGCAATCAAGCTCTTCACGGGGCTTGCTAAATGGGGATAATGGGTTCAAAGAAAATGGGTCCCCTGATGCTCATCATATGGCTCATAGGAGCGACACTTGCTGCAGTACTCTTCAACATGATAAGGTGCAGGTTAATTCTGCTGTGGCTGATGAAATATCAAGTGTCAGTAAACAAGCTAATTCCAATGAACAGCTAGTCAATTCAAATGCTTCACTTCCCACAGGAGCAGACTTATGTAATGGAAGAACTAACTTAGAATCAGGTTCAACGAAGTGCTATCTGCCTTTTGTTATTCCAATTTCTTGTTTTCATCTTTTTCTCAAATATGCTCTGAGATACAACTTTTGGTTTCTAGGGCTCAATGCTACTCCTTCAAGACCAAATAATGGCAATATTGATGGTGGGCTTGGTTTAGGACCAAGCAATGAAGTTTTACCTTCAAAAGAGGTATAATTCTTTAGTGCATGAGTGTCTCTTACTTGGCTAAAGCATGCTCTTTGTACTTACCAAATGGTCGAGGGGCGATTGAATTCAGTGGACCTTGGTATCATGTGGCTAGGTTTTAAGATAGATTCATTTACAGTACTTACATTGGAAGTCCTTTTGATGGAGTTCTTGACTATGTTGCTATCATATTTGTACTTCAAAATAGAATTGTGGATATGTGCTCCCACTAGCTGCACTGCCTGCCCTAGCAGTGCTTGCTAAATATTTGGAATTTTAACTAAAGAACAAAAATAGGAGACTTCAGGCTCAATGCTTATTTTCATATTATCATTTTCTGATGAAAAATGTCTGAATTGATCCGGCAGGGCGATGTTTCAAGGCCAGTTATACCCACAAACGGGGTGATTGCAGAAGGCCTCAAGAAACATGGATATAGTGATGAATCTGTAGTACAGTTTAAAATTGAGAGAGAAGAGGGTGAATTATCTCCAAATGGAGATTTTGAGGAGGATAACTTTGCAGTTTATGGAGAATCCAGTTTGGAGGCTTTACATAAAGCAAAGGATAGTGTTGTGACCAGAAAATTTCAAACAGCGCAGGGAGAAGAAGGAACACATGGGGAGGCAGGAGAAAATGATGCAGATGCTGATGATGAAGGTGAAGAAAGTCCTCAAAGGTCATCAGAAGAGAGCGAGAATGCCTCTGAGAATGGCGATGCTTCAGGAAGTGAGTCAGGTGATGGTGAAGACTGCTCACGAGAAGAGCACGAGGAAGATGGAGACCATGAAGAGCATGATAATAAAGCTGAGAGTGAAGGTGAGGCTGAGGGGATGGCTGATGCCCACGATGTTCATGGGGATGGAATTGCATTACCCCATTCAGAACGTTTTCTTTTAAATGTTAAGCCTCTAGCAAAACATGTCCCCTCAACATTACGTGACAAGGAAAAGGACTCTCGAATTTTCTATGGAAATGATTCTTTCTATGTGCTCTTTAGGCTTCACCAAGTATGGTTTTCCTCCGTCTCCTCAATTGTCATTTGGGCTTGAAGTTGATTCTTTTACTTTTCTGTTCTTGCATTCGTAATTACAGCAATGCTATTCTTTAATCTGACAGACATTGTATGAGAGAATAGAATCAGCAAAGATTAATTCATCATCTGCTGAAAGGAAATGGCGAGGTCCAAATGATACAAGTCCTACTGATCTCTATGCCAGGTGCTATAGTTTTGGGAGTGTGAATTATAGGGTCAATATGGATGTAACCAGATTGTACTAACATGTAGTGGTCTCTACAGGTTCATAAGTGCACTTTACAACTTACTTGATGGCTCTTTTGACAATAATAAATTTGAGGATGACTGCCGAGCTATTATCGGGACACAGTCATATGTCCTATTCACACTGGATAAGCTGATATATAAACTTGTCAAACAGGTAAATATTTGTGATTTTGTTTCACTCTAAATTCTTATTCCTGAGTTTTCTGTCATCTTTCTCCACCTCTTTCTATGACCTAATGTTATATCTTTCCAAATGTTCACAGCTTCAGACTGTAGCAGCTGATGAGATGGACAGCAAACTGCTCCAACTATATGCTTATGAAAGATCAAGAAAACCTGGAAGATTTGCTGATATAGTGTATCACGAAAATGCCCGGGTGCTTCTTCATGATGAGAACATATATCGCATAGAATGTGTAGGTCTCTTGAAGCATCTGCTTTAGTTTCTGATAGAATTTATGAGAATTTAGCTGGGATACCATTATGAAATGTGCAATTTTATAACAATGGCCTTTGCAGCAGTCTGCTATGCCAACCCACTTGTCTATTCAGCTGATGGACTTTGGACATGACAAGCCTGAAGTTACTGCTGTTTCAATTGATCCTAATTTTGCAGCTTATTTACACAATGACTTCATCACTATTGTCCCCAACAAAAAGGCAAAACCTGGGATTTTCCTTAAAAGGTTTGTAATCACCACTGGTCTTGCATATTAAATTCAGCTGCCACGGCTAATAAAGCTTGCTGCTTGCAGGAATAGACTCAAATATTCAGTTGCCGATGAATGCCAGATCACAGAAGGGTTTCAAGTTATTAATGGATTAGAATGCAAGATAGCTTGCAATTCCTCCAAGGTATCTTGAATTGGAAGTTGCATTTGGTTTTGATTTCTCTGTATGTTATTAGCAGTAAAGGTTTTCTTACGTCTGCCCAGTTTGTACGTCCTGCTCGTGTGAATTGATTGGTTACTTGAAATGATAGGTATCCTACGTTTTAGATACAGAAGACTTTTTGTCTCGAACAAACAGGAAAAGGAAAAGATCACAGCAGGATAGTTCATGCCAAGACCAAGCTACAGTTTCTAAACGAGTACAGAGATTTCAAAGATGGCTATCAAGTGCTTAATATCTCCATATGAACCTGATGTGAATTATGGTATTTACTCAGTCTTTTATATTGAGTTGGTATTGCTTGAGATCAAGTGCTCAATATTCCATCCATACAGATTTGACATGCCTCTGCATAAGGAAAATCAGGTTTTAATTTCACTGACTTGAAGTTGTTGGGTGCCTGCTTGACAATATCAGGGTTTCTAAATTTTGCTTTCCTGTTTCCCCTTCTTGAAAGGAAATGGAAGAGCATTTCAATTTCATTTTGAAACAAGGATATATTTTAGATTTGTAATGTGGTTCACGTATTCTAACTCTGTTATTTTTCCATGGCACCAAGGCGATGGGAAGAGACGACACTGCTGACCCTTCTGCCGTCATCCATGGTTGCCTCGTGGTTACCATTTTATTCACTGGCACTGGAAATGACAATGGAAAACTCAACCTCCGATGCATATTCTTTGATCTCTCTCTCAAGAATGAGCAATGAAAGGAAAGCAAAGGAGGCCTCCCCACACTATAGTGTAGTCAAGTTCGACATTTTTTGGCCCCAATCATGTACATACATAGAGATGACAGTCATGGAAAACAAGAGATATATGTTCATTCCATTGATCAATATTCTTGATAATCCTTTCCACATTCCTGCTTATCAACGACACTTCTGGTGGCTCCTGGCAGCCATCCATGAATATCTCGAACCCTTTTGTACACACCACGAGAAACTTCCGTTGTTAAGTGAACCAATACATGAGTTTCCTTCGGACAGGGAACTTGAGGTAAATAGAGGCCTAGAGGGGAAAGCGAATGGCTGACGGATCCCCTCCGCGATATTTGGATGTAGCTTATTGAGGGATTTTCATTTAAAAATACGGGGACCTGAGCTATTATAGTTAGAAGCGGTTATGGTTGATTTGATTTAAATAATTTTATTTAATTTATTCTGTATGGATAAAAAAAATAATGATTTGTGACTTAATTAATTCGAAATTTTATTAATTAAAAATTTAAATGATTTATATTTGTAAAATTTGCAATTTGAATAATTTGAATTTAAAATTGAAAACACTCAAAACTTATTATAATTGAAACTTTATAAATTCGTGACATAATATACATGATATTTAATTAATTAGAAATTTAATTTAAATAATTTTATTTAAATTTGATAAATTAAAAATTTAAAGCATTTAAAGCAAAAATATCTAAAATTTAAATAGTTTAATATTTAAAATAATCTGATTCAAATCTGATTTGATGCATTCCTTCTCACCGGGATCAAATGCCAAGAAAATTCTTCCTTGCGTACGCATAAAATATGCCTTTTACATAAAGAATGGAACCTGACCACAGAACAACGAACGTAGACATAGCAAAAATCCCACATGTCCCCGCTCAGAATCTGGTACTCTAATAACTTTCGAGACAATCGTACGATTATAAGTTGGACAGAAAGGAAGGGTAAGAAATGCTATGGTGGGCTACACATTTGATGTTACATTTATTGGTTGATTGTATATTTATAATTTTTATTATTAATTGTAATAAAAAAATTTTAAAATACACAGCCATAGTACTAATGTACAATAAATGGATCCACATTTATCTTGTCTCGATCTATTTATGTCCATGCAATATTCTTGTTTAAATTTATGTAGAAGAAATTATTGTTTTTTATTTTTTATTTTTGGTTCAAAGATTATTGTCTTCATGTGGTTCGTCTACGAGCTAAAGGCGTTATTTTGGATTATGATTTTTTTTATTAATTACGTAATTAGCTTTAATTTTTATGCAGAAAGTTCACCTATGGCAGACGGTCCGTGAGGTCAGCTGCAGTAGTTTCATTGCTTTAAAAAGCTGAATCAAGATCGGGCAATTTAGGAGTTTGAGCCAATAGATTGGTTGTTCTTCATAGGAGGCGAGCTAGATCCCATCGTCCACATGCGCAACTCATCACCATTTCCCTTAAGTTGAGCTCTGAAGAAAATTGGCTGATTCAGGACCATCCCATAAGAAGCAGTAAACTGTGATATAAGACGTTTTATTTCAGCAAATAAATTCAAATTCTTTATAAAAAAAAACATAAATAAATAAATAAAACGACGTTTCAATACAGAAAAATTAAAAGAGATATATATTAAAAATTTTATATATTTTTCTCTCAGTATTATAAATTATTGGATTCAATTTAATATCGAACTATTTGCAATTAACTAGCTACCTTATTTCACAAGGGACTCGCACAATTCCATAAATTGCACAAACAGTTTTGAGCAACTGCATGCAGAAAAATTGATTGCATGAATACCACGATAGCATTACTGTGTATATAGGAGAGGCTTAGAACACTGGATTATTTAACACAGGTTGGTAGCTAAACATATTTTGCACAGTACATAACCAGAACCTTTTGATAACTTAAAATAAGAGCATACCATAACAAAAAAATTCGAGCAAAGTGTTAGATCCAAGACAAAATACCACATTTACCACCTCCTCCGAGATAGATCACTCAGAAAATGAACTTTCTCAAACAATAACAACAACACAAAAAAAAAAAAAAAAACCCCATTCCCACAAGAAGCCATTCCAATGCTGCAACTCGTACTTGATCGAACGGAGTGGATTGCAACTGGATCATGAGCATATAACTACATCAACAAACTGAGGGCCTTTTGAAGTAATCTTAAAACTTCTGTTTTTTTTTTTTTTTTAAGGTACAGTGGAGGTATTCTAACTCATGTGATAAACGAGGTTTCTCAAACCAGTCGGATTGTATCACTCGGATCCAATCCACGCCGACTAAGTTTGTCTCTAGCAAGTGCCTGACACCACAGGCAAGAGAATTCACCGATGTTGAAAGATAACTCCATAGTTGTATTAACTGAGGTGGTGAACGTGGGGTCCATGTGAATCTCTCACTTTTTGTTTTTTTAGTTAAAAAAAATTATATAATGAGACAAAATAAATGTGAACACAATAATAAAATATTCAGATAAATCATTAAAAATTTTATAAATATATATTATACAAAATTTATTACACATTATTATTTTCCTGTTACTATTTTTACAAATCGTATGTTGGACCCCACGCCTATCGCCTAAACCCATATCCCTGCGTTATATTTAACACCGTCCAGCTAGGTGGGCTCCTTTAGCTAACATCGTACCAACAGCACTTTCCGCAGCGATTGTCATCCAAGCTGGCTGCTGAAACTCTGACGAGTAATTATTAATACCGTTAGTACGCCGAAAAGCTGCACGTCTACCAAACAAGCTTTTTGGAACGTTGCCTTCTCCCACTTTCCGTCAACTAACCTCCCGCGTCGCGCCCCTTCAAATACCGGCCGAGTCGTTCCCATTGATCTAGATCGGACGGTCGGTATGGCTCTGTCGTGCTTCACTTCCTCTTCCAGATCAAACGTCCTGAAACCTCTTTGCATGGCCGGCGCCTTTTCCTGCAGCAGGAAGATCTCCTCCTCCACTGATCCCCTCACCGTCGAGACATCCGTTCCGTTCACGCCGCACAAATGCGAGCCTCCGCCTCGCTCCGTCGAGACCAACCCCCAGGAGCTCCTCTCCTTCTTCCGCAACATGACAAAGATGCGGCGGATGGAGATCGCGGCGGATTCTCTCTACAAATCCAAGCTCGTCCCCGGCTTCTGCCACCTGTACGACGGGCAGGAGGCCATCTCCGTCGGCATGGAAGCCGCCATCACTAAGAAGGACTGCATCATCACCGCTTACCGCGACCACTGCACGTTTCTCGGCCGCGGTGGAACCGTCCTCGAGGTCTTTTCCGAACTCATGGGACGCCGGGCGGGTTCCTCCAACGGGAAAGGTGGGTCCATGCATTTCTACAAGAAGGACAGCGAGTTTTACGGCGGTCACGGTATCGTGGGAGCTCAAGTGCCGCTAGGTTGCGGGTTGGCTTTCGCGCAGAAGTATTCAAAGGAGGAAACGGTAACGTTTGGTTTGTACGGTGATGGTGCAGCCAATCAAGGACAGTTGTTCGAAGCTCTTAACATCTCTGCGCTTTGGGATCTACCTGTCGTTTTGGTCTGCGAGAACAATCACTGTAATGAATCGGATAGAAATTTTGCTCAATCTTTTTAATATTTTTATTCACGAATTATGGTTCGTTTATGTGATTTGATTGATTTTGATCGCATGCTTTTGCGCAGATGGCATGGGGACGCCCGAGTGGAGAGCTGCCAAGAATCCAGCATATTATAAGCGTGGGGATTATGTTCCTGGATTAAAGGTTACTTTTTTTTACTTATTTATTTATTTATTTTGTCTTTCTGGTTCGGGTCTCGGGCTTTTGTATCGAAACACCGTATGTGCATACAAATAATTGTGGTCGTCTAGGCGGTAAATAATGTGTAGTTGGAGATTTTGGTTTATCTTGGTTTAATATTGCCGTGTGAATTTCTTTCTGCAAAGCATTTGGGCTTTATGATTAATGGTTATCATTTGCCTGACTGTTATGCTTTTGATAAAGCTGATCGTTCTTTCTCTGGTTTGCTTTCTGTTAAAACTTAAAATCATTGACCTTCGTTGGTATTGATTGGATTGTAGTTTCATGGAACTATAGGGAAGGAAGGTGCCCGTTGAGGGCTATAGCATAAAGATTTGCAAAATGATATGCATTACCCTGTTATGTGTATCTGGAAATGAAGAAATTATAGAATTTTAATGCAAAGAATGAAAACTCTTTAGTGATCATAATTGGAATGTTACTCTCTGCTTTTTGATCCCACTTTCAGTTAAGGAATTAGTCTAATGCTGCATCATGGCAGATTTCATATAAAAGGTCCTCTTTCATGATTAATTGATGAATTTTGTCATCTATGCTTTTGCTTTTCACTGTGTTGTCTCATTCATTCTTTATTCTGTGATAAACTCTGGTCGTCAATTAGCATCAGCCCGGATTAAAACGTTCTTTACATTTTTGAAAAGGAGTTCAGCATCAATTGATTCATTCTGGTGTTTGTTGGCTGTGTTAGTATAAGCTGTTTTTAAATATCCACTTCGAGCCATTGATAAATTTTCAAAGAAAAGTTAAGAGGACGGAATAACCAAACCGTCACTCTGGTTCTTTTTAAGAGTTTTGGCAGCCTGCCTCAGGATAAGTGAGAGCTTTTGACTGTAACTTTCTCATTTAATTATGTGGCATAATACAATTGATTTCAACGTTTGGAAGTTTATACTTTTTTGTTGCCTGTGAGTGCCTTTAATAGAATGGGAATGGCAAAGCATCATTTTACATTACCACTTAAGATTGGGGTTGGACTGTTACGTGGTACCCTAAAAAAATCTTTCGCATATTTCATTTCTTTTCTAACAGGTGGATGGAATGGATGCTTTAGCTGTAAAACAAGCATGCAAATTTGCCAAGGAGCATGTCTTAAAGAATGGACCCATTGTAAGTTTTGTATGGCACGTTATTATTTTTTGACATTCTTAGCTCCTTTATAGAGTTTGTGGTTGATGTGGCTTGGATCTTACTGCATACCGTAAATATTGACCGTAATATCACAAACTTCATTTTCTTCTCCAGTTTTTTCATTGTGGTCATGGCATTTACTTTTGCTCGAAGTACTAGATTTATATTTTGAGCATTTGTTGATAAAGTTCTCTTTGTAGTTCATTTGGAGGTGAAATACGCCTGATCCTTGCTAGTTGTAATAGATACATTTTGTTTGATAACAAAAATGTCTTTTTTGGTTAAACGAAAGTTCCGTTACTAGCTGGTATATGTTAATTTTTTACGCATCATGGCTTGTTTGATTGTTGTCCTTTATGCGTGGATATGGGTACTTCGCCTTGTGGTTGGTTCGCCTTCAGAGTAAAATTATAGAGCAGAGTTATCCTTAATCCACATTTCTCCGGGCTTGCACTTGATATACTTGTACACTATTCTTGGTCGCTTCTTGAAAAAATATGACTGATACTTGCTGGCATTTGGACATTTTATTGTCACTGTGGGAATTGATTTATTTGTTGGTTTTCTTTTGATGGTTGCTTCAGATACTTGAAATGGATACTTATAGGTATCATGGTCATTCAATGTCGGATCCCGGGCGCACCTATCGTACCCGTGATGAGATTACTGGCGTGAGACAGGTTATTGCATTTTTCTCTGCCTCACCGTTTCTAAAAGTGAGAGCTCGCTAATGTTTTACATGTTTCACTTACGATTTCTTCTTTGTGTTACGATCTTCAGGAGCGTGATCCAATTGAGAGAATAAGAAAATTGATGTTAAGTCATGACCTAGCTACTGAGAAAGAGCTAAAGGTAAATCAGTTTGTTGAATTTGTAGCTTCTGCACAAATCAACATTTGTGTTTAATCATTATGGATCACGTGTTTGCCATATTCCTCACTTTGTCTCTTGAGGAAGTTCTGTGCTCTCGAGTTCAGTGCCCATCACAAATTGGATATTAAAGTTTAGCTGAAATGCAAACATTCTTCGTTCTTACGTCTCAGGATATGGAGAAAGAATTGAGAAAAGAAGTAGATGAAGCCATTGCTCAGGCAAAGGTAAGAAGCATCCTTCATTATAGATTTGAGTGCTTTCTGTTTCTGTTGGTTGAATGTTTTATGGTGCTCATTTCTAGTTTCCTTCACTGCATCTTCTGATCTCTGTGGTCTTGATACCTCCTTCACCTCTGCGATTTACATTTACAGGAAACTCCAATGCCGGATCCTTCTGAACTATTCACGAACGTGTATGTGAAAGGCATGGGAGTTGAGGTAATGAATGTCTCCTTTTATCTTTCGCTTTTTTCTTTGGTTCAAGGGGGTTGGATCAGAGGTTAAACACTGGTCTTCGGGTCAGATCCAACTCTGGTTCCAAACTACCTGTTCTGGTTCTGTGGTCAAAGTAGCTGGAACACCCGGTTCCAATTCTAGGCAGGGCACAGCTCAATTCCAGCTATCCCTTTTGTAAAAGAATTAATAAATTCTTACAAAAATTTTATACAGCGTTTTCATAGAAAAATTAAACAAAAAGATTTATACAATTTGATTTGAACCGATCAAGAAAATATTTTTTCTACTAAATTTATAAATAATTTATATTATTAACACGTGAAGTTTACATTAAAAATTTATTTTGTTAAAAAAATTTCAGTACAGAACCTGGCCAGATCACTGTTTTGGTATCAGATTTTGAAAAATGATTGCAGTCGTGTGATTTCTTAATGCCTTAATAATCCGTCCAGAAATTGATTTGATTCAACTGGTATGGACTAGTCAATGACTCAAAATTTAAATTTTTTGAAATCCGAATAATTCCAAAATGGAAACGACTTGAAACCCAATTAACTTGATGCTCTAGCCCGAAATCCGAAAACGTAATATAGTTAAAAACTCGGTGAAACCAAGACTAAACAAACTGACTCGAGTCCGACTCAATCTGCTTGTTCGCCACCTTAATATTTCCTTACTGGTAGTGATGGTTCGTGATTTTATCTCAGGTCTATGGAGCAGATAGGAAAGAAGTTAGAGCTGTGCTTCCTTAAATGGAACATGGAATTCTTTTAACACCTCGAACGTTAAATCCTCCTCCCTACGTATGTGCAGAAGATAAAATAAATATCAAGAAGATGGCTCTCTTCCTGGCTCTTATGTTTGAAGCTTCCTTTTGTATAAATGAGTGGTTCTTCCCAGGCTGTGGGCAGCCCTCCTGCATTTTGCTGTTGTAGTTTCTTGATTTTGATTCCACGATTGTCAGTCGAGCGAGTTTCTGATGTGCTCCAGAGCAAAAGATTTACTCGTGTCTTTGTATTCCCAGAGTATGCCTACTCTGCTATTTATCCATTAAGAAAACGTTCACCGGAGACAGAAGTGAAGTGAAACATAATTAGACAAATTAATGAAATAATGCATATAACAAAGAACTATTTTGTAAAGATAGCAGGTCACAGAGCCAAGACCACAGCTTTTCTCCTCTTGGTCACATCTCCCAGTAGAACAATTATTGTAGTAAACTGAGTTAGCATGGTATGATATGTATAGACTGACTGATGAAGATAACTAATAATTTTGGCTTATTGTCTTTTGTCCTCACATTTCTTTGTCTCGTTAGTTCCAAATTTAAACTCGTCATTTTCCTAATGATCTGACCTGTTACGCAGACTATGTCAGCCTGTCAAACAACTTTGTCTGATAGATTGGGTAGTTGTGCTTGTGGCCCAAACATCAACGAAACGATAGTCGGTAAGTC
Organism: Bruguiera gymnorhiza; assembly: GCA_020883675.1. Classification (NCBI taxonomy): domain Eukaryota; kingdom Viridiplantae; phylum Streptophyta; class Magnoliopsida; order Malpighiales; family Rhizophoraceae; genus Bruguiera; species Bruguiera gymnorhiza. Next base: position 991,662 of record JAIRCJ010000180.1, read on the forward strand.
AAGCCCGGATAGGTTTTCGGCACGTTTTAAACTTTGGAAGATTTTTTTTTTTTTTATTTAAGTTTAAAATTTTTAAATTAATCTGAAATTTTTAATTTAATTTATTATTTTTTTGAGATAAACTGGTTAAACGATGCATAATTTGATTTAATTGATATCTTTTAAAAATATAAAAATATATTTATATGTATATTTTAGTGAATTTTTCTTATTTTTTGTTCCAGATAAAAGACAAAAAAAATAAAATTTTTTCCAATAAATTTATAAAAAATAAAAAAATCAAGGCTTTTGTTTTTTATATATAAATAAATTTTAGTTTTTGTTGAGGCTCTTCTTCAAATGCCGATCGAACTAATGATTGCATGGTGGAGAAGGGGGAAAGAAAAATCATGCCATGTGGCATTTCTCCTGCCAAAATGGCAGAAAATTTCAACATCCAAACAGAAAAGGATTGAAAAGACAAAAATTAAAAATGGGGCCAAAAATTCAAATTAGTTGACATGTAACTTTATCTCCCAATTTTAAAGGAAATGTTGACACAATGACTGATCTTCTTCTCAAGGAAGTCTGGAAGACTTGAATCCATGATATGTAAGGTGTAATTTAATTTTTTTCATAACTTTTTCAGAGCCACAATTAATATTAAGGGATTACACTCATTATAGGCATCATACGCAAAGCTATTAGACCCAAGATTTAAAAAAAAATGTTGATATGTTTACCCAGTACTATTGCATTGATTCTAAATTCGGTGGAATTGAAATCGTCACAGCTCTTGCGGAGTAAGCATATTATCATAATAGAATTTGTTAAAAAGACCCAATGGCAAGCTCAAATTAAAATTGTCAAATAATTTCTATGAAGGAATTTCTTTCTTACTTAAAAAAAAATCAAACCAATATAAAGAGAGAAAAAAAAAAAAAGAAGACACTCAGACATTATAAATCACGTTATAAGCTCAAGCTTAAAAATTTTTCAAAATGATAAAAATTAAAGCTATAATAAAAAAGGTGTTTTTTTTTGTTTTTTTGTTCGGCGTTACCGCACACCGTCACGTGAAAACCGAGAGGTCAAACGGCGCTCATCTCACGGGCAAGCGGAGCCGTGTCGGAACATGAAAGTAGTAATCGGCTACACCAGCGAATAGGTTAGGGAATCACTGTCAGTGGTGGCGATGATGATGATGATCTATTCGGACAAATTATGTCACTTCGATTTGTTGTTTTAACTGTGGGACCAACAAAGAAGCGAAAGGTAGGGCCCACCTGGCCACATTGCACACGCATACGGTTTGCCCATCTTTTGACTTAGTTCCACGTGGCAGGAGTTAATAAATTTCACGTGCTCGCAAACATCACCGTCCTGTCCGTGGTTTCACGGTCTCTCTGGCTACTAGTGCTCCTTTTTGGAATCGCTCAACTCATAGAAACTCGTGTGGCCATTTAGTACAATGGACAGACTCCCGCGGAGCAGTCTCAGAGGATCCTATGTGGCTTTTTATCCAATAAACGCGCCCCTACTCCTACTTTCCTAACTTCTCGCCTCCCAATAGTTTTATTTTTTCAGTCCTCACAATTAAAATTAAAGAAAAGTCTTGTGAATAAAATAGTAGGTTTAAATAAATAAAAATTATTTTTATATTTCTTTGAATTTACTGTTTTACTGTTTATACAGTGGCTTCCTTAAATTAATTGTTGATTACCCGATAGCTCATTAAGTTACTGACCCAAGAGATGAGAGTTTTTTTTGAACGAGATATATAAAAAAATTGGTTATAAATTTTTCTAATTTAAATTTAAATATTTTTATATTTTATGCATATCGTGAGCTTGAACAGTAATTTTGCGAATGTGTAATGCAATTTAATTATCTCCCGTGGGCTAGGTAATACTAAGCCTTTGTTTGGTTTGAGAGAAAAGGATGAAAAGGTAAATAGTGAAAAAGAAAAAGATAAGAACATGGAATAATTTATTGTTTAGATTTTGCATGAGAAAACAAGTGATGAGAAAATTGAAAGGAAAAAAAAAAATTCTTTATAGGCCTACCAAAACTCTTTTTCCAGTTTTTGAGAATTGTGAATATTACACAATTTTTGATGAAATAGTAATTCCACAAAGTTAATTTTTCTTTTCTATTACTTCGTTTTTCTTCATGTTTTAAATCCAAACAAAGGGTAAGAATCGGTACGAATGAGTCGGTCTCACTGGCGGTGTCCAAGGACAACAATTATGATATGAGTCAAGATTAGAGTTGGGCCATAAGCCTCTGTGCAATCATTGTATCTTGCTAAGTTTGAAACTCCTGCACACTAGTAGCATATATTTTTATAAGAAAAAAATGACTTTTATTATGTGAGATTGAGATTTTATATTGACCGTATCTTAAAAATGAAAAAATTACGTGGAGTCATTCATAGAAATAAAGACAATGTGTTAGATTTTTACCATATATATTTTTTATTTATTTATTTTTAAATAACGATGACTATGTCATAAAGATACCTATTTTCTAGGAAACGATTCCAACTTAAAAACTGTTTTTATTTTTATTTTTATTTTATTTTTCCCCAACTCGTAAAGAGAGAGGGTAAATCAAAAGGATTGGGAAACTGGGTTTATATTTCTGTGTGAAGTTTAACTAAAATATAAAAAAAGATGTGAGGATAACAAGCGTCCTAGTTTTCTTTTTGGGGAAAAAAATAATAATGCAAAAATATGCTATATTGCTAGTAGTTTTTATTGGAATTGTTCCAAAAAAAAAAAAAGTTGTTTATATTGGAAGGACAATAAAAGTTTAATTGCTTTCCCAAACAAGGTCTTGAAGAAATAAAAGAGTATTTATCTTCAGTCTTCAAGTGTTTATGTATGGCAAGTTGGTTGCTTCTCATAATCTGGGTTTACTTGTCCACCACACAAAACTGATTGTTAAAAAGAGTGGGGGCTAGTGGCCAAGGCATGGCATTTCTTAGTTTTGAATCTCTTAAATCTTGAAAAGAGTTGTGCTCTTGGATCTATTGGAATTTGCGAACGTCAGGTACACCGAAAGAGCATCTCCTGTTCATTTGTCTTATCTTGTAATTGGTTATGTGAATTCCCAAGTCTGGAATTTTGTTCAATAGCCCATTCTGTACATGAATGATGCCACAGCCGTCCAATTTGTTAGTGTTTGGCGTGGTGTTCTACTACAAAATGATGCCACCCCATAAACACATTTGATATTGTCTTTGTTTGTAATGATTGTTGTGAATGTGTGTAGCATATGCAGCCATCTGCTGCCATCCGATCATAAAATCGCACTGGATTATAGATCATGGTCATTTAATCCAGCGATTGGAAATGCATTGACACAACATGTATGTTTACACCAAATTGGACCCCATGTTTTGTTTTTCTACAAGTAATGGAAGTTAGTGCTCAAATAATTTTCATGCTTTATGTATCATACCTAAAAACATAATTCAATTAATACTTACAGGCTTTTCTTGTTTGCTTTTTCTTGGAACCTTGTTTATTTCACTTATGATTAAAGAAGAAAAAAAAAAAGAAAAAGGAAAAGATGGATAGGACTTCGACCTAATTATTGAGTATGCAGTATGAAACATAAATTCGACTAATTTATTTTCTTTACGATTAATTTTCCTTTTTAGTAACTTTGTATGGGTTTTGGTTCTGATCGAGAAGAAGCATGTATTTTTGAGCTGAAACATTTTTGCCCCATTTACAACACTTCTATCCTATTCGAGTTTCATTACATAGATACAAACATTTAACACATTATTAATATTAATATATATTGTCACATTATCTGTCTTATCTCTATATTCATGTAACATTTTTCTCTATTTTATTGAGAAAGTCGCTATGACGTGTGCTTGTTCACACTATAGTGGACCCTTTTTGAGAAATTCTGATATAGCAAATATGGCCAGTAAGTCTAAATTTTTATGCACAGTCGAAGTTTGAGAAGAAGTGGTGAAAATTACTAAACATGGTCCCAACAAAATCGTGCAGAAATGAGCTTAATTATAGGAGTTGTTGAGATAGGTAGTTCCTTGAATTATTTGAAGAAAATATTCATTTTAGATCAGAATTAATTATACCTTATTTTTAATAATAAACCATCACTCCCAATGATTGAATATGATCAAATCAACTCATCCCTTAAGTAAACGACACTATGCATTTTCAGATTCTAATGTTTCAACTTTAGTTAGTTGGTGCAGCACATCAATTAAATTTATGGGTGGTTGATGAGTTGTTCATTTAGGTGAAAGAAATCTTATGAAAGCTAATGGCATCTCAATAAACAATGCATATATTGACCTTGCAGGTCCTGATATGGACATACATTACTACCAAATAGGAGAATATTAGGCATAATTTAGATATGAAGAGATATTGTTTGCATTGCTTTCAGTAGTAGTACTGCTGGAAGGGAAAGGAGGAAAATGACTTGGTTCAATAAACTACTGCAAATCGTTTTCCAAGTTATGGGAAGCAAAGATGCAATTAGTAGTAACTTACGCCCGAAGTAATGCATTTTATTTAAAATTCATTATAAGTCAATATGCATTTTTGTTGTGGACTAATGTTATTAAATTTGTGGGCGAAGTTGTTGAGTCAACTGCTTATCTCCATGAAAACAAGCATACACAATTTTCACAAGTGAACAGAAGATCTTTGTTGAGCTCTTTGAATTGTTAAAATATGGATTTTGTTGGACACGTATTGAAATGTAATGCTCTCTTAGGATCGGAAAACACTATTTTTGGGGTAACTTATACTCTTATATATATATATATATATATATATATATATATATATATTAAGAGTGATACTACAAGTTGCTTTAACTTCAATTTACTTCAAATACTTTTTTTTTTGTTCGTATTTCTTTAATTAGATCCTAATTAGTGAGATCGTTTTTTCTTCCATGTATTTTCACTGCTATCTATGTTATCTTCTTCTTCTTTTCTGTTTTGTGTAAATCGCTTCCCTCATTTATATGTATTCAATTTTTCTTTCTTTTTTTTTTCTTTTTTTTCACTAGGAAACATTCTCCTCTTTCTCATGAATCTCATAATTATTTATTAATTATCGATTGTTTTAAATCGTCAGTGTCACCCAACAAGTTTATAGATATCTAGAAAAAGTCTTTTATACCAAAACGGCGAATTCAAGTTTTTAGTGCTTTGTCAACTTAAAGATAACAACCCCTCGTTAGTACGCAAAGGCAATATCGATGGTATATTCAACAAAAATACAAAGGGCCGTCTAAAGTATAAGGTTCTGAGCAACATTTGGGGATGTAACTAACCAATAATTTGTATTATCGTATTAAAATAAAAAAATTAGTGCTATTATTGCACTCATGGAATCTTGTATTACCACCGCAAAGTACTATGAAGTAGATGCTAATCTGAGATTACCACCTCAAGGAATGCCTTCTTAATTATAAAGACAATTATATTCTTGATATTTCTTGTTAACTGACCAAAATATATACTTAAGTTCACGATAGTGCAACAATGACACTAAAAAAGCAATATTATGTAAAATTATAGCATATTTAGAAATCAGTGAATGTATGAGCTATTTAACATCTTTTTTTTTCTAATTTATTTTCGTTCATCGAAACTTACTTTTTGTAATGATAAAAATTTCTAAAAAGAATATTTAGAAACTTATATTATGTTTTCATTTTGTATAGAATTACTCATGAACATGAATAATAGTGCAAAAATTAGCTTGTTTTTACATTATGGGGGAATGTTTTATGTTTTATAATTTTTATATTGATACACAATAACAATACCACTCGGGTTCATTTGCATTTGAATAGTCCAGATGAACATATGCAGTACCTATCAATGTTTTAGGTAGCTGAGAGTTTAACTAACTTGATTTAATATTTAGTCATTCAATTGATCTACAGTATGGCATTTATTTGTATTATTTATTTATAAATTTGTTATTTTTATTAATATTTTTGAAGATTAATATTTGAGTGGGTCAGGAAAGTTTAATGATAATGCATTAAATACCTATGGACGCTACTGCTGTCATGCTGTGCAGGTTAACCATGGACTAAGCTGGCTAACACCAATGAACCCCAATAAAAAAAATAAAAAATAAAAAATAAAAAACACCAATAAACACAGTATGTCATGCTGTAGCATATGCCAGCTGACATGCTTTGAGTACACGCATTTTGTTTTGAATTTTTCTTTTTTGCAAAAGCTTAATACCAAATTGCCCAAAATAAAAATCCTCGAAAAAAGGTATTATTGGGGAGCACGTGATGACGTCGGGGAGAATCCAACATGGCAACAAAAGACAGAAGAGTTGTCTGGGGTCCTCGCTAAGTGCCAGGATTGATCGCAGCCGTCAATGTCGGTGCTGTTCGGCAGAGACAGCTGGCTCCTGTGCAGCCGCAGCTGGCATTGTTATTAGCGGAAAGAAAATAGTCTTTATTATTATTATTTTTTTCCTTTTATTGTTGAAGGAACTTAAAGGAAAGAATATTACTCGACCCAAATAATGAAAATAGAGATTGGTTTGTGTTGTTTTATTATAATTATTAATTAGATATTAATAATTTTTATCATTTATTATAATTATATATTAAATTGTTACAAAAGTACAATTATATATTATAATTGTGTGAAATATAAATTAATATTTATTTTAAATTTATTTATTTACATTAAATTTATTTTTCTAATAAAAATAAATAATTTTTCTCTTATCTTTTATCTTTTTGTTCCTCAACCACCGATCTTCCTCTTATATGGTTGATTCCAAATTCCCATTTCATCACCAGGATCGATTTATTCCTTTCTTTGGCAAAGAGTAATAATGCCTCCCTTTGGCCATTTTGCATTTGACTTCGCCTCTATTTGATAATTTATTTTATTTTCTTTTTCTCTTTATTTTCTTGATATGTTTTTAAATAAAAAATTGATTTTTTTGTTCTTCTTTTTTTTGGTACAAATAAAAGGTTAATAATTTAATGATCACAATATATGATGAATCTTTAATTAAGGGATCGTTAATCAAATAAAAAAAATTTAAATTATTTATTTAATTGTTACGAATAATAGATATTATAATAATAAATTTGTTAACAATTTTAGTCTTAAATTTAAAATTTAATATCTAATTTTAAGTAGCTTAAAAAAACAAATAAATAACTAATTTAATGAAAATATTCAGTATAACATTGGTCTTATTAACCAAAATTTGATTTTAAAAGATACTTTATCTGAAACACTAACAATTCAAATAACTTGTCTTTGGCCAATTGTATTAAAAATAATAGACTTAATGTGGTATATACAAACTAACAACTAATATAATGAATCCATCAACTTATAATATTGTTAATTGCATTGTGTAGGTTGAATAGTTGCTTTGGTCAACTTTATTGTAATCATTGCAACCATGCACACATAATATGCACATTTTATTGATTTTATCAATTTCCTTCGAGAGGGTAATTTTTCGCTTGTCGTCGTGGATCTCCACATGCCAGGTTATTTCCATTTTGTTGGAGAAAAGCTATTGTAATAGCATGTAAGAAAAATGACTCTCGCAACTCACTTTTAGAAGGGCAAAAGAAGAAAAAAATAAAAAATAAAAACAGTGGACATTGATCGTCAACTGAATTTACACCAGGAGGTTATGGTTAATCATGCTTGTTAACACGAATTTACTTTAAAAAATAATGCAAATAGACACAAATTCACTAAAAATATTATTAGATATTTAATATCATAGTCATTAATTATATGTTTACAGTCATTTGATACATAATTTAATTAAAAAGTAAAAATCACATATACACAATCAAATATATATAATATTAACACATCACTCGTATTTCAACTGTATTAAGAGGAACCCACGTTCATTTGATCAATAAAGTCTTATGCGAAACGGAAATAACAAGATAATAGCATGCGATGCAATGTCACATCAAGCAGTGCACAAGGAGCTATTGCTTTCCCACATAACTTTACTGAAACCTATGCACAAATGTAGTTGTTAATAATTATACTCTCTGTTGAAAATTACAGAAACAGGCCAACATAAATTATATACAATTCTTAAAAAAAAAAAACATGTAATGCAATAATAAATTTTACTCATTAATTATATGATTTTGATGTAATACACAAGAGTACTATGATTGTTAAATTTCTAAATACATTTATCTCATGAAAACTTCTTTCGTACTATTTAATAGGTTATCGAATTATACAATTAAATAATTATAGATATATTTACAAGTTACATGGGTACATAGCACGAACTCCCATAATTATTTTAAATAAATAACAAATAGAAGTGAATGCTAAATGGGCTCCGAAAATTCAATGAATAAAGACTTGCAGAACAGCATGAACCGAATATGCCCATTTATTAGAAACTTTCTTTCTTTTTTTTTTTTCTTCAAAAAAAAAAAAAAAAGAACAGAAGAGATTAAAAATAAAAGGAGAAAAAGAAGAAAGTCACAAATTTAATTTACAAAAAATTGGAAAAGGTTTTTAAACAGCCGCGTAATTACGTTGGGATCACAAAAATTTGAACTTTGCACAGGAGAATACGCACCTCCTCAAAATCCATTCCCACGCGAAGTAGTAGGCGCGTCACCCTCACCTCCCCTAAATAAGAAACAAGTTACAGAACTTTTTACCAATCGCCATTAAAGCAGTTTCCCAAAAAGAAAAAAAAACAATAAAAATGGCAGCAGCGTTTCCCATACACATCGACTATGTAAAGCCCATATAAACACCTCTCCTTATCGCTGCCTCTCGCACAAACGCACACACGCACGCACAACGGGGGAGAGGGAAGTGGAAACCGCGTTGTCATCTTGGAAACGCAAATCCACCGAGAGTGTTCTGTTCGTTCTTTTGTTCAGTCAAGCCGTGTTGATTTTTCCCATTTCCCATTCTTTGATTGTGTGTGTGTGTGTGTGTGTGTGTGAGAGAGAGAGAGAGAGAGAGAGAGAGAGTGACAATCTCTTGAACTTTCCATCGATTTTCTGTTCATTTCAATGTGGCATCTATATAGCCATTACTGTAGAGAAAAGAGAGAGTTTCATTATTAATCTTTTATTTTCAAGAACCCCATTTCTCGGTTTTGATTTCGAAAGGAGCATAATAACAGCGATCATGGTTCGTTTACGTTTGGGCGCCGCTGTTTTGCTCTGTTTTTTGGTTTCGGTTGTCGGGATTCGGACGGTGCCGGGGGGAGAAATGAACGCCGGATTCCGATTTACCGAGGCGCCGGAGTACCGGAACGGAAAAGGGTGCCCGTTGCCGGCGAGTAGGCTTACGGTGGACATTGCTGATCCGTATTGGGTCCACATAGCAATGACTTTGGATTCAGAGTATCTTCGTGGCTCAATCGCCGCCGCCCACTCGGTTCTGAAACACGCGTCCTGCCCGGAAAACGTGTTCTTTCACTTCATCACGGCGGAGTTCGACCCGGCGGCGAATCCCCGGATCCTGACCCGATTGGTCCGATCCATTTTCCCTTCGCTCAATTTCAACGTCCACGTATTCAGGGAAGACAAGTTGCTTAATTTAATCTCTTCTTCGGTCCGTGAAGCCCTGGAGAATCCATTGAACTATGCAAGAAACTATCTTGGTGACATTCTGCCTTCAGGCGTTAACCGGGTCATTTACCTGGACTCGGATGTTGTTGTTGTGGACGACATACAGAAGTTGTGGAGTACGAAGCTTACTGGGTCACGGGTCATTGGGGCACCCGAGTACTGCCACGCGAATTTCACCAAGTATTTCACTGAAGCTTTCTGGGCCGAACCGAGCATGACCCGAGTCTTCGAGACCCGGAACCCGTGTTACTTCAACACGGGTGTGATGGTGATGGATTTGGCGAAGTGGAGAGAAGGGGAATATCGGGTCAGGATAGAGGAATGGATGGAGAAACAGAAGAAACTTAGGATTTATGAGTTGGGTTCGTTGCCGCCATTTTTGCTGGAGTTCGCCGGTAATGTGGAGGCTATTCATCACCGGTGGAACCAGCATGGGCTTGGTGGGGACAACGTTAAGGGCGATTGCCGGTCATTGCATCCTGGTCCGGTTAGCTTGTTGCATTGGAGCGGGAAAGGGAAGCCTTGGGCTAGGCTTGATGCCAAGAAACCTTGTCCACTTGATTATCTTTGGCTGCCTTATGATCTTTACAAAGGGTATCAGAATAGTGGATTGTTGAAGCCTAAGTCTCCAGGAATTTTGGGTTCTTCAAATTCAGGGCTGGGTTATTCCAGTTATTGGTGATTCCTTAGATTTGCTTTACACATTGCAGGACAATTCTTCTGATGCATGTGTACAGATTAGAGATTGAGATTGGCACTGGGATGAGATTGATGGGTTCTTTTGTGGGCTTTTATCTCTCTTTTCTGTTTTCGTTCTGTTTTTTAATTCTTTGAAGCTGTTATTTCTTGGAAATCATGTGCTTTACCTATCAGATTTCAATTCCTTGTATTGGAGTTCCAGTGCTTGGAACAATTTTGATGGATTTGATTTCTTTGTATGTAATTGGATTACTGCCAGGGAGAAAAGGAAGAATAACATACACAGTTGTTCATTTGATTCCAACTTCTCTATGTGCTTTTTTTTTGTTTATGCTCTCATTTATTAAATCTATTGTGCATTATCTGTGTTGGTTGCCAGCATATCTTTGCGAGGGAGAAAGAAACAATAAACGGCTAGCCCTTTTGGCAGATTATATTGAATGGTCGATAACAGGACAAGCGATGACTGGAGAGGGGGAAAACCCAAAAAAAAAAAAAAATAATAAAATAAAAATTTAGAGGAAATGGGGAGCAATAATTTTTGTCAACCACGATGCTTCACGGGGTTTTTTTTGGGCCTACTGGTCTGACACGTCTTCGTCCTGCAATAGTTTTCAATCACTTTAAGGGCCCACTTAGAGATTATTCCTCGCAAGTTCTGTGATTCCTAAGCGTTTATCAATTTTTACCATTCCGGAAGCTTTGAGGGAGCCGTAGCCCACAAGCTAGTGCTTTCCAAAATGAACCGTCCAAATGACCGTGGACTAAGAATTTTCCTTTCTACACGCGGTATGCCAGTGAGGCCCGGAAATGCGATGCGCAGCCATGTTAGAGTCTTTCAGTCAACCCATCGCTGATTTGCCCGTTTCGTGTTCCATCTGGCCACCAATTTGCCACATTTCGTGACACGAATGTGTTCTGTAGCCTTTTTGGGAAAGGGTAAGCAGAATTTTAATGTTTTTAATGTTCTTTAGCCTTTAATTTAGCATAGCCAGATGCACTGCGAAGGTGGGCTAGAGTTTCAACTTCCAATCTACGGGGGATGATTGATCACTTTGGCTGAACAATCCAATTTTCTAAGGAAAGCAACGTTGAATTATTTAAAGGTGGAGACGCAATGCAAGAAATAAGATCTGGGAGGTGACGAATGATTGGAGCTACCAAGAGTGTCGTGTGTAATGAATATAACCTTGTTCGAGAAATGGGGGAACCCTGTTACGAGGAGGCCAAACGATGCAAGGGAGATGGAAATAATTAATTGCAACAGCAACAATCAATAGTAAATTTCTCCAAGTTTTCGTCTAACTTCAATTCACTTGCGTCTTTTTTCTGTCCACTGGAAGTTCCATAAACTACGTAATAATAGTAAACGATAACTCTCTCATTTCCATCTCTCTTATCATATAATACACTTTTATCATTCATTTTTATTATGCATCAATGTACTTTTTTGATTGCTCTATTCGTACGTAAACTTTTTAACCAAAAGTGGTGGCTCCTATTTTACGTATCCTTTACGTAGTTGGGGAAAAAAAATGGTCTTGTAAGTCTCATTTACTTACAAATTTCATTATATACAATTAATTTGATTTATATAAACAGTTAATTTGACTTGTATAAGATGTAAATTTACGTAATATTATCATAATTGTTAGGTGGTATAATTTAATTGTATTGCTTTGACGCAACTTTAGCTTTTAATTTATTGCGCTTTCATGTAGTTTCCTGTTTACTTCATTGTGTGGGCATAGGTCACGATTCATAAGCCACCTTTGACGCAACGTAAGGTCTAAAAGTGGTCAGATTCAACACCCCCTCACCCCAAAAAAGATGTTGTCTAGTTAGACACTTCGGCGGCGTCAGATGGAAGTTTTGCATTAGACCCGAGCACAAAACCCCCGTTTTTTTTTTTTTTTTTTGCCCTGAGAAAAGTTTAAAGAAAAAAAAAAGAAAAGAAAAGGCTCGGTTATTCATTAATAAATAGATACAATTATCACTGCTGTTCTTGCACAGAATCAAAAGCGTAATCATCCTCCCAGGTTTCTGCGGATCCTCTTGATTTCTTGGTCAGTAATTTGAAACGTTTTGCTCAAAACCTCGTCTGGAATATAAGGCTTTGCAGTAAAGGTGGCGAGCGAGGCTAGTTGGACCCCTGGATTCTGGCTGCTAAGCCCAGACACAGATAGTGCTGGGGCCCGTGGGTCATTGTTATAAAGGAAGTGGATCAAGCCTTTTGGAAACACAAACGAGTCGCCGACCCGTAACTGTTGGGTAAACAAGCGATTGGAGGTATCCACAAAGCCCACAAGGAGAGAGCCCGTGAGGCAAATGGTGATTTCCGAGGCCCGTGGATGCGAGTGAGGCGGCACCAGCCCATTCGCAGCCAGGTCAACTCGGGCCATGATCAGGCCCATAGTGTTTAATCCCGGCAAATTGGCAATGTTTGTGAGGGTGACATTGAAGCCGAAAGGGTTGGCCCTAGTGTCGCCTGGCTTGGAGAGTACCGATGTGGTGAAATGGGAAGGGACTGCTAGCTTTGGATTGAGGCAAGGCGCACCATTGAGGTAAACAGATTGAGGGGCCTTCGTGTCAGCCACGCAGTAATCTTGAAGTGGGTCTGGGTCTGGCTTGGCGAGGCCTAGCAATAGAGCTAGGATTAGGAAGCTGAGGAGTAATGAATGGAGAAAGGAGCGAGTGATTCTCATGATGTCCTCCAATATATAACTAGAACTAGAGCTAGAACAATTTTGGTATGCAGGTTCGGAAATGGAATAAAGAAGACGACGTTATATATAATGGATAATTGATAGTGACGGATGGTTCAGTAAAATTAATGTGCGTGGGGGAGACCAGGACGATTGAGTAGCTTAAGAGCATCTAATGAGGAAATAGCAAGGGAAGTTAAAGTAGACTTGGATCCAGTTGGTGGGAGCCCACCGGGAACATCATGTGTTGAAGAAGTGACTGGATAAGTTCATTAAAGCAGAGCCGCCGAGCGAGATAGATATTCGTTTTTGGGTTCATCACAAAAAGAATGATATAAAAAAAAAAAAACCCCACGAACTTATTTATCATGTTTTTTTTAGGGTCAGATCCATAGTGGTTAATGTACCCATAACGAAATCTGTTGATTCGCTTACATGTCACGTTGGGTTGGGTGACATTAACGGCCACGCGTGATGTGTCATCTAGAGATTCAGAACAAAGTTAAAATTGTTTGAATTACACAAGATTGGACAGCCCGAAAGAAATGCTATGTTGGAAGCTAAGCTTGTTTGGGAAGAGGGAAAAACCAAGAGCGAGGACGAAACTTGTCGTTGTGGGGATAAAACCACGTCGCTAATCCCTGTTATGGCTTCTTGTGTTATACTCCATTTTGGACAACTCCCTCTTGTCGGTAGCCGTAATAAAAAGTTGTCATTTTTTTTGTCTTTTTAGCTGTTCAAAAAATTCGACACTTTGGCTCCACTTCAACAGGGTGTCCTACACATTTATGGTAGGCTAAATAAGTTATAATTGTTGATTCATATTTGTTCTACTATGTATGTTTTATTGTATTTCCCATAATTTAAATCAATGTTTTTTTTTGGTTTTTTTAGTCATAGGCAAGTCCTGAGAAAAAAACAGTTTTTCTTTTTTATTGGGTTTTTGCTTGATCTTTAGACTGCTGAACCTTTTCCTTTCCATTGCAAAAGGACTTGTGCTTGACTAAACCAAAAGGCTTAATCAGCTTGGGAAATGAGTAATTATTTTCACCTTTGATGGCACTTTTTTCTCGATGATTGGGTTTATCATTTGTAGTTTCCAGAAGAAGCAGGAATAGACAACAAGGGTCTTATTACTGTCCACACTTAAAGTTGTAATAGAAACATAGAGGAAGAAAAAAATGTATCTTTTGGTCCCATTGCTGTGAACACAATCACATGCCCACCCCAGGTATTCCTTTTCTTCTTTTTGTCTCCTTTTCTTGGTCTTGCTATCATGATTCAGTGAATTTAGTGCCACTTGCAGATCATATTATGCGCCAGTGATCTTAGTGGGGTGGCTCTGGGGTAATTCATTTCTGGGTTTTGAGTTTTAATGGGTGAATCAATAGTGAGAGCCTCAGTTCATGAAGACAAGATGCCTTATTTTGCCTTTTGATCTGCAAAGAGTTGGCCCATTTGGCTGATCCGGTTACTAGTTTGGTTTTGAGAACATGTTTTGTTTGTCATAGATTGGTGATTGATTGCTAAATTCCCGAGCTTTTTAGTAGTTTTGAGTTGTCAATTGTTTTTCTTCATTGAATTTTGTTTTCTGCGTTAATATAAACAGATGGGGGAGACAGCAGCATCAAATCCTGCCCTCCAAGTGTCGGTTTCATTTGGTAGATTTGAGAATGATTCATTGTCTTGGGAGAAATGGTCATCTTTCTCACCAAATAAGTACTTGGAGGAAGTGGAGAAGTATGCCACAACTGGATCTGTGGCTCAGAAGAAAGCTTACTTTGAAGCCCATTACAAAAAGATTGCTGCCAGAAAGGCTGAGGTACTGGATCAGGAGAAGCAAATGGATCATGATTCATTGAGGTCAGATGAGCACGACCGAAGAGATGTGGCAGGGAATACTTGTGCCACAGAGTCCGAGACTAACATATCCAATGGCCAAATTTCTGGTGAAAATGTTATAAAGGAGACAGAACTGAATGGTGAGTTTGATATTGCTGATGCTGATGAGCATAACCATTATACTGAAATTACCATAGAAAGTCAAGACTCCTCCCCTCAAGCAGTGAAAGAGGAAAAGGATAGCAGCATAGATATCCCCAAGTCAAATAGCTTGGAAGATTCCATTTCGGTAAAGGAAGTGGAACCTACAAACATGGGGCCTCAAGACACGAAGAAATTGCTAAAGAACTTGGAAAAGGAGATGGAAAAAATCCCAAAACAAAAAGAGGAAAACAAAAAGTTAGACCATCGAAAGGAATCCCAAAAGGTGAATAATTGTGCTATATTACTTAATTTCTAGGGATCTTTACCTATGCCCTCGTGAAACTTTGATTTATTGGTGTCCCATAAATATCCATTCATTTCCTTCTCATTCAGAGTACTCCAACGAGTAAGGCTAGAGATGTGGCTAAGGTGAAGAAGAAGACAGTATCCCCTTCGACTAGGTCACCACAAGTTTCAACACTAAAGGTCTCAAATACAGTGCCAACTTCTAGTGCACTGTCCGGATCTCGGTCTTCAACAAAGAAAGCAATCAATTCATCAATAACAAGTAGCAAAGCTCCTTCTGCAGGAAAAAGCAAGAAAGTGGCTCCCAAGTCCTTGCACATGTCTCTTAGATTGGATCCCCCAGGTTCTGATCCAGCTTCTCTTACAACTACAAGAAAACCTCTTATTATGGAGAAAATGGGTGACAAGGACATTGTCAAACGAGCATTTAAGACATTTCAAAACAATTTCAACCAGCCAAAATCATCTCCTCAAGAGATTTCTTTGAAACCAAAACAGGTTTGCTCTCCTGTGAAGTTTTGCTCCGCAAAGAGAGATTTAATTTCTTTGTTTGTGCTAATTAGTTGTTTCATTAAATGTTCCATCTCCAATTATCTTGGACAGGTGGCTCCAAAAGGGACAGAAGCTAAGGTTTCCACTGCTCTTACTTTGCGAAGGGAAAATGGAGGGTAATGTTTTGCACATTTATGCTTTATATTCTGATGAACGTTCTTACCTCCAGATTGTTTATATATCTTTGCATGTGTGAATAGTATCTCCATTTACTGCCTAGTTAGATTTAGCTTTGAACATCGAGTTGTTTATGGCGAACTTGTTCATTAATTTGCCTTTTGAAATATTTCATCAGTGAATTTTTACCTTATTTTCCAACCTGAGAGTTTCAATTGTGTAATGTTGTTTCATCAACATTGGATCTAAAGCAGCCTTTAAATATTTGTGCTCTCTTTCTCAAAAATGGAAGTACTTAATCACTTACTCCAGTGTCTCCTTCTTGAGTTCACTTTTCTAATTCAATCATCTCCAAATCTTGCTTTTAGTTATGTCTATTTTATGGACAATTTCTGGTGTTTCCAGTCATTGCATGAATGTCTGTATGCCAAATTAAGTATTGCTTCGAATGTTTGCAATAGGTCCCTGAAAGCTGGTGGTCTGGGGAAAAGAAATGCCAAAGCATCCCCATCTTTTGGCTTGAAAGGTGATGAAGGGACTGATAGAAGGAAAGAGGTATCTGTCAAACCCCTTTCTCCCTATCTTTCACATATAAAATTCTTTTGACAATGCTACTGAGATCTTGAACATACAATTCTGTTTTCAGTCAGGCACTTTAAGTTAGGTTCTCGTTTGCAATATATTTCAGTTTTCAAGGAAATTGGATGAAAAATCAAATGCCAAAGAGGCTGGGAGTACACATCTTAGAGCAAAATCAAAGGTATGTGTCTGCACTCAACAGTGTCCATGGGCTAGGGTGTTTTGGTATGTAAGGTCGGCAAACCAAAACAAAACAATATGATTCCAATGCAAAGGGCATCCAGGTCCCTGGATGACTTGCATTCCTATAATATTACACTTTTTGCTTGGCACAGGAAGAAAAGGAGGCAGAAGTTAGAAAGTTAAGACAGAGCCTTAATTTCAAAGCCACAAATGTGCAAGGCTTTTATCAGGGAGAAAAGGCATCTAAAAGGCCTTTGGACAAGGTGTGCTATTATTGTTAAGTCCTTTCATTATCTACAAATGGGACATGGAATGAGCAATCCCCATACCTTTGGAAGCAATTGAAATCATACTATTGCTCTGCCTTTCTTATGCCAAACTCTTCTTAATTTGTTTTTTTCCTGAGCATTAATAAGTTCAACCAACATTTTTCATTGCGGGTAGTTGAGAACCGACAGTTCAGTTCTTTTGAGAGATTTCTTTCTTAATTGGGATGAAATACTTAGCTTTAAGTTGAAGTCAGCAACTTCTAGTATTGTGCAAGGTACTACTAGTGGGGCTAGATGAATTTGAGAGGCGTATTGCTGCCTTGTTTAGATTTAAGTTTAGACCTAATTACACAAGCACATCCTGAAGTTACACTCTGTTCCATATACACCCCTTGCACACTTTTCTTTTTTTGTTTATTTTTTTCTTTTTTGACCTGCAAAGATACCTATGAACTTTGACCTCGTTTCAAGCGCATTATATAATGAAAAGTTCAAAGTGATGTTATTTTTTATTTTTCCATATTTGCATCTAATACATTATTATGCATTTTTCATTTTTATTTCTATTTATAACTAATACATTATTCTGTTTTTTTTTAGTGAGAAAAAAATTGAAAATGAAATCATAGGTTAAAAATGACTTACCATAAAAAAAAGTATAATTACCAACAATGCATATGTTCTTTTAAGAAACACTGTAGCCAAAAAATAATTAAATAAATAGTAAATAATAATTAAAAAATTAAAAATTAAAAAAAACTTTTTTGTATGATAACTATTGTCCACTTTAATCTTGTAATTCCAGTACTTATTTAAGATTAGTGGCTTTTGATTGTCCATGCCATTTTTATTTTTATTTTTGTTGGAAAATTTTTTGATTTGTAATATTTTTTTATTTTTATATTATTGTGAATGGTTCCAGCTTGGGTTCTTGATTGCCATTTAGAATTTTGGTAATTCTTGGCTACTCTTTGGATTCTCACCTCTAGAATTTATTTTGTTTTCTCAAATTTTAATTGTCTAACATATTTTCTTAAAATAATAATTTCTTAAAAAATTAGGTTAAACCAACATTTGAATTGGGTTAACATTTTAGTCTTATTTTATCTGAAAATTTAGGTTAATATGTGTTGAGTGGAATATTTATTTTTCTGTATTTTTATTTTTATTTTTTTCTTTTTTTTTGGTAGCAAATTATGAAATTTGCATCAATTTCGGAAATATATTAAAAATCAAACTTCTCAAAACGATGTTGATACTTGTTTTGAAATGAAGGGGTGGTCCTTGAAAGAAGATGAAAGATCGTGTGTGTGCTTGTAAGAAAAACAGTTTATGGATTATGGAGTGTTTTCACAGTGTAATTTTAGGGGTGTCTGTGTAATTAGGCCTTTAGCTTGTTATGTGTCAAGTGGCATCCCATTGGTGGTTAATGGTGTACATGCCTACCGCTGCCGAACATCTTTGTAAGACTCATTTTTATTCACATTCTCTGTAAATGAGCTTTCTTGCCTGGAATATTTGCACAAGTTTTGATTATTTCCTCAAAATTCAGAGAGCAATATTTAAATAAATATAAATCTCTTTTTAAAGAAAAGGCATGAGGGGAGACTGTAATTATAAACAAACGAGAAACGGCTGCTTAATTTCCCAACTCTCTGTACTGTATAATATGTGCACTTCAGTAATGTTATGTGCAGGAGGGTTCCAAGGCACTATGCATATAAATTCGTGAATCATTGACAAAGAATCAGTAAACTGTGAAAATTCTTTATGAACAGTGGTTGCAGTGATGAGACTGCTGCAGTGATTGCATCCATTTTGGAGGCTGCGTATTCATCCTTGTTGTTGGCGGAATTGCTTTCGACCAATGCCCAGTTTGATCACACAGTCAATCGGCAAACAGCAGGCATCCTTAATCGGCCACTCTCAGTAACGAATCAGTGGATTGGTAAATACATAATGATCATCTTGTTTAGATAAAGATTAGTGGCAATAAGGTGATAGACATCCGGTCTAATGTTTTCCATTACTTCTCCATCTCTCTTGTCCTCCCCAAGATGCTTGTAAAGAAAAAAGATGTGTGAGATACAGATGGAAAAAGTGTTTGAATTGCATGGAACTTCTTCTATTGGTTATGGAGCTATATGGTTTTTGGTTACCTAATGAAAATACATGTTAGATTTTAAATGTGTGTTATATAGTTAAAAAATTTTATATTGTAACTGAAAAATAAAGAAAATTTATAAATATAATATTTAAAATTTTAAATTAAAATATAATATTAAATTTATAATTAAATTAAATTAAATTAAATTTATTATCTTTAAATAAATTAAATTATTTTAATAAATTATATTTTAATTGTAATATTTCAAATTAATCATAAATATATTTTTTTATAAATATTAATTTATTTATTAAAAATTATATTTTTATATATATATATATATCTTATAGATTTGCATAACAACTATTTCAATACTCCATTAGATCAAAACATGTTTAAAACATGTTCAGGCAAGTTTGGGATCATCGTTGTCATCCTCGTAGATATTGGTAACTTTGGCGACGAACCATAACTTGACTTTTGCAGGTTTTAGAGCTATTTCAGAGATAGAAACGATCAACAATATTAAGAAAGTCTTTAACAACAACAAACGGTTGAAGTGGGTGTGTTTCTTGATCTTTGGAACTGCCTGCTTGATAATATTCTGTCGTTCTCACGAGCTCCATTATCCTCATTTGTTCTTTCGACGCCTTGCATTCTTCCCCAGCTGCTTCAACAAAGTTCTTCATTTCCCTCACAAGGCCTCCTTACGTTCTGATAAAACCATCTTTACTTCTTGTGTATGAGCTGCGAGGGCGGAGCAGATGCTAGCAAAGCTATTGTAGTCTATACTGGCAGCTTTCTTTACAATGGAGAATTCAGCGCTATGGCCTCCTACTATTGGCAATCCAATCATCATATACTCCTCTTTTTCCTCTTGAAAATCCAATTTCTCGGAAACTTTGTTCTGTTTCCACTCAAGCTGTGGTTCCCGTTGGTAACACGGCACTTCCCCTCGTATTGAACTACTTCTTGCACCACAAAATGAAGTGATGTAGTTTCCCCATCTGTGCTCTTAACATCAGCCAGCTTTTGAAGAGATGTTAATTTGAAAGCTTGTGCATTTGCTCTTGCAGTTCTTCCATTCATCCGATTACCAACCTTAAGGATTGCTTCTAGGAGTGGCACGAAGAGCCCTTGATTTTGAGGCTCCTTATATGCCAACTCAAGTGTTTGTAGATTCTCCTTGGAAGTGGAGAACCTCCATATCATAATTTGATCTAAAAAGCTAGGCACTAAGACGGGTAAAAGCCAATGGATTGGCTTTTAGAAGATGGTAGACAAAGGACTCAGCATCACCAGTCTACTTGGGTCACTGTCGAATTCAAAGATCCGCAGTTGTTCCTCTTTAGTTGGGGCAATACTGGTAAGCTTTTCAAGACAATCTGGGTCTAGACCTTGGCCATGAATCAATGCATCGACGAATTCTTTGCGGGAAATGTCTAGAGATTTTAGCACAATTGCTATGTTCTGGGATTTTCTGCTATCAAGCATAACAATCTGTGTTGTTGAGCTGGGTTTTCCATCCTCTGGACTGCTTGTGATGCCTCCTCTTTTGGCTGATTATTGGTTTGTGGCAACATAGCCAAAGAGGGCTTCCATAAGATGATCTCAAACCTGAAATATATGTCATGTGTTTTGAGAACAATTCCTATGGAATAGGATGAAACATCAGATAAAAATTTATAAAATGGATGAAAAAAATAATTACCTAAAAGATCCAACATTGACTTTGAAGGAGAGTCCTAGTGTAATAGAAAGATTACTGCATTGTAACTTGATGGTCACAGGTTCGAATTCTAAAAACAGCCTCACATTAACCCTTCCCTTTCTTATTGACTTTGTCCTTCGCCATCGAATGATCCGTGTTCTTGTTCACCTTATCCCAGTGTAATGGCTTCACTTTAACTTGACCATTTAGACCATTCCCGGTTGAAGATTCCCCTGTTTCACCACTGCCTCGCATACCTTTGTGCAATGATGGAGAATTTGAAGGCAGAGGCAGACCTGCTGCCTTAGGTAGTAGCGGCGGCAAAGGTGCAGGCCTTTGCTTTTTTGGAACTTCAACTGAAACTAATGGTGGTGGTGGTGCTAGAGGTTGAGATGCAGGCGGAGGAGTAGAAGGATTTGATGGTTGACTGGTTGAATTTGATGTTTCAATGGCCTTGATGGGAATTCCAGGGCCAACGAATTGGCCATCAGCAATTTCAACTGCAGTTCTATCTTGAAAACAGATTTCAGATATGAATTTCTCGTGGAAGGTGGAAGATTTTCCTTTAACAAATGGGATTTCTTGTATAGTATTAGTCTTCTTGTGTTCTTCTTTTGGACTATTAAATACGTCCTCATGCAAACCATTTTCCTTGCTTTCCCCTTCATGTTTTCTCCGTTAAAGCGCATCCAATCCGTTATCATTCCTATCAATATGCGTAAAATGGTCATTAATCGCAGCAGGCGGGCCTCCACTAGAATTTGCAGCAGCCCTCTTTCCTCTCCGCGGAACAATTATGAATCTTGGCATTAGGAAAAAGACCAAAGTGGCCACTACAATAGTGCTTCCTGTAGTAGTTGCTACTGCCTTTACATTGGTATCATCCGAGTCTGATGATGATTCTTCCTGTACGGGGGGTAGCTCTACCGATGAAGTTAATGGTGGCAGAGAAGGCAAAAAGGTAAAGTTTGGATTGGAAAGGGATAGAAAGTCTCAATGTTTTGAGGATAATTAGATTGGCAAGAAGAAAAAGGAAGAAAAGAAACTAGAGAAAACGGAAATGGGCACAGAAGCAGCCATGACTGGCTCATGATAGCCAAGGCTGCTTAGATTAGCAAAAGAGAGATGAAAACAGAAATTAATTTCTGGGTTTCCGGCTTGTTTGGGTTTTTTTGCATGGCTATCCTTTTTGTCTTTTGGAGGGTTTGTGGCTTGACAGTTGCAAAGAGTAGTAGTTAGTAGTTTGTCCATTTGCGTCTTGGTAAGTTGCAACTCTGGTCTCTTTCCTGGGCTTTTCTATTTGTTGTCATTGACCAAAACACCCTTAATTTGCAATTAAGCCAACCCTGGTAACATTGAGAATTACGTTTTGATAAATCAATAATATAGCGAGATTGTCTACTTTTACTCCTCTTTAATATTATAGTGAGATTTTCTTCAAGTTAACTCAATAATAAATGTATCTAGTTCAAAAAAAGAAAGAAAAATTTAAGTGGGAGTGTATACTTCATTAAAAGAAAAGGTGATTAAATTGGACGGAACGGTCTATCCTTGATGTCAAATAGTTGTTGGTTTGTTAAAATGATGCGTCTCTACATACATTGTAACCTAAAGCGTCCAGGATGTACAGAACTACAAATGATTGTAGAGGACAAGAAGCAGGGAGACAATTTCTCCTGAAGCCGAGGCTTCAGTCAAAGTAGGCGTAAGTTCATAAACACCTACGAAAGGGATAGGCTTGAAATACAGGAGGGGGTGGCTCACCAAATTGTTTTATCAAGGTCTTGGGTCTTGGCTACTACGCGAACTATAAAACGACATACTTTCTTTTAGGTTTTTGTGTTGCCTTTCTTGTTTGGATTTATTGGGCACTTTGCTCTAAGTCGGTCTTAAATTTCAAGAAACGTGCCTACTCGTGTTATGTTATTTGGAGGCTGGGTCCTAGACCATTTCAACCAGGGCATAGTTTGAAGGCCTGTGAATTCCATCGAATGGATGAGCCTCTTCTGTATTAGTTTTTGGACACGAGCATAAATCCACCCAAAACCAGCTGATGGACAACATAAAATTGGCAACTAAACATCGTATTGTCGGTCTATGTTCAGGCGTTTTAAGACTGAAGAAACATAACAAGGAAACTTGCATACTAGGGCTGGGCTGGGAATCAGTTGGCCCGCCTACACTGTCAAACCCCTGCCATGAATTCCGGACTCCAAGGAAACAACAAAGTGAGAGATCAATCCAATAAAACGGAAACTTGAAGGTTCTATCTGGGAAAGGTACGTGGTAGCGGGGAAGGAAAGACATAAGAGTGAAAACAAACACAAGGTTAATACATTTGGCACAAAGCCAGCTCATTTACGATTGGTTCATTTTGGTTCGGCCAGCCTGCTTTAAACCTAAAAAAAAAAGAGAGAGAGAGAGGGAAATATGATGGCAGATTTACGGAGACTTCTCACTTATAATTTTTTTTTTCAAATAAAAAAATACTTTAATTTAATACAAAATTTTTCAATTGTATAACTTACGGCTCGCCGTCAAAAAGTTCATGCCAATACCCTTAAAATCAAACAATCGAGTAGAAGTGTAAACTTTAAACAAAGCTTCAATTGCCTAAAGATTGTCACAAGCATTCCTTTTTCGTTCCTATGCAAACCAACCCTCCCCACTCCAATTATGCCTAGATGATGCATATATTGGGCCCTGTTGACAGTGGAGCATTTGCAAAGCATTGCTCCTCCAAAAGGGACAAGCAGACAAAAACTGCATGTCCACTTTATGCCCTATGCCATTCATACCCAACATAATCTCATCCGAAATATTCCTTCCACGGACAGTATCATGCACACCTGCAACTTCCAACCCCCATCATGCCATCTACATAATTACAGCAGAGCACCAATTGTCCAACCCATGAATTCTAACGTCGGCACTTATCCAAACCAACTTCATAGAAAAATGGTATAATTCTAATCTCCAATTGAATCATAAAAGTTACATTATTTTTTGTTTGAATTATATTATATAAATATGAAAATTAGACTATTAATTATAATTAATAATTAAAATAAAGTAACATGACTAGAATATAAAACTTTTTCTTTTTTTTTTTTGTTTCGACTTTCCCGTCAAATTAAACCTATGTCCCGGATCTTTATGACTTTGGATTCGTTAATTTGGCCAGGGTGTGACCAATTTGTTGTTGACGTTCATTGACTTGTAATCTTTAATGACAGAGTGGCCCCGAAAAAAAAAAAGAAAAAGAACGAAAAATAGTAGGTATAAAGTTAAGAAACAAAAGCCGTTAAAATTAACGGAGATTTGCGGAGATTACAGAGGAGCTAAAAAAAGGTATCGTTACAAATCTATCCAGATGAACCCCTGATTTTAAGCCATCTAGTGGGAGAATCCAACGAC
Source organism: Bruguiera gymnorhiza (assembly GCA_020883675.1). Lineage (NCBI taxonomy): Eukaryota > Viridiplantae > Streptophyta > Magnoliopsida > Malpighiales > Rhizophoraceae > Bruguiera > Bruguiera gymnorhiza. Next base: position 1,015,917 of record JAIRCJ010000180.1, read on the forward strand.
GACGGAGAACAGGGCGCCGACGACGACAATATGGACACAGCTGTTGGCAAAGGAGACGGAGAAGAAGACGGAGATGGCGTCGGCGACGGTGAGACAGACGATGTCCTTAGAGAGAGATCACCACAAGGTTCAAAAATCTCTCTCGCTTTTCTCTTACCAAAAAAGTTGTTGGCTTTCCCTTCAGTTTTCGCTTTCAGCTCCCTGGCGGCCATGGAATTTCTAAGCCTTTTCACGTCGGAAAGCTTCACCGGCTTTACTATAAAGTCCTCCGCTCCTTCCTCCAAGCATCTGATCGTCCCAAATCAAACGACCGAGAAATCAATTCCCAGTTCTCTTTACATACTTTTGTTTAAATTACAATGTTATGTACCAAAGAAAAAAGGTAGAGTTCTGGTACCGGTCTATTCGAGCCACGACATTTTCCGATGACATGATTACTACGGGTATTTCCCTGAAAGTCGATGATTCCTGTTCCAGCATAAACAAAATTCAAATAAGAAAGAAGCAAAAATGGTTGCATTTTCACAACTTTCTTTATGGAAAGCAGTGAATTGTGTTTTAACCTTGATTTTCTTGAGCAAATCGTAACCAGTCATTCCAGGCATACAGTAATCAGTAATAATCAGATCCACCTTCAAACCCTGGAATTACATTGACCCCATTAATCAGTAAGTAAAGAACATTAGACAGAAAGCAATTCAGAATTGATATCACTGTAAAAAAAAATTCATTTTTCACTCACATGGAAACCAACAGAGGGGCTTTTATCTTCGTCTAATCCAAGGAACTGTAGAGCTCGTATTCCACTATCAACTGCAGTCACTGCATTTCCCAACAACAATTCTCAATTCAAAATCCAAGACATAAAAATTAAAACCAAAGTTGGGACTTTCATTTCTTGTGTTTTCAGAGCCGTTTCAGGATGGCAAACCTTTACAAGACGAAATTTTGAGCAACTTCTCAATGACTTTTCGATCAACGAGGCTATCATCCACTGCCAAGACATGAACCTCTTTGTCTTCACACGACGACAGATCCATAGCGTCCGATCTCCACCGCCGGGAAGCCAACACCCCGTTTCTTGCCATACCCAACAAGACGAAGAAGAACAACAAGAAACTACCTTGAACCCGACCCCAAAACAAAGGAAAAAAACACGAAACCAATGTTTCCCTTTCCTTTTCCAACTAACGTGTAAGAATCAAGTTTTATTTTGGCGAGGAGACAGAACATAGGTTGCATCTCTAAGCACTCGCGCCCACTGCTTTTTAATACTTCTGTTCTATGGGGATTGTTTAATTCTTTCAGTTTCCGCTACCAGCCTTCGAACTCCTGACCTCAGCAAGCACGATCAATACTTTTTAATTCTTCCGTAAGAAAATGCACCATCAAATTGCAATCCCCACCTGTCGCTGTCACCCTGCGTGTCCATGACCTGTTTCGATCTTTGTTTTTATTTGTTCCTTCTCTGTCTCTCTCAAAATCAAATCTTTGTTTTCTTTCTCTAGGAAATCTTGACAATCTGCCTTTTTCATTTTTGTTTAAATCAATACGGGGGGCTCCTTTACAACGCTGAGATTCTTGAAATCCACTTTGGTGCGATCTCCATATCAACAACGAAGGCGCCTAGCTTTTCAACACGATACAATCATCTCGTGGCTCGCGAGATCTTGGTCAAGTCTTTGGAATGGGGTGCTAGTTATAGTGAAATTGACCGGGGAGTCAACGGCGGACCCCGCCGTCAAAATCAGCATCCGGGCGGTGGTGTGGGGTGGTTAAAATTTCGAAATTTACCCGGCACGACACACGTATCGACGGCATCAAAGAATCGTTGCGTTGCCGGTTTTTGTGTTTTTTTTTTATTTTTATTTAAAGCTGGCGTTAAGTCATTGGTTGTTGTCTAAAGGATGTTGCTGTTTGTTTGTCTATTACCGTAAAAAAAACAAACAAATGAGAGCGGTGAGTTTTGTGACAAGAAAACAAGACGGCAGCGTCATCTGTTTTGCGATTCTTGTGGGCGGAGCCAGAACCATCTTTTTGTCTGACACGTGCCACCTCGAGCTCTGTTCTATAACGTTATTGATTAAATTATATTGAAAATTTTCAAAATAAATTGTATTAAGAAATATAAGTTGGAACATACAGTTTTCTTTTTTTTTTTTCCTCTTAAAAAAGAAAAGAAAAAGAAAAAATGAATAGTGGCCCACAATTCTGTTTTAAAAAAATTATACTGAATTTACTGTGTGGTAGAGTGGGGGGCTCTCAACTGAACCTACGAAAGTGAAGCTTACAGTTTTCATGCGATCACTTTCCACACTTTGAGATCATGATGTTTGTAGAAAGTAAAAGAGCATCTCTTCTTTCGTGTCTCAGAATACATCAGGAATTGAGTAATGTTATTATTATTTTTTAATTTAGTTTCTCGAGTAAATTATAAGAATACACCAAAAAAAAAAACAAAAAAGGAAAAATTAAATTAAAAAAACGCTTTTACAATGTTTTTATTTTCGTAAAATTAAATTTGTTCACGTCAACTTAAAATGTATTTGTACAACGTAATGGAGATATCAATCCGGCTAAATAAAAAGAAAAATGCGTTCCATTTCCAAAATGGCAAAATCTCTATCCTACCGTGTAGTTGTTTTTCCTGGCTCGTTTTTCCCTTCTTTCCCTTCCCTTCTTTTGTTTCCTCTCTCCTTTGTTTTATTTTTTTATTTTTTGCCACCCGAAAAATGTGGACGTATGGGTAGTTATTAGTAACTTAAGTCTATTAAATTCTATTTTGGAGGAAAGGTCAAAATGGCTGAAAAGGAAGTACAAGGTTGAAATCTAAGGAAGCCGAAAGCTTCGAGCAGTCGAGGACTCAAGTGCAGCAGTCCACCAGACAAAGAAGAAAGTCAAAATCTTAGTGAGAGTAGGAGCACAATTACAATTTGTGCCACCATCAACCAGCTCGATTAAAAAACACCTGTCGATCGGGGACACAAATGCAGCGGTCAACTGGACAGAAAAACAGAAACCAAAAGGTTTGTCGAAAGTTGGTGAAAAGTCACGAGTTTAGCCGCTGGAAACAAAGTGGACCAAAGGCGTAGTTTCTATTCCGCAGACAAACCCTTGCAGTAAGAGATATTTTTTGAGTTCAAAAAAAAAAAAATTATACAGTATAAAATAAATATTATTTTATAACTAAATATAACAAAATTTTTTATTTTTGATGTGAAATCTTTTAAAATATATTTATTCCTAACATTTTCAAGGTAACAAAGAATTGAAGTTTACAATGACTAGTAGACTATTTTTTATGTATAATTCAGTACAACAACCTTAGCACCTTGAACAACCTTAGAAAAATTCTTAAGAAAACCTCGAAAGAGCTTGAAAGGGTAAATCATTGAGTAAGAACAAAGTAGTTAGAGCAAGAGAGAAATTGAAAAACTTGAGAAAAGTTGGTGAAAATTAAGGTCAAGTGACTTGATTGTGAAAGAAGAGGAATTGTGTTGAGTGTCGTCTTTGTAAAGGTAAACTTGACAGCATAAAAAACAAGTAAAATGAAAAGTTAGCTTTGCACTGCGACAAGAAATAGAGTGTGTTGGTGAGCTTGACTTCAGGTCAACAAGTGAGCATATAAGAATTTGGCCTTTGTCAATTAACGAAAACTAGTTAGTAGATTGAAAAATTCCGAAGACAACTTAGAAAGTACACATAGACTCGTAGAAAAATTATTCCACCATAAATTTTTGTATTTGCTTTCTCTATCCCTTAGTCTCTTATTTATTGTTTATATACTCGTTGATATCATTGAATGATTAATGAACATCACACGCACTATACACTTATTAAAGCTTTTATATGCTTGATTGTTGTTCATGAGCTTGTGATTGGGACAAAGAATTTTAATTTGTTATTTTTCTTATTGACTTACATTTAGAGACTAATAAAGAAGGGTGCAAGATTTATGAAAAAAAAAAGAAAGAAAGAAAGAAAGAAAATTGCACAATTACACATTTTACGGCCAACGAGTCTCGTCAAATTATTTAATTTCTAAGATTATGACTCTGAAACCTCAATGAAATTTTTTTTGTGCTTTTTGTAGGCTGTATAGCTATCTCTGGTCCAAACTTTGCCAGATCACTTCCAAATAAAATGAACAATTGTTTTTTTGGTACACTGGAATTTAAAAAAAAAAAATTATTAATTGACGAACATCTCTTTAATTTAGATTAGTAATCTTTGGATCTTCTGTGATTTTTATTGCCCTTCTAATCACAAATTCCTATATGCATGTTTTTTTTTTCACTTTGTTAGAATCTCTTAGTTTCCAACGAAGTGTTTATATCACCATAATCTAACTAACTGATGAACAACTTCTGTATGTCTTTGTTTAGTCATCATATGTAACGACATCGGGTGTACGATCTTGCCGCCTGCTTTGACTTCAAGAGTTTCATCATAATCATACGCATACATCATAGCACAATGTCAAAACCCAAACGCTCAGGTGCATGCACCCGAAGTACAATGAGGCATGATCAACCTGCTCTAGGGCTTCAAAAGACTTGAAGCATTAATTATTAGATTAATCTGTCCAAATTAAAGACAGAATATTTCATGTGATATTTCCTTTATTTTTAAAGACTAGTAAAAATAATTAAAGAAAGACCCATGTCGGTCCACTTCTATGGGGAAAAGAAATATTCTGTCTTTCATTTCGGTCCACTTCTAACCTGCAAAGAAAGACCCATTCATGTGATATTTCCATTATTTTTACTAGTTTTTCTTTGTTCTATTTTCTTAAGTACACATTTACTTATTATCAAAAGAACAAAATATTGCGTATGTGTCCGTACAATTCTAACTGGCTTGATAAATAACAATGAATATCGTTGGGTGACAAGATAGGCATGGCTTGCATTACATGAATGGTTATGCTCTTACCATAATAACATTTGTGGCTGACCAACTGAATTAACTGTCCGGATCATATCTTCTGATCATATGCATCAAGGTCCATGTAGAATTATAGGCTTTAAAGGTGAAAAAGGTTTGAAAAAGCTAACTTCATCTTCTGATAAATTCTAATAAAGGGTGCTAAAAAAACAGTGATCTTGTGGATTGTCATTTTGTGCTTTATATGACTGGGAGACTGGGAATCTTTTTTTTTATTTTATTTTTCCAAAGTTGTTCCTAATTTGGGGCATCTTTCTTCCATGTTTCTCGTACAAGCAAAGATCAAAGGAGGCTCAGATCTTCCTCTCTTTACCAAACAAATAAATCCAACAATACTGAAAACGCATCTTTTCAAACAATAGCATACTAGCTTTCTTCCTGGGGTGGAGGATATTGGGGAAGGACAACAAAAGAAATGTTTGATATTTGTATATTGCAATTATACCAATGTTGATTTAGCTTCTTATTATATGACCACAAATGGGAATGGACCATTTCAATGATTTCATTGGGATGGACATCAATTCGGGCCACTATACGAATTTGCATCTTCTAGAATGATTAATGAATGCCCATATTAGAAAGGCAATAACAACAAGGTCTTCTTTACTGGTGCCTTTTAATGCACTCGTTTTATTTTTTTTTACCTGAATTTTTTAGAATAGTCAATGCGTTTGTTTAACAGTACAGGCTTTTATTCATCAAAATTTTGTATTTTATGCGACATAAAAGTTCTTATCGTGCACATTAAAAAGAGAATTTAACTTTTTTATTCTGTATTTTTATTGATGAACCAGCTTTTGAATGAAAAACTAGATCGATTGTCATAATTCATATAAAAAAAGAGACGCATGCTTCTTCTTTAATGAGGAAACATTTGTCCAAGTAAAGACGTGTCATTTATTGTAGAAAAGAAGACAATATATAGATATATAGTGGAAACAAAAATCCAAGAAACAATGCCTTATATATAGCCAATATGTATCACATTTCAGTCAGGAAAAAAAAATTAAAAAAAAGAGAAATTCCCATAGATGGTTGAGCATGAGAGCCAAATCAATCGAAAGATTCGTATTTGGTTCGGGTGGTTTCACAAATAGAGCTCACAAAATCAATGCACTCAATAAAATTTGGCACGCCCGAATTCGAGCAAGAAAGCATTTCCCCTTATCTCCTGTGGAAAATGTAGAAAAATATAATTTAGTTAATTCATCTCATTTACTGTAAATACAAAATATTTGATGCCTTCCAAAGAAAGTTATGCCTCTTTCATAGAAATAAAAGCGCCTGGAACCACAGATATTGTTGTGATAAAAAATATCAATGCCCCTCAATCAGATTTGCATAACAGCAATAGCCTTTTTCTCTTGTCCAGGTACATCGATAAGGAACACTAATGGCAAAAGAACAACCAAAAAAGGTAGCTTTTAAAACAAGTTCATTAAGCCATACGGACATGGGACTACAGATTGTCTCATGCGTCAGGCGTTGGTTAACCAACTGAACCAAATATTAGGTTTGATTTCAAGGAGAGTCTTGGGTTAATGACATTTGAGCAACACCAATTCTAGCAACACCCACCTCTTATAATCAGCCCAACGTATATAGCTTTTGGCATAGTTTAATTCTAATTCAACCTCCAGTCCAATCACGAAGAAGCAATAGAGAACTTTTGCTTCTTTCTTGCTTGCAAAGTCACCCCACCATCCAAAGATTTGGCGATTCGAAACCAAAATATTATAAGATGAGAGCTCATCAATCACCAATCCTAAATAGGTATACGACCACTCTACACATGCCCTTTTCTTTTTATATATATATTTTTTTCTCCTCTTTTTGCTGTTGGTCAAGGGAGATTCGTTTTCAAATCTTTAAAGCTTTCAATCACAAAATTCCGAAAAGCATGTCATTAATTAACCTTTCCATTTCCAATATTAGATACTCGGAAAAAAAAAAGGCAAAAGGTAAAAGAAACAACGAAGCAAAAGATACCGAGGATTTCAAACAAATTTGTCGAGTCAATATGGTTCTTTGAAATATATTTTGGAACGAATGAGTAATGCAATTTCCAACACTGACAATAACCATACAGTGCATTACAAAACGACACTTCAATTCCACAAAATGTAGAGGTTCCGCTCGTTAGTAACAGTTACGACTCCGGTCCACAACCCATTAGACAGCAGACTAAACCTAGCGTTCGCCCGTTGACTTCAATAGCTTCCTATAAATGCTTATACTGGAATTAGTGGGACCTACCCTACAGAGAAAATCCCTCAAAAAATTAGCGTATTGTCACGGACGGGTTACGTCCGGGCGGATATGGGTTAGGTACAATTCAATTCTCACGTCCCACTCTCACATCCCACATTAGATAGGAAGAGGTCATATAAGCGTGGGTACTGCACACTCCAACAGGCTGCCTTTTGGGGAGAAACTAATGATCCCATGACAAGTAGTATCAGAGTTCGACTCCGATGTTTCTCGCCAAGCGCTTCAATGAGAAGTAGGCAGGGAGACCCCGATTCCGACGTCGATAGATTCGGTGGGAGAAAATATTACGAACGAGTTATGTCCGGACAAAGATGGGTTAAGTACAACCTAACTCCCACATCCCATAAAGAGTGGGATCTAAGTCATATAAGCATAAATACTGTACACTCTAACAAACTACCTTCTGAAGAGAAGGTAATGACCCGTGACAATATGCTACTATTTGCGGCGAGCACACGGTATTCTTTAGTAAAAGGCGAAAGAATAGTTCGCTCTGTACCCACCGCGTAGCTGCGTGGGGGAATTGAGGGGGACTCTAGTGTTTGATATAAGTCTCAATGGTTGGTGGCATGCTTTTCACTGGTAATGTGGGAGACTTCTCACTCTACTAATACCATTGCACATGCTCAGCCGACGCACCGTACTGGTCTCATCACAGCTTGCTATGTCAAAACAGTTTTCAGTCCAAGCAGCAAACTATTTTAGAGCTTAACATTGTGACCTAAAATGTGTGTGTGTGTGTGTGGGTGTGACTGTGTTGGTGGGAGGGGAAGATTAATATTTAATTTAGTAGAGTAAAAAACGGACAAAATAGAAAGTAAACAGTCATCTGTGTAGATTATAAGAAAGTATTTAGTAAATAAATAATATGTATCTAATTTATTAGGATTTCTTATACAAATAAAAATATTACACTTAAATTGTAGTCAACTATGGTATAATATATGCTTTCACATCTCCAACTCCAATTGCTTCAACAACACATTCATGAGCTCCTGGAAAAAATTCTTTGAAGCCATTTGTTTAGAATTTTAGATATAGCAAATATCCATTACTTTGCAAGGGAAATGACACTGATAACATGTTACACAGCGGGGAAAAAAAAAACCAAAAATCATAACCTGATATAATAAATTTTGAATTTGACTACGAGCAATACAATAAAACGTAAAAATATAACATAATATATATATATCTCAATTCAATAAATTTTTTATTAAATTACACTATATTAGTACAAATTCACCACAATACTCTTGCTACTTTATCATCCAACTTTTCCAATAAATATTTGCCAAGATTTGATCCATAACTCAATTGCTTCCGCAACAACCGAGCCATGACCATCAAGACACAATATTTTTGGAAAAAGAATAAGAAAAATAAAATTTTTAAAGATATATAAGATGTTTTAAAAATTATAATTGTACTTTAAAAATTTAAGTATTGAGTCAAAAATAATTTTAATAGTATTTAATAAATTATAAAATTTATATCTAATAAAAGACACAACAACTTAAATTTGTATTTAAAAAATATAATATTTTAATGAGATGTAAAAAGATAAAAATAATTATAATCTAATTATATGAAAAAAATTTATTATTTTCTATTTTATTAAATTTTTTTGAAAATAAAATAAAAAATTATTAAATAATTAATTATATTTAGCAATAATAAAATTTACAACCGTTAATTTGTTAATTAAAACACAAAAGCTCAATTGTAATCTCAAATAGACTCGTAACATGTATGAAATTACGATGATCAGTACCCTTTTTTCTTACCAAATCTTTGAGGGACAAGGAACGAAGCGGTAATCAGAATTGGGTTTAAGAAGGCCAAAAACAGAGATTCTCCACAAAACTCGATGAGTTTTTTTTTTTTATTCTTTTCTGAAACAGATTTTCATGAACGAGAGTGACAACGTAATCTTGTGAATTAAATGATATTTGAGACCTACATAAACACAAATCTTTCTTCTTTTCGTTACCTCGTCCCCCTTTTTCTTCTCTTTCAACCAATTAAAACTCTCTAATTTTATCTAGTTTTGGTTAGATATTTTTTTCACCGATTAATACTTTAATGTTGTTCAATTGTTCATTTGATTATTTTTATACTATTAATTTATAGATCTTGTTCATTCTCTCCTACATCTGTTAGAATTGTCTTATATCGATTTGTAATCTCTCGGGAATGGCAGACAACAGCCGTTAGCGAAAATAAAGAGTCGTACTTCAATACTCAAAAATCCGACACATTCTAGCCTTTCTTAACTAAGCATTGTAGGGCTTTCCCCCTAAGGGTACCCTTCCAGAAATTCTCAATGGCCTGGGCCAAACCCAGGCCAAAGAGGGGGTTTGGAAATAGTTTTCAACCAGCAATAGACGCGCCTCGGTTAGAACCTCATGAGCTGCGTCATTGCCCCAAGCGCAAAGATAGTACACACTTTTTTGAAGATGTCACTTTATAAGCAGATAGTCACCTTATGGAACTGCCCCTGGACGGTGTGGGATTCGTTCCTTGGACTTTTATCTCCCAACGGTCCCAGTATCTATATGTCTATATTTATTATTATAATAATTATTATTATTACTGAAATTAGAAAACTATCATCGAAAGAAACTTGAGTCAAATAGAATCTTATTTAGCAAATTAATTATTAGAAAATATTAAACAAACTAAATCTATCTACTCAATAAATTATTATTGAAAATTAGCATTGGATTATAAAATAAAAAGCACAAAATGTATAATAATTTAACATCATATATTATTATAATTTCTAATTATTTAACTTAATTTAATAATATTTTATATTAATTTAGAAGTTTAATGAATTGTGATTTAAATTTTACAAATATTAAAAAATTAGATTTTCTGAAAAAACTTGCATATCTAACGAAATAATCATTAGTAATCCAATTTACTGAGTTAGAATCCAATGCATATTACACTTTATTCAAATAAAATTACATATTACACTTTGTTAAATTTAAATTATAAAAAAATTAATTAAATTGATTGTTATTAAGATTATAACTTAAATTTTGTTATTTTAATTGTTCTTATTAGATATTTAAAATTTGTGTAACTCTCCGACCTAAACCTAGTATTTAATAATAATTTGAACGGGAAAAGTAGAGGGGGTTAACAGCGTTCAACTTTCTAAGAAAAAACAAAAAGGCATAAACAAAACCTTCGACTGTATTTTTTCGAACCTGCGAACCTGGCTCGCACCTCGCGGTGGAATTTGCTTTAAATGCATACCACCCAATTATAATGACTCTCTGCCTGACCATGCCTTCAAATCACACTGTCGAGTCATTCATCCACCAGACAGCTACATCAGTTGTGTTCAGTTCCAGAATCTTCTAATCTTTCTAACTTTTAAGTAATAACTCACCAACACATTGGGCCAACGCTTAGTATGAATATTCCGTCTAATGGGCTCGCCAGGTCTTAACGTACTGGTAATCTTTTAAGGATCGTAGGACGGAGATGTACGGCATAATTCTTGAACTTGTATTGTTGGGGTGCGCCAGGCCCTTGCGGTAGTGCAACGCATGGGCGACGCGTGAGGACCACAGTAGCAAGCTACTTCAGAGGCTCTCCCCTTTAAAAAATAAATTTAATATCATGTGAATCATTGATCCACGTATCAGATATTAAACTGATAAGAACAGATACTACACTTGATCTTAGCCAAAAGGCCGAGAAAGGTATGAGTTGCTCAGTTCCCAAAGTCCGGTTTTATACCATTCGACCGCCTGCTGGGCTTCTTTCTTGTCGATGTGGGATAAAACAGTACTACAGAATCGACAAAGATGCTTTTGCCTCGGAATTCAATGACTCCAAATTATCCCCAAACGGCCTCCTCCTCCCCTTATGGCCCTCGAGATTAATCATATTTTCTCAATTGTCCATAAAAATCCCTCAAAAGCCATAGCCCCACCTGGCCCAGTGTACGTTGGAAGTCTTCTCTGCTTGTCAGTGAAACCACGTGCACAACTAATTCTTATTAAAAACTTTTTGCACAACATGTTTTTGTATTCCTCGTGCTTGATTTTGTGGACCAAACTTCCAGTAGGGCCATTTTGGTATTGTAGTGAGAATAAGAAATCAGTCCATCTAGTCCATCACATTAGCACCACACAAAGCAGCAAGCCAGAGGCTTTGCCTAAAAAAGATAAAATTACCATCATCACATACCTCCCTTACAGGTGCCTCTTGTTTCTTCTTAAAAATGTCTCGTCCATTAGCAAATCCTTTCATATAATGGGGTTAAACCTTCACTGCATAAATCTCTCATAATGCAAAAAACACAAAAAAAAAAGAAAAGAAAAAAAGCCCACCAGCTTATTTGGCACAAAACTCATTGTATTTGTTAAATAACAATTATTAGGTTCACACAAAAAAATCACTGACTGTTTATGAAACTGTACAAAAGTTGAAATGACTTCAAGGGAACCAGATGATACGTGGCATTGTTAGTGTTGGGGAGCCCGTTAACTGAATCTCCTTCAACAAGACCTCGTCGAATGAAAGTTTAAATCAAATTAAATTAAGCCCCCAACTGTCTCACATAATTCAAAAAATCGACCTAATCTTTTTTTCTCTCTTCTCAAATATAACCCAGAAAAAAACCAAAGCCGGCCACGGGCAAAATCCAAAGTCTTCTGGTATGGTAGCGTAACAAAAATTACAATCAAATCAATCTCAGCTCCCTTCTCTTCCGTCTCGGCAACTCGGAAGTTCAGAAGAACCCGACCCGATCAATGTCCAAACGATACCCGCCCGCACCACATTTACTGCTGCTCCTTCTATGCCTTCTAGGGTTAGAGCTCGGGTCGAATCGAATTCATGCTTTGAAGTTGCCTTTCAGGGTCAAGGATGTGCTTCCGGCGCTGCCACGTCAGATATCGTGGCCGGTCCTGAACAATATCCACAGCGCCGTCGACTTGTTGCCGTACTACGTCGGATCGGTTGCTCCCGGCAATGGGACGATCCAGTGGAAAGGAGCTTGCTTTTATGAGAACGAGGCTCGCCTTGACTTCATCGAAGGCGACCGGGGCGAGCCCGCCTTGGGAGGAGGCGTTCTCTATCTCAAGGTTTCGATATTGTAATATTGACGCCATTTCTTATTAACTATGAATTTCGGTTGTATTTAGTACTGTTTTATTGGTTAATTTTGGAGGAAAATTGATTTTTAAGCAATTAACGGTCATGGAATTTCAGACAGTGTCCATGTTTGAAGAATCATTGTCTTATTGATAGGTGAGTTTTGTAATGGAGCTACTTCTTTCGTCTTGTTACAGACATCTGCGGCGCATAGTTGGACTTGTATGGATCTCTATGTCTTCGCAACGCCGTACAGGGTGACATGGGATTATTACTTCACTGCAAGGGATCGTACGTTGAAATTTGACTCGTGGGAAGAAGACGCTGAGTTGGAATATGTTTGTTTCTTTAGTTCACTCTCGTTTGTTTGAATCTCACACTCGAGAAGTTTATTGCAAAGTTTGACATTTTTATTTTACCGTTGAGCAGGTGACGCAGCATGGGGTTTCTGTATTTCTCATGCCTTCAGGAATGCTGGGGACCTTGCTTTCTTTAATGGATGTGTTACCTCTGTTTTCAAATACCGTGTGGGGTCAGAATGCTAACTTAGCTTTTCTAATGAAGCACATGGGTGCTACATTTGAGAAACGGCCTTGGCCATGGCAAACAACTATTAACCCAGAAGATGTTCATTCGGGTGATTTTCTGGCTGTGTCAAAGATACGTGGCCGGTGGGGTGGATTTGAGACATTGGAGAAATGGGTAACTGGCGCATTTGCTGGTCATACAGCAGTCTGCTTGAAGGATGAAATGGGCAATCTCTGGGTTGGTGAATCCGGACACGAGAATGAAAAGGTATGTGATAGGGTGCAACTTTATTGCTTTGTAGATCAGGAAGAAGTTGAAAACATGGGTGCACCACATTTCATGTCACTTTAGACCTTGACCCCAGATCTTGTGTAGAGTCTTGGTTAACAAGCATCTACAATATTGTAAAAAAGCAATCTTTAAGGATGGGGCTGTTTCTTATTCACGTAATTTGGAACAGCATGTTTTCAACCTTTGCCTATACCTCTTTGTATGCCCTAGGCATCTAGATGTTCAAGTAGCCATGGTGAAGGAAGCAAAAAGCCAAAGCCAGGGGGGTCTCCTTTCCCAGCCTCCTCATCCTCTGTTTTTTTGTGTGTGTGCATGCTTACACATCAATACAGATTATATCTCAGTTGTTTAGTTTTTCATTAACTTGCTACAGTTATTGATTTGCATGTCATGGATGGGAATGTTTAGTCTCAGGAAAGGAGTGGTGTATTTAGGGCTACAACATTTTGAAGTGGGCATTTTCTGTTTTTCTTTTCCTTGCATTCTTTTTGGCTGGAATTTTCAGGGAGAAGAGATTATAGTAGTAATACCATGGGATGAATGGTGGGAATTGGCACTGAAGGATGGTTCTAATCCCCAAATAGCACTTCTTCCTTTACATCCTGACATGCGTGCAAGATTCAACTCCACTGCAGCTTGGGATTATGCTCGAAGCATGCAAGGCAAGCCATATGGTTATCACAACATGATATTTAGTTGGATTGACACAATAGCCGACAACTATCCGCCTCCTCTTGATGCTCACTTGGTATGATCTTCTCCAAGAATTATAATTCATAAATTATATTTGACATTCAAATTCTATTGATGTGGCAATCATTTGTACTATCAAACTTTCTGTATATTGGAGGCTTCCTGTGGCTGCTTCTTTTATGTGATGGATATTGCATTCTAACAATCATGTAAATGTTTATGGGTGTATTTGTGTGTGCATGCATGCACTGATATGTAAAAACAAATATTATATCTGCTCTATCTTGTTGTTTTAGGCTAAGTTTCTTTGTCATCAATTTAGAAGACTTATATGTCACCAAACTGATAATATTCAGCATTTTCTGCTTTTGCATTCATAATAGTAGACTAACTTTCTGATTCTAATTTCAGGTCATTTCTGTCATGTCTATGTGGACACGCGTGCAGCCATCTTATGCTGCAAACATGTGGAATGAAGCTCTGAACAAACGACTAGGAACTGAGGTATATGTGCTTATTTATTAAGTCATTCTTTTGTCAGGTACTGTATTTATGAGGTTGATTTGTGCTGCCCATTCCACTTTTTTCTTAATCTGCTTAAATAAGTTTTACCACCAACTATTTTGCCTGTTGGTTACTTAGGCCAAGGTGACTTTAATCTTTAATTTTTCAGGATATGGACTTGTATGGAATTTTAGCTGAGACTGAAAAGCGTGGCATGGTCTTTGATGAATTACTTACCATTCCAGAACAAGATGAATGGATATATAGCGATGGGAAATCAACAACATGTGTTGCCTTTATTCTTGAAATGTATAAAGAGGCTGGAGTCTTTGGTCCTATTTCCAGCTCTATTCAAGTAACTGAGTTTACGGTAAGCTATAAGTACTTTAAGTGCTTAGAACTGTTTTGTCCACCACCTTTTTTTTTTTTTTTTTGTTCTATGTTGCATAACTTTGCTGATGTGTTCACAGATTCGCGATGCATACATGCTTAAAATTTTTGAGAACAACCAAACACGGTTGCCTAGCTGGTGCAATAACAAGGATGGTCAAGTCCCATTCTGCCAGATTCTTGGCAAGTATCAGATGGAATTGCCTGGGTACAACAGCATTGAACCGTATGCCAGCATGAATGAAAACTGCCCATCCTTACCTCCTAGTTATGACCGGCCCACTCGATGCTAATTTGAAATATTCTATCTTTAGTTATGTTATTACTGGCTTTCAGGATACTCTATCCACCTCTCAAGCACACAGCACTTTGTTTTTAAAGATGCAAATATGTATTTAAATAGTAATTGTAGAACACTTCTGTAAGTCCCACTTATTTGTATCCATGTCCCACCAAGCATTGGGTGCCTGTATATAAATGTCAGCCTTGCAAAGCAAAGGCATCGTGTTTATATGTATAGATTTTCGTAGGATCTTAAAGATAATCAATTAAGGACCTCTTTCTCATCCATTAATAAAATGCAATGCCTTGTTTCTCCTAAAATAATGTTTCTCTGTGAGAAGGAACAATAGGAAAGGATAGCTGATTGGTGACTCTGACTAGACTGAGGCTGTTGATGTTATATTGGTTCTGTTTTCTGTACATTTTTTGAGAATGAAATAATTTTTTCTGATCTTCCTCAGCTTGGTTGTGTAGAATTTTGAATGATTGATATTTCTGGTTCAACAATCCATAGCATGACCCCGAAAAGATCATATGCCCATGGCTGCTTCTCCGTGGATGGTCTCTTTGATGGACTAGGTTCTTTGCCTTTGAGGTCAGTGGTCTTGAGATTGGATGACAAACTGTAAGTGTAGAATTTTGAATGATTGATATTTCTGGTTCAACAATCCATAGCATGACCTCGAAAAGATCATATGCCTGTGGCTGCTTCTCTGTGGATGGTCTCTTTGATGGACTAGGTTCTTTGCCTTTGAGGTCAGTGGTCTTGAGATTGGATGACAAACTGTAAGTGAAATCTTTTGCCAATTATATTTTAGTATCAACTTGATGCCGGTATTTGCATTGGGAGGATGACAACAGACAAGCAGAAAGGGATCAACCAGGAGTGCATGGGGTGCATTTGTTCCTGAACATGTCTTGCCACATAGATGAAGGTAACATTCTTGAAAATTCTTGTTCTCAACTTCTCATTGATAGAGAGAAAAGAAAAAAGTAGAGCTCACAGTTGCAATACGGTAGTAATATTGTAAAATTTTCTTCCTTTCAATTGCACTCATTTCTTTTTCTTTTTTTTTTTTCTCCATCATGTAAAATTCATGGAATAATTAGATATCATACTAAATTTAGTTCAGAGTTGAAAGAAATGGTAAGAAAAAATTCATGTAATCAACTCCAATTAAATTTATAATTGTTGTTGTTGTAAAAGGCTTAATTTAGGTGTGAGTATGGTTATATGGAAATCCTGGTGCTGAGTGAAATGTGAATGTGCAGAAAACCAATTAAGACACCCGATCCTTCTGAGCAGTCAAGTACAAAAAAATAGTGAGTCACACCTTATCTTTTTATTTAACAAAAAAGATTGTTATTTTGGAATTTCCCTAAATCAAATCTCTTCATCCCAAAGCTCCTTGATTGTCTTGAAAGGCCCCATTTCAGAGATGTAATCTTCGCCACAACATCCTCTGCTTTGGGGAATTTCATTGATCTTCTTAGACTCTTCCTCACTCAATTCCCAGTTAAATATCTCGATGTTTTCCTTCATCCTTTCTCTGTTGAAACTCTTCACCAACACACAGACATCTTGCTCGTGTGCCCACCTAAGGCAGACCTGTTATGGAGCCCAAAAGTATCTCACTTGGTTTTTAATTTGCTTCAGCTGATAGCTCTAAAGACAAACTGAAATCACTACAGTTGTGTGCAATTGTGTCAGTTTTAGGAGTACCTGCGCTACAGTCTTGCCTTTGGCATTTGCAATTTCTTGGAGAACTTCATTTTCGATAACCCTGTTGCTGCCCCAGATGGTTCCTCTGGCTCCTAAAGGTGCATAAGCTGCCACAACTATGCCATTGGCCTTGCAAAATTCCCTCAACTTCTTCTGTTGCCACAGTGGGTTTATTTCTACCTTTCAAGATGTTAGTGTGCAACTTTATCACCGTGAACTCCGTGACAGGCATAAAGGCCTCTGTTAGAAACTCAAAAGGGCAGTGTAAAGGGGAAACTTACTTGATTAACAGACGGAGGGATTGTTGCTATGGCAAGGATATCTGACAGCTTTTTGCAGGAGAAATTGCTGACACCAATGGATTTTGTCAGACCAAGTTTCTGGCATTCCTCCATAGCTGCCCATACAGAACCAAAATCCATAGCCACAAAGTCCTCTTTCTTGATTGGGAACTCATAGGTCCCCGGTCTTGAGCTCACAGGCCAATGGATCAAATAGAGGTCGAGATACTCTAACTGAAGGTTCCTGAATGCCAAGGAAATGTAGCATGGACTCAGATACAAAAATCGGAATGTTAAACATACCTTACAGGTTTGCTCGAGTGGGGGCAAGGCAGGACTTAGACGTGTCAATCAGGTGCATATCTCAAGTTATCATCATTTGATTACAAAACAATTCATACTAACATCCGTGTCTCCAGCCTTAAAGACTATCTTACCGTAGAGTCTTTTGAAGCGCGGGGAGAACAAGTTCACCATGAGCATCGCTGCACCAAAGCTTGGAGGTGACGAAGAGCTCATCCCTAGAATTTATTATCCTACGAGATAATGCTTCGGCAATGGCTTCACCAAGTGGCTCCTCTGTGAGGTATAGTGTGGCTGTATCGAAGTGCCTGTAACCAAGCTCGATAGCTTGGAGAATGGCAGTCTTGGTGGCTTCTGATCCCACTAGGGGAGAAGTTGCCGTGCCCATCCCCAGTAGTGGCATTTTGCGGCCGCTAGAGCTCAGGAGTATTTCTGGGATACTGCAAACGGATTTGTCATCCATCTCTGAAACCCTTTTTTAGTTGACGTTATGATGGAGAAAGTTCCTGCCTTCAACCATAATATGGCTTCTATTTAGGAATTCCTTTTCTCGGCAAATTCCAATCCTTTAGCCGATTGCTGAAGACAAGATTCAATACACAGATGCTTCCTAATTGTTTAGATACAACTTGGTAAATGGAATAAGTGCGGTTGATGGTTTGTTTTCACAATAACGATCGGAAAAGTTGGAGTTGGAGTTGGACGTCAGAAATGGAATGGGGAGATCATGAAACATTCCCATTTGTGGTTAAGATGTAATCTAGGCTGGTTGACTGGCAATTAGGTTGGTTTTGCTGCCAATTGTCACTTGTGTGGTTATTTTTCCCGAAGTGACAGTGATGCCATCAGTTTTGGGAAATTGATAGATCTGTCCATACAATATTTCGCCTGGTTCGAAAATAACGGACAGCCTTCTTTATTACAACAGTATGCACAATCCTTTCCTCTCGTTGCACATTTCTAGTCTTGCTATTAATTATGATTATGAATCACTAAACAAGATAAATATAATTTTAGGTTGTCAACTTTCTAAATTTTGTATTTTGATTGGTTTGAATTACAAAATTTTAGAACTCGGTCAATTCGAGCCAGGTGCTTTAATTTTTATGTACTTAAAACTAGAATTTTTAGAATTCAATTAATTGGAATTATTAGTATTTACCTATTAATACTTATGTGAGAGGTTACATGATGATTCAAATTGAAACATACGATTTCTTTGTTGCAATTTTACGATCTAAAAAAAAAAAATTAAAAGTTCACAATGATAAAAAAAAATTATCGTGTCAAGTTCAACTGTTACATCACCAACCATATCAAATATTGACACAGAAATCGAAACAACTATCGATTGAATTAAATTAATTAAATTTTAAAAGTTTGTCATCCCAAAATAATCAAAATTAAAGCATAAACAGTGATATTTACACGCACAAAAATACTTCTTACACGCAAATGGGTTCCAACGCTCACAGGAAGACAAAATTTTTCAGAAACATTTCCTTCTCAATTTCTCGTGGACAATTGTCCACTCGGACCCTCAAATTCTCCTTATCCCTTAAAGGAGTTAGACAAAAAATCGAAGCATATAAACCAAATTGACAAAATTTAAAAGCTAAAGCAACCTAAAGTAAAAATATGTAATCATATAATACGTGAATTTACGTTTTATTTTATATTTATTTATGATGTCACATTTTAGAAAACAAAAATATAGGATTTATGTAATTATCAAGGAAAAGAAAATATATAGGTGGCAGGTTACATGAATCTTAAATTAATAAAGCAGAGTAAAAAAAATGCTTAAAATCGAGAAAGAAGATCCCAGAAATTTTTTTCCTAGCCTATTATTTGTTTCCGCTCTCACGGCGGGCCAGCCCCACTTAAGGTTAATCACCATGAGATAACTAAAACCTCCCCTTAAGATTAGCCCGAAATCCTTAAGATCGTAGTCGGTTTTCCAGGACTAGCATTAAATTAGAGAAATTAATGGATGTTGGTCGACCTGGTACGAGGGACAAGCGCGACGATTGCTTTTATATGGAAGGCAACATCAGTGAATAAACTTGTTAATGGAGATGAATTGACCAACCTTAAAGTAGAGCACTTTTTGCTGTCCCCCTCTGCCGCCACTGTTTCCACGCTGCGCCGTCTCCGACGTCGTCGCCGGTAACGTCTCAGATCTCTTGCCGGGAATGGTGGGACGGCCTCTTCGACTTCAGAGCAAGCATATATATTAAAACTCGATCTGGATATTGACCGGGTGTAAGGGTTGAATAATTAAATTATTGGTGTCACCGGTGTACGTGACTTGCCAAGCAATAGGTTACATAACTGCGGACCGTCATATCATAGCTTCTTATACAAATATAAGTATTAATTATCATAATTTATAGGCCTGTGTAGTATGGTGGGGTTCATGAGCATTGTTCTTGTTGGAAGGTCGAGAGTTCTACTCTTATCTTCTTTAACATTTTTCATAATAACATGAGCTTTAATTTGCAGTATATTTAGACTTACACCCCTCTTTTTTTTCTCAATTATCCAAGGAACGAATCATTGATTATTATTATTATTATGTTAAAAAAAAGTACGGTAGAGTTGAGTCAAAGGTAAAACCCAGTTCGATTCAAGGATCATTAGGGTCACCAAAAAAGAAAAAAGAAAAAAGAAAAAAGAAAAAAGAAAAACAAGTTGGTTCAGTTGGGTTTTTCTGGGGTCACGTCTGGCCATCAAGCTGGACCGAGTTTAACAAATTAATATTATTGTTAGGAAGGGCCTGGAAGGATGGACGCTGAAGGCCGAATTTACGCATTTTTTAATTTATAGTGTTTACGTAAAAGAACAAAAGGAAAGAAACTCGGCCAAACACACGGGCCGATGGGAATCTGATGGGTGCTAAATTAGTCAATGGAAAACTCAACCCACGTCTCTTAAAAGTCATTTTAATTTCGTAAGAGTTTAGATTTTTATTTTTAAAATTTTAAGTTTTAATTTTAAAAAAGAGTATAAAGTTTATAAAAATAAAAAAATGTATCTTTATTATAAAGTTTATTACTCAAATTTATTAATAAACAAAAAAAAACATTTAACCCATACACTAATTGAAGCAAAATGTAAAAATTTTATATACATGATTTGTAAACAAAATTAAAGTTTGTATTTGGTTCATTTTTTTAAAATCCTATTACATGGCCAGAGAATCTAATCACAGGATAGCTTTATATTAAAAAAAAAATATATATATATATATATATATTTTTTTTAATTTTGAATTTTTTATCCACAATTTATAAATATATAACTAAAATGTTAAAATATGTAATAAATAAAATAGAATGTATAACGAACCATAAAAATATTGACTCTGGCCTAATTAGGTGAAGAATTTGAAATTTGAAAACAAAAAATATTTAAAACTTTATTTTTTTTTATTCAGTGGACCCATATTCTGGTGACATCCTCTCTGGTCACTACTCTTCACCGTTTTCTTTTTTGCATCATCCTTTTTATTTCATTTTATTAACAATAAATGGTCAAATTCTCCTTGCAAGAATTCTCAACCCCTGGGTCAGGAGAGTCAATAAGCCCATATTCTTTTTATTACGAATGAACACGTTAATAAATAATGAAACCATTTGAATTCAGCAATTTTTCGTTAAAATCAGTTGTATCGGGTATGCAACTTATGCCATTTCAAAAGCTCATAATTGAAGAGAAAAGGAGCAAATTTCTTCATGAAAGCATGGAAAAATGCTAATTGTTAACAGTCGTAGCATAATTATATGATACAAATTAATGTTATATTATGCATATGACTCGATGATTTTTTTTTTTAATTTTGTTTATGACTGAAAAAAAATATATTTTTTATTTAATGGTAGCCATATATATCTTTAAAAGTCCAATAAGGACGTATTCGAGGAGGTGGGAGACTCGAACTCTTGCCTTTCAGCTGGTCACATTAACCCGTCGCCTGCTCTAAGAGAGCTGATCATCGATCAACCGTTCAAACGCACCAATACTAACTGTTTTGTATAATCTGTATTCCACGCACGAACCTCGTCATGAATTACTCCTTTGAACAGCGGATCCCTTTGATCATCAACAATCATAGACGTGCTCAGGCCTTCTTAGTGTACGTTGATCCAATAAAATAGAAGAAAGTGTTTGGTTATGAAAAAGGATCCTGTATCGTTAATTCCTACTCAATTATGCAATAATTTAAAACTTTATTTTTTTCTTTCTTTCCCTCTCGCTGAGAAGAAAAGCAACATTGGAGTACAATCTATAGAGACATGAGTCAACTATGCAAATTTGATTCCGATCATTACCGAGACATTTAAGAACACACACACACACACACACAAAACGGAGGTCAAAAAAAAAGAAATTGTAGCAGTGACCAAATTAAAAATGGGGTTCTCGAAGTTGAATCTCACCAAATAGGCAGTTTATCAAAAGAATAAGAAAAATAAAAAATAAAAATAAAAAAAGGCCAATTAATGCTTTTGGGTGGTCTTCTGGTACCCGTCTTTAACCCAGACAAGACCTGCAGAGGCTCCTTCCTAACCTTAGCCTTCTTCACGCCAGTCGATGGCCCTTTTTTCTGTTGGGACAATCTTTCATTGTAGCCTTGTTCTCTCTTTTGTTTGGAGGGGTTTGGAGTTTGGTGGTTATTTATGTTGTTTGCGATAGGAAACGCGAGATTTAAAAGTTGAAAAAAATAATAATAAATAAATAAATAAATAAAAAAAAAAATATATATATATATATATATATATATATATATATACACACATTTGATGTAATAAACTTAAATATTAAAATATTATATTTATAATTTTTTACTTATATATATTACTTATATTTTTTTAAATATAAAATTTTTTAACTATATAAATTATATTCTACTAATTTGAACATTGAAGTATTAAAATTGTCTGCAAAATCTTATTTTTAACTCTCCCTGTTGCTCTACGGCTGCAATGCATGCAACTTTTGTTAGATTAGCCTCCAACAAGGAGTTTTGCAGCTGAAATCTGGTTAGTTAATTTAAATTGTTTGATCTTAAATGGATTTAATAATTTTCTGATCGGTGAGGAATTTTTGTTGGGCATGCCCAAAGAGACACAAAATAGAGAGACAAATCATTGTTAAATGATAATGTTGATACGAACTAAGTCCAATGGGATCTCGAGCCTGTGTCTTTCGGGGCCATCAGACCAAGCCCGCTCCAGGTCCATCTCTTGTAAGCTTGGCTTCGGGGCCGAAGACTGGAGTATCAGCCTCCTCGGTGCTTTCAGCACAAAAATCATGTGCTGATGTGGGTCTCCATAGATCATATCCTTAACAATCAAGTTACCTATCGCAACTTCTGTAGCGGCTATTTGGGTTCAACCCATATCCGCCGTCACGTTCAACTTCTCTAAATACTAAGATCTGCTTGAGGCTAAACAATATAAAATTCCTTTTCTTTTCTTTATTCATATCACCTACTTCATTGATAATCTCAGACTTCCCCTAGTTTCCAATGATAGAGTCCCAATCCTACCTTCCTCAGCCTTTTTCTTATCTTGCAGGTTACCGACTTGGGACTCCATCAAATGTTGACTATCTCTAGATGATTGTGAAAACTATATATATATATATATATATATATTTATTTATTTTATTTTATTTTGGTTTTTTTAAGCATGTGAAAATGATTGTTAACTAAATTCTTGGGAATGTGCATATAGTTGACATCATTTTCTGAATGATTCAAATGAGCTCTGCCTTGTTTTCCTTTCCAACATTTACCGGCAGCATTACACGTAATGTCATTCTAATTACATTCCCCTTAGAGGCCTTAATTTAGTTATTTCGCTAATATTTCCCGCGTCCTGCAGCACTTGGCCTCTTCGGACTGCTGCGAAACCATCGCTGTTGAGTACCGTAACTTTGAATGATTACTTGAAGTATATACTAAAATTGAAACCAAAAATAACCTTGACAGCCAATTGAAGGTATTTCGTTTTTATTAATAAATTTATACCAAATCTGAGGACTTTTTTGGCATTTCGCATGTTATTAAAAAATAATTTACAGTCATATTAGATAAATTTACGCTGAATTTATTATTAAATTGTTATATTAAATTTACGAAAAATAAATTATATAAAATTTAATAAATGTCACTAATCAATCTTAAAATTATATATAAACAAATATATATCTAGTTCTATTAAATATTTTAATAAAAATTTAAATTTATAACAACCATATACTACTAATAAAATTCTTTTGATCAGTAACCAATCTCACTCGTTATCCTTATATCGCACAAGCTCCTTCGTACATTTCTTTCTTTTTCTTTTTACAAATTAATTCTTTATTATATTTTGTTATCACGTGACAAACTAGAGATGTCTCTTTTTTTTCGAATACAACATATACTCATTGCAATTTAATAATAAAAAATTATTTTGTTATTAAATTAAAAACTAAAAATTCAAATTTCTACTTAAATATTGATAACTCATAATTTTTTTATTTTGTGAAAAAATTAAAAATGTGTCTTTTATTGCGCGTTGTGTTGTAACTTGTAGGGTCTCTAGAACTATAGAGTTTTGTAATTTAGTGCTAAGCAGCATTCATGTACAGTTCAACGGCCAACTTTGACCTTTGCGTGGTTGGCTGCTTCAACGTTGAGAAGTCAAACAATCAACAATGCCATCGTCGCCGTTTCCGACTTGAAAATAAATAAACAAATAAATCACTACACCCGATGGGGCCTTTGACGACACCGTTTTGATGCCCACTTGTTCAATCCCCAAGGCGTAGCACAGATGAACTTCCACGAGGTGACGAAGATTCCAAAGAGACGCGTTTATGATATATATAATCTGTACCGAAAGTTCCCATGGCAATGGTCGTTGCCGTCCCCAATAACTTTTAACTATAAACTCCATCATAGCGGCTGCAGACGAATATTGATCCTTTCCCTACATAGGATAGGAAACCTGCCCACTTCCTGAAAATCTCTTCGAAGTTCTAAGGTTCAGTTCTCGAGGAAAAAAAAAAACACATTACATCGCACAAAACACAAGAAACATGAGAACTAATGTTTCTGTAGTGTCGGTTCTGGTTTTTGTGCTGTCCCTTAATACATGTTCTAACGTTGTAGCAAGGTTATTCCCCGACATACCGCCCATCCCCTCCCCTTTGCTTCCCAATTCCACCAGCGGCGCGTGGGACTCGTTCCGTCAATTCGCCGGCTGCCGTGCAGGCCAGCAGCAATCCGGTTTGGCCAAGCTCAAAAATTACTTCCATCACTTCGGCTACATACCGGACTCCGCCTCGAATTTCACGGATGATTTTGACGAGAAGCTCCAGTCGGCGTTAAGGACTTACCAGCAGAACTTCAATCTCAACGTCACCGGCGAGCTTGATGAGGAGACGCTAAAGCAAATCGTGCGGCCGAGATGCGGAAACGCCGACGTAGTCAACGGGTCAACGAGCATGAACTCAGGGAAAACGCCGTCGGTTTTCGGGCACACGGTTGCTCATTACACGTTCTTTCCCGGCACGCCACGGTGGCCGCAGGGCCGGAGCGATTTGTCCTACGCGTTCTGGCCAGCGAACCAGCTGGGCGACGACGTGAAAAGCGTGTTCGCACGCGCGTTCCAGCGCTGGTCGACTGTGATACCGATGAATTTCACAGAGACGGACAGTTACGCTACCGCAGACATCAGGATCGGGTTTTTCAGCGGCGACCACGGCGACGGCGAGCCGTTCGATGGGGTTCTAGGGACTTTGGCCCACGCGTTTTCGCCGCCGAGCGGGAGGTTCCACTTGGACATCGACGAGAACTGGGTGGTCTCCGGCGACGTCAGCAAGTCGCAGATATCGTCGGCCGTTGATCTGGAGTCCGTCGTCGTGCACGAGATCGGACATTTGCTAGGATTGGGGCATTCCTCCGTGGAAGAGGCCATTATGTATCCCACCATTTCTTCCAGGACCAGAAAGGTCGAATTGGCCAACGACGACATTCTTGGAGTACAGCAATTGTACGGTACCAATCCTAACTACGACTCCTCATCGACACCGTACACGCAGGAGAATGAGACCAGCGGGACCCCTTCTGTAGATTCAAGGTGGGGCCTCAGTGCATTCTTGGCCGTTGGATTTCTTTTGCTGCTTTTGTAGATATCCCAATTTTTCAATTCTTATTTTTTATTTTTTTTTATTCTTCACTTTATGGCATTCTTTTGGAGCCCATTTCTCCTCACATGTACGGTGTTTATTGTTCTATACTGGCATCGTATATGATGTATTCATGATATTCTTATTATTTTTTGCTTGCTACACAGAGACAGAGTCGGTATAGATTCATTTGATTTGAGACTTCATTTTATTTTAGCTTTTTCTTCTTCTTTTTTTTTCCAATAAATGTTTACGTTCAATGAGACGATCGAGGTGGAGGACTTTATATTATGCATGGCCTAGCAGCTAGCTAAAAAAAAAAGAAAAAAAAATCCAATTTCAGTTAAGTTGTAATAAGAGGAGGTGGCTAAATCTTGGTGAATGCGGCATAATTGGAAAATCTTTCGTTAATAGAACAAAATGATAAAAAGATTTAAGTAATTAACGTTAATTAAATTTGAAATGAAAATTTAATTATTATTTTTTATAAATTTTTTCTTATCTCGAGTTTTGACTTATCACCGTTAAGAAAATTATGATCTCTATTTTTAACTCACCTATTGAGTGACAATTGGCCAAATTTTAATCTCGTTCATCAATTTACCATTCAAGCCTGAAATTCTCTGAAGTGACCACGATTGCTTCCCGGACGAATATCACATTTAGCTATACTTTTGCACCTGCGAATGACATAACTCGTGCATCTGTCACTAAACATATAGAGAAAAGGGTGATGAACATTCAAGACAATCATGAAAGGTAGGTGGCAAACGTATACTAGGATATCTCTACAATCTTTGATTCTAACATCTGTGTGATAGCTCTAGCACAACCCTAATCTGAGCCCCTAAAACTTTTTTACATTTTTACAGTTCAATCCTAAAGTTTTTTTTTTTTTCTTTTTTTGGCCTTTCAGTTGAGTTCCAAACCTAGTTTACCGAGAGTAACTGAATTCATATTCATCTATTTTCCTACTCCCTGAGTACCCATCTTCCTTCCATGCTTATATATAATACGACCTATCATAATTGATCGTTGTTACCGACGAGAGGACCCCCGGGGGGGGGTTTCTGTCTAAAAAACATTGCAAGCCAAGAGAGAAGAGGATATGAACAGCCGCACAAAGGATTCGGCTCGTTGGCTTATGTTCCAGTTGGGCCTTCAGGTTGCATTAGTCGGATAAGGTTTCGTTTAGAGCTTTTTAACTGGGCTACCTGGGCTCCATATACAGGCCTATAATACGAAATTCACCCATCAAAATTATTCCAGGCTTTTAAGCGATGAGAAGGAAGAATGGGGCAATCGAGACTAAATTCATGGGAATTTGATGGTACACCCTCAAGCTCAACATGACAATTCCGTCTTCTGGTTGCCTATCCCAAGATCTCAGTCCACATAATTTTCTTTTGGGGTCCAGAAAATAGAAAAATAAGGATGATATCTAAATTTTTACTAAAAAAAAAATTACGTTCTACGAGACTAAACATAGTTAATTTATGAAACATACTTAACTTAACTAACCGTTCAGACTATCCTACTACTAATTTTGTCCTGCTTTGCAGGATTTTTTTTTTTTTTTGTGAGCATATTAACAGTAGCTATGGTTAACATTTTTAACGTTGGCGAGAATGCGAACCCTGCCAATGCACTCCGAGGCATTTACAAGCCCATCTTCACCTACTTGTTTATTAACCTGTTGCAATCATGAAAATTAGAACAGACTAGTAATTATAGATAGAAAATTCTTTAGCTAAACCTAATCCACAAAAATCTGGCACGAAAGATTAATTTCATATTCATTGGTGGAGCTTATAGTCACACTGTCGATTGTGACGCCAAATTCACCAAAGAGTCTTTAATTAGAAAGATTCCGCATCCATAATTCTTCCGATAAAAAACTCTTTGTTTTTCAATCCTTCCTTTGCTTCATCCATCATCCTAGAAGATCATGTCCAAATTTCCAATGTAATTCAGAATTTGCACGACTCGTGTGCTTCACCTTTCTTCTCTTCGTAATCCTTGCCTGGACGCTGTTGGGCTTTGAGCATCGTTGCCACCGACTCAAATGCGGAAAAGAAAGGGGTAGTTCCCCATACACATTCATGCATTAGCAGTGGAAGCATAAGAATTTGTCCAAATCTTGGTTGTATTATTAGTCAGCAAAGTAAGCAAAGGCATCATACAATATAATTCATCTAAACTTCATTATACAGAGATAGTCAACGGATGCATTTTAGACATAAACTTATATTATCCTATTATATTATATATTGAAAGTATATTTTTTATTATTGACTTTAATTATACATAATAAAAAAATAATTATTATAATACAATGTGTGAACTTATCTATCTAACTTTTTGATTAGTCCAATTTATCGGGCAGATGGTAACTTTTTCCAATTCAACATACGTGAAAGAACAAAAGACTAGAGCAGTAAGCCGCAGTTTTGGCCTCACAAAAAGCATTCAGAAACGAAAAGGACCAGGAACTTGACGAGTGCTTTACATGTGTAACAAAAATGCAATGGCTTGCAACTTGTGTACAGCGGACCCCAGTTCTCGTCAATTGTCACTGACCTAAAATCTAAAGAGAAAAAACAACCCCATTTTGACAATTTGATTCCTTCTGCGTTGTACATTAACGTGCCCCATTCCCACCTTCAGATAGACTTCCATGGCATTGCTTTCCTCACTAAATGTGGATAGAGAACAGAGGGGATATCTTCTACACTTCAAAGCTATTTCTAAGACGTGACATTCAAAACTACATATTCTTTGCCTGATGATG
This sequence comes from Bruguiera gymnorhiza, assembly GCA_020883675.1. NCBI lineage: Eukaryota > Viridiplantae > Streptophyta > Magnoliopsida > Malpighiales > Rhizophoraceae > Bruguiera > Bruguiera gymnorhiza. The sequence goes on from JAIRCJ010000180.1 coordinate 1,044,232, forward strand.
AACTTACCGTGTTTTAGTCTAATCTTAGACTTTCATGGAAAAATTGCTGGCGGCATTGGAAATTGAAGTCGAATATTTGGGCAAAACAGGGATGCAAAGAACAGGAATTGTGACAAATGTTGTCAGGGTGATAGGCAGACTTCTCAATGATGCTCGGTTTTCACACAATCTGAACGTATTGATGGCATTACTTGCACATGAACGATAGTGTCAAAAATAATGGAATGCTTATATTTTCTGAGAGTAAAATGGAAAGCTTATATAAAAGGATAAAATATTGCTGATCATAATTTAGATAGAGGAATATATGGATAATGTTCTTGACAACAAAGTGCATAAAATCCCCCCCCCACCAAAAAAGAGCAGCATTATATTGGCACATCTAGATCAGATAAACCAAAATCTGAATAAGACCTTCGCAGAGAAGACTCCAATTAACTAAAACCCATCTAGAAGTTCTGCGATCACTTACAAAAGATCCAACAGGAAAAACACATGGGGTAGTGCGTAACATTCCATGAACATAAGCCCATACTTAAGCGTGGAACACAGAAGGCTGATGGTCCAAGATCAACTTTCTTTTAGCTCTTGAATGTCGAGACAATATAGTTTAAATGGTCAAGCCTTTTTTTTCCCTTATGACAATGAAGCCATTTTTTGTAGATAATTCGGGATTATCAAGAATTTGCTAAATTTACAATCCCTTAATTGGTACTGAGAGCTACCACATGGGAGTCTCGTGTGTACTGGAACCCATTTTTACGGGGCTTTCGGATTTAGAGCTAAAGTCGAGACAAATATCCAAAGATGGAAATATTTACATTCGCACTGTTAGGATTTGAATTTCTAACCAAATTCATTAAAGTCGTGTGATTAAAACAAGCTTGAGAATATTGATGTGAAATAGCATTAAAATCTAAAAAGGTTAGTCAAGCACAAAAGGTTGAATCAATTTGATATTTTTATCAACTTGCACCAATGGCTTAATGAGGGGAAGCCTCCGGTCTTATCTCAATAGTTGCTGTGACACCGCAAAGAGGGAGCGTGGTCACCGAATAGTTTGTTGAAAACGTAAAAAATGCAAGTTAGCCAGCAAGAAGCGCTTTTTGTGCATCCCTTTCTTGCATAAATAATGCAACATCTTTTCTCATTCTTACCCATACATACCAATTTTACAATTATCAACAATATGATGGTGACATTCCATTGAAATCCATTACGGCCAAAAGTCCTTAACTTCTCCCCTAACTTCTTCTTTTTTTTTGTTTTTTAAGGAAAAGATAGTTATGACAAGGTCCCTATAGTAGGGACTCTAGTTTCCAATTCTTTTCCAAATTTTCTCCTAATGATATAACAATGGCCCCAAGTTCTACTCTAGACAGGGGTAGTGATCTCTACCACTGGCAATCCTTTTCCCCCTTAACTTTGTATTCCTCCATTGCTATAGAATGGGCCATTTTTTCCCCCTTCAGGATCTCTTATAAATGTCCTTGATACCTAAATTAAACTACCACCTTGTGGTTTTTTCAATTTTGACTAGCTCATTGTCTTCAGCTAATGGGGCTGCTTCCATGTCCTCTGCCTTGTCATGACCAGAAAGATAAAGAATCTCAATCTGAATCCAACTCCAGTCAACTCCACTCAGATTCATCAACCTTCTCTCTGTCCTCTCAATCTACTCTACCATATGTTCCTTCATTTATGATATTTTCTTCCTTAATACAAATCATATATTATATTTCTACACATCTTTTTATTATGTGAAAGTCGAAATTAATTAAATTGAAAATAATTTACTTAAACTAAAAATATGAATAAATTAAATTTACTTGAATTTAAAATATAAATAAATTAAAAATATATAATTAATTTATAATTAAATATAAAGATGAAATAATTGGAATTCATAATCACTTCATTATAAAAATTTTGATATTATATTAAAAACCTATTTAACTTAAAAAGCTAAATTGTTCCACTAGACATAGAATATAGATAATATATTATACTCGAACAAGGATCTTCTCAGCGAAGAATTATACGCGGGTGAGGAGACACAAGAAGTGCACTTGGATCCATCATGTTGGCAGAGTATCAGCACTGGCAATATCAAGAGATGGCACTCTTCTACATTTTGCTTCGTGGGACAGGACGTTCAAAGTTTGGAGGTCATCTGATTTCAGGTGTTTATAATCAGTTAAAAATGCCCGTGATGATGCAATTAATGTCATAATATTGTTCGGTGATGGGTTTGTTTACACAGGTTCAGCAGACAAGAAAATCAAAGTATGGAAGAAGTATGTTGTTGGAGAGCAGAAGCATTCACTGGTGCTTATGATAGATCAATTCTTGTCTGGGAAAGAGATAGACGAGCTGAACCAAACAGTATTGGTGGGGGACACATGGTGCTGGCAGGTGCGCTTAGAGGGCACAACAGTTGTGTCTGATATAGTTTGCAGTGGTCCGCTGATGGTACGTTTAGAATTTGGAAGAGAGGACTTGAGAAAAGCTATTCCCGTTTGGTAGTGCTTGAAGGGCATAAATGAGAAGTGAAGTGTTTGACTGCAGCTATTGATATCAATGACGCCAGAAGCTGTTCTGATTCTGGTACTCCTTAGTTTATAGTAGTAGTTTGAATCGTGATATAAAAATCTAGCGTAATTGCGCTCCAATTCTTTAGCACAATTATTTCTCTTTGAGACCTTGCACATAAGATGAGAAATTTAACGGTCCCATTTTGGTTAATTGTATCTTAAAGTGAGTTGTATTAATGTTGGCATCTTGAATAATATGTGCAAATAACAATCTTTTGTGTTGGTTTAATTGATGCCGATTGAATTTTTTTAAATAATATTATTACATTAAAACTTATTAATATTTCAAACAAAACTTTTTAGACAGATATGTGATATATAATAATATAACATATTTCACTTGTGAATTTCTCTGTATTAAAATGTTAAAACTCTCCAATTGAAATGTGTGAATAAAGCTAATTCACTCCCGTAGTCCCAGTTCATTACCCTGTACTAAATTAGCAAGTTCTTCAAGTAGAATGTTTTTAAAAATAATAATAATAAAAAAAAAAGTTACTGCTTTTGTTGGTCGAGACCGCCCTTGCTGAGGCCCAATGTTTGGGAATGGTCGGGTTCCATTACTTGCAAAATTGAAATCCTTTTGCTTTAAGCTCAGATAAAGTTGTTAAATTAATTAACATGAATGACACTTATTATTTAAAATATGGCCCAATATAAAAAGTCCAATATGATGGTCGGTTGGATATAATGACAATTTGGGTTACTGGATTTAAAATCCTTCCACTCTCCCTATTTAAAGATAATTGTTAGAGGAAAAAGATAACGATTACGGGAAGGATAATTGTTATCGGAAAAAAGGAATAATTTCCTAATTGATAAATAAACGTTACGGAAGGAAAATGTAACGTTTTAATTACGATATTAATTCCCTAATCAATGATAACCATTATGAAAAGGAAATAAATGTTATCATTAAGTTTTTTCTGCATTCTCTCTGCCATCAGAGAAAACGAAAGGAAAAGGGAAGAGTCGGAAAAAACACAGAGAGAGAGAAAAACAGAAAAAGGTAGGAAGACAGGAAAGGGAAGAATCCGGGAGGAAAGACAAAATCTTCTCAAGTACAGATCGATAAAAAGATTTTCACCTCCGCGATAGGGAATCGACATGGACAACGGTACGTTGATTCCTTACAGTTCATTTGCTAGTATTCGCTTAAAGAAAAATTCTGTATTGTGGAAATAGAATTTTCGTTAAAGGAAAATTCTGGAAAATATTATTTTTTTATTTTAACAATTGGTATCAGAGTCTATTTTGCGAATACTGCGGTTGTTTTCGTTTTCCCTTTTGCGCCGGAAGGAACAGGCGCATGAAAGAAAGCGGTCGGCGCCGCCGGGACCCAAATCAATCCGCGAAAGGAACCCCGGTGACAGCTGTGTTTCTGCGCGTCGCCGGGGAAGCCAGACCGGGGAAGCCAGACCGGGGTAGCCAGATCGGCCTAGCCGGATTGGCCTGGCCAAGGGGCTGGTGGGCCACCGGCGACGCGACCCGAACAGGGGTGCCGAGGGGCACCAACGAGCGTGACCCGATCGAGGGCCGAAAGGGTCACCGACGAACGCGAGGCGAAGGGGCCGAAGGGGCCACCGGCGAAGCGCGACCCGAACGGGGCCGAGGGGCCACCGACGAGCGTATGTGGCCGGGACCCGATCGGCCTGCTGGGCATGGCAGAGGCCCGGCTGAGCCTGGATCCGGGCGGCGCCGGCAGGGTTGGCCGGCGTGGAAGGAGTTCCGGCCCGGAATCCTGCACTGCCGGAGACTGTTGGCGCGGAATAGTGCGCCGACCACTGGACCCTATGTTGCTTGTGGTTGTCGTTTGTATCGCGGGTGGTTATCGGCATAAGGCATAAGCCGACTACGGGAAAAGTGCGCTGCCAGTGTATTGGCCTGTGTCAACTCCCACAGAATGGAAAATTAAATTTTGAAAACTTGTTAGTCACCAAAGTGGCCTGGTTTGAAAAATTTGAATGACCGTAAATTTCAATTGTTCATTTTGATGCTAATAAAATGTTGTACATGAACAATTGTAGTTATTAATTATAAAACTAGGAGATCATCCAAAGATGGATCATTGCCTATAATTAATAACACTAAAGGGGATTGATTGATATACTGAGTAAACATGATTGTATGTCCAAAGATAACATTCATGTTTTACTCTAGTATGATTGATTGATCCATTAAAGTATATTTAATTAGCATCGTTATTGATTAAAGTCATGTATTTGAGGATCACCCAAAGGTGGACTTAAATACATAGTCAAAGTTTGTAATGCATGTATCTGAATCCATCAAAGTTTGCTCAAAGTATCAATGTGTAAATTTGGATCATGTTTGCAGCCTCCAACAACGTTTTCGCCTTAGGCAATGCAATGATCAAATTCAATGGGCTGAACTATGCAGAATGGTCTGAGCATATTCAGTTTCATTTAGGCGTTTTGGGCTTAGACCTAGCGGTCATCACGGATAAAAGGCCTGCAGCCATTACAGAAACCAGTACAAAATCCGATAAGTCTTTTCATGAGGCTTGGGTACAGTCCAATAGGCTGAGTCTGAATTTGATGCGAATGACGATGGCTGAAAATGTCAAGCCATCGATGCCTAAGACCGAAAATGCAAGGGAATTTATGGTGAGAATTAAAGAATATTCTCAGTCAGACATAGCTGATAAATCCATCGTAGGAACCCTAATGAGTGAGCTGACGACTAAGAAATTTGATTGGTCATAGCCCATTCATGATCATGTGACTAGTATGGCTAACCTAGCAGCAAAATTAAGAACGATGGGAATGGATGTGAGTGAATCCTTTTTGGTTCAATTCATCATCAACTCACTGCCTCCTGAATTTGGCCAGTTCCAAGTGAATTATAACACTATTAAAGAGAAATGGAACTTTCAAGAAATTAAGGCCATGTTAGTTCAGGAAGAAGGGAGATTAAAGAAGATGAGGGATCACTCCATTCATCTCACTGTTCGCAATGATGCTAGCAGTAGTAAGTCTAAACCATACCGGAAGGGTAAGAAGAAGGACAAGGCCTCTATAAAAGTCACTGGAGGTCAGATCCAAAAGGATCAGAAATGCTTCTTCTGTAAAAGGATGGGTCACTTCAAGAGGGATTGCCCAAAAAGGAAAGTTTGGTTCGAAAAGAAAGGTATGTACTGTATATTAGTATGTTTTGAATCAAACGTAATTAAAGTACCCAACAATACTTGGTGGTTAGACTCTGGAGCTACTATTCATGTGTCACATATTATGTAGGGATTCCTTTCAATCCAGCCCATAACAGGAATTGAGAAGTTCCTTTACATGGGAAACAGATTGAAGGCACGAATAGCGGGAATTGGGACGTACAGATTGATCTTGGACACTAAGTGTCACCTAGATCTAGAAAAGTGTCTCTATGTTCCTGAATGTGCTAGAAATTTGGTTTCTGTTGCAAAGTTGGATGAAGAAGGATTTAATTTCAAGATTGGAAACGGTGCATTTTCATTGTATAGACATTCGTACTATCATGGATCTGGTACTTTGGTTGATGATTTGTACCGTTTTAATCTTGATACTATGTATGCTGATTCTCTATTTCTTGTTGAGCATAGTATAGGTAACAAACGTAATATGCATAATGATAGTTCTGCTTTCTTATGGCATCAAAGATTGGGTCATATATCCAAAGAAAGGATATTGAGGTTGGTGAAAAGTGATATCCTACCTCAATTGGATTTTGCTGATTGGGAAGTGTGTGTTGATTGTATAAAAGGAAAACAAACAAGACACACATCAAAGAACCCAGCCATGAGAAGTAGTGAGCCTTTAGAATTAATACACACCGATATATGTGGCCCTTTCGATATTCCCACATGGGGTGGTGAGAAATATTTCATCACATTTATAGATGACTACTCACAGTACTGTTACTTATATGTACTGCATGAAAAGTCCTAGTCAGTAAACACCCTGGAGGTGTTTATTAACGAAGTGGAAAGACAGTTAGATAAAAAAGTAAAAGTGATTAAGTCAGACAGGGGTGGTGAATATTATGGAAAATTCAATGAAAGTGGACAATGTCCTAGTCCATTTGCAAAATTTCTTGAAAGTCGAGGCATATGTGCACAGTACACAATGCCTGGTACACCACAACAGAATGGTGTAGCGGAAAGGCGGAATCGCACACTTATAGATATGGTTAGGAGTATGTTGAGTTACAGTACTGTACCTTTATCCTTGTGGATACATGCATTAAGGACCGCTGCATATCTGCTGAACAGGGTTCCTAGTAAGGTTGTCCCTAAGACTCCCTACGAGTTATGGATAAGTAGGAAACCCAGTTTAAGACACCTTCACGTTTGGGGTTGTTCAGCAGAAGTAAGGATATATAATCCACATGAAGGAAAGCTTGATGCAAGAACCATTAGTGGTCACTTCATTGGCTATCTTGAAAAGTCTAAAGGGTACAGGTTCTACTGCCCTAACCATAGCACTAAAATAGTTGAGTCTGGTAATGCTCGGTTCATTGAAAATGGTCAGTCCAGTGGGAGTGGGGAATCACGAAAAGTGGATATTACAGAATTGCAAAATGAAAGATCCACAGTGAGTACTCCTACTCAAGTTGGTATCCCCACACCCAGTGTTTCTACTCAAGTTGTTGTTCCTTTTGTTGCATCACAGTCACGTGACATGCAAGGACAACAAATTGATACACGAAACACGCAAAGTGAGCACATAAGAGATGAACCAAGTGACAATGTACAAATTTCGAATGAACAAGCGATGCCACAAGATATGGCATTACGAAGGTCTACAAGACAGAAAAGGCCAGCTGTATCGAATGATTATGTGGTTTACTTGCTTGAGCATGAATCAAAATTAAGCATTGATAAAGATCCAGTCTCATTTAAACAAGCCATGGATTGTAATGATTCTGAAAAGTGGTTGAATGCCATGAAGGAAGAGATGAAATCGATGGATGTAAATCAAGTCTGGGAACTAGTAGAGTTGCCTAAAGGATCAAAATGAGTTGGCTGTAAGTGGGTCTTTAAGACCAAGCGAAACTCAAAAGGCAACATCGAAAGGTACAAAGCCAGACTTGTTGCCAAAGGTTACACTCAAAAGGATGACATTGATTATAAGGAGACTTTCTCTCCAGTATCTAAGAAAGACTCCTTAAGAATCATTATGGCTTTGGTGGCTCAATATGACCTGGAGCTCCACCAAATGGATGTAAAGACCGCCTTTCTGAATGGAGACTTAGAAGAGGAAGTGTATATGGACCAACCTGAAGGTTTCATAACCACAGGGCAGGAAAGTTTGGTGTGTAAATTAAAGAAATCGATATATGGACTGAAACAAGCTTCCCGACAATGGCATATTAAGTTTAATGATACCATTACGTCATATGGTTTTGTAGAGAACACCGTTGATCGGTGTATCTATATGAAGGTCAGTGGGAGCAAGTTCATTATATTAGTCCTATATGTCGATGACATCCTATTGGCTGCTAATGACATGAGTTTGTTACATGATGTTAAGAAATTTCTCTCTGAAACTTTTGAAATGAAAGATATGAATGAGGCATCCTATGTGATAGGAATAGAGATATTCCGTGATAGATCACAAGGAATGTTGGGATTGTCTCAGAAAGGCTATATCAATAAAGTATTAGAGAGATTTAGAATGGAAAATTGCTTTACAGGAATAGTTCTAATTCAGAAAGGGGACAAGTTCAGTGAATTGCAATGTCCAAAGAATGATTTGGAACAAAAATCAATGGAATCCATTCCCTATGCATCATTGGTTGGAAGTTTGATGTATGCTCAAACATGCACTCGGCCAGACATTAGTTTCGCTGTTGGAATGTTGGGCCGATATCAAAGTAATCCTGGAATAGATCATTGGAAAGCTGGAAAGAAAGTACTTAGGTACTTACAAGGCACCAAGAATCATATGCTTACTTATAAAAAATCAAGTCATCTTGAAATAGTAGGCTACTCGGATTCAGATTATGCTGGATGTGTAGACTCGAGGAAATCTACATTTAGTTACGTGTTCCTCCTGGCTGGAGGAGCAGTTTCCTAGAAAAGTGGGAAGCAGTCTGTCATTGCTACTTCCACTATGGAAGCTGAATTTGTAGCATGCTTTGAGGCTACTGTTCATGCATTATGGTTGCGGAATTTTATCTTAAGACTTGGTTTGGTCGACAGTATAGAAAAGCCGTTAAGAATTTATTGTGACAATTTCGTAGCTGTTTTCTTCTCTAAGAATGATAGGTATTCTAAAGGTGCGAAACATATGGATTTGAAATATTTATCTGTTAAGGAAGAAGTGCAAAACCGTAGAGTGTCTATTGAGCACATTGGTACTGAATTGATGATAGCGGACCCATTAACTAAAGGTTTGCCATCGAAAACATTTACTGGACATGTTGAAGGGATGGACATTTTGGATAGGTCCGCATTCTCATGAAAGCCAATATTATGTATTGCTCATATTATTGTAACACTCGTGAATTCAATTAAAGTCATGATTTTGTTCACGCTCTGTTATCTCCATTTGGTTGTATACAATTACAGTTGTGAGATAACTAGTGGCATGTTCGGAAATGACAATTAAAGTTTCAACGTTCCTCAGTTAGGTCATTATGAATTATAATGATCATGTGATACATGGAAGGAATCATGTCGCCAAAGGACATGTGACCGCCATGATCCAATCATTTTAATTCAATCAAGTATTGTGGTTTGATGATCTTTAAGGATTGTGCACACTTATTTGTTGTTGATTCATCAAATTATAACAAGAGCCAAGTGGGAGATTGTTAAATTAATTAACATGAGTGACACTTGTTATTTAAAGTATGACCCAATATAAAAGGTCTAATATGATGGTCGGTTGGACATAATGGCAATTTGGGTCACTGGGTTTAAAATCCCTCCACTCTCCCTATTTAAAGATAATTGTTACAGGAAAAAGATAACGATTACGGGAAGGATAATTGTTATCGAAAAAGAGGGATAATTTCCTAATTGATAAATAAACGTTACGGAAGGAAAAGGTAACGTTTTAATTAGGATATTAATTCCCTAATCAATGATAACCATTATGAAAAGGAAATAAACGTTATCATTAAGTTTTTTCTGGATTCTCTCTGCCATCAGAGAAAACGAAAGGAAAAGGGAAGAGTCGGAAAAAACACAGAGAGAGAGAAAAACAGAAAAAGGTAGGAAGACAGGAAAGGGAAGAATCCGGGAGGAAAGGCAAAATCTTCTCAAGTACAAATCGGTAAAGAGATTTTCACCTCCGCGATAAGGAATCGACATGGACAACGGTACATTGATTCCTTACAGTTCATTTGTTAGTATTCGCTTAAAGAAAAATCTTGTATTGTGGAAATAAAATTTTCGTTAAAGAAAAATTTTGGAAAATATTATTTTTTTATTTTAACAAAAGTTTGACAGCCTAATTACGCAAATTGCTGAAGTTACAATTCAATTCATAAAACCTTTTTTCCCCCTACAAGTACAGTGGGAACTTTCATTTTGTTTAAAAATACTGTCTTCGTAACTCCTTTCCCAACTCAGATAAAAAAAAAAATCACCTCTAAGTTACCCTCTTTCTCTCTAACTCAACTAAGCTATATATATATAAAGGTACCTCTCTCAACTTCATCAATGTTTTATTAGAATCATTAAAAGAAATTTCAAAATTATGTTGTTTCGTAACACTTGGTAATTTTTTATATGATTAGGAATTAATACATTCAAATTACTAAAACATTTTTAAAAGCAAGCAGGAAAACGTTCGAATCTCCGTTTGACTATGAAAAATTTTAAGAAAAAGGGGAAAATGAACGAAAAAAAAAAGACAAAAGAAAAACAGTACTTCGGTGAGAGGTCATTGCTATCTTACGTAAGCCTGTAGAAGAAACGGGCAAAAGTAGAGAAAAGTCAACCGGGTCATGTTGACTTGCACTTGAGGTTGCACGTTTTTCGCTAACCCTTACCCAACATTCTAATCGCAGCGCAAAATCCTCCTGCTAGACATGTGGCCGAGCGGGACCCACTCCCCAGCTTCCATACTCTCTCTACGAAACAACCAATAAAAATGTGGCACGCGTCAGTCAATATGCGGTTGATGCAGCCGAGGGGAAAAGGAGTGGGAAGTTGTATAGGGCAGTTGTATAGTTAATTTGATTCTTCTTTTTTTTTTTAATTACAGAGAAATAATAATTAATTGTTAATTTGTCAGATGTTAGAAAATATGGGTTGCAGAGGCGCTTCGCACTCCTCCAAATCTCACATTTCTGTGAAAGAATGGAGAGAGAGGGGACTGCACTCCCCCTCCCCAACCCAGCCAAATCTCAGTTGACCGTTCAAACTAGCACAGATGTCTGTGAATGACTTTCTTTGTTGCCATTAAAAATGGAAACATCATCATTGAAAATGAAGGCATGGGGTTGACATAAAACTTCTTTTTCTTATGGCCTTTTTGCCTTGTTACGTGGAAGAGGATGAGTTACCAGCACGGGCAGAGAGAAGGCTTAACTTGTCAGTGATCAGCTTTCAACTTGTGGGGCTGCTCATTTTTGGTGCATTTTGGTCCCATCTTTGGACTTCATGCTGCGGATCGATACTTGAGGATTACATTTTTCTTTGATGAGTCTATATGGCGTTTTTCTTCTTAACAGCAATAGCATTCATTAAAAAGGGATACCAAGAGTGAAAAATGTCTCCATAGATATTCATATAAGGTGCTTCATAAAATATCCTTGGTTTGTAATGGTTAAAACACAAGAGAACAGATTTATTTTGACTCTTTTTTTTTTTAACAAATCAAACTAATTCAATATTAAAAAAATATTAATAATTTTTATAGCAAGTTATCTTGACCCACTAAATAGAAATAAGTTAAAATAACAAGTATTTAAAATAAAATATAAGTAGCACCGCTTTGGATGGACGGGTGGTCCATCGTGATCCATCAAGAAGTGTTGTGATTGTTGCAAAATTGCTGATTGCAAAAGAGCGAAGGTAACTAAGTTCTAGATATCTTCAAACACAATTAATTCCTTCCTCCTCTAATTCAATTGATTAAAAAAAAAAAGGAAGATATTTACTATATTTATATTTTTAAAACATAATTCACATAATTTTATGTCCCCTAAATTTTATTTTTATTATTTTTTTTAATCAAATCTCATTTTTTATATTTAATATTAAGTTAATTTAATTCACTTTAAAAATAAGGTAAAATAAAAAAATACCAAAAAAAAAGTTTGAAGGAAGAAATCATTGATTAAAAATAAATAATAATGAAACTAGACCGTCTTTAGTAGAGCCAAAAAAGAAAAAAAAAGGAGCTTCTTGACAAATCATGTTTTTTTTTTTTGTTACTCCTTTTAATTTATTTTGTGGTCCATGTGCTATGAACTATACGACAGTATCTTCTCAACAAATAAAAATAATAATAAAAAAACTATATGATAGTAATATTTTATCTTTTTCACGGAGCCGTCAACAATTCTAGTACAGGTAATTATAATAGATATTTCTACTCAAAAAAAAAAAAAAAGTTATTCAATAACAGCTTCGACTAACGATCAAGTCAAACAAATAATCCCCGAGTCAACTGTTCTGTTTTGCCTGACACAGTAGATGCCGCTCCAAGATTTTTGAATTTTAGTGTAGGTCCGTAAGAAAGTTAAATTCTCTTCGTAGGCCGAAGAAGATATTAGATGTAAAAAGAACTGGAAAAAGTACTTTGTGATCCTTTATTGCTGGTGTTAGAGTTTAATTAACTTCTTAAAAATTATCAAAATTATTACATTTTAACAATAACATCAGAATTATTAAATTTTAACACTAAAAATATACATTTATATCTAAAAGTAATAAGAAACAGTTTTGTTTGTGCTCACCTGTAAATCTTTTTTCTCAAAATGACATTACAATAAAAATACTCAATAACGAGGAAAAAAGATTATTTTTAGAACTTAGAAGTAACCAAACCCCTCATCATCTCTTGTCATAAGCTTTTTCGTTATAAAATTTTGACAACCGTACACTTGTTCCCCTCATTATTGACTGACTACTTTTAACGACCATTTTAACCCGCATTATTTCAATTTTTCCCGAAGATGCTTCCTGGAAAAGGTACCCTAGAGGCGGATTAATAAAAACAACAAATTGCACAGCGAAGACCAAGATTCAGACTGTGAAGTTATATAAGGAACGTCTATGGTTAATTCAGAAGTCTACGTTTGAAAATAACTCGAAGCTTTTGAGCTTAAATTCCAATCGATTTCATATAGGGGGACATGGAGACTTATGATGAAATGGAGAAAAGCAACCATTATTTTATACCTGAAGAACTTGATGGATAAAAGTAGAAGTGAAAAAATGCTAATAGCAATCTTTTTTCCTTTTTCTTCTTGTTTTTTTTTCTTTTCAATCATGACGAAGGCAAATCCAATCCATGAGGACACATGCTGACTTATTAAAAACTTGAATCGCAGGTAGATGTGTGAGCAGGTTAAGATATTATGATTTTAATCCTTGACAATCGTGTCTTAGGAATGCATCCGAGGCCAGTGAGTCAACTTTTATATATATATATATATATATTTCTCTCTATTAATTTTTTATGACAAAAAGTTCCTTTTTAGACAAATTTCGAAGAACTATCAGGATCTTACTAGTGATTTATGAAATGTACTTAGGGGGAACCGACGTGCTACTTCCATTATACCTCTCTCTCCCCCCCCCTTTTTTTAGTACATACTGCCTATTGATTTTTACGCACCAGTGCACAACAAAGATTCATCATTTTTTTTTTCCTTTTGAAGAAAGAAAAGGTTAAATATTTGTTAAAAAAAAGGTTAAAATCCAGGAAGACATATTTTTATAACTTCCTAGATCTCTGCTCCTCCCCCATTATCTCCCTTCCCACTACAGTTCAGCCTCCCAAGTAGGACAAGGAAGAAGAGAGGTCATCTTCCAGTGGGGTACTTTCATGATAATTATCTCGTGTGAAAGAAGGAGCAAAAGTTAGGGGGAAAAAACAAAGAAGGAACAAAAGCATAATCAATCCTCAGTGAGGAAATAGGCAGCACGAAAATCTTGGATTTTTGTCACTCTATTCAACGCAAAAACACCCTTCAGCAATCATCATGTCTTCTACCTCCTTCCCCTCATCATTATTTCCTAGTTTTTTCCATCTACCAACCACCACCACTACTGCCACCAAGATAGCACAAGAACAAGAAAGAGAAAGAAGGAAGAGAAAATCTCGAAGAAGAAGAAGAAGAAGAAAGAAGAAGAGGAAGATGGGCTCAGTCAAGAAGAAAAAACCCTATTACTATCTTCTATTTTCAGCCTCTCTAGTTTGACCAAAAGGGTATTTCTTCTTGTGGAAAGAATTTCATATCTTCAGTTTCATTCTTCTCTTCTCTTTTGATCTCTCTTTGGGGAATCGAAGCATCATGGTCCGATTGTTTGCTTGGCTAATAGCTACATCAAAGCTTGAATCTACATAAAGTTTGAAAGCTTATATCTTTATTGGGCTTGTTTGGTCTTGCCTGGTCATGGGTGAGTAAATATATCATGTGAACATAGCTCGGTTTGTATGAATTATATGTGTGCTCCAGTAAAAAAGTAGCAGCTCTCTCTCTCTCTTCTTCTTCTTATGTCTCTCTTTCCTTTTTCTTTGTTTTTTTTTTGTTGAGATGTTATTATTGGATGGGTTTTCTTGGCTTTGGAGGTTTTATTGGTGCAAATTTCCGAGAGCTGCACCAGTTTGTAGAGATCTGGATTTCTATATGTATGTATCAGAATAAATGTTTGTTCTTCAAAACATGAGCAGTCACATTGTTGACTGTTTTCCATTTCCATGTTAATATACCTTTATTTCTGTTCACAACATACCTGTATGCCATATTATTCTTACAGCCGGTGTCTCTTTGACTAGCTGGGGCTCAATGTCCTTCTGAATCCTGTTCAAGATCTGATCTATTTATTTCTTCTGCAACCCTAACTAACATGATTGCATATGCAAGAGATGACCAATTTTACCTCCATATTTGATTGATGCTTTATTACAATTCACAAGTTAATACACCTGTGTGTGTGTTTGTGTGTGTATTCTTTTGGGATCCTTTTTAGCCTTGGCTTTAATCAGGAAAATATATATTTGTATGCGTAGATATATATTATACACCATGATCTTTGTTGGCTCAACGGATGCCTGCTGGAAAGCCCAGCATTGTGGAGCAAGTATTTGACCACTGAACTATATATTATGGGCTCCAAATGAAATTTTCTTATAGTTACAAGTAGTTCAATGGTAACTTTTTTCTTCGTAATTACGTCCTGAATTCCTAGATCTGATGAATGGAACCTTTGAGGGTACTAGGATAACAAGCTCACCAATTGTTGAAAATGCCGATTGACTTCCCTCAAGATGTGGTACAGCTGCTTGCTCGAATAGCTTAATTAGTTCCCTGTAAACACAAAATTTAACTATTGCTGTTTGCCTTTTATGTCGAATCATTGTCTTGCCCACCGCCTTGCTTATTTGCAACTTTCTCAACATGCATAAAACATGCTCTAGAGTAACTCACTGCAAACCAACCATCTGTGGTTAACTTTTTGGTAAGAATAAATTTAAGATTGTGTGAGTTAGGTATAGAATTTTCAATTTGAATCCCCCAAGTGTATTTCATGAAGCAAGTGGAAGCCATGACAGTGGGGTTATGGTACTAAAAAGCCGGAGAGTCAATTGAAAAAAACAAAAAAGTAACTCATTATAAGCAAGTGCTGTTTAATTCATTCCCCCTTTTCAGCTGACTATATCCAATATTTCTATTTCATACTACCGGGTTTGTGGGAGGCAAGAGGTTGTGTCTCCTTGCTAATTTCTTGACGGCAAAGGCCGACACCACGCGTGTCCTTGTAAGACGACACCATGAGGCATGAGCTGTTAGCCATCAGAGCAGGGTTTGCCAACTTCCTTAATCTTTGGAGGAAAAAGTTTTGCACAGAGCCTGTCTTCCATCGCCAGTTTTAGTTCATCAATCATAATAAAAAAATTATTTGAGAGGATCCGAATAATACCTTGGTGTATATGCACGTAGAATAAGGCTGCACTAAAGTGATTAAGCTAGACACCCTTTTTTTTAATCGACTCAACATGGTGTCAAGGCCTTTAGTTCCGAGATCATTCATGAATCAAAGTTCATTGATTAATCAGACTAACCACTTAGGTTATGTGGATGTCAGATATAAGGGCACATATTTGAACAATATATAATTGTCAAATAAACATTTTGAATTTCAAATTTGTAAATGTTAAAATTCATAAATATTATGAGTTAAGTATTTATTTTTTAACAACGTAAAATTTTATATTTTTAATAGAATAAATTATATACTACCTTGTCATTAATTTTTGGTGATCAATTTGCGCATATAAATTGAACTGTTGAGTGAAAGAAAAGGCCTTGATGCAGTTACTAGCCACCTGGTTTGATGACAAAGTAATTCAACTTGTAATTCAAGTAACTGAGGTTCAAATCCTGATACTAACTAATCCAAAAGCCTTCATGCATGCTAGATTAAAAAATTCACAAGTCTTGCGTTTGTGAGATTGCCCCAGAACTAATTTTTAGACTTTAGTCATCAATTTCGAGGATTGATGTAGGCAGCAAAGAAGATGTGCGCCCATCCTTATCGATTAGAAGTCAATTTATTGGGTTGGATCGCAAATAAGCCACAACTTGTGTAATTCCATGCCTGCGTTTTAATGAATTAGAAAAAGGTAAAGCTGCATAGGTAAATTTCATCGAGAAGAGTTACGTATTTCATAGTGAACTCAGCTTCCTGATTGACCATCGTCTACAGTGCCTCTTTTTTTTTTTTTTAAAAAAAAAAGTGGAGAAGTAAAGTACACTTATTATTATTTTTTTTTTCAAGAAGTAACTAGAGTACACTTTTAGAAAAGAAGTATATTTTTTGCAATGCGGTCCATTTTCGAGAAAGTGATGAAGTACTTTTTGTTGGAAATGTATTATATTTTGATTGTTGTTAAAACACAAAGTACTGAGAAAAATGGAGTACATTTTTTAGAGAATGAAACATTTTGTGGAAATATGGTTCATTTTGACTTTTGCAATTCCCCCCCCCCCACAAAAAAAGGAATATATTTTCTTGGAAATGAAATACGTTTAAAATTATTGCAAAATGTTGCACCTTGCAGTCTGTAGATGATTACACGCCGCCTACGCCTTCCACCACGAGGCCACTAGGATTTCCCATTTGGCAATTGCATGCCTGGGCAAACCTAGTATTTTCTTCTTTAATAACATTTAAATTTTGAATACCTGAATTACTTCATTATTCTTATGTATCGTTTTCTAATGGGATTCTATGAAAACTTTAAAAAGAAAAATAATAGAATGAAGAAATCATGCTATTTTAATGATTATATATTATCAATATCTGAGACTTTTAATATTTAATTTCTATTTTTTTTTCCAAAATTGCTTCTTATAATTACGTGAAAAATCCTAAAAACACAATTTATTTCTTATTAAGTAGAATTTAGGTGTTGAAACGTGTTTGCGAGCTCTTCTTTTCATAGTTCATTATATCCTACCTAAATTTTTAAGAAGTCCTAAAAAAGAACATCACAAGGAAATAAGTAAGCCGTTCAAGTGTTGAACTATAGTACTGAAAATTCGAAATTTTTCAGAAAAATACTTCACTTACAAGTAAATTTTAGAATTAATCTTTTAAACACATTTTATTGCATCGCCTTTTTCCGAATATTACAGTATGGTGACATGATGACAGTTTTCATAAAAACTGTTTAAGTTGTTATTACATGTGGAAAAAGTTATTTAGTATCACACGTCTTTATGGTTTGACCTTCGTGTTCTTCAATTTCTTCTTTGTTTTCCTTTCGAACCAATTAATAAGGAAAATAGAAAACGAAGTAAAAAAAATTTGCATTTTTACACCATATATTTAGCCCGTGGTAACAATTCACACGTTATATTATAAAATGTAACATTTCACACAAGAAGCATAGGTACCGTATACAATTTTCACGCTTTCCTGTCTGTTCGAAAGGAATTGAAAGTATTGTTTAGTTGAAAGTATCGTAACATTTCTCTTACATTCTAATCGCAACAAGAAACAATTCACTCTCCAAGAACATTGATTAGTACTGGACAGTTGTAATGATGCAATTAACCACTTAGTCTTCAACAAAAAATGTCTTTAGAAATTGGGGGCAATAATGTCTTTAGAAATTCTCTGTTCATCTTAATTGATTAAGATTTGATATTGTAATTGAGTTTTATTGTTACAATAAATTTGTGAAATTTATGTAATTAATTGTTTAATAATTATCTGTAGTATTTGAAAAAAATGTGATTTATCAAATACTACTAAAATTGTATTTGATTTAAACAGTAGATTTTCAAACCTTAATTATAATCATAAACACACTTTTAGTATTGTAAAGTGTAATTTCAAAGAATGTGGTATTTAAACTGTTACTTCCATCTAAATAATGGTATAAAATGTAAATTTACAAATAAGAAAAAAAAAACAAAATTCTAGGAGACACGCGCCTATCCAATTACAGGGACATTTTTTTAGAAAAGAAACTTAAAATATGCTTTAAAAAATAAGAAAATATACGGATAAAAACATATATATATATACGTACACGAAATTACATTCTATTTTTGTAGCCACATAACTCTATTGCATTTTCCTAAAAAAGTATGTTGTCTTCTACTTCATGTTTCCAACCTCCAGAGCGTTGGGCATGGCAGAAACCTCCGGAGATCGTTTCATTATAACTCTTGGCCAAACTGTTCAGGTAAACCCCCCCCCCCGGGTGCCCCCGCTTTTTTGTCCTGGCATTCTGTTAATGATGTTTATTCTATATTGCCTTAATGATGTTTGGTTGCTGATAATGTTAGTAGGTTTGAAGTAAGCAAGTTAAAGTATGTATTTTTCATTATCTGGGAACTGAAGAGACAGCAATTTTTGAATAATTGAGTTTGATATAAATCAAAATTTTTTCTTGGATTGCTCGTTTTGATGGAAGTAAAAGCCAACAAAAGAGAAAAAAAGAAGGTTGCTTTTTGCTTTTTTCTCTTCCACAAAAGCAAAAATGGAACTTCAAAAAATCTTTATTTTTTGAAAAAATAATTAATTCACATAGTGAAACATTGAAACTTATCAAAAGCTAGAATCTTTTGGTTTGCTATTGTGTAAAATGTGCTTGCTTGTGGGTGAATTCACGCAGGTTGTAAAGAGAACTGCAACTGTATCAGAAGCGGACCATGCTGACTCTCTGCAACGTGCTGGTAGTGAGCTTCTGTAAGGGACAGACTAGGAAGTAACTTAGATAGTTCCTTCTTGCATGGAAGTCGACTCGACAACAAAGGTGTGTTTGACTTTGTGTTTATGCTTGAATCTGAATTTTCATAATCAATGGGAAGATTACCAAGAGATACCATTTTGGTGCTTACATTGTTTCTTAGGCATAATTTGGCAATAAAGTTTACCTGTCGAGAATGTTATTGTATGCTTTGCCTTAATGCGGGCAAAGAGAGGACAGTTATTCCAATGTTAATGGTGTGCAAGGTACTCTACAGTGTTGAAATACCACTTATTTCAATTGTTTGGACCCATTTTTAGATAGCTGACTAGAGTCACATTGAACCACTAAAGATATTTGCTTTGAAAAGGGCAACCTTCGATTCAAGTTCATGCAAAAAAAAAAAAAGAAGTATTTAGAAGTGCCCAAAGTGATGACCATGGAAAAACCATGGACCTCCAAGAAAAGCTTTCTAGGACACTGCAGTCTGGAGATCATCCATGCTGTAGTCTTGATACAAGGCAAGGAATGTCTGAGCTGAAAGACACTATCTGTAGTCTGGATATGCAGGGCAAATACCCAATCCAAGAGACACACTCTTTGAGCAAAATCCTCCCACAAGAAGTGTGGATGATTTACCCCTGATGCAATGATCCAGAAATTCTTATTCTCCTTGGATGCTGGATCACATTTTACAAAGATCTCCAGTGCGAATTACAGGTGCTTCTCGGGGTGTATCCCCACCCAGAAATGTGGGGATACATGAGCAAAGACCGTTGAACAGGGGATTTGAGGATGCGAGAATGCCTTTATATGTGAACATAGATGTTTATGATGCTCCGAGACCTGTGAGTAGTTCCACAGCTTTCATTAAACAGCCTGTTTTGCCCCGCTTATCTGTGAAGCCTGCAGCTTGACTTCCTTTCCAGCTTCCTCCAACTAGTGGAATTGCACAAAAGAGTTTATTTATGGTACAGGATTCTTGGATGTTGCTCTTGGTTTCATGTATGGATGCACTAGATTCGATTCTTCTTATTTTGATTATTGTATACTTGACCCCTGTATGTGCTAATGATGATCATCTCATCGTTAAAGCCCTCCTCCACTGAACTGAATTTGATTCAAGGTTTCTTGAAATTGAAAGGAGACTTTTCAACTCTGCTAGCTGGCACCCAAAGTGACTCCAAATTTTGACTGTGTAGCTATCAAAACTTGGATTTGGAGTTTAAAGATTCCGGTGACTTGTAAAAGCAGGCCTCAACCTTGACATGGATGCTATTGCAAACTAATAATACATTAATCATGCAGAGTGCGTTCATGAGAGAATAACTATATCAGTTGGGATATGTTTTAGGGTGGAGTATCATGATTCAGAAAGGGGCGCGTTTAATTAATAGTTGCATTATGCCATCACAGGTACTTACGGAGTATGGTTATGCTGGTATTATATTTTTCAGCCTGTGAGAATTTTTGCGGCTCTTAGAGAATCAAGTGCCAGTCATTTGTTGCTACTTCATCAAACACCCTGCTAGTTCCTCTACTACTAGTACTTCATCTTCTTTCCTGTTTTTGTGGAACAAATTGAATTTAATTTCTGTTCGTTGGAGATTAACTGCACATTCTGTATTTAAAGCCCTTTGCTTCCTTCTTCTTGTTTATCCGAAATCAGATTGTCCATGATTCAGATGTGCTCTCTTATATTTATACGCTAACACTTGCAGATTCTTTTTCCTGCCAATTCTCTTGCTGGCCATTGAGTTTCTTTTTCTTGTACTATGGTTTAGCTGTGTCGGGTTCTCTATTTGGTTTTCTATTGCATTGCAGATTTGTTGTTGTTGCCATGTAGGGTGAAGAGCAACAAACTGGGATTGGAAACATATGCCACCCTTTTTAGGGCCGAGGAAGTACGTGGCATTTTATTGGCAGTAATGAAATGCTCTTAGAGCAAGTATGATAATATTTTTGTAATGAACTTTTGACTCTGCAGTACCTGTTGTAGAACATGAGAGATATGTGCAATACAACTATTATGGAGCCCCATGCCATCCGGCTAGCAGGCACCGACCAATCAAAATTATAGGACTAGAATAGTAATATAGCATATCTCTTGCTTTTGCTTGCTTGTGTTGAATAGGACATCGATTATTTGTGACATTACATGAAAGGAATGAATATTTGACCAGCCACTAAGTTCTTTTATTGTATGCCTTCAACCTTGTTTTATGAAATTTATTTGCTCATCCTGACATAGAAGCGGAATGCAGAGTTCCTGGGATAGTTTAAATTGTCGCTGTTTTCAAATCTTATCAGTGACAAGCAAAATGTTCTGAAGGCTTGAGCATGGTGTTGGGTAGTAATGTTTATCTGTTTTCACCTAATTTCTTTGTATGATGATCTATTAAACAGGTGGATGTGGGGGCATTGAAGCAAATGAGGGAAAAGAACCTCAAAGATCTGGGAGTACCGATGGTGATTTTCCCTTCCTTTTGTTTGTCCCTTGGATATTTGTTTGAAGGGCTTATGTTGTTACATACTCGTGCAATTCTAAAATCACCTTTCATGGAATTATGAATCTAAAACTCTTTAATATCTGACAAAATTGAGCTTGAAAGCTAATTGTTGAATTATTTGACTTTACTTAACCCGTATGAATTTGTTTTAGTGTTTAATCTCTCCCTTCCCCCCCGCCTCCCAAACCAAAAAATCTTTTTCAGTTTTGAGTTGCAGTTTTTCTTGTGCGAAGTTGTAGATATTGTACAATCACTTTTGAATGCTGCAATTAGATCTAAAAAAGACTCATGGAAAGGGGTCCCTGGTGCCAATATCTGTTTGTTGCATTAAAATGGAGCTCACTCTGCATGTTGTTTAGTTGTACCATGCATCTGTTGTACTAA
The DNA here is from genome assembly GCA_020883675.1 of Bruguiera gymnorhiza. NCBI lineage: Eukaryota > Viridiplantae > Streptophyta > Magnoliopsida > Malpighiales > Rhizophoraceae > Bruguiera > Bruguiera gymnorhiza. The sequence continues at coordinate 1,066,105 of JAIRCJ010000180.1, forward strand.
TTTGAGTTGGTCATGGTCAAGGTCTCTTACCTTCATATTTTATAGAATTTCCCATGCACAAGACAAGATAGTATTTGCGTTTTTATAATTGTACGAAAGCCTTGATGCCCTTCTACGGTGGACATCAAACGACCTGTAACTCTACAACAAATTTTTGTCCGGACTATTTTTCAATTGAAACAGTTGAACGATTGTTGTTAGCTTAATTTGTAAGGAATATTTGTCGGAATTGCAGGGCCAAAGGACAAAGATTCTTCTTGCTCTATCGCCTCATTCCAAAAGGCAACGTTGAGAACTTTATTATTAAAGCCGAGATGACTTTAGGGTCATTTTTAAGGTGGCATGCTGCGTCATGGAGCTGATGTACAGTAATCCTTTTTGAGGAAGCACCACCAGGCATTGCTTCCCAAAGTAAGTTAAAAATGGCACAATCAGTTGCCCTTATATATATATATATATATATGCATCCGAGAACAACTCTATAGGTGTAATTCAGGTTGGCGTAAGATGTGGAATTTGTTCCATTTTTTTTTGATTGATTTTTAGCCTTCAGGGTTCATTTATTTCAGATAATCATTCCCCACTTCTGGTTTCTTTGTTTTCTTCCCCCTTTCTTTTTGAATTCCCTTTTGGTCCGAGAAAATTTTGAAATTTCATTGTAGGAAAATATTATCAGTCTGAGGTGGAAGGTGAGCTTAATGTAATGGAAATGTTGCTCTAGCGTGACTTAATAGTCACGAGTTGATTTTTTAAAACTAACATCTTTGTGAAAATAAAGGTAAACTGTTATTATTAGTTCGGATTCTTGTTGTTCAAGTGTTTTTTGTTTTTTCTCATATAACAGCATTAAAACTACCTGAAAATCAAATTATCATAACTTGAGTTATCAATTCTAGGATCCAAAACTTATTGGTGAATGGGAAAGCGTGCAAAGCAAATCCTTGTGGTTGTTATACAGAACATTCTCAGTGACCAAGTAGTTCTAACAACTAATTATTTAATTAGGTGCTGTCGTAAATATGCCCCTAGTCGGACGATGGGGGTTGCTTCAACTTTGAATAACATGATTAGAAAAAAGATTATGACTAGAAGACATAACTTACAGAAGTGCGGTGTTTCTCAACTAGATTATTGCTTTTACCTTTCTCAACTGTTGATATTATGAAGGCATTCGGCTTGTTCTTTTCTTTTTCTTTCTTTTTGTTTTTTTTTTCAATATTTGGGTCAGAAAAAATTTTAATTAAATCTCATTCTTAATTTAATTTATAATAAAATAGAATAAAAAATTCACAAAATTAATTACAATTAAATGTGAGATTAAAGTTTTATGGATGTTAGTCAGACAAAGTTCGGATTATTAGGTCCATTGTTTGGTAAGACTTGGACATCTTCCTTGTTTCCTGCTGCCTTGATGGCTGGAGGGTTTGGGTTAGGGTTAGATTGACAAATTTACCAACCAATCTAATGCCTTGTCTCTTCTATCTGTTTTGTCTACTACCAGATGACGTTGGGCTTAAATTATCATGATGTTTGTACCCAATTTTGTTATCTTGCGAACTTCAGTTTCATGCCAGCCATGTCGGTATTTAATTAGAATCGAAAAGATGTTTGGGCTATGAATGTTCAAAGTGGGGAAGCGAGAGGTGGAGTGGTTTCCATCCTAGGTCGAGAAAATATTATTTACCCAGATATGCAGTCTTTCAACCCTGTTTACACGGCGGCTAACAATCACGGAAACCTTGTTATTATGTCCAAAGAAGCTGGTGGTGGACTGGAATAACCATTACATTTTTCTAAGTTGTTTGAATATTACCAACGTGTGCCTCCATTATAAATATCATTCATCTTCTTTGTAAGATCTTGGACGGCCTAAAATCTGTGTTTAGTCAACCTTGTACTGCTGCTGTAATTGCCATGTTTGATTTTAGTGTTGTCCTTTCTATTTCTAAATTATGGCTTTCTACAGTTTCCAAAAATCAACTGTGCTTGACCTTTGTTTTCGTTTTTGTTTTTTTTCTTTTTTTAATAATCTGTTTTACATTTGAACTCAAATTGTGTTCATGACGCCACTTAGACTAGCTGAAGTAGTTACATGTCAAATTGAGAAAGGACAGACCAATGTCAAAAGAAGCTGCTATCTCATGAACTTGAGGTGACCAGTTTCAGCCAAAGAGTTAGTGGTCTAAGTTATGCTATTTATTCGTTTAAAATGCATTGTTCGTCATTATTGTTATTTCTTCTAAGATTCTTGGCTACTGGTATACATTTGCTTTTGCGTCTGCTATGTTACATCAGGAATATGAATTTTCCTAGTGCCTTACAGGGAGAAATGATTGCACACTAATATTTAGGCCAGGTACACCTGCTGGGTACTTGCGACTTGTCTCCTTTTTCTTCTCCCACTGTGATGTTCGCTAATTGGATTGAATCTCAACACATGTAAAATGTGTAGCTTGCTGATTTTTCTTTACCAGATCAAGTCAAATACACAAGTAATTCCTTACAGAATTATACTCGCAGACATTAATTTGTTTTTTTTTTTGTTTTGTTTTCTTTCTTGTCAAATAATTATTTAAAACCTAGTATTTATCTAAAATTTTAACTTAATAAAACCATGTTTAAGTTTCTAACTTATAAAATTTTATAAATTTAGTGCATTTATTTGATATATGTTAGATTTAATTAATATTTATCAAAAAAGAATGTGAGAATTTTAAATAAAAAATTTAAATTTTAAGTTTATGTATTTTTTATTTATATGTTATTTATTTGTTTATTCATATAAAATTTTTAATTTTATATTCACATTTAAAATCTAAACAAATCGTTTATTACAATAAAATTTAACTGTGTCAAACCTAAGTACCAACCTCTATTAGTATTAAATTGAGTTCATTAGATTAAATATATAACATGATTGAATCACTAAATAATGAGTGCTAATAAAAAAATAAATCAGATTATAATAATATCAAAATAACTCTCTAGAATTTTATATATACTTAGAAGTTTAAGTTAATAGCCGGTATAATCTATAAATTTTATAGACCCGATCGGGTCCTTATAGTTTATTAATTTTATAGGTTTAATACGTCTGAAAAGCTCAGAAATGTTTTCGTTTTTTTTTTTTTTTTTTAAATTTTGTTATGGTATGGGGGCTTTTAAAGCAAAAAAGCTGATTCCTCGGCAAGAGCAAGATCTCGTTTGGATATGTAATAAAGTGGTGTGTGATTATAAACGTTGAAAGTAGAGTAACAACCCATGCCTTTTCCTGGAGCAGTGTCGTTTCTTTCATGTTACCCAACGATGAATTCTCTTGTTTGTTTTTGGTTTGAGTCAATCTTGGCATTCTTAATATAGGACTTTAGTATAATTAAATTCTTTAGATTTGTCTAGAAGAGAAATAAAAGATTGATTGGACTGGGACCACGATTCCGATTGGATGATGGTAGGGCCACCTTTTGATTTATGAAACTATACGTGGAATAATGAAATGAAATGGGTTGGAATCAATCAATCAATTAAAACCAACCCACCCAACAAGCCACCATGATCTAGTCTCCCTCCCGGCTGTTCCATTTGATTCCACATGGTAGGATAATTTAATGCTTGATGACAGCATGCCTACTTGGAACCATATAAAAAAGAAAAAGAAGGAGTGGGAAATTGATGAGCATGACTGCATGAGACAGAGCCATTGGCGGAAGAAAGTCACCTATGAAAGATCTTGGCGGAGACAATGGAATAACAACACAATCTAAAATAGTTTTCAACATGTCCCCAAAGGTATAAGAAATGGGGTCCAAATGGAACAACTGTCCAACACATATGCTCTTCCAATGTATAATGAAACATTAATTAATGACTTGATTCACCTGAATACATATGCTTTTGGGTATATAATATCGCGTTTGCTTACTCTAAGAAGATATGCCCAGATCTTCTATTGACCCCTATTAGTATATATGCTTACATCACTGCCCACTTTCTTATATTCCCTTGTTTAGCAACTACTGTCCTCAATATTCTAATATCATTCCCCCTACGTAGTCAAGGTACACGATTAAAGCATTTTTTAAAAGTCGTGTGGGTGGAAGGATAATTACAAAGAAGCTTCATGTAAAGCAGAATAATCACACTTCTACAGATCTCGACAATTGTATGATACAACAATTATTTTGAGACTTGTGGTTGATAGAAATGGGCACACAGCCATATTATACAGATGACCTTTTTTCTTGCTTATTAATAGTGAGCTTGTTCAGAGTCCTGGCGTAATTTAATTACCCTGTTATAACTTAAAGATCAATCAATCTATAAAAACACAGATAAAAAATTTGACACTTGATTAAATTTAAAGTGTGAGAGTTTGGTGCGATGAATCTTTTTTTTTTTTTGGAGGACAATACATGAATTCACTCACTATTTATTTGGTTTGGTAAAATAATGCCAGATATGCATTTTAAGTAAAGTGGGAGATTTGTTGCAAAGTTTGAGCCACTCTCCTTCCAGGTGATTACGTCCCCATCTTTCTTTGACTTTTGCTATCACAGTTAATATAATGGTTATTATCCTTCATCTCTTTAATCATGGGACGTATGTTTAAAATAGCCAAGTTGGCACGACAATTAATCGCATTACTTTATGTAATTAATAATTTTCTTACAGGCAACCACACTGAATCCTCATCAATGGATACGGTTTTATGCTGTATCTATAACAAAATGCAAAAATAATGTGAAAAACATTATTGCATGAGGCAGCTTCTCTGTTCTGACTTTTCTTCCTTTCTTTTTTATTGACCTTTGGGGTACGTTTATGCTGTTCATCATTATAAAACTAATATTGTTTTGGATGCAATGCGTTGTTGGAATCCATAGAGTTTACTATAAAGAGAGAGAGAAGCCCATCAAGCAACCAAATTGCATTAGAGCTACGAAAATACGATCCTTTTTAATTTTCTCACTTGAAAAAGAGATGGAGAAGCTAGCCCCTAATATGAATTATTCTTCATCATTGGATGGAGAAAATGGCTGTTCTGCTGGTTCCTGCGTAGAGAAGAAGATCAAACTATTTGGTATTGAGCTGACCCCATTTGAGAACAAGGAGATCAGCTGCCAAAAAGTGTATGTGGAAGGAGATGAAAGTGTGAATTCAACAAATACAGGTTCATCTGAGAAGGAAAACACCATCAAGGAGAAAAGCTCATCATCAGGTGAATTACCTGACAATAATAAGAAGTTCGAATGCCAGTATTGTTTCAAGGAGTTTGCAAACTCACAGGCTTTGGGGGGTCACCAAAATGCCCACAAAAAAGAAAGGATGAAGAAGAAAAGGTTGCAGCTTCAAGCCAGGAAAGCCAGTCTCAGCTACTACCTTCAACCCTTCCAAAACAACCTCATGAGTTACAATAATTACCATAGCTCCAACACACCATGGTTATACGATCCCTCCTGTTGTAGTCCTGACTACACAATCTCCGAGGAGTCGCATATCAATTTCAATCCTTATGATCAAGTTTCCAACTTTAATGGTTCTCAGGAATCATCAAAGTGGTATGCTGTACCCGTTGTTCAGATGCCTTTACAACAAGAATCTTGCATGTTCACTCTAACACATGCTGACAGATCCAGGGAAAGTAAGCCTGTTTTCATGAAGCAGCCTTCTTCTTTGCCAGGTTCCAAACAACGGACCTGTAAATCATTGGATCTGCAGCTAGGCCGTAGCTTCCAATCGAAAGAAGAACTTGGATATGTAACTTATTCAGGTACAAGGTAAAATAGCTTATGTCCTGTCCGAGATTTGAATAGCTTGTAATTTTCTTGAACAGAAAGGAAATATATATAGAGGAAAATTCACGATATCAGCTCTGTTCCAAATGAAGAAGATTGATTCAGGATTTTAACCATATCAGCTTTTTAGCATACATGTCACAGTTTTACTGTAAAGTCAATCATTATGTTGGTGAATCAAATTCACTCGAAAATTTCTGGCAGCGGATGGCCCTCTCGTGCCTCCTCTTTTTGTAGTTTCAAGTTTCTCGAAATGGAATATCCTTGCAAAACAGATATTATGTATTTATTCAAGCTCCAGAGAATAAAAATCCATATCAAGCAATTTGAGGATGGAACACCGTATTCTGAGCAATCTTTTATTCATATGTTATGTATTCTCTTGTTTTTCGTTTTGGTTAGTTACTTCTAATCGAGATCTCAATTTTAGTACCTAGTCATGGAGACGATTTCAGAACTTTTAAATTCATATATTAGGGTAAGAATTGTGCTTTTATGAATGATAAAGTAACGTTATACACATTTTTTTTTCAGACACTATAATATATTAAAAGTAACGAAATTTATAATTTAATTATGTTATTTTCTACTCCAGTAGAACAAGAAATAAATCTAACAGGGACATTAGACAATCTTCTTAACAAGCATGGACTGTTAATTAAGGGATTAATTGCAGCGCACAAACATATACCCTTCCAATCTGTTTAGGTTAATCAGTTTGTAAGCTCTCCCCTCTTCATTTCTTCAAACTTCTTTCTTTTGATGTTTGAGGCCTCATTTCCAGATGTTTGAAGATGAACCTCAGTACCACTCCACAAAAGATCAATTGTTTTTTTTTTTGTTTATTTGATATTGCGGACAAGGTGCTTTGTTTGTTTGTTTTTTTGGTTCTTTTTATTTAGAGCAAATGTAAACGCTAGTAAAAATATTGCTTGCTGATCAATAATTTAGGCTCAAAGTGGAGTTGCGTAATATTATACATTCTAAAATTCTCCATTCTTTATTGCACGATGAAGTTTATACCTTAATTTGACCGTATAAAAAGTATGGAATATATGATTGCGCAAAGTGAAACAAGGTAATATTTCTCTTTATATCCTCCTTTCAACGATGTCACAGAGCATACACTTCCCACGGATAATACGTTTGTTAGTTATTAATAACCTAATTAATTGGCAATTTGGGTTGAGCCCCTGCCTCACAACCGCCAATGGAAGGAACGAATCTTTGTTTTTCCATACACTATCCATTCTTTTTATTAACCTAATTAGTGATAACCTAATTAATTATTGGACATGCAAAATTACCTATATGCATGTACTGGACTAATGATCTAAAACCCAAAAGGGTAACTTTATAATCTTCACAAGTTTTTTTTTCTATAAATAACCATTTCCACTGATAAAGAATCTAGAGAATTAATTAAACCATTAGCTTGGTAGATAGCATTAAGACAACCTATACATATATACCTGTTTAATTAAATAAGCTTTTTCTTTAAAGATTTCTAGTGATGTCCTAGAGGTCTTACTGTTATTTTAATAAAAAAAAAAAAATTTTGAACGGTTCTCCTTCCGTTTCAAACTTTGGTTGATGGCTCGTGAAAGGGATTGGATTATTTTTTTGCTAATTAATATATATATATATATATATATGGCGGTCAATTATATCAATAGTCCATCTCGAGTCCAACTCTTTTTTAAATTGTTATTATTATTATTTTGAGCAGCAGAGCAGAGTTAATTTAGGGATGATACCCACCAATAATTGAGTCTGTAAAAAACAACTCATTTTTAAATTAAGCAGGCATATGCATGTCCACGATTATAAAATCTAAGCTACTAATTTCTTGTGAGTTACGCCGCATTGGGAGACGAATCCCTACATATATATTAAAAAAAGTTGTTCTAGAAAAAAAATTAAATTATTGCCAGTTGCATGGATCAACAGGAGAGTTTGTGTGTGTGTGTATATATCTATATCTATCTATATATATATATATGTCAAAGTCAGTGTGAGTGAAATTCAAATTACATATTTATAATTAGTTTCGGCTGAGATTTAAACTCTAAAAACTTTAAAAACAACTTCACAAAGTATAACCTTGCACGTTGTTTTGGCCCTTTGATACGTCGATCATCTTTTCTTATTAGCTCATCGTTCTTGGTATTTGAACGCGTCAATGTCATTGTTAATTACATAAGCGTTTACCGAATAAATAATGCAACTAATATTTTTATGGTTATACAACTATAGTAGGTAGTTATATGTAATTATGCACGTCGACGTCTAATGTAGATTTGAATAGAAAACTTTCTCGAAAAAAGAAAAAAAAAATAAAAAGATTCGGAGAGAAATCCACATCTAGAACTTCCTGTTAATCTAATATTTAAATATGAAACTAGTTCCACACGAATCTACCTGGCAGTTTATTGATACTGAGATACATTTCCCAAAAAAAAAAAAAACAAAAATGGTTATCAAATATATGTGTAGTACAGGAATGAGAGCAAAGCAATCTCTGATCGTCTCTATTCGGTAGTTAAATGAATCCATGCTTAATGTGTACACCAAGCAAGATTAAAATCTAGTGATACAAATCCGCCACCTAGAGAGGGTTTCATTGTACGATTTACATTTTTAATTGGATTTGAAACAACTTTTTTTTTTCTTTTTTTTTTTGGTTTTTTAATGAACTTTGACCCCCACGGACTCCACCAATTTTAGGTTGGCCTAACCCATCTCATGGATTCACGTCCACCGCTCAATTGGTCAGGTAAAGCCCAGATCGATAACTTTTTTAATCCTGCTCGTGAACCAAGTAAAACATCAAAAGTCTTACGATGTGATCTACGATTCGACCCTAACCCGACAAGGTTCGTTGGAATTTGGAAAAAACAATGGTTTAACTTTGATTACAATTATCATCCGAAATGAGGGTTTGATGTTATCTTGCATAATTTTCAAGTTTTTTTTATTTAAATTTGAATATTTTTAATCGTTTTTTTATTTCTTAAAATAAAAATTTGTTATAGAAATGTGCAACTAAATTTTAAATTGAATAATAATTTTAATTAATTGTACGAAAAAATATTAAGAAAATTGGTTTTCAAATAATAAGTTTTTTTAATAAAAGATATTAAGTTAAAATGTTAATAAATAATCCCAATTTGGGTATAAAGGAGTGATTATTAACATTCTCGGTACATTTTTTTTTTCTTTTTTGGAAAAAAAAAAGTTTGACTATAATTTCACATACACTGGACTTTGTTAGATAGAATTTGGACACATGAGAACTCTGTCAATTAACCTATAGACGACTGCTTGAATTAGAAGCCAATTTTTAGGTTGATGGTCCAAAACAAGTAATTGTCCCCATTAATAAGTTTCAGACTCTTGACTTAGCATCTCAACTTGACAAATTTATTTTCATCCATTTTCCCAATGAGCCAAACTCCATGGATTAGAGACAAGACGCTATCTTTAGTTAAGGGAAAAGCATTAAGGGAAGCTCTTCCTTTAAGTATAATCCTCCTGTTAAAGACAAAAAAAAAAAAAAATAGTGGTCAACTGACTTATCTGTGTTTCTTTTTTTTTTTTTTTTGAAGAAATAATCGTATAGTCCGTATCTATATAAGAGAAAAATAAAATATATATATATATATATAATTCATTTGTTTACCTTTTCTCTTAATATAAAACTTATAAATTAACTATTCTAAACAATCGATCTTTTTCCTTTTATTTTGTTTGACAGAACATGACCACGAAAATTGTCGACTGCCCTCATGACAATGTGCCGTAAAATTCTGAGTGCTACAACGTGAGTTGAGCCCAACCAAAATCACCAAGCTTAAAAAACAACGGTAACCTGCCATCCGGAGCGACCCATATATTTTTACATAGGATCGTGAGGCCCATTTTCGTTATCCGTGTCTATTTTTCTAATGGACAGATTTTTTGCGATAATATTAAAGTTTTAAATTAGATTGGTCAGAATAGTTAGAACATCCAAGCTTTAAGTTGTGTGTATGTGTGAAACCGAGAGTCTATCTCTTATCTATAATTCATAGCTCGAGACAAAATTAATTTCTTTATAGGCCAAACCTCTCAAAAGAAAAAAAAAAAAAAGATAAAGGGAATACGGATAAACAACATATGGTTACTCTCTGTTTTTCTTAGTATTTTTCTAACACAGTTCCAGCTCTTAAATCTTATAAACATCAACGTTGGTATGGCCTAGGGGTGAAATATATTAAGCTAAGGACAATTATTGGAAAGATGTTATATAACCTTGTGATTTGTTGTCACATGGAAACAATGCTTCCACGTGGTGCTTGGTTAGGCATTGGGTCACATTCCTACCCTAGTTTTAAAAATGACACCTACTCCCAGCACTGTCCAAGAATTTTAACTGTAATCTTATAGCCAAAGTATGATATGATTATACGTAAAGTTTTTTTTTTTCTTCTTCTATTTAAAATCAAATTAGCTTCCATTGAAACTCGAATCTGAAAGTGATGGCAATTTCAATATCACTAATTAAAAACTCATTAGCATGATAGTAAAATATGAAGCTTTTTTTTTTTTGGGGGGGGGGGCGGGGACCGAAAGTTGGTAACAATGGACCTACGGTATAATTACGATTCAGAGGCAGGCAGACAAGGGTGTAAGTAGTAGTCAGAGACAATTATTTCCCTCTTCGTTTTCTGGGCCCTTTCGACGATGACATCGGGCCTAGTTTAAAGAGATGACAATCTACAACTGCAATGTTCTAAGTTGCCGAGGGCGACAGAACCCAAAAAAAGAAGTGTGAACCAAAAATCTGATGAGGACGAGCCGACAAAGCCTGTAGAAGAAACATTCGGAAAATGACTAAATTTTCTTGTCCAGGTGCAGAATTTCCGATGCCACCAAGTGCACCAACAAAGTTGCTGCCATGAATTTGAAACTAAAGTCAAAAAAAATTGGGACCAACGAAGACACGTTTGAGAATCCATTAAACTGCGTTGGAAGTTGATAACAACAAGGAACGCCTAGCATTAAGAGTTGAAGGCAAGTGAAAAATGGTAATCCCAGTTCTATAATTCTTAAATGGCAATCAAATTATAATTATTAATTGACAATAAAATATTTTAATGACGCGTTTGAATGATTAAAAGTTTATATTTTCATTTTTAATATCTCAAGTTATAATTTTAAGAAAGAGATTTAAGATTTATACAAATATAAAAAATTACTTTATTATGTAATTTGTTATAAATAAAATAAAAAAATGAAGATAAAATATTTACATAAGTGATAAAATGAGTTTAATGTCTACTTTATAAACTAAAAAAATTAATTGTCGAGGAAACTAGGGGATTCCTAGTATATATATATATATATATATTTATAACATATCTTATACTTGAAAGAGATAAATAGATATTTTAGCAAATCAAATCCTTTGTTAATTAACACAAAAGAACATTTTGGTACAAAATGGATATGAGTTGGCTGGGGGGATTCCAGTCTGTATAATCCGTAGGGGATTGACTGTCTCTCCGATTCTTATTCACACTTCTCGGTATGCAATCGAGCTAGCTTTCATGTTAATGGCCTTATAATGAGTCGATGAAATGCCTCTCGAAGAAAAATTGAAAGGCAAGTAAAAGAGAATAGAGTTATTGATATTGGAATATAGAATTAAAAAATTTTAATAAAAATATCTTCATTAATTATATTAAAAATATATGACAATGTCCAACCAAAAAATAAAAAAAAAATACAAGACAATAAACTTAAAATCTTTCAATACCCTAACATAGAACGACAAAAAGTTAAAACAGAAATAATAATAATAAATTAATATCAATCAAATATGTTTTAAAATATTCAAATGTGAATTTAATAGTTAAAAATTTAGATTTTCATTTAAAGTTCTTGGTTCTAATATTAAAAAAAGATATAAAATTTATAAAAATAAAAAAACTTTCACAATTTAATAAATTTTTGAATAATTTTTTAAAAATAAAATTAATTATTGAACTAAAAATTTAAATTTTAACTGATTTAACCAATATAATCAAAATTAAATTGATAATAATAATATTTAATATTAAATAAAAAATATTATTATGTATATATACATAATGATATATTATATAAAAATATTCATGTATAAAATTAATATATAATAAAATTAATTTTTAATATCAAAATAAAAAATATATTATAATTGAAGTAAATAAAATACATAAAATTTATATATTTTTAAATTTAACAATAATAATAATATAATTATATTTGACTTTCATAATTATCATTTTTCATTTCAACCATTAGTTTATTTTTACTTATAATAATATTTGCAGTACCAAAATAATAAATAATATCAAACAAATTTACATTAATCATATTTAAATTAATAAATCTATCATTTTTGTCCGTTTTTAATTAATGACATTACAATCGGAATATTGTCTAATGCCATAATCCAACAATAATTTATCAATTGTAATAAAATTCATATTTAATATTAACACAAAATTAAAAAAAAAAACAGTTTTTTTTTCTTAGTTAAATATTGCAGTCGAAATATCGCTGTGTTGGGGGGGGGGTGATCTTCGCTTTGGGTGCAGTCACCGTCAAAAGGTCCGAATGTCGAATGAAAGGCTAATGGCTAGTCTCAACGCTTCTTCTACTCTGCTACTGCCGAAGGTCCCAATTTCTTGATTTTCAGAAAGTCCCGAAAAACGAAGGAAGTAAATTGTTAACAAAAGGGATTTTATTCATTTTACAACGAAATCGCTCTATAGATTAGCAACTAGTAATTATATTTTTTTATTGAAACACAAAAGTAATTATCAGTAATTATACATTTTAAAATTTTTGTTTCTACTATGCCATTTTACTTTTCATAAAGTGACATTGTTTTAAAGAATAAAATGATGTATTTTTTTTTAAAAGTAAATTGTTCTGTTTTAAAAAAAATTAACATTAATTCTTAAAATGTTATTTTTAAATAAATAATAATAAAAATAAATTGTGCAAAATTATAAACATATGTAATAAAGGTGGTTTATGATGACAAAATAATGTAGAAGGAAACAGCCAAAAGAGGAATTAAGAGTTTCCGTATCAATAACTACCGATTCTAATCTCAAACACAAACTAACTTTCATGCTTTGATTACGGCAGTCTCCTTTTCCCACTCTTTCCCTATCCATTTAAAAATTCCCCTTTTTATTTTTTATTTTTTATATATAATTCCTAATTTTGACAGCCTGGATCGCCGCCGGCATGTGTCACAAATGCGCCGCACGCGCCACTAACACGCGTGCGGAAACCTGAAATCCAACGCCCAGAAGAAGGGCCAATCAAGCCGAAACTGTCACGCGCTCACAGAACAAGATGGAAAATAAATGCGCACCCTCAGCGCATGTTAGGAAACAAACAAGCGATAAAATACAGATTTTTAAAAATTTGTATTAAACAAAATAAAAATAAAAATAAAAATAACCAAACATTTTGACTCCTAATTTCCCCTCCATTTTATCGCTCATTTGTCTCTTTCACACTCTCTCTCTCTCTCTCTCTCTCTCTCTCACACAGCCTCGCGCAGCTCAAGCGAAGGGGGTGTCCCATGGAGATTGGAGTCTACATTCTGGCTCCGTCTTTCTCTCTCCTTAGGGTTCCTCTTCGCTTTTAACTTTCTCTCTACTTACGGTTCCTCCCAAGCAGCGAGGATTTGAATTTTCCGGTGAAGTTTCGACGGAAATTGGAGGAGAAATGTTGTTCGGATTTTAGTTTTGTTTGGCTGTTTGGAGAGATTCTTAGGGTTTTTAGGGAGTGGATTCGGAAATGTCGGGGCACAAATCGAAGCCGGAGAAGCATGATGCCAGCAAGCAGCTCCGGCGGGACCCTTACGAGGTCCTCGGCGTCTCCAGGAACTCCACCGACCAGGAAATAAAGTCCGCTTATCGGAAATTGGCTCTCAGGTACTGCTCCATTTTGTTCCTCTCCCACGGCCTCTTAGCCACGAAGTGCCTGTTTTAAATGTGTAGAGTTTTTTTTTTAAATGCTTCAGAGTTTCTGAGTAGGTTAGTTTCTGAATTGGTATGGAGTTTTGGATCTTTGGTCCATTTGAGTAGGAAGACTACGTAGGTGGAAATTTAGTTGACTTTTATAACTTTTGTTGCGGCGTTTCTCGGATATACTTGATAGCATAGACGTTAGATTGAGAGTGATACCCTCTGAGTTTTGCTTTGTGTGCACGTTGGATGTGGAAATTCAAACTCGCCACTGATCTGTTACTTTGGGGTGGTCTTCCGTGGATTTTCCTTGTGTATTGGATAAATGTTAATGGAAAAAAATTAGGTGGACCAATTTTGCGGATATGAGATGTACCTATATGCGAAGAAGATGGCGAATTTTGCCAATTTGTGGGGCATCAAGAAGCTTAACATTGCTAAAAATGAGTGAACCAATTCCAGAAATTGACTGTGTTCTGAGTACTTGGTGATGGTAATTTCTTATCAGCGGCTGTGAATAGGAGAGGCTGAGCCTTAGAGGAGTTGCATAAATTGGTGCCTGTTTTTGAAGAATGTGCTTTCTTGTGTCTAATTCTAAGGTTCAACATTATATGGTCAAGGTAGCATATGAAAGTTGTATCGAGAATCAAAAACACTGAAGGATGAGGCTGGGTCTTCTGAGTCCTATTGTAAGATATTGCCAAGTGATTTACCAAATGTGAATAGAGCCAATAAAGCCTATGCAGAAGCACAAGGCTGTGGATGAAATGGGCTTTGATGTGGGATAGGTGGGTCAGAACTCACATGCTGTGCTGTCTTAGACTAATTACAGCTGTAGTCCATAGTTGATAGACTTTGATTTGCTTTAACCTATGTAGATGAAATCCTTGATGCTGACAGGCCCATCTCTACACTCCATGTCTTCCACAGCTTGGAACCGTGAAATAAAAAAATAAAGAAAGAAAAACCCTACCTGGCTACCCATCCTGTTACCTGCATTCTTCCTTTTCAATTAAAGCTCAATGTTTCAGGTACCATCCCGATAAAAATGCAAATGATCCTGAAGCAGCCGATATGTTCAAGGAAGTTACATTTTCATATAATATCTTGTCTGATCCAGATAAGAGGCACCAGTATGATTCAGCTGGTTTTGAGGTGAGTGACCAATATCTTATACTGATATCTCTTAAGATAATTGTAATCTTTCCAGAACTACTTGTTTGCTCTGCTGCTTCATGGCTGCCTATGTTTTGATCTGTCCCATTGGTGCTAGCAAGTTTTGTGTAATTTTTAAGAACTCAATTTGTTTGTTCCATCTCTGTTGCATGTCAGTGACATTTTGGTGCAAGCATAATCTCATAGTCATTTTGATCAGGCTGTTGAATCAGACAGACAAGATCTAGAGCTAGATCTTTCAAGTTTGGGGGCATTGAACACCATGTTTGCTGCGCTTTTTAGGTCAGTGTATCGTAAATGGTTGCTTTGCATGTTCTCAAGTATCCTCTTTTAACTTTTCTATCTCATCTTAGTTCTTGCAAAAGTTCTCAAAATGCTCATGAGTATGCAAACTGCTTTTGGCTTTGACCCTTTTTTTTCCCCCAAAAAATAGTAAACTTGGTGTGCCAATCAAGACGACTGTATCGGCAACAGTCTTGGAGGAGGCACTTAATGGCACTGTCTCCATCCATCCCCTTCTACTTGGTCATCTTGTTTCTAAGAAGGTGGGGATTCATATTCTGGTTTAGGCATCTATTTTAGCAATTATGCTAGGGCTCATTGAAAACTTCTACACTTTTAAGCAGGTTGAAAAGCAATGTGCTCACTTCTATTCTGTCACAATAACAGAAGAGGAAGCAAGAGCTGGATTTGTCTGCCGAGTCCAATCATCTGAGAGAAGCAAGTTCAAGGTTTGCAAAATCATAAGCCTGTGGTGCTAGCATTTCATTAGAATTCCCTTCCTGGCACAATGTGGATATGCACAAAAGTTGGCATTTAGGCATTGGTAGACTGCACAATCAAGTAACTGTGAGCAGCACATAATAGGATTGTCTCATATCAAAAGGGGCAAAAAAGCAGGAGAAAAAAAAGAAAGAAAGAAGCTCTAGTGACAGTTACGAATTGAAATGGTTGTTAGTCTTACTAATTCATCACTCTCGTGCAGTTGTTATATTTTGATTGGGAAGAAAGTGGCGGATTAAGCCTTGCACTACAGGTACAATGTGCCATCCTTGCTGGTATTATTTATTACAACCAATCAACAATCCACAATTTATCTTTTATTTGGTATTGGGTAAATGATGTGATGGTGTCTTCCATGCAACGTTGGGATCTATCCTCTGGTTGTTTCAAAGTTAAGAAGAATAGATCTGTTGCATATCCATAGGTTGTCTATCACCTTCCATGTCCCAACATAACTGAGTTCTACATTTCCTTCCATAATGTGCGTCCTATGGTGTCTTAGGCAAATTCTACAGGCAGTGGTTGCTCCTCCCAGTCACAAGCAAACTCCAAAACACAAGCTCTAAGCATGTCTTCTAATGTCTGATTAGTTTGCTCTGACTTTCAGTTTGCGGGTGATATGCAATACTAAAGCTTAACTTTGTAGCCCTTGCCTTGAGTAGACCAGACCAGAATCTAGAACTAAATTTGTGAACCTATCCATTGATAACCCAAATAGCATTATTAGCTACCTTAACAATGCATATGTTGTCCAAAGCTACAGTAACAATGCCTGTGTTGTCGGATAAAGTGCATGAGGCACAAGATGCTTGAGTAGCTGAGATTGCAGGAGTTTACTAAAAGATAAGGTACCTTAACATTGGGCCACCAATATATATTTAACAGGAAACTATTAAATTTCGTCATTGTAAAGTGGAAACGTATCCTATACACAGCGTCCCTCAAAGCTTGGCTAAGCTGTATAAACTTAAATGGGTTTTGAAATATTATTCTCATTACATACCTTGAATCAACCCCTATTGCTTGTTTTTGTGTGCAGGAGGATAGTGTTAAAACAGGGAAGGTTAGATCTGCTGGAATGTATTTTCTTGGTTTTCCTGTCTATCGGTTTGATCAAACAGTCAACCCGGTGAGTATAAGGAGATATTGTAAGTATGATTTTCTTTTGTTTTTTATTTTTCCATTCATTTTTAAATTTTTTGTGGCCTCAGATTGCAGCTGCAAAGGATGCTGATGCAGCCTTCTTCAAAAAACTTGATGGATTTCTGCCATGCGAAATAATCGAACTGAAGGCTGGCACCCATGTTTTTGCTGTATACGGTCAGTTCTTATTTTTTGGTTCTCAATAAGATTGTCATGTTTCCTTATTGTGTATGAAGCAATCTGGTAACAATCTTAAGATTCTGATCATTTCTGTTAGGCGACAATTTTTTCAAAAGCGCAAGCTACTCAATAGAAGCTCTTTGTGCTGCACCTTTTACAGAAGAAAAGGAGAATCTCAGAGCTGTAGAAGCTCAAATTCTTGAAAGAAGGGCAGAAATATCCAAGTTCGAAAGTGAATACAGAGAGGTTTGCACTTTACAAAAGCTGTCCATACTTGTATAATTATGCCTCCTTTTGCTAATTTTTATGTATAATATTGACAGGTGTTGGCACACTTTACAGAAATGACTAGTAGATATACACAAGAAATGCAAGCAGTTAGTGTTACTTGTGAACATTTGTGTGCATACACTATGTAAAGAAGAGAATTTATATAAAACCAACATTCTTGATGTTATATTTGCAGATTGATGAGCTTCTTAAAAAATGGAATGAAATTCATGCTTCATACACAACTGCTCCACCAATGAAGCGGAGTTTGAGTAAAACTAGGAATAAGGCTTCCCACCAGGAAGATGGACAAATGAGAGATAAGAAACCTTCAACGAGGGGCAGACCTAAGAGAAAGAAGTGGTTCAATATCCATTTGAAAGTCGACAAGAGAAAACCTTGTTAGATTGGGTAAAGATCTTGGGAGTTTATGTGATCTTTTTACGTGTTTTGTGCCCTTATATTTGTATACTAACATTAGCTTAATTGTAATCATTCTCTGCTGTAGATGGACATCTAAAGCTGGAGAGACTTGGGTCGGGTGAAAAATCTCTGCAGTCATTAAATTGTGCTGCCCCCTGGGCTATCGTGCTGTAAACTAGGCTGAATAATACATTGTCCGCATGTTGATCAAAGAGAAGTGCAGATGACTGTGCAGCTGCTAAGCTCCATTGCTTCAGCATGTCGAAGGATGACAACTGCTCATTTTGATTGGAGAATTTCCTCCACTCTTGTTACCCTGTTGATTTGAGTTCTTTTTTTCCACCAATTTGTATGCCAGCATAAATGTAAGTTGCATGATTATTCACGAAGATCTTTTCATCAGATTTTGGCCTCTTTCTGCTCGATATTTCGGTTCTGATCGAAAGCTTGGCAAAACGGGTAGTTCACTTTCGCGCATCTTTCAGATAATCTTGTGGTTGATCATACTGAAGTCAGCAGAGGTGAGGAACCATTCTCACTTTGCCTCCTATATTTGTGACTTATCAGACAAGATTTTATGCACATTCTATAGTTGTCTCTCCTTCTGCCGCCCGATTGTGCCATTCCACGGGTAATGACCGAGCAAACGGAAAAACCTGAGGTTCTTGCGGTTTGCCCATATGATTATGAGCTAATTGCAAGTTAATTTTACTGACCTGCAATTGCTTGGCATCTTAAATTGATTTGATGAGCTAATGTGACTCATCCTGAACTTATGTCGGAATTGCGTCATCTGTTTTTGGTGTAAGATTGACGTTGCAAGATATTGATGCCTCGATGATGCAAAGCTCACTTTCGGGTGATTGTTATTTGGACCTCTTTTTCTAGTCATTCTCACCCCGTGTTGCGTTTTTTCCACCCATATTGCATCTATATTTGATTACGCTATAATGTCAATTTATGACAGTTCTGTTAATTGAAAAAAAAAGAAAAAAAGAAAAAAAGAGGAAGCATGCTCCAATGTATAACAGACAAGCAATGCCACCAATAAACCAGCTACCATCGGCTTCATTTTCATACCTCCATCTCTTCTTCTAATGTAAATAATCTCTAACCATTGTCATCATGGCTACTATGTTTTAACAGTGTTAAAGTCATCACAGGTGCGTCTGACTTCGCCCTCTTTCCCCATCTTCACCTTATACTCGCCAAGCTTCTCTATTACACGGGCAAAATCTTGGAAGAATGCCGTCTCATTAGCAGCATACAAGTCCACAAAAGGCCTAGTTCTTTCATCCTTGACCAACGCCTCATCCGACGCCAGCAACCCTAACCCTTTCTTCAGATTCTGATAATACATGTTATCAAACTTTCCCGGTGTCATCACATCATTGTAAGCAGACATGGCTGGGTCTTTGGTGTAATTTTCACACAATTCCCTCAACCGTTCCGCGTACTTGGGGTAAAATGCAGGGTCAGACTCGAAAGTTTTGCTGAAGTTGAAAATCCTATGGCTAAACTCCTTGCAGTGAGAGAAACCTATGGTATGCGCACCAACCAAGGCCACCATTTCTTGCACCGAAAATCCTTTGGAGCCAAAAATGGCTATGATCTCGGACAAGGGCATTGTAGGTTTTGGAAGATTGCCTTCGACCCTTGAAGCGTTTGATACCAGGCCATCTTTTCGTCCTAAGCGGACATTGTAATGAGGGCCACCCACCATGGAAACGAGGTTTCGAGTAGCCGTGGCAATAATGTCGGAACAGGAGACAATGCCGGGGCACTGGAGCTCGAGGGCGGCCTTGGCACGAGTTATAACGTCGAAGGCGTCGCCAGGAAGGCCGGCATTGAGGTCATGATCGCGCTCCGCCTTATTGAAGGCGGTGGAGGAGATGAGGATAGAGGCATCGCAACCTTCAATTGCGCAATCGTGGAAGAAAAGGCGGAGAGTGCCGGCTGCCGTGCTCGGGAAGGCGATTTGCTTCTGCGTGACCACTCCTCGCATGATGTCGGAAAACTGCGGGCATGTTTTCTTGTAGTAATCAAGGGAGAGTTGGGATTGTGAAAAGGCAGGAAATGAAAGAAAGAGAAGGGTAATGAGAAGGGATGTCATGGTGTGGTTCGTGATGAGAATGGGAAAGGGAAGGTTTGGTGGCAAAAGTAATTGGAAACATTAGGGGTTTGTGTGTGTGTGTGTTATGGAGACGATATTGGAAAATGGAAACCTGCGGCTGGGCATGTAAAACAATATAGTTTGTTATGGAAACATTGGTGGAGATTGAACAAGTGCTGTGGATGGGAAGGTTTGGAGGTGGAGGATTTTTTGTGTGTGTCTGTGAGAGAGAGAGAGAGAGAGAGAGCCTTTGACTTTGTTCTGACTTTTAAGATTAACAATTTCTTTTTCTTTTTTTGAGAGAGAAGTATAAGAACTCCGTATTTTGTGGGGACCTAAATGTGGATGAAAAAATTAATATCACGTAAACAAATAAAAAAAAATAAAGAATAATTTTTTTTTTTTTTTACAAAGACAAGTACATTGCACTCTCGTAAATATTTTTTAACTTTTTAATATATAATTACAGTTAATAATATAATTAAAAATATATAATTTATATTCATAATAATATAATACATTTAAAATGCTTTAAACTAAATAGGTCGATGTAATAAAGCTTGAAAGAAAATTAATGTCCTATCCGCGACACTTTACTTGCATCAATATGTTCAATATGTTGGCTTTTGAAGTTCCATGATATCTTTTAATCATGTCAACCTTTAAAGTTTCAAAGATTTTTTAATCACGTGGGGCTTCTTTTTTTCCTTTTTTTTTAATCTTTTTCTGCAAAGATGATACACTTGATCCGCTGTTTGTTCATACATTCATTGTTTGAGCGATTTATTTAGTCGACTGTCGCACTCTCAGGCAAAGCAATTGCATTATTAATCTCGGTGACGCAACACTGTGTCAGTAGCATTGCCCATAATTGAGCTTTTAAATAATTTATTAAAGAACACGTTATATCCAATGATGCACGGACACGACATCCTAGTGTCCCATGCTGCGTCGGATAATTGTTTGACACGGAGGCGCATTCATTACAGTATAAACACGTGTCTCACACGGTCAAATATCTCAGCCAAAAAAATTACAAAAGAAAATGGACGTGTCTTAGATACGTCTTTGACACACCGTCGACAGATCTCAGACACATTAAAAATACGTTCGAAATATATATATATATATATTTTGGTAATTTTATCAATTAAAATTAAATTTAATAAAAAAACATGTATTACACATATAACTAAAGTCTTATACTATATATTCATTTTTTGCTAACAACAAAATAATACATATTAAATAATAATAATAAATATTTTGAACTATAATTTTTCTTAAACTTATATTAATAATTTTTATAAAAATCATTAAATATTTAATATATAAGTAAAACATATATATATATATATATATATATATATATATATATATATATATACACATATCCATGTGACCATGTCTATGCCATGTTTATGTTCTAATTTTTTTTATAAAAAATAGTATATATCATAAAAATTAGAAAACTGTACAAATCATCCGCCCATCTTCATGTGGGTTCCGTGGATCCCACAGGTCCCGCTCACTACCAGGCCTTGCGGGACTGGTAGCGTAGGGAAGATTGACGTCGATTAAGTACAATTAGGCCTCGTTTCTCTTTGTGTTTTTTACATAATTAATTATAATATTTTTTTTTGTTGAAATATTTAAATTTATGTTCATATTTTAATAATTTTTTAAAAAAATTTTGACCTCTCATATAACTAAATAAATAAATAAATGACAATTAGGGCCTGTTCAATTTAATTTTAAGGCTGTACAATCAGGGAGAGGGATGTCGTATACGTTTTGTGCCATATATAGTGACAATTAACAATTAAAATTACAAATATGAAATTAACGATCCAGTAAAATGTGACTCTCGTGCCTGTATTAAGGCCCAGAAGCAGGCTAAAGATAAAAAGAATTTGAACTGCAGCTCAAAGCCTACTCCGATAATTGAGAAAAAAAAAAAAAGCTAAATTTTGTTTTTATAAATTATATAAAAGTGACCCCACAGCATTAAGGAACTATTGAAAAATTGACTCTCGTCCGAGTCCTACACAAGATAACCTGACTGACTCAGACTTGATTGAATACTTGGTTCAAAGTTAAGTTTTGTAGTTTTAAAGGTTCCTTCCGAGTTCTGACTTAACCTAGAATATTTATTGAAGCAACGAAAATTTGTATTTCTGGCTTGAACAAGGAAGAGAATTTCAGCCCCACCCAACTTGAAGTTTGAACAAGTCTAGACAATACCACGGCACGCGGCCAATTGCATCTCAGTAATAGGGTCTTTTTTATATGATGAATGGTTGGTTGGTTGGTTGGTTTGCACTATTTCTGACGACTGGGTGACGAGCTTCTCACCAAAAAAAAGAAGAAAGAAAAAGAAAGAAAGACTGGATGAAGAGAAAATTATCCTATTTTAATTTAAAACATTGGCATGATAAAAGTCGTATGAAATTTGCATAAGCCTTTACCGCAATTCATGGGTGTGAATCTGTAATACACGGTGGAGCCGCCAGCAGACCAATTGTTGGCAAGACCTGAAGACCCGTATTTATGATATGGAGCTAGTCAAGCTGGCAATTGAAATTAAGAGTCCGGTGCTCCTAACACAATTCATTGGAACACTTTTGTTAAAATTTTTTAATTTTTTGTTAAAATTTTAATGACCCTGTTCTTTATTTTTTTTTTTAGCCTGTTGACCTCCTTTGTACAAAAAAAAAAAAAAGAAAAAGAAACAACAAAATTAAGACATTCAAAACATAATATTTCTACAACTATATTATAAATAGAGAACTACTAAGTGACAACACATATGAAATAACATAAAAATAGTAAGATAATAATATAATAATCAATTTATATTTTTATTGTAATTATGTTATAATTTAAATATTATTATTTAATTTTTCTTCATTTTATGTTTTGAGGGTTTGATAGAAAAAAGTTGTTTTATTTATTTTTTTTGTTAAGTGTTTTATAAATATATTAATTATTATATTTATAAATTATAGTTAAATTATTTACTAACGTTCACATTTGATTGTTCTTAAAAAAGAAAGAAAGAAAAAAAAAAAAAAGAAGAAGAAGAAGAAGAAGAAAACAATTCACTACCATGG
Source organism: Bruguiera gymnorhiza (assembly GCA_020883675.1). NCBI lineage: Eukaryota > Viridiplantae > Streptophyta > Magnoliopsida > Malpighiales > Rhizophoraceae > Bruguiera > Bruguiera gymnorhiza. The sequence goes on from JAIRCJ010000180.1 coordinate 1,089,113, forward strand.
AAATCATGTTAAAAGTTAAAAATATCCAAATCCGATGCATTCAATACAGAAAATATGCCTCATAAAAAGTCAAAGATTATGTTAAACGGATCCACAATTAACATGCCATTTTCGCTGATTGGAGAGAGGAGTGGCCATTTCGAGAGGTAAAACCGGCGGACCAAGATCGGTAACGATTCAATAAATGCTGCCTTTTCGAACTTTTAATTCCAAAAACATTCCACGGGATACCCGATAAACACGCGCTCCAAAGCACCGGAGACGGGAGACCTTCTCACCTGGCACTCTGAAAAAAAGTGAAAAAATTATATAATAAAAAAAAGAAAAAAGAAAAAAGAAAAAACGTGGTGAATTGCAAACAAGATATCCCCGTTGGCGATAACAAAGTAGAGCCAATGCCAGCGCATGTGCGAAATGCGGGCTTACCCCACGTGCAATGCGTTAATGGCGGCTTCTTATAATGACCCACGTCTTACGATCGTCACATTTGTCTGCCAATTTTGCCAATGGCTTCTTTTCTTCGCCTTCTCCTCCTTTCTCTAGCCATACCCTCTGGCTTCTCCTTAAGTTCTCCGTCCCCGGTTCATGAAAACGGCTCGAATTTGAGTACAGGAAGCCAGAATTGGCTAATCAAGGACCGGATAATTGAGCTGGCCAATGATGAAGAAACGGTGGATTGGATGAAGAAGATTAGGAGAAGAATCCACAAGAATCCTGAACTTGCCTATGAGGAATTCGAGACCAGTAAGATTATAAGGCAAGAGCTTGACAAACTTGGAGTTGCTTACCGGTGGCCGGTGGCAAAAACTGGCGTAGTGGCTTCGATTGGGTCTGGCTCCGCACCCTTTGTTGCTCTAAGAGCTGATATGGACGCCTTGCCTATTCAGGTTGGTTCTTCTGTTCTCGTGTGAATAACGGTTACAGGAAATGGTATTCTTTCCCATTTCATTAATCCTGAATTAGCAAATGGAATTTCGACAACAAGGACTTCGAGTGTAAACTTATTTGAGTTGGTGTGTGGTTGATCCGGAAAGAAAAGGAAATCCTTGAATTTAATAGAGATTGTAGATGTTTGTGTTATCAGAATGGGAGATATAACTTGTTCCGAGTTTGATTTATTCGATTGAGTTGATGGTTAGAACGGAATGTAGCCGACTTAATTAAATTTCAGATGAAGGCTCTATTATTGTTTAGTTGAGTTGTAGACTAGTCTTCGTCAAGTTCGTGTATACGATCATTAAAATCACGGTCGGAAGGAACTCCCGTATATGAGTTCGTTTCTAATACTACTATTGGGTGCAAGGAATCTCAGTCATAAAATATTGGTCATGAATTTTTCTTGTTTATGATGCCATTGTATATTTACAACATTTATCCTTGAAGCAATTTTTTATTTTCTTGTTCTAATTGGGATGGGGGAGAGGTTTAGAACTGGCAACCAACTTGTTCAGTAGATGACTGAAAACATGTGGGGCATCAATAGCGGCCACCCAATCATCCCTGGGATTTCGATAGATTTTGATTTGCACTGTGCTGCATGGCTATCAGGAATTGACTGAATGGGAGCATAAGAGTGAAGTAGATGGCAAAATGCATGCTTGTGGCCATGATGCTCATGTTGCCATGCTCCTTGGTGCCGCAAAAGTCCTGCAAGAATTGCGAGATACGTTGCAGGTAATTCGAGTACCGATTTTAATGAAAATGATTGGCTGGTTTTAGAATAATGATGATGTATGGTTTTGTCATCGCATTAGAAAATAAACGATAAGTTTAATTGCAGGGAACTGTTGTGCTCATATTTCAACCAGCCGAAGAAAGAGGCTCGGGTGCAAAAGACATGATCCGAGAAAGGGTGCTTGATAATGTAGAGGCCATTTTTGGATTGCACGTTGTCAGCAATTATCCTGCTGGTGTTGTCAGTTCAAGGCCTGGGGAATTCCTTGCTGGATGTGGGGGCTTCAAAGCAAAGATAAGTGGAAAAGCGGGTCATGCAGCAGTCCCTCAACACTCCATTGATCCAATTTTGGCAGCTTCAACATCGGTAATTAGTTTACAAAATATAGTTTCAAGGGAGACAGATCCTTTGGATCCTCAGGTACTACGAGTTAGTAACACACAAGCTTAAGATCTTTATTCCCTAGTTCATTACAAGTTCAGGATTTCACTCTGTTACAGAATCTGGAGTCTCTATACTACAGGTGGTTTCTGTAGCGACAATCCATGGAGGGACAGCATTTAATGTCATACCGGACTCGGTTACAATAGCCGGAACTTTCAGGGCATTCAGCAAGGAGAGCTTCAATGCACTGAGGAAAAGAATAGAAGAGGTAAACTAATTTGCTGACATTTGAAATGATAAGTGCCACTAGCATGAATTGCCTAATTCATGGTTCAAGTGACAATAGAGATTAAAAAAATATGAGAAATGTGTAATTTTTATTAATATATAAATTTGTTAATCTCTTATTTTATATAATAAAAATATTTAATATATAAAATTTTACATTATACAATTTAAATATATATATATATAATTTTTATTTTTGACAAAGAGATTATCTCGCTGACTCTAAACCTCGCTCTTCAATCACTTATCCTATATAACGTATCCATGAGAGGGAAGGAGACAAGAAAGGAGCAATTGTCAATAATGGAAAAGAAAGGAGGAACTTTGTTCAATGCCTATTTACATGTTAGATGTTCTTTTTTCAGGTTGTCAAAAGTCAGGCTGCTGTACATAGGTGCTCGTGTGAGATGGATTCCGCAGGAGTGGATCATCCGACAATTCCTCCAACCATAAATGATCCTGCGAGTTATGAACACGCGAGGCGAGTTTCGATTGAAATTGTAGGAGAAGAGAACACTAAAGTGGCTCCCAACTTCCTGGGTAGTGAAGACTTTGCTTTCTACCAGGAAAGAGTCCCTGGAGCATTCTTTTTTTTGGGCATCAGAAATGAAAATATTGGATCTACACACCACCCACATAGCCCTTATTTTAAGGTAGATGAGGATGTACTTCCTGTAGGGGCAGCCATACATGCGGCGTATGCTCATTCCTACCTTTCAAACCTAACAAGAATTTGAGTTATTATTGTCACCTATTTTGTCTGGCCATTATTTTAATTTAATCTTCCTATTCTGGCGTGGTATTATAGCAACAATACCAATAATAATGATAACAAAAGGAAAAAAATTGAGAAATGAGTTCGTACCTGTGTTCTTAATCGTAATCAATGGTATAAGAAATTATGGGCTAAGTTACATCTATTATAAATAAACCCATTACAAAGCCCACTGCACTAAATCCAGCCACAAACCCATTTCCAAGCATTACAAACCCAAATGACTGCAACCCAGCCCGAGAGGAGCTGCAGCCGACGTCAGGGCGGATTCAAATGCGTACGTACACAATAAGGTGCTCCTTCAGGGTCACTTCCGTAGCTTCAAACACCAAAAAGACAAGTAAGGTGCACACCTCAGGTTTGAATTCTTTATTGTTAGAGAATTCATTTGAGCAATATGGTATAAAATAAGAAAAAAGTTAGGTAGATACGTGGTGAAATAAGTGATGTAGATCAATCATATATATATGTCTTTTTATTGACATAAATAAATAAAATTAAAAATAAAAAAATTACTTTAAAATCTTAGGCAGCAGTGGTGATCATAAAATAATCCAACGTTGTCGGCATCTGCCGTCTATTTTGGATCTCCGTGTTGAGAATTATGTTGGATTGTTTTAACTAACGTAGGCAATACAAGTGCCAGAATTTCTGCTCGCCGACTTTTAATAGCTATGGTGCCCTGCTCAAATCAATAGCAACATCTACATTATAGCGCTTATCCCACGTTCCAATCATTGAATTCCAGTCATGGAATGCATCAAATAAATCAAAAAATGGATTTTTGTTTTAAGAAATGAAGAAATTTCATTGGAACCGACCAGGCGAACTTCAAAACCATGTTACATCTTCTTCAGACGAAATGGGATGAATCGAGAGTATTTTGTTAATACGTAATAATCTCGAATATATATACACTGGCAATCCTACAAATCTCGGAGGTAAAGATACTCGATCCTTTTGTCACCAACCTGTTCGACAATGCATTTTACGGCGGCGTTGCTTATGCATATTTATTAGCATGATTGTTAGCTATATAACATATTTATTTTCCAAATTCTTGCCCACATCTCTTGATTTGGTGGCATGAACTACTTAAAATAATCACAAGGGGATACCTTCTGATATATACTTGAGAAAAGACGGGGTTTTATTCCATTGGTTAACTTAATTTAGATACGATGACACTCAGAACTGCCGGTAACATACAGTAATATTCTTTTAAGAAAGATCAACAATCGTAGTATATTCATATCATTATTGGAATTTCATCGGTAGAAATCAAGTAAACAAGATAAATTATATTAACAAAAAGAAACGGATATATAGGAGGAGCAAAGACATACGATGGAAAAGAAGATCCCAACCAAGCCCAACACAAACTGAGATCGTCACCAGGCCAAACCTACGCGGAAAGCCAAGGCCTGCATGCACGAGACTGACATAACACAACCTCACATCATCCGGTCTCTTACAACAAGAAGCGAAACGATGAAGGCAAGGAATCCAATCACAGCGGATGGAGAAACATGTGTGCCTGAGCTTGGTGTAGGGGCAGGAGCCATGTACATGCCAGTTGTGTGCTCATGACCATATGCAGCACCAACCAGAGCCAATACGGCAAAACATGCAGCAAAAATCACCGTTGGAGACAACCCAGAGGCCATTTTTCCTTGTTTTTCTATAACCTTCAGAGATTGACGCAATATGGGATCGATGCCAATGATGGTATGGGAAGGCTATTGAATTTTGTGGGACTATATAGAAAAGGATTGACTGCCTGGCTGCCTTGCCTTGCCAGTTGGCTCCCTAAGAAATCGTTACTGACGAGGGATGCAGCGGCTATTGCACGTTCCGCTCAGTTTCGTTGAAATCTATGAGATGCTGTGGTCTGTACAATAACGTGCAAGGAATTAAGGAGGTACGATAATTTGTACTGATTTGGATTGGGTCGTACATGAAATCGTGCCACCCTTGACGCGTAGAACAATGCGAAGGAGCGAGTTGACGCGAAAACAGAATTGATGTTGGTAACGTATGAGTTGGTTCAGACTCATTAATGTCTTTTTTTTCTTTTTTTAAATGTTTGTTATTAAAAGTTAAATTAAAAAATATTTAGAATGTGGGTTGATGAATAAAAAATTATTTTTTATCTTTCAAATTTTAATTTCTCACAAAAAAATAATAAATGTACAACTAAATTAATAAAATATATCATTAAAAAATATGCAATTAATATATATTGACTCTTTTGTAATTTATTGTAAAAAAATCTCTTATTTATTGCGGATTTTGGTCTTGCGATTACAAATCTATTAATTTTAAAAGAGAAACTAACATTTAAAAGCAGAAATATATATTTTTTTTCATTCTATGAAATCCCCATCCTATAGATACTCTATGGTTCGATCTTCTTGCCATAAAACCATGCTCTCTTTTTTTAACGTAGTCATTAATGTCTTTTAAATTGTCTATTTGTGCAATATTCATTGTCATATATATGGTATATACCGTTATAATTGATTTGGTAAATACATTTGCCTTCCTCCACCCATGTTACTTATCTGGCAAAATATTTTTGTATTATTTCCATAACAAGGGACAACTATGCTTTATTACGTGCTGTTGTGATCTTCTTACGGATGAAAAAAATATTTTGATCTTTATTATTAAATATACATATTTCAGTAACATTTTAATGTAAATAGGCTAAATTTGGAACTTTGGAATTTGTATTTGCAATCCAATTTTCATTTTCCTAAATCTCCATAGTAATATTTTATTCTTATCTCCTTTGCTATTGGATTACATTATATGGGCAATCTTATCTCATTAATTCCTTGAATACTTTCTCACCCCAACCTCAATGTTATGTAGAAGGTCTCAGTTCGGGTTCTAATCGAAGTCGATTAACTAACCAAAAATTTGAAATTATTGAGTGGAAAATGAATGGTTTCTTATTTTATTATTTAATCCAAATATGAATAATCCAAAATTTTTAGATTAATTTAAAATGCTTAGATTTCATAATACATATAGTAAATTTTTATTGCCAACTTAATACACAAGTAAGTTTATATTATTTTTCTATTTTTCCTATAATAATTTAATTTATAATTTGTTAAATACATTCGATTAGAACCCGAACTGAGACCTTCTACATAACACTGAGGTTGGGGTGAGAAAGTATTCAAGGAATTAATGAGATAAGATTGCCCATATAATGTAATCCAATAGCAAAGGAGATAAGAATAAAATATTACTATGGAGATTTAGGAAAATGAATGGTTTCTTATTTTATTATTTAATCCAAATATGAATAATCCAAAATTTTTAGATTAATTTAAAATGCTTAGATTTCATAATACATATAGTAAATTTTTATTGCCAACTTAATACACAAGTAAGTTTATATTATTGTTCTATTTTGCCTATAATAATTTAATTTATAATTTGTTAAATACATATTATAATAATTATATCTAACATATTTGTTTAGAATACTATAATCTAATTTGAAAAAATGTATTTGAAAGAAACAAAATTTAATAAAAAATGTCATAGATTTAAAAATTAATATCATAAGCTCTTAAGTTGTAGCCACCAAGATGCTGAATTTGAAACTACAAGAATAGCAAAACTATTAACTATAATAGCATAATATATTTGTAAAATTATGTCAGGACCTCGTGATAAGGCAATGACCCAAACATGCAAATTTTCAAAAAATTCTATAATAAAATTGAATAGCAATAATATTATTAATTTTAAATTTTATATTCCAATAATTTTAAATAATTTGATCACTTGAAAAATGTCTAAATTGAATAATTGATTTAAATATATTTACACAGATAAGTTACGCAACTCAAATATTTAAAAATATATTTTTTATTTATAGATAAAATTAAATATAGACAAAATAAATAATAAAATGAAATTTTAAGTAAACATAACAATACCAAAATTTTAGTTTTGAAATAAAATTAATTAAAATTGCAAATGAGTTTAGACTTAAATTTGCTAAGTTATTGCAAGTTTCGGGATTAAGGTATTTGAATAATTTAAATTTCATGTTTTTTGGAATTTCAATAAATAAAATTTCAAATAATTTTAAATTTAAATTATTTTATTTTTTTTAATATTTTCAATTACATGTCATCAACGAATTAAATCCTGGAGCACATTAACTTTCGCAAACCATGTTGTTAAACTAGGTTCTAGTAACATGCTGATTAATTGGGTAACCTCAACCTAGTCAGACTAGCAATATCAAAATGTGTAGGTAACTAATGCCTCTCTCTCTCTCTCTCTCTCTCTTGTTCACTCACTCTCTCACTCATCAATCTAGCTGACTTGGAAAACCTTTCGGGTTATTAACTCCTCAGCTCTTTTGCGGATCCACAAAAGCAAGACCTTGGGCTTCCATTAACTGGGCCCAAGATTCTCTAGCATTACATCTTCCCAGCCTTCGGCCCAGTTTCTCAAAATGGGCCTACTTCCGTATCCATTGGCCCATCAGCAACAGGCCAACCAGAAGAAGAAGAAGAAGCCCTTTTGACTTATTTGGACCAGAACCGGTCCAAAAGTTGCATTCAATTTCGGCCGACACGCGCCGGCCGATATATGCTCAATTTTTGCTGCCAACGTTACACCAAGAAAAAAAAATCTTTTAAAAAATATTTTTATGCATTATTATTTCCTTTAATTCTTATATTTTCTCTTAAAATCTTCTTAAATCACTTTTTTACTAATTATTGAAATCTATTATTGTAAAAATTATAATTCTAATTGTTAATATTTTCTTTACCTATATCTTACTTGTAAGAAAAAGAAAATTGATATAATATTTTTTTATTTTTTGAAATTTATAATTATATATATATATATATATATATAACCTAAAAACTAAAATTTTTTTAATAAATAAATAAAGTTGTATATTTTTAAAATAATATAATTTATAAAAATATTATAAAAAATTACTTAATTAGATAATTTACGCTGTAATAAATATTTTTTATTAAAGAAAAAAAAAATCGTGTCAGAGGGTACTCTATTTAGAGCATCCACGGAAGCCCTTCGTTGCATCATTAGCGAGCGCAGGAGAATCGCGCGCACACCATATGAGCGTGTGAGTTTCACGCAGCTATGGCCTTCACTTCTACCCTTGCACTCTACTCGCATCCCAAGGTCTCCATATCCCGCATTCATAAGCTTCCTTTTTCTCGGATTCTCTACTATAATCGTAAACTGACTGTTTTGTCCTTCTATTTTTTTATCCAGATTGCTCCGCGGGCCACCGCGCCGCCCAGGCCATGTTCGCACGCGTTGGGCGGGTCCGCCTCATGCTGTGGTGCCCGCGGCGGCGGCGGCGGCGGCTTACTGTCACTCCCTGGCACTGCGGCGACGTGTGGTCGGGGCCGGAGGAGGAGTTGCTTGAGATTGAGGAGCCTCGTTGTTAAGGCCGCCGCTTCTGGTGTCGAGGGACGTGGCCGGAGGGTTTACAGGCAGTCTCAGGGTGAGAGTGCCTTCCGGAAAGCTCCGGTCGAGCAGATTGCGTCGTTTGTTGTGCCCGCCGGCGTGTTTGTGGCCGTCACTTTCGGTATGGATATTGTGCTGGTTATTGATTGCTGTCTTTGTTAATGTATAAGGAAGATAATTGCAACTTGTAACTTGTTTGGGAAAGTCGTAGAAGAGTGCGATACAGTTCATCCAATTATTGATGTGTTGAGTGCCTAATAAATAAGTTTAACCATTATTGCTGAGGTGAAGTGTGTACGGCTATTATTGCTGTGTCTGAACATTGTTGCTGCCCTGGGGTGTGCGTCTAGCCATTGTTGCTGCCTTTTATTTGTTTCCTTATATTAGGGGCATTTTGTATGCGGATCATGAGGGAGAGTATGAGAGAGCTTGGATGCAATATTGTAAGGTCCAAGTGTGTTCTTGCTCGAGTGAGGATTTTATACTTCAGTTCTCATGTTCATAATTGTTTAATTTTGGAGGTTAAATTTTATACTTTGCCAAAAGTATTAAATTGTCTGCATGCCCTTTAAGTTAGGTGAAGTGGTCTGAAAGAAAGAGAAGAGATAGAGACTGAGTACAGCCATCGGGGCTTTTATCAGCAAACTGCAACAGAAGGAAATTGCATTTGAGTTGATGCATTGGCAAAATGGTGTAGGAGAATAGACTTACCATTAATAATTTAAAGATCCACAAAAATATGAAACAGTTTGGTCCCAAAAAAAAAAAAAATGAAGCCAGATTTAATGCTGTCATTTGCGAATTGAGTGATTAACTATATTTAACTGCATTCTACAAATGGAACTTCAGTGGGTTCTCCTGTGAATTTTGGCTGGGTTCTGGCCTCCCCTTTTGGAGAGGCAGTGACGGTGAGGAGGCGAGAAGGAATCCTGATGTTTGTTAAATGCTCTTTATGGCAAATTTACTTCTTATCATTCTAGGGTTTGCTCCATTCAAATGGCTTCTATAGCCATAATAACATAAAACCATAACAGTGTATGCTTCATTGTTTGGCAAGGAGAAAAGGTGAAAAATACTGACTTGGAATGTCTTAGGTGATTGGGAGGATTGTAGGACCATGGTGTTCCCTATCTATTGCTTTACCTTAGCACCAACTTTTGCCTGATCTACTTTTGTGGTCTTCTGTATAAGTCAAACTTTTTACCTAGTTACATTGGCATGTTGTGAAGGGCTGTTTTTGTTGCACATTATTTGGCCAACATAAATGTAGAAGGAACATTCTGGTCTGACAATTAACTCCAGTAATCTTTTTATTGTGCTGGTGGCTTGTGCCTCAGTTTCAATATTTGCCCGTTCTTTTTCTTTATGGCATAACTTATAGATGCCTGCCAATTTTTACTTAGTGTACTAATTTGGTGCTTTCAGCTGACAGTTTTGTGGAAACTGGTGGAGAAACTGCTTATGCCAAAGCCAAAGAGGACTGCAGTGGCAGACAACAAATCTCTAGCAACAGGAATGAATTTTTCCTTTGCTGCAGGCACAAATTTGTTATCAGGACTCACTGGAAACAGAGAATCCAGGCAGAAGCTCAATGAATTTGCTAAAGAACTCAGGTCTTTCAGAAGCACAGACATGTCAGGTATGCTGGCTAGATTAAAGCAAGCAAAGAAAAGGTTACTTAGTATTGTTCTCTTCCATGTTGGGGGGGGGAGAGAGAGATGCTTCAATACTTGTTATGGTACTGCTTTACTCTAAGGCTTTGGCTTATATATGCTATAGATAGCATTGCTCTGCTCTTAAGACTTTCTTAAATTGAATCTTGTTCATGCAGCATACATTATAATCTTTCATGTTAAACTTATAAATGCTTGTAGGCAGATATGTAGTTCTGCAGTTATCTTAAACTCACATGGGTCTGGACTCCTAACTTTGAAATATGATTTGGATTCCTAGACTGACTAAGGCTATATGTCAAAAAGCTGCAAACAGGTTCACTCCCTGTGTTTTGTATTTAGCTGAAAGGTTCCAAAGTGCCCTGCACTCATCGTGTTAAGATAAGGCCAAATGTTATAAACCAGCTTTGCTTTTACCCTGATGAAGATAGAAATAAGACTCTAAAGATGCAATAAAGATAGAATTATCACTGCAAAAATCGATGAGGCTCATAAAGTTTCCAATTAAAGTTGCATCAATGTCTGAACATATTTATTTTATATGATCATTGACCTTGCTATTTTCAAGACTCTTGTTTTCCTTGTCTTTCTGTCATTTTTTTTAGCCAGTTCACAATTTTTCATCCTATTTTGGCTGGCAACATAGGTTTATGTTTTGTTATTTGCAGCTTATGTTCTGTATCTTGAGGCATGAATGTTATCTGCACCTCATATATACTTGGCAGGATGTAACTTTGGAGATGAAGGATTATTTTTCCTTGCTGAGGGCTTAGCTTACAATCAGGTTTGGTTCTTCAATTGTTTGCCTTAGTTATCTTTGTTATTGTCATGATCAGTCATTTTCATGTTTCAAGCAGTGTAGTTAGTATTATGATAGCAGTTATACTTTCTACAAGCTTTTCCTTCTTTGTTAAAATCAGAAGACTTAAGTTTTCGTCATAGGTTTTTTTTTTTTGAGTTTACTGAATGTATGCATTAAGCTTTTTCCAGACTCTAGAAGAAGTAAGTTTTGCTGCAAATGGAATAACTGCAGAAGGAATAAAAGCTTTTGACCGTGTTCTTCAGTCAAACATTTGTTTAAGAACTCTGAATATTTCTGGCAACTGTATCGGAGATGAAGGAGCTAAGGTAAGCCCTCTACTTTTATATGACTGTAAGTTATAGGTATCGAAAAGGTGGTTGCAAATTATCTTCATGGATGAGGGAAGGTTAAAAAGTCATTTAGCTTTTGCGTCTGAGGAAGACTCTAGAGTATAGACCACTGTCAACATGGAGTACTGGTTGTGCTCATATTGGATTCCCCCTTGGGTTTATATTTTTTATCATTCATTCAACAAACTTTTAGATTAATTCTGCAGGGTTTGCTCTCTGGCCTATATGTTGCATAATTTGTGCCTTTTTCAACAGAGCCTAAGTGATATATTGGTCGACAATGTCGGTATCCAGAAGCTTCAGCTGAACAGCACTGACTTGGGCGACGAGGTCAAAATATTTAGCTTCAAATTAACACATTAAGGGTGCATTCTTGAGTCTTCAAGTGGCCTAGTGAATGGATATCCCACTGTCATGCATCTGAAGTATGACTTGCTGTTCTGTAGGGTGCAAGGGCACTGGCTGACTTGTTGAAGAAAAATTCGAATTTGCGTGTGATTGAGCTTAACAACAACAGGATAGACTACCCTGTATGCAGTTATCTCTATGTTTCCAAAGATGATAGCTTGATTAGCCACAATTGCTAAATATATACAGCTTATGGTTTTTGTTTTGTGAATGGAATTAGGGTTTCACAAGTCTAGCTGAGGCACTTCTCAAGAATAACACTTTACGGAGCATATATCTCAAGTAAGCAGAACTTCCTGGATTTGTATTTTTGTTTTGTATTTACCTCTATCTGGTCTAAAATGATACCATTTCAATTTATAAAAACCACATGTTTTTATTGGCTGGATTCTTCAACAGCTTTTGATAAATGTCTTCTGTAGAGCATTTCATATATCTTAATCATGGAGAGTTGCTGACATTCCATTAATGTTTAGTGGCAATTATGGTGGTGCATTGGGGGCAAATACTTTGGCTAAAGGACTTGAGGGAAACAAGTCTTTACGGGTAAGTATAACATATCATTTCCGCTTATCCTCTTCATGAGTTGTCTGCTATGTTCTTTATTGGGTGATTTATGTTGTTGGTGCAGATGATTATGAACAAAGGCTTTTACATGTTCTATTTTTTGGCTGTGTGATATTCAATGTGATAAAACAGGTTGTGACTTGTGCAACCCATTATGTCAGTTTAATTAATATCTGTCTACCAGTCACTAACAGTTGATATATCTTACTTCTAAGCCTGTAAAAATGGGGAGTGCTCCATCTATGTTTTAAATATGTGCTCAGACCATCATGCCACACTGCAAGAAAGTCCTATAATGCTATCAATGTTTTGAGTTATCAGAATATCAAACTTACGAAGGTCCTTTTTGGCTATACTAAGTTAACACTTGATGAGCTAAAATAGCAGAAATATTGCCATCTGAAATCGTGAAAATATTTAGACCCTGACAAATGAGAGCCTGCATATGGGATTTACCTGTTGTTCCCTCAATCGTTTGGAGAGATTGAAGTTGTCTTCATTCTTGTCAAATCAGCTTTTCATTGAAACAGAACAAAGCAGTTGAATTGGCTCAGGAAACTGTTGATGTTTTAATTGGTTCTTCCAAGAATCATGGAAAGAATGGTGGTCCATCCCTTTAATGCTTTCTTGGAAGCAATTTCAGTGATAATTTATGACCTGACGTGTAGCTATTAAAAGCTTCTTCATTGTACATATCTAATAATTCGGGGGAATATTTATGGTTGATCATATTGAAGACTTTTTAGTGTTAAGCAACGTGATCCAATCTTGGCAAATGCAGAACTTAGCATGTTTGGTTACAATATGTGCCACTGCATTGCAAGAGTTTGAACATGCATGCAGGGGAACTGCCTAACATTTGAATATTATGAAAGCCAAAGCTCTGACCCCACCTTCCTTTTTCTAGTCCTCCCACCCCTGCCTTCTCTTTTCCAGTCCTGCCTCTGCTTGCAAGACTCATGTTACCTGGGCTTTGGAAGTCACAAAGTTATTTTCGTTCAGGAACTTCACTTGCAAGGAAATTCTATTGGGGACGAAGGAATTCGTGCACTGATGTCTGGCTTATCTTTAAGTAAAGGTTTGTGCACTGCCCTATAGATACCACTTTGAGTTTCCAAACCCAATGTAATGAACACTTGAGTTCATTTATGAAATCTGACGTGTGCATTATTTCTTCAGCAAAGTTGACCCATCTTGACATTGGCAACAACTTGATCAGTGCAAAGGGTGCCTTCCGCGTTGCTGAATATGTCAAGAAGAGCAAGAGCTTGTTTTGGTTGAACATGTACATGAATGACATAGGTGATGAGGTGATTAATCATCCAATGATATTTGGGTTCCTCTACAGCATCCTATCCAAAGATCCTGAACTTGGAGTTTTCTGTATTTATTTTATGGGTTCTTTCAGGGCGCTGAAAAGATTGCAGATGCTTTGAAGGAAAACCGGAGTACAGCAATCATTGACCTGGTGAGAAGACATTGCTTAATGGGAATCTTCTCTTCCATGTAATGTTATCACTTTTGAAGAACTCTCCAAACAAGAATTTCTTTGTGAGAAATGTACAGGGTGGCAATAATATACATACCAAAGGGATCAGTGAAATTGCAAAAGTTTTAAAAGACAATTCTGTCCTTACAACGGTGGGTCCTGTACTGCTATTGTTACCCTTTTTTACTTCATTTCAACTTTCATTAGTGATGTAATTTGATCTCTTTTGCTCTCTCTCAGTTGGAAGTTGGTTACAATCCCATTGGACCTGATGGGGCAAAGGCATTATCTGAAGTGCTTAAGTTTCATGGAAACATAAGCACGATAAAGCTTGGCTGGTGCCAGGTAACTCCATATCTGATCTGTAATCCATATTACTGAATTATTTATAACTTTTGGCTCTGAATTATTTATAACTTTTGGCTCACAAATACCTTGCAGATAGGAGCAAAGGGTGCCGAGTACATTGCAGATACCTTGAAATATAACAATACCATATCAACATTGGACTTGCGGGGAAATGGACTTAGAGATGAAGTTTGTTTCCGTAGATTGTGATGTATTATGGCTCCTTTCTTCCATTGGCACTGGAACTTGATTTTTCCCTTTGACATTTAAATATTTGTAGGGTGCAGTTTGCCTAGCTCGGAGCCTGAAAGTTGTTAATGAAGTCCTTACTGAGCTTGACCTAGGATTCAATGAAATAAGAGTAAATAATATTCATTTATTGTGATTTTAGTTGAAAACAAGCAGTTTCATGCACTGTTTGATGTTAGTCCTTGGCACAGGATGATGGGGCATTCGCTATTGCTCAAGCACTCAAGGCAAATGAAGATGTAAAGATCACCTCTCTAAACCTCGCAAACAACTTCCTCACAAAGTTTGGGCAGGTAACACTTGCCTTTGGTTTTTTATCCGTCATGCTACATAAGTTGTCATTTCAGTTCTGTTGGTTTTGTGTACTTGTTGAATAAACTTGTTTTCCGGTGCAGAGTGCCCTTAGTGATGCAAGAGATCATGTATTCGAGATGAATGAAAAGGAAGTGAACATTGTTTTTTAGGGAATCAAATTAGCCGACAAGGGAAATAGTTTGTGATCATACTAAAGAGCGGTAGACTTCTTGTTTTTTTTTTTTTTAGCTTATTTGGTCTCGTTCTTCTTCCGGCAAGTGAAGGGTAAAACTTCAATGGTCTGCGTCCATCAAGCTGGAGCATTTAGAAATTTTGAGATGAAAGAGCAAAGTTAGCTTAATGGTTTATAGTCTTCAGTCAGTGTAGTGCAGTGTGAAGTCAGGTTACCAGCGTTGCTGTGAATATGCATATGATAAATTGATTGATCTGTTATAACTTGAAGCTGCAAAGTGTATGGCAATGGCCAAACATTATCACCATTTAATGAGATGACACAGAATATTGGCGGCAATTTCTATAGTGGTTTGTCATTTGACATTATTTCTGCGTTTGAGAGATACTACTCGTTTCTCGTCATCAAGCGCATGGAATATCGTCCCCGCGCTGCCAATGCGAAGCATTCAAGTAAATCCTAGCGATACATGTGAAATAAATTTGTAGAACATTATTGGATTTTGAAGGCGAATTAAGCCTCGTATTAGAAGATTACTTGATAAATTAAATCTAGTGCATAAGTAAACCAAGCTAATCCACGCCATTAATATTAGTTTTGAGGAAAACTGTTGCCAAGGAAAAATTTATATAAGGAAATCTCACCCATTAACCTATCAATTCAATGCGACACAATCTTACAAGTTTACACACTTTAATTTTCTTTCCAGAGAATTTTTTCCCAATTAAATATGTCTCTTTTATTTCGTTACGATGAATTAAAAGTTAAAAAAAAAAAGGTTGATCCTTGAGTTGACGAGACAGTCCCGGTTGATAAATTAATAACTGTCATTCACGTTCGAGAAAATATGGTCGACCAAATCAACGGTAGGAGATGTCATTAAGCAAAATTGCTCACCATAACAACTCTTCAACCCTTCAAGAGAAACATTAAAATCTTGATTTTTTTTTTCGAGTTTAAGAAAAAATGGAAGGCTTAAAACGTTTGTTTTCTCATTCACAGGTTGATCATTGATCAAGACACTTCCACCGTAGAAAAGAATTAAGGGCAATCAGTGTTGAGGGGTTGATCATTGATCAAGACACTTCCACCGTAGAAAAGAATTAAGGGCAATCAGTGTTGAGGTTTCTTGCTGCATACTTGTGATTTGTCCCGGTTAGCCTTATAGTGCTTTTTCAAAAGGGGCTTCTGTCTTCGTTTCTACTCATTTCCCTTTCAAGGTAATGGATATTGCCATATTTAAAATTCTGGCTTCGCAGCTTGAAAGTTCTTTTTACAAGAGCTCATAGCTCTGCTGCAAATGTCATTGAAGTTGGAAATGTGAAAGCATATTATTAAACCATGATTGACTACAATTTAAGTGTATTTTCTCCAAAGATTACAGATTACTTCCCATTTTTAACAGGCTTCTTATATCTATAGTGTCCCTTTTTTTCAAATCCACTAAATTAAATATCCCACCAACACGCGTGCACACACACACACAGATTAGGTCACAATGTTAAGCTGTAAAATATCTTATTGATTATAGATTTAAAATTTTAAAGATAGTTTGCTGCACACCATTTACTATGTTGTATTTTTTTTGTTATAAAAAAAAAAACAAATGTACACCATAAATATGTTATTTATTGCATCTATAAATCGAAATTAAACATAAAAGAGACCTACTTAGAGTCAATAATGATTCAACTGAAACTGTTTAGCATATTAAGCTGTGTAAGATCAATGCAGTGCGCAGGCTGAGCATGGTATTAGTTGAAGAGAGAAGGCACCCACACTGTCAGTGAAAAGCATGCCACCACCCACGCTATTGTTTTCTAACCCAAACTAAGCAGCCACGCGGTAAGCACAAAGCGAGCTATTATTTTGCCTTTTACTAAAAATTACCTTGTGCACGCCGCATATAGTGGAATACGAAAATTTTCTGTTTCAGTGAGCCACTTGTTTTATTGGACCATAATAATTAGATTTTCTTTTTTCTTTGAACAATTGTTATGGATGTCATGCCCAACTTTTATTTGCTTGGTATCGTGGAGTGTTTTGTAATCATCAAAATCATAATTTGTAAATTTTGGCAAAGATCAATTAGACTTTATTTGATCGTGGAGTAAGGTAGTAAGTGTTGGAAATGCATTATTAATTATTCTAACTTTAGGAATCATTTGATCCAAAATTTCTGACATTAACGTCAAGGAACCATGTAAGTAACTCATGGCCGTACAAATCCCACTAGCTTGGTAATTAATAATGAATGTCTTTCTGTGACAAGATAGGCATGACTTGCATTACATGAATGGTTGTGCTCTTACCATAATAACATTTGTGGCTGACCAACTGAATTAACTATCCGGATCATATCTGATCATGGGCATCAAGGCCCATGTAGAATTATTGGCTTTAAAGGTGAAAAAGGTTTGAAAAAAGCTAACTTCATCTTCGGAGAAATTCTAATAAAGGGTTTTTTTTAAATTAAAAAAAAAAGAAAAAGATTGATATTGTGGATTATCATTTTTGTGCTTTATAACTGGGGGACTGGGAATCTTTTTCTTTTTTTTCCACCCCCAAAATTGTCTATAATTTGGGACATCTTTCTTCCATGTTTCTCGTACCAGCAAGATCATTGGAGGCTCAGATCTTCCTGTCTTTGCCAAACAAGTGAATCGAACAATACTGAAAGCGCATCTTTTCAAACAATAGCATACTTGCTAGCATCCTCGTGTGGAGGATATTGAGGGACAACAAAATATATACCAATGTTGATTTACCTTTCTCGCTCTGATTGATCCCACGTCGACGAGAAAGAAGCGCGGTAGGCGGTCGAATAGTATAAAAGATGACTTAGGCCAAAGGTATTACTCATACCTTTCTCGGCCTTTTGGCTAAGATCAAGTGTAGTATCTGTTCTTATCAGTTTAATATCTGATACGTGGATCAATGATCCACACGATATTAAATTAATTTTCTATAAGGGGAGGGCCTGTACGGTAGCTTGCTGCTGTGGTCCTCGAGCGTCGCCCATGCGTTGCACTACTGCAAGGGCTAGGCGCACCCCACCAAAACAAGTTAAAATAAGTTAATCCATTGTGTTCTGCTTATGGGGATTGAAATCCCCGAGCGACGTCCAAGCGTTGCACCACAGCAAGACGTTGGCGCACCCTAACAAAATAAGTTAGAATTAGTTAGTCCAAGGTCTTTTGCTTATAGGGGTTAAAAATCATAGGTACTCAAGAGAAGAAAACGCTGATTCCTCGAACTTCTGGCAAGCCACTGCACAAATTCTGTTCATAATTTTAAGTTGATGTAAAAAGGAGGTGGGTGGTGAGGAAGTGACCGCAACTACAGTAGTTGTCCGGTGGATAATTTTACCAGAATGATCCTAGCCCTTTTGTCACGGACGGGTTATGTCTGGGCAGGGACGGGTTAGGTACAACCCGACTCCCACATCCCACATCGGATAGGAAGAGGGGGATCCTGGGTCATATAAGCGTGGGTACTGCACACCCCAACAGGTTAGCCTTTTGGGGAGAAGGTAATGACCCCGTGACAAGTGGTATCAGAGCCGACCCGACCCCAACTCCGATGTTTCTCGCCAAGCGCTTCAACGGGAAGTAGGCAGGGAGACCCCGATTCCGACGAGGACGTCGATGGATTCGGTGGGGGAGAATGTCACGGACGGGTTATGTCTGGGCAGGGACGGGTTAGGTACAACCCGACTCCCACATCCCACATCGGATAGGAAGAGGGGGATCCTGGGTCATATAAGCGTGGGTACTGCACACCCCAACAGGTTAGCCTTTTGGGGAGAAGGTAATGACCCCGTGACACTTTGCTCTTCAAGGCATATGGTTAATTTAGGCCAGGCAAAGAGTAATTACAATTGGGTGGTTTGTTTTTAAAGCTTATTCCACTGCGAGGTACGAGCCAAGTTCCGGTTTTTTGTTTCTGCCGTCTTTAGTTTCCCCGAAAATTCGAGCTTTTATTAAAGTTTACTTGGTCGGTTGAGATATAAAATAAAAGCTTAAGGAACGAATCCCACACCGTCCGGGGGCAGTTCGATAAGGTGACTATCTGCTTATAAAGCGACATCTTCAAAAACATGTGAGGATATCTTTGCGCTTGGGGCAATGACGCAGCTCATGAGGTTCTAACCGAGGCGCGTCTATTGCTGGTTGAAAACTATTTCCAAACCCCCTCTTTGGCCTGGGTTACCCAGGCCAACGAGAATTTCTGGAAGGGCTCCCCTAGGGGGAAAGCCCTACAACCCACAGTCGAAACCTTTATTAGTATCAGTTGTAAGGTACTGCGAGGGTGGAGAGAGCTTGCAGAGCAATTGGCCCATTTTAAGATACTGGTTTAAAATGTTGTAGAGCTTACATAGTTCCGGGGTTTATGTAATTACTATCGTCTCTTTCTTATTTTCAAGTTATTATTACGAGTTTTTCAAACCTCATGTTGAATGACTTCTGTTGTTATCTTGGGGTTCCGTTATTACAAAGATTTGGAGGCAGAAGCTCTGTTGTCCAAATTGGGGGGCAACTATTTGAGGGCCGCGCTTCCCATGAGTGAGTTTTCCACAGAACCCTAGTGAATTCTCATCCATTAATCAATTTAAGCTTGAACCAACAAGAAGAATTTCAGACATGTCCCCATTTCACTCGAGCTTGGCAGCGCATTTGGATATGTGAAATTTTAAGTCACTCACGATTCATTTGTTGAGTGCAAATTCAAAGTCCGCCGCATTTCTTCCTATATTTTTTTTGATTCAGCATCTCTAATTGGGAAGATGATTGCGGAGGCGGGTACGCCTTGTCTTTGAGCTTCTTAGAGGTGTCCTTGGATCCTTTCCACTTCAGAGGTTTATTTTACATGTCTTGTTTCATTCTTGTTGATAGTCTAATATGTGTTGCTGGATTATCACACGGTTCACTGGACTAAATAGAAGTTTGTGTACACACTGCAGATTGTATTATATTCTTTGTTTTTACACAAATGACGAGAATGCACAAAGGATGACGATGCAAAATGGTTAGTCATGAGGGAATGTTTCATTCTCCTTTTCAACTTTGCTTTGGATGATTTGCAGGTACGAACAATTGGCTTATTTGGGGAAGTGTGGGGTGTTCTGTCTGACTTCTGCTTTCAAATCGTACCAGAATTGACACAGTACACTAGATGATTTAAAAAAAGTGAGGATTCCTTAACACTTGCTCAGAATTTAGGATTGAAATAATTCGATAAAATCAAGACAAGGATTTCTCGTAGTGAGGTACAATTGTTGTTCTTATTCTTAAGACTTCACACTACATCTAGGAAAGGATTTGGGCAGCCTCTGCTCCAGATCATTCGATGCTAGCTCTGAAAGGTCCTAAAAGGCTAGTCGAGTGAGTGGCAGGGTAGGTTCGGGTGTATGTGTTGACTCTCCTTGGTGTCCTTAACTGTTCTTAATTGGATGTCATAATAACCATTTGAAGGTGGCTATTGCATGCAGAGGATTTTATTAACATAGAAAAGCATCTTGTGGTGTTTTTTGATGTTGTGATTACTCACCCTAATGGGAAAAGCTATAAATGCTGCCTCCCCCCCCCCTCCCCAACAACTTCTCTCTACTTTTCCTTCTATTTGATCTCCTCTCTTTGTTGTCAGATTATGCAAAATGTATCTTGATATACTCTTCCTGTACTTTTTTTTTTTTTTTCTGAGTCCAAAATTTTATTTATAAGCTTTCAATTGTATTCCTAAGCTTGGCCTGTAGATGGAATGGGTGGTCTACATATCTTGAATTTAACTTTCCGAGCAAAAGTGGTTATCAAGCAGTGTTGTTATGGCTGGGAAACTGCTTCGACATGTCAATTTAAAATGTATGTTGATATCATTTTAGCAATGAAAGGAAAGAATGGTTTCTTTTGAGATTGGATTCTTGCCCTTTTGTCTTGCGTACGAAAATGTACAATGCCAAAACCAATGATCAATGCAACAATCAAAGATTAATGTACCACTCTTCATGCGTGAAGCCTGCTGCTTCCATAGCTGGTTTTAGCTTTCATTTTTAAATAATCCATCAATAATGCAATTGGTAATTAATGTAGTCTTCTGAATTATAAGTTATCAATTTCTGTCGTAACATTTTGATTACAAATTGCTGCTACCTCTCCTGCCATTCCTCTTTTTATCCCCTTTTTTCTAGCGGTCCACAAGTTCATGGAGGGTCTGGTTATAATGCTAAAAAGATCCTCCTTATGGGTTCTTTTTGTTGATAGGCTTCTTGGCGATGATCTGATCATCAGTGATGACGATATAAAGATTGAAAAATGCTAAAAAGATGTTGGCCCAATCGAGGGAACGGTACTGTAGCGATCCATTAGGTCCCGAGGCACGAAGCTGTACTAGACCAATACTCGGTGCACTGTGTCACGGGGTCATTACGTTCTCCCCAAAAGACAACCTGTTGAGGTGTGCAACTCAGGATCTCCCTCTTTCTATCCGATATGGGATGTGGGAGTTGGGTTGTACCTAACTCATCCCTTCCCGGATATAATCCGTTCGTGACATTCTCCCTTCGACGTTCTTGTCGGAAATTCTCCCTTCGACGTTCTCGTCGGAATCGGGGTCTCCCTGCCTACTTCCCGTTGAAGCGCGTGACATTCTCTCTTCGACGTTCTTGTCGGAAATTCTCCCTTCGACGTTCTCGTCGGAATCGGGGTCTTCTTGCCTACTTCCCGTTGAAGCGCGTGACATTCTCTCTTCGACGTTCTCGTCGGAAATTCTCCCTTCGACGTTCTCGTCGGAATCGGGGTCTCCTTGCCTACTTCCCGTTGAAGCGCTTGGTGAGAAACATCGGAGTCGACGTCGGGTCGGCTCTGATACCACTTGTCATGGGGTCATTACCTTCTCCCCAAAAAACAGCCTGTTGGGGTGTGCAGTACCTACGCTTATATGACCCAGGATCCCCCTCTTCCTATCCGATGTGGGATGTGAGAGTTGAGTTGTACCTAACCCATCCCTTCTCGGACATAACCCGTCCGTGACAGGTTGTACCTAACCCATCCCTACCGTACATAACCCGTCCGTGACAACTGAGCATGGGTAGTACACCGTCCTCGACGTGTGAGATGTATCCCATATCGCCTATTTTGATGACAGAGTGCTCAGAATCAAGCCATATGATAAAATAGTGTCGTGTACATTCTAACAAACTCATTCTAACAATTTCTATATATTTTAACAATTTCTATGTATAGGGCGTAAGATTGATATCAAATAATTTAACATTTAACAAAAAGTATTAGTGTTGACTGTTCTTCGTACCTCAATTCAGTGCTGTGTAATCAGTCGAAAGCAAAATTTTATACATTAATCATTGTTATTGTATGAGATTTTATAATCGAAAACAATGATTTGTTAGAAAAGTATTTTTAAAATTTTGTGATCAGTTAATCACATAAGGATAAAATGCTTCTATGGTTGTACTAAAATATATAATATATTACCTAAAATAACATTCAAAGAATTATTTAAATTCTAAATATGATAAATAGTAACCTCTTTATTCATTTTAAAATAAAAAATAAGTACAAATATATCTAAATTTCGGTATAACTCAAAACTATATTTAGGTATAATTAATTATTTAAACTTATGTACATATTTGTTCCAAAATTGATATTTGTAATAAAATAACTCATTCGATAAATTATAAAAAAAAATTAATGACAATTCTAAATATACGAATTAGTTGAAATCTTGTGTGTCTAATAATTTCAAATTTTTGAGTGAGGTTAAAAAAGAAAAAAAATTAGTGAGACGAGTTTTAACTTTGCTTAAATTATATTCGGTAAAACTCATTAACTCCCGCCCTTCGCAACGTGCTAGTTCCCTAATATAGTTGCAACACAATACTCGAAGTAGATTAATGGGCTTATTTTACTCGCATTTTGTATTTAAATAAATAAAATTTATAATATATATAATAAAATTTTATTAAATAATTAAAATTTTAAATTTATTAATATTAACTAAACAGTAATTTTTTATAAATATTAATTTAAAACTAGTCAAATTTGGATTCGGGCAACGGATGCACAATTTTTTTGGGGTAAAAAAAAAAAAAAAAGAACAGTTCACAACAATTTTTGGTTTTTGAGATGGATGTAGTTGAACACTTCTATGTCCGTCAAACGTTGGCAATTTGAGGAAGCCAACTGCATCTCCAACCCACACCTATGCAGAGAGAAATGGGTGCATGGAGTAGAGCTCTGCTCTCTTCAAGCATTGACCCCCTCAAGCCCATCTCCACTTCTACCGCTCACCCCACACCTATGTTCTTCCCCACAATTTTTTCTCCCACCTTCATTTCGCTTCACGTCAAGCCACCTCTTTCAACTCGGAGAAACCTAAGACTGTACACTTCTTCAATCGCCAAGAGAATGCTCGTTTGCAGGGCAGCGGAATACAAATTTCCCGACCCAATTCCCGATTTTGCCGATTCCGTACGTTTATCATTGGTTTTATGCTTTTTACTTCTAATACTCCCTTCTGGTAGCTCACCCTGTTGAGTTAATTGAGTTTAAAGTTGTGTCTTTTGGATTCAGGAGACTGAGAAGTTCAGGACCCATCTCCTGAAGAAGCTCGCAAAGAAGAAGGATATATATGGAGATTGTGTGGAAGAAGTTGTGGGACTCTGCACCGAGGTAATTCATTTTGGTTGCCGTTTGGGTGCATCATAGTGTCTTTGTTATTGATGTTTTTAGTCATCTTTGTGTCAAAAGATAGTGGAAGTTGAGAAATTTAATCATTTGGTTGTTTAGCCAAGTCCTTGCTATCTCTAAGTTATCTGGTATTGGTCTCTTCGTTGAATATATAAGATTTTATATGATACATAAGATGATGATTTCAATAGCATTAAAAGGGTCCAGACGTAGTTGACAGACTAAACCCGCTATCTGCTTTTTGACAAAAACATGGATGCAATGCAGAACTATTGTCTCAAACTACTTACTACTTAGTCGTTGCTAGTTTGATCTACTAAGCCTTAAGCCTGTTTTAGAAGAAACATTTGCATATAAGAATAGTCCCAAGATCATTGTTTGTACGCTGTCTTGATTTTGTTAGTTCATCATTGATCAAGTGCTAGTCTGGAGTGAGAAGTTCTAAACTTGTAGGGGAGTGGAAAAACATTCAGTTGGTGTTATTTTTCTGTTTGGCGAACAACTTGTACAGTTATGGGCCCTTCTCATCAGTGACAGTTTTCGTCACTTTGGGCAAAGCAAATGGCATGGAAGAGAGAGTAAATGCATAGCTATCATGTCAGGAAAAGAAATGCTAGCATGTAGCTTGAAATTGGCTCTACTACCACAGCACTTTTGTACTGGGATCTGCTAGGAGGAAATATAGGAACATTAAGAAGGTAAATGATCAGAAATAAGGAAAACTGCCTTGCTTAAAGGATATGGGGACACTCTGAACTTGGTGGTTACTAAAATATCTAATTTTTCATCCACATAAGACTCTAGGAATCTGAAGTGTGAACTTGGAAGTTGGGAATGTGTGCAGTTACTAAGCCACTCTCTATAATATAAGGAGACTTTCTTGAATGATTGATTTTCTCTTGAAAT
This sequence comes from Bruguiera gymnorhiza, assembly GCA_020883675.1. Taxonomy (NCBI): domain Eukaryota; kingdom Viridiplantae; phylum Streptophyta; class Magnoliopsida; order Malpighiales; family Rhizophoraceae; genus Bruguiera; species Bruguiera gymnorhiza. The sequence goes on from JAIRCJ010000180.1 coordinate 1,113,706, forward strand.
TCAGAGAAATGTTTTTGTATCCTGAAATTATGTTACGATACTGGCTGCAATCTGCCTATTTTGCGAGACATATAGTAGTTCACTGATGGTATGAAATTTTGAAGTAAAGAAGTACTTTCATGGTTCACCCTATTGGTTAGAACCTTATCAAAGATATCCCGAATTTTCATGACCTTTATTGTTTATGATAGCTTGAATATGATTTATGTATTGCATACATGCAAAAAGCATAGTAGTAAGTAAATTTTGTTGGTACTTATTATTCTCCAGATATTGAGTACCTTCTTACATACTGAGTATGGTGGTCCTGGCACACTTTTGGTCACACCCTTCATTGACATGGCGGATACCCTAAATGAGAGAGGATTGCCCGGAGGACCACAAGCTGCACGTGCAGCAGTCAAATGGGCACAGGATCATGTGGATAAGGACTGGAAAGAATGGACCAGTGGTGAAAGCAGTTAATAGAACTATCCACTTTTTTGCTGCTGTCCCATCATAGATTGAAAGTGCTCAGATGGAGCTCTTGATCTAAGTAGTTCATCTTTGAAGAGCTGAGAAGTTATTGGTGATTTGCTGTGATAACAAAAGACAGTGAGTTACAGCACTGTTCCTGTGAATGTTGATTGTAGGGAGCAAAGCTATCAAACTGTATCTACCATGACTCATGGGGTTGATAACCTATCACATATAGTGCTGTTGCATGCCCCCGTGAAATACTTCATCAATTTCTGCTTACGCTCGCCTCCAGGCAAATTCATTATCTATTATGATTTCCTCATTTTGTGCCTTTTTCTTGGATTTGTGTGAGCCAATGTTGTCCAAGAAATAACTTAATGATTTAAGTGAAATCATTCAGAAATGATTTCGATTTCTTGTAGGAACTGGCACTGAAAAGGGAATGATTGGTAAACCAAAACCTCAAATTTTATGCTACTGTTGGTGCCAAATCTATGAGGATGGCTGGCCTAATACTCTCAGCCATTGGCTTGACTGTAACATACGGCCCAACGCATGGGTTCCACGGGCTCCCGGCTGCCGAAGGGCCTTTGATCAACCAACATTTTCTAGCTCTCTCTATCTTAACTTTGTTTATTTTTTCTTTCGGTTTCTTGAAGCTTTTGTTTAGCCCTAAAAGCAATCTAACGATTGTCACGGTTGGCCCACATAAGGCTCATCGTTGGCGCTTAAACCACATCACTGTTCAACAAAAATACATTATTTTAATTTTCCAATTACAATAAAATAATTCCCATAGCATTTTTCTTTTTTTTTTTTCAACGATAACAATCACTGTCAATAGTTAGTGGAAGATTGCCCTCGCAACTTCTTGGTTTCAGTTACAACTTTTTCTCTCCTAGATTACACCAGCCAAAAATCTAATTAAACTTGTAGCTGGCTGGATTTTAAGAGGTTCAATTTACAAATCTGATCCTGTTATCTCATCCCTGTCTATGAAACGATCAAGCATCTCTGCATCTTTCAAAACTAAACAATGGTCAGCCTTTCCAAACCAATCATATCGGTGCTTGGCAACGAAGTCATAGACAGCATCCCTCAAAGGAACTGGGACTATCAGGAGTGTGCTCAAAGCTGAATATGGTAGAGGCAAGTACGAAAGAACTCTGAGTGCAGCTGCAGCAACATAAAGCACAAAAGTTATAAATGAGTTTATTGCATTCAAATGATTGCAAGGTGACTAGATATCAACAAAAGCAGATATAACACGATTACACCATTCTTGGGTCCATTTATCACTATGCATTTAAAAGATGAGCAATTGAAAAAAAAAGTTAGAATTCCTCTTTCTTTCTTTTTGCCACAAACACATTAGCATAGGAACTTTATCTTCGAACTTGCCAGTAGTTATAACAGGAATATAAATTTCTAATGGAAAAGGCTTAATTAAACATACACACAAGAGTATGGATTGATTGAATCCACATACTATTTTCTGTAGACTCATATATCATAACACCACTATGAAACAATCTGAATTTTTTAAATCCTTCAGACAAATGGCTTTTCTCAATACACTTGAAGAATGAGTTTGTAGACTTATGCTGACAAAATAAAAACAGAGAGAGAGAGTGAGAGGAACTGAATTTTGCACAAGACAAGAAGAAAGGGAAAAGATAAAAAATGTATTATCTTGATAAGCTAAGAAACACATGGAGTTGAGGTATGGAGTAGACAGCATATGCCCCAATGCTCGCAATGAGTGAAGAAGGAAGCAGTTGCAGCAAAGTTTTGAATAAATTATCCCCAACACTAAAACTCAATATACTCACTAGTCTAAACACCACAACATGGAAATGCTTGTTTTAACTTCAGGGAAGAATGGTATAGGATTATCAGTAACCCAGATTCTGGATTAAGAGGTCCCTGCATTCACTGCTTCTCAATAACAAGCATTTTGCAATCTGTATGAGTTCCCTCTTTACAAGCAGAATCAATTCAGTAATCAACTAGCTATTGATGGCTGACAAACAAAATCTGAATACGAAAACTGAAATTTCAGAGTGTAGGTGAGAGTATCTCCAAGGGTTGCCTTACTTTTGATTCATCTTTGTGACATTATTGCTAAACATTAAAATTCCATGACAATGCTTGGTGCCCATTCAACCCGCTCCCCCCCCCACCTGGCCCCCCCTCTTTCTCTTTTTGTTGTTTATGTAGGCAGCAAGCTGGTCAGAAGTAGCTCGTGACCAAATCCAGAATACCAGTTAGTAGTTACAGGGAATCTGTTTTATAGTGTCTTAAGCAATAGATATCAACAGATAGATACACTTCCAGTAAGGCAAGAAATACAAAATCATTTTCTGGAGGACTTGCACCATAGAAATAAGGTGCATTCATGGAGAACTAACCAGTGGATCCTTGGTGGTATAAACCTTGACCTTCAACAAACAGAAAACGGTGCAATACATCTTCCCGATCAAGGCCACACAGTCCCAAATATGGCTCAGCAGTCTTGGATTGGAGGCAACAGAACTTGATCTTCCTGTGTTTATCTGCCTTGATAACCCACCTGACCCCTGTAAAGATCCGCAAGCATAAAGGAAATGGTCTATGTCACGTGTCAGCAGGCAAAGTTATACTTAACTTATTATTGAACCAACAGAAAGCAAAGTTCTAATCTAACATATTAATGAGCCAAAAGAAACCAATCAAGAAGAAAACATGATAACCAAAAGGCTAATCACTGTAGGGGAGTGATAATGAGCAATAGAAATATGGCAGAAGCAGGTCTCAAGAAATCGAACTATACTTGAGTTCCAACATCATCTATTAAAGAGCTTTCCTTTCACTCCCTCTCAATAACGTTAAGATCGCCAACCAACTAATGTAGTTCATTTCACAATCGCCACTTGCTGTTTCAAGACACAAACCAGGAATTTCAACCAGGGAAACCACATGGAAAATGAAAAATATTAGTCCTGGACACACGCAGGGAGCAAAAATTTTAGTATTCCCAACTTTACTCTTCTCAGTTTCAGTAAAGTACTGTGTAGTCTAAATGAAAATATGAGAATTTCTTGGAGCTCAAAAAACATAAACAGGTCTTATAGCTAAGACCCCAACATAAATCTCATCCATGGCTGAGAATGAATCCCGTGACCTCTCAGTCAAAGAGGCTCTGATTGCTTGTGAAGAAACCAATCAACGCAAAAACTTAAACTGTTAGGTAAGAATCACATATTAAACTCTGTAAATCATTAGAAATGCAAGAGCTACTAATATGTTCTATTCAAATCATAAACCCCAGAATTGAGTTTCACACTGTAAAACAATTCAACTGAACTATCATCCATGGCAGAGGTTTAGAAGATTAAAGTATACGGAAATAACATGTGGGGCTGGCGATTCTTGGCAAAAACGCCAATCCGCCACACGATCACTTCAAATGAATGAGGAGGATGGAGAGTACAGAGGAAAATGGAACCTCGGTGGCAGAGATGGCAGACGCCGTCATAGACTACGACACGTGGCTGAAGGAGAGTGGGTATAGTTGCCGGTTTCACGGTGGAGGAGACGGGTGCAACGGGGTACACCTGATTGTCATCTCCAGCAACGTCTGGGACATCGCCTCCAGTTCCCGGTACAACGTCGGCTGGTGTCGGAGACGAAGATGGAATCGGCGTCGTGGAGGAAGACAACGAGCGAGAGTACAAGGGAGAGCGAATGGGAGGCGTTTTCCGCAACGGCATCGTACTTAAGATTTGAATTCGAAATCCTTTCATTAAGGCTGCCATACCCATTTTTCCGTTTTTGGGAATTCTTACAATTGGTATTGGTGGGTAAGACAGACGATGATCATTTTTCAATTCTGCTATGGCCCCGTGACTTGGGGTTGGAGAGATAATTAACACATTTTAAATATACATATAAATATATTATTATTATTAATTATATATTTAAAATTATTTAATTTACGGTATCCCATATTATACGTACACTATAGTAACAGAATTTAAATTTATATTTAAAATACATCAAATGAACTTTACTTTTACCTATTAACTTAGCATTATTTTGAATTCTTGATTAAAATACCAAACTAACTGTAACCCAATTTTTTTTGGTACAGGTTCGGCTAAGTTGTAATTTGAATGTTTGACAATTCTAGAGATCTCAGAAGTCATCGATTTATAAAGCGGTACATAAAAATCTTCTGATGGCCAAAGTGGTGTTGAATATGAAAGTCACAACACCCACCCATATTGTACAAGCAAAGTGTAATGAGCTCCCTTCATGCACCAAATGCTTCCAATGAACGAATTGTTGTGCGTTATCTCGCTTCCCTCGAAGCTGAAGCTGCTTGCAATGCATATTTACTGAAAACCTCTGTCAGCACGGCCTTCTCTTTGATCTTTAACCTGGATTAACATCAACACAATAAGTTGAGTAAATATAACAAATATCTAACCAAAAAAAAAAAAAAAAGAGGTAGAAAGTAATGTCACAAAGAAATTTGAAATAACCTTTTTGCTGATCCTGAGACTTCCAGCTTTGGAACCTTCCCTTCTCTTCCTTTAGTATTACTCTTTTTCTTGTTGGCTTGGAATTTATGTTGCTTCTTCAGGGATAGAGATCTAGTTGTAGATTTAACCATTGAAGCAGGGCTATCACCATCTTTAAGCTGTGGCGTGCCGATCGATTCCACGTCGATTGTTGAATGCTCCAGTTTTGATGTCATGAAATCACCACCACCATCCCCATCATCATCATCATCATCATCATCATCATCATCATCTAGGTTATCATACATGTGGAATGCAGTTTCTTCAAAAGAAGAATCCTCAATGCCACCTTCTTCCAAGGCACGATCCATTACGCGTGGAGCAGACTCAGAGCAACCAACTAATTCATTAGCAGAAATGTTGGACGAGCTTGAATTGATCATTTTGCATTTTATATCCTTCTGAATCTTACCAAAAGTTATACTTTGTCCAGAAAACACTTGCACAAACCTGCTCAGAGAGAAATTATCATCCATAAATAATAAAACAATATGGGTTTTATAACCCCAATGAGATGACATGTTCTATATGTCCAAATACATGCAAATAGCTTCGACTCTGAGGATCAGCATAATTGTGGAAGGTCTGTGTAAGTTTTTCATGTGGTCTACCCACACATTTTTTGGCATGTTTTCATTGTCAGGTTTTCAATTGTTTATCAGGCAAAAGAAAGCTATCCGTATACTTCACAGAGAAAATTCATCAGATATTTCAACATAAAACTAGTATTTAGCAATTTTAAAGTCAACAATTGCTGTTTTGTTTGCAATATCAGCAAAATTTCTACCAAAGCACACTGCACAAATTATGAAATGTTTGGTAGACCTTAAGGGCAGACAAGGCAATGTAATGGAATCAATTTTCTTGAGAAATTCATAATGAAGTTCCGTCCATTCTCTTCCATTACTGTCTACCAAACATATCCCTTAATGTTTCTGATATTTTGCTTATATTTAACAAAAGCCAATGTACCTTGTAGCATCCACTTTAGACGCGAAATCAACAAAAGCAAAGCCCTTGCAAATTGGGTCCCTTGTCTTCTTGTTTCCAGACACGGCAGGAATAATGTCCACAATACCAGGAACTTCTTTGAAAGCCGATTTCAGATCTCTGTGAATGTTCTTTTTCTTTGGAAGGTTGAATACATGAACACGAATTCCACCTGGTATAACTTCAGGCACTGCATCAATCCAGTGTAGTGGTCCAAAGTCAGAATATGCTAGCAGGGTGAAGTACACAACATGCATACACTTTTTCCATATTAATGCAGAACACATAACTATTTAATGGATTGTGGATATGCTTTTTTCTTTCATTTAGTTTGATGAAAAGGTCATGAATACATTTTCAAACAACCTAGCTAATGCAAAGGCAATTAATTATGTTATGAAACCTAAAAGTGGTCGTTGCTTTTAGTTCTATTTAATTCCTTCTTTTTGCCCTATCCTGCTCCTGGTTAGCATTTGATACTGGATAACACAAAATTTCCCTTGTGATTACCTTGGTAGAGGGAAGAATGAAATTAGCTCAAAGTAGCTCTTTGCAGCATACAGATCCTTATAGTCCACACACATTATTAGGACATCAAGGCAGAAAGACACTGATAGTGGGAGAGTGAGTGTGCACTGGATGTGTTTTTCTTTTTTTTTTGTTTGGCTCATTAGTGTTAGGATTTGAACCATGATTGCTGGGGACTAGGAGTCTAACAGCTCTATCCCCACAACATCAGAATGTAAACCAGATTATGGCTGTACTTCTACAACCAGTTCTTTCAAAGACATGACCATATAGCTAAGATGATGCATACCATTTCCTTGGCAGTTGGCACATATTTTTCAAAATACAACAATTTAGCCATGTCTGACATACATCAATATCCTTTGTTACTAGCTTCAAATTTTATGGCTCCAACTAACCCAAACTTTTGCAAAAAATAGAATGGACTTACTTAAGATGAAACATTCAAAATTGAATTGTCAATTCCCATGGTCCAGCTATTTTACAGGAAACAACATCCTCTTTCTGGACATTATAAAGCATTTTAATCTAAGTCAAATTTAGAGGAGGAAATTACATGACATAGTAACTTTAAGAAGGCACACAAGTATCTATTTCCCAGGGAAATAAGCAGAAACAAATATTTCACAGTTGCACCAGATGCCAGCAACTGACTTCTTTCTAACTATACCAAGAAACTCATAATTTCTCACAAATTACAAAATAACAACCTAACAGCCCATTGCAAAGGCCAAGAACAATAATTAGCCTTGGTATAAAAGTTATGCATGAAAATAGTGCTCATAACCTCCGTCTAGACCAAGCTCTCGTCGGAGCTCCATCTATAAACCATCTAATTGTTTCTGCTAGACCAACACATTTCCTCCCGTTAAATACTTCTGCTACGATAAAGGGTTACGAAATGTGGATAGAAGCAAGTAATACACACAGAGCCAAAAAAGATTTTAAAAAAATAAAAAAACAAACAAAGTTAAAAATAAAAGCATATCACACAAGAGAACCAGCAAAATTGGTGCAATCATATTAACAAGGCTTATTCTATGTATATATATATATATATATATAGAGAGAGAGAGAGAGAGAGAGAGAGAGAGAGAGAGAGAAAGGAGGCTTGACCTTTCTTCTTTTTTAGCTCGCCTTTCTTGCCAGCAGGCTTGACACGATTGTTTTTGAGATTATTGAGATTAGCAGCTTGTGCTTTTCTACTCTGCTCAATTTCATCAACCAGCTTGTCTTCAATAAACGTGTCATAAACTTTCCCTTCACCAAACCCAGCAGGCTTATTCTCAAACCACCTTTTCATTCTTCCAAATGGAACAAACTCTTCCTCCTCCTTCTCAACATCATCGTAATCTTCCTCTTCGAAATCATCTTCATCCTCACCCTCCAATTCATCCTCCTCGAAATCACTCATTTCCTCAACAGCAGCACCGGCCCCATCTTTTCCTCGCTTATTTTGAGCATAAACGGGCAAAAGATTCAATCTTTGCGGTGGAAGAGATTGGAAGCTGAAATAGGTGTGTCCTTGTTGCGGCGGAGACCGTAGGAAAAAGTGGTTTTTGGGGCGGAGAGTGAGATGTGAAGTGATTGAAGATGGGGTTTTGACCACATTTTGGGCTGCGAGAAGGGAGAAGGAAACGAGGCTATTGGTCCCTGAAGCTATGAGAAGAAGAGAGCTCGAATTGCCTTGCATTCTCGCTCGCCCTCCTCGTTTCCTGCTGGCCTGCTCTGGGTTTTTGGGGGAGGAGGTTTGTAAAGATTTTCTAAATATATTTTAATGTTCTTGTTTTGAAGCATACAAAGAAGAGGTGTCGTGGTGTAGTTGGTTATCACGTCAGTCTAACACACTGAAGGTCTCCGGTTCGAGTCCGGGCGACGCCATAGAGAAGGGGGGATCTCAAATTCTCCTTTTGCACTTTGGGCTCCGGGCTTTTGAGCGGCAATGGTTTCCGTTTTAACCATTTTATGTGTACGCGTTGAGTGATCGATGATCATGGAAGTGGGCATCTCTGTAAACAATTTCTTCCACTTACCTTGGCCCAAAATCACGAGGAAAAGAACAACCTCTGGAGATTGCAGCCTTGAACGCAGCGTTCTAAAAGGCCCAACATATCAATGTTCTCTGTTTCCCACTGCCCATGTACATTACTTATTGCCTACTGGGAGACGTTCACATGCAGAAACACGAAGATCCATCCAGGAAATGCGGCCTTAGTAGTTGGTATTCTTGTTGTCTTACTCGGAAGGCAGAATCTCTTTTCACTCTTTTATTTTTCCTTTAATAATTGCCCCGGAATATGTGCTGCAAGAGTGAGAATATAGTGGCTAGTGCAATTCTACCCTGTTGGGTTTTGCAGCATCAGAAATCATCCAACCATCTATCTACCGCTATTCTTCTTTAATCGAATTTCTTGGCCAGTCGAGTACCTTTTTTGTAATTACCTTTTTCTTTTATGTTTTCTTTTTTCCCACTTGTAAATTCATTGTCTCAAATTATTATACAATCATATAAGGATGTAGCCATATGAATGAGCAAGATATTGTGTGCTCACAAGTGACCTTCCTTGCAAAACCCAAGAGCCTGTCTCCCCTGCCAGGTCCCATTCCGAAGGAAATTTCCCAAGTACACTACAAGCTGACATTAATATATTCAGCTGCTAGACTTTTTTTTCGGTGCAGAACACATTGGAGTTTATGAATCTAGGAAAGAGTCATAAAAATTCATAACTTAGATCTCGTCATCTTTACCCAAAAGGAAAATACTTACCCAAAAGAAATTCCAGTATTTTTTTTTTTCTTTGGGTAAAAGAAATTCCAATATTCGTTCCTTGTTTTTACATTTATGGGGCTTATTCTCATCAAACGTGACTGTCCCACAAAAAATGGCCGCCGATTGAGAGGGCCCAAAATGAATTTTCCTTCCGACAACTTCCAGTCCAATCCTGTTTGACACCGCGTATATCTACAAATGGATGGTAGCTTGGCTTGATTTTATGTGTTGGTTATTTTGACTCACTTAAGGAACTGAGTGAATCAAAATAATTTACCACAAACAACATTCATTATTATTTTTTATATTTTATATTTTTATATTAAATTATTTTAACAAACTGAAAAAAAAAAAGTCAGAATAGATTCTTTTTTTTTTTTTCAAATTATTTTACGTAAAATAAAAGACAGAGGGAACAAAACTAGCGTGGCTGTCCTGCAAGGCTGTGTATTTATGTATCCCCACTAAATTGTTCGGCTACATGCGTCCATGCCATGACTAGTTGAATTCAGAAATTGGGGACATATTTCCTTGAATGTTGGCATTCACCATTAGGTTAGTCGAACTTTCAATAGGAGCCTAAGCATGTCGCCCACTCCCATAATAAACATATATAATTCTGAGACTAATTATATCATATTGTAGTTTGCAAATTATTTATTTTAAAGAAATCATTTCTTAATACAATATTTTGGATACATTTTATTTTTATTTTTTATTATTGAGACTAAAGATCAAATTTTGTATCTAAAATTAAGAGTTTAAATAATTTTATTACTAGATTTTCTGGTTAGTGGTTATTCTATATACAATTAGATATGTTAATGTACTATAAGCTGCATTTGTATTTATCGGTATTTGACTCAATGATTTATAACAAACAAATAATTCAGGTCATCTGCCCTCGTAGAAATTTCTTATTTTGAACTTTTGCTGTGAAGTTGGTCATCATTCATCAACTCCTACTATATGTTAATGAAGTTGATAGAGAGGAACTAGAAAAAAGGTCATAAAGCAAAAAGATTTTAAAACAAATTTTCTTAGCAAACAATTTGACAAGTTTGTTTTCTATATGTATGTTTATGGAAGTATTTTGGACACAACTCTTGGAACAAAAAATGTAGAGATGGTGTGAACAAAATATGCTCACAGGATACCGACTATCATGCTGAATTATTAATGTTGTCATGTCCAATCATACGAGACAGGAGTCAGCAGCAATAGTCATTAATCTTTGTCCATTGGGGCCAATCATGCTTAGTCATTTGCCCATCTCTAATCCATTGAAATATACATAATAGCATTGGTTTGTCAAAAAGTCATTTTTGTTCCCTTGTTTCCGTTTCCTTTCTGCCTCTATTCTAACGAGTGTATCTCGAACCAGTTAACATGTAATTAACAAATGAAATAATTTAATCACGGCATTACGCACCATCTTAGCACCTATGGCATAAGATATGACTTTTGGTAGAATCAAATTAATGAATATAGCAATGAGTTCTGACCTTTTCAATAGAGAAAGAATAAATACAAGGTTCGTCATGCGAAAGAGCCAATTTGAAGCAAGTTCTTAGCAGCGGAAGTCAACAGTCTGCGCCAAACTGATGGATTTTTCCATTAAAGCAATGATAGATTGCGCTAGGATTTATTAAATTACATGACAGCTTAACCCCAAATTCTAGTGTTAAAAAAGCAACTTTAATCAGACATGATATAATATCTTAAAATCTTGTATTTACTTAAAAAAACTATAATTAATAAGTGAAAAATTCATAAATATTATAATTTATATAAATTTTTATACTTTAATGTTTTTATATTCATTCTAAGCCCTCTTGAAATGTAATGAGCTCTATTAGTAAGTTATACAATATAAGTAAATTAAATAGTTGAAATTTAACTAATATACATTATTAAAATTAGGTTAATTTAATTAAATCAAATTACTAAAAATAAAAAATAAGAGAATAAAATAAACTCTAATATCATATTATATAACACTCTAAATTTTCATATTTAATTAAAAGCTCAAGGTAGAAAGTGAAAAAAAAAAAGCAATAAATGTAAGTCTTTATATTTTGGCGATTTTAAACAGTGGTTCCCAATTCCTACTTAAATGGGACAACGATGGTGGCATTGTGAGTGAACAGGCACAAGCCACGTAACTGGGGACTTGATGAAGTCCCTGAAGACCGGGAAAAAGGGGCCACGGTTAAGTGGGATTAGACTGGACATTGCTTGCAGACGGAGGGCTCGATCTGCCGTGCCGACCACAGTTTCAAAAGGAGCTACGTGGGTCCTATCCTAAGCGTGCCTATCTTGAGAATACGGTGAAGGCGAGATAGGAACTGGTGACAGAATCCGAAGGTCATAAAACATAACTCTTTTTATTCTTATTTTATTATCGAGGGGAGTCTCTTCAAATTTCTCCTTCAATTTGTCCGGCGAAAGTAGAATAAAAAATAAAAAATAAAAAGGAAAAAAAGGGTTCGAGCTTTACCTTTATTAAACCTTTGTGTCTTGAAGGGGCAAATGATACATGATTTACCCACTTTTTGGTCATCTTTTTAATTAGTGAGTAATTAATATCGTGATAGTGGCTGAATGAATTAAGTTGAGCATGACAGGATAAACATATAATAAATAAAGAAAGGGAAATAATTAGAGGCACAAAGCCCCACCGTATCCCCATTTCTCATCTCCAGTGTGGGCATGACTATTTTGCTGATATGGGATATAGATTTTTATTGGTCACATTATCAAGATTCAAGTTAATTTCGTAGAGTCCTGTTTTCGAATCATTTTAGCATTATGATATATCATAATGGAGCAGCAGCGACTGACAGAATTTGCTTGCTTGTCAGAGGGTTATCAATAATGCAGGTCATCTCTTGTATTTTTTTTCCAAGTATACTTACATGATTTTTGTTTTTTGATAACTGAAAAAGGGCTACCGTAATAAATGAAACTATTAAATCTTCGGTATCAAATACGCTCGTCAATGTCAATGAAACTACCCCTTCCACTAGCTTTTTGGGTTACTTCTTCAACAAGTAAGAGGTCGGAGGATAAAGTGACGGCATCAACAAATCCGAAGAAAAAAGAAAAGTCACTGAATGTTGGCAGTCTCTAGCTAATCACACACACAAAAAAAAAAGATTTCTAGAGTTTGTAGATTTCAAAGGTTTGCGAGAGGTTTGAATTGCTTTTTTTTTTTTCTTCTGTGGTGCAGCCTGGACCTGCCTAACCTAACAGGTTTTAGGCAGACAATGATTCTATTGCCCAACCAACTACAATTCATTCATAGACAAATAGCTTGTAGAAATCACCGTAGCATCTCTCTCTCTCTCTCTTTTTTTTTGTTTTTTTTGACCATTCAAGTCATACTTGTACTTTTGAATAGTTCCACATTCTTGAATATCAGACTAAGAAAGCGTTTAGTTTAATTTTTAAGTGTTACCGGTTTCTGTCAGCCATCAATAGTAGTCTTGTGAGGCATGGAAACTATTTAAATGAAATTAAATTGTGAGGCATGGAAACAAAGTGCCAATTCAATTCTTTCTAATTTTTTATTTTTGTGTTTATAAATGCGCTCTGTGTCCATTGACAATTTTTCGCCATTTCTATCATCCTTTTCAGAATTGATTGAATATAATCCCTCCCTTTTGTGCCCACAAAGGGGAATGAATAGTCATAGCCTGAGTATGAAAGAGTCTTGTTAGGCAAAGCCCTGATTGCACACTGAAATGAAATTCTAAATCCAACCATGTTTTTGTCATGATAATCCATTCCAAGTCCCTTTCTTTCAACCACTCAGCCTTACCGTTCATCAAGGCCATGAAAACTTCTTGAACTAATAAAGCTCTCCGAATACAACCCTTTAACGGCCTCTCTCGCCTGCATCACTCTCACGTAATCTAAAACTCAACATCTCTGATTCCACCATCACAATAATCTGTTCCTCGTCTCATCACTTAACAGCTAGGAGCCAGTACAGATCTCTTAACAGTTTTATCTCTTATTTTATACTGTTAGTCATGATACAATATTGTTTTCTTTATACCAATCCGCCAAGATTTGTGTAGACATTAGTGAGTGCTTGATTTCTGACTTCTGAACTTGCAAAAAGCAAGAAATAACATTTGTCAAAATAAGGCTATTATAATTAGCAACTTGCTCCCACTTTAGGGTAGAAAAGATAGAACGAAATAGACCACTTCCTAATTATTGCTCATAAACTAAACAGTTAGGATTGATATTTCGCATTGTTTATAGACTGTGGGGTACCCCAATGCAAGTCCTATATAGTAAAAGAATAGAATCGCTTGACTCTCAAGAGATCAATTATTACTAACTTAGACTAGTCATTTTTGAGCTTGTAATTTGGGCACTCAATCTAATTTATTGCAGCTAGTCTCCATATTTTTGTCACCAGTCGTGGGACTGGCGGTACAACTGCTAGGTTAATTTTTAGTCTCTTAAATTTTGACCCCAACGAATTTTCGTTGCAGTTTCAGATTTTGTTTCGTCCACTTTACACAAAAATAATGTTTAGTCCACACTCAATCACAAAAGAAAAGAAAACCTTTTTTTAGCAACAGCTATACTCCAGAATATACAGTATTATATTCTCCACTAATTACCAATGAACAGTCTGTATACTGAGAGACAATAATAAAAAAGTCAATGTAGTTTTGATTAATGACTAATGTTGAAACCCTCTGGTAAAAAAGTCTGAGGCTCACTGAAGCAAGCAATAATAATAATAATAATAATAAAAGGGAAAAAATATTTAGACTTGATTGATCCTCCCCTGGCTATTGTGCGGAACATATAACTTGAAAGGATTGTGTGTTATTTTTTGGCAAAGAAGCTGATAGAAAAACAACGGCAATGTGTACCTTGCCCGGCACACCCAGCGCCAAGCACACGCCAAAAGACAGCAATGGACAAGAATATAAGCATGCAAATAGAGTAGGATGAAACAACTTGGCAATCATCGATCTGTGTGAAAAGTTTATTTAATTATGAAATTTCATCCCTTAAAAGCGATGTCTCAAATAAAAGTCGACGTTATATTATCATTATCGTTGTCTCAATTATTAAATACAATTATTATTATCAAAAAATTTAAAATATAAAACAAGTGATCTTACAATAATAAAATATATAAATTTACGCCTTAAATTTGTCAATTTAACTGTATCAATGTAATAGATTTTATAGATTATAAATAATGTATCGTCATTATAGATTACGTGCAACATTTTGCAAGTTACAAAATGTTAAATCAGGTTTCCAAAAAGACAAGAGAAAGAGGCATACTCAGAGAATATGTGGACTGAAAAAAGAAAAAAAAAATGCATTTAAAAGTCATGTACTTAGATTCTCTTTTTACTGTTCGGACATGGATTGACTATTACCAAGCAGATGTTGGGATCCCATCCAACTTGATCTGAGCCGGAAATTTTCTGTTCAAACCATGTTCTTTTGGAATAAGAATTTTAATTTTATTAGGTGAAATTTCATGGTTATTGTATTAGCATTTGAATAATTCTAATACTGAAAAGAGTACTTCTTGGACACATATAATTAATTTCTATTGATTATTCTTTATTTGGGGGATAACACTTATTTGATGAAGTTCAATGTCTATATTAGTATCATTCAAATTTTAATGCTAAATGGAAAGTTCGTCCTTATTGATTAATGTTCATCGGCTAACTAACGTTTATGGGATGAAATTCATTTTCTATAGTTTGAGCGTTCGAAATCTAATATCAAAATAATGCCCTTCATGTTAGAAAAAACTAAATTCTATATAGAGTTAGACTAAAGTAGTTTAATAATTTTTCTGAACAGCAATATTTTATTCATGCAAAGACATTTTTATTTCCTTAAATATCAATTATTATTGTAATTTATATTAACTAATTTCACCAGAAGATTACTATTGATGAGACTAAATATAATACCTATAGTATAAATATTCAATCTATATTGCATGCTAAAAAAATTATTTAGTCGATAGGATTAATATTAAATAAATTTAACACTTAAAGAAATTCTCAATTCGAACATATTAGTGAACAATTTCTTATTTGTTCCAAAATATTGTGTGAAAATTAAACTTTAGTTTTATCAAATAATACTACGATTCACGTACAATGCACCTACCCGAAAAAAAACAAAATAATAATAATGAAACTAAAGATGACATATAATATCGTTGAGTAGGTGAGTGGAAATAAATTGTCCTAACACCCCTTTACACGACAGCTATCCACATTCTACATAGAATCAAATCACCTGTTTTATCAAAATTCGAAATTCAACGAGATTATCGGTGTTGATTTAATCTTGGGTTAAGCTCAGCCATAACCTTCCGCGTGACAATGGCATTTCGCTTCTTGATGCCCCACAAGTTTTATCAAACATAAATGCCACAGGACACCTCCATGTCTGAGGACACAATTATACAAGACATTTTTGTGGTTGAGACTTTGGAACAGAGGAAGAAGAAAAGGAGCGAATTAACCGTGGGTGACAATTCATGAGAGGAACAAGCTGATGGTCTGCTGACGCCTTTGAATTCTGCACATCTGGTCAGCTAGATGCGACCGCACTGTAGAAGGAATTACATTCTAAATATTAACAATAAACTAACTCACTCACAAGAAAAAGGGATCAACTTGGCATCCAACAGGAGCATTTCACAGGACGAAGATTCATGAGCATTCAACTCAATTCGATTCTTTTTTTTCTTCTGTTGGAAAAAAATGAAAAAGTAAAAACAATAAATCACTGTCGTGCTAAGAAAAATTATACCTAATTAATTTTTTAAAAAATAACACATTCACACATCCTAAAGATATGGTTATCTTGTATGATCAAGGCAGAAATAAATAAGATCTGTTTTCTTCTCTTTTGTATTAAACCAAACAGAAGCTATTTTTAACCTTTTGAAATTGAAGCAGTAACAAAGCAACGACTAATTAATTAGTCTCCAATATAATTACTACAACATTTTTTTACCCAAAACCGAGCCTGGGCCAAGCCCGCTATAATCTCATCAATCTTCGTACCTTCGATTTAGGGGTGAACTCGAGAAACAGAGAGGAGGGCGAAAGGGAGAGATTGATCTTGAAAAAATCTGGTCAATTTTTTTGCGTGCGAACCATGCCATGGCGGTGACATTGATAGTAACGTCATATAGAGATGTAAAAAATTTGTAATTAATTTTATGCATTTCTTTGGAAAATTGGAGGAAAAGACATAAAACAAAAAACTAAAGTAACATTCATTGGTGGAGAGAGTGCTGTATACTTGTCATTGCGCCAGCAAATTTTCTTTTCAATGGAGATTGGGTAATAATGAGAGCACGAGAAAAGATGTACAGTGGCTCCCAATATGCGCGCAAGTGCTGGATATCTTTGGCATAGACCGCAATTTATGCCCCCATTACAAATATTGTATATCCACTGCTTTGTATTCATTTCCATTAAAATGGTTGGGTTTGGTTGGACATATGCAAGACTTTAGCGTGAGGACTCGCTCCCAAATCTTAATGTTTTTCCTTATATTAAGTTAGGGTCACAATCGAATTGTAACTCATATAAAATAATGTGATCATAAAAGGACATTTCAATACACAAAAATTTTATACTGTTGTAATAATGCATATATATATATATATATATATATTTAGTCCATTTTAATTTTTTGTTTCTGGGGAGGTTTGGAAATTTTTAGTCATGAAGATGAGGACGTGGAGGCTGGGGTGCCAATGGCTTACAGAGGCCACCAAATTTTGCGGCAAAGTTGCATCCAATGTCTACATTTCGCTTTTTATGTTTTCTAATTTCAATGGGGAAATTAGCCGAGTGGGGTTTGGAATGCGGGTAGTTGTTGTTGATTGATGCATTAATTTTCTAGCCCTTGTTACCAAAAAAAAAAAAAAAAAAGAAAACTTTATGCATGTATACATTTATACATAAGTTAGACATGTTACCATTTGTATAGAATTTTATGTTTTTTCAACCAATTGTATGGCCTGAGTCTGAGGCCATTTTTTTTTTTATAAAATTGGATACTACTCTTTTTTTTTATTATATATATATAAAAAAAACCTCATGTTTTTTTACCACAAGAAAATCATCTTTTTAATAGAAAAACATAAGATCCACCGAAAAGTACAATTACGGGCTCTAGAGCTAGCAGACGACGCTGGATTAAAGCTATAATTGGGTACATGTAAATGGAAGGAATAATAAGGGAATTACGTGAACTTTTAATTTTTCTAAACTTAAAGAGAACTTGTAATATTAATTAATTTTAAATTATTTATTTATTTAAGATTTTTCTTTACATTGATATATTTACTTAAAAATTTTTGATTTTTTTTTTTGGTTACATTAATGAAAAATTTAAAGTATTCTTCTTTTTTGAGAAAAATGGAAATGAACCAAATCAAACTAGGGCCTAAAAATTGCAAACAATTTAGAATCGTAACCGAACCAATTTAGAATCAGGGAGCACAAATTTAATCAAACTCCCCCTTCAGAACCAGAGTCTTGGTTTGAACCAATAATCGGATTCAGATCAAATTGAAAATGTACCTTAAAAAATCAAAAAAATTAAAAAATTTTAAAAAAAATATCACTACCTAATAACACATATTACGAAACAATACGAAAATAATAATATATTTTTTATATTTATTTTTTTAATTTATAAAATATAATTAATTTATATATTTTATATTTAATAATAAAATAAAAAATAAAAATGTTTGAAAAATATGAAATAGTAAATATATTAGATGAGATAAAATTAATACCATCAATTATAATCGATTGTCATTTTAAAAAAAAAATTTATATTTAAATTTAATAATTTAAATATTATTTTATTTAGTTATATTTATTTATGTCGTATCTCTCGTGATCGAACTTTAAAAGAAATAATTTAAAAAAAATCACATCAACCGTCATATTTATAACCAAAGAAACAGGGTGTTATTCATTCATTCACATAGAGAACCCTCAACACAAAACCCATCTTACTCCTAGCTCTCTAGAGCCTTCAGCCTTCACAACTACATTCCGGTCACTCTGCGGTGGCGTCTCCGGCCGATATTCCGGCGAGAATAGGCCGGCTCATAGAGCCATGAGAGGAGAATGAGAAACTGTCTGTGGGGGGCAATCACGTCAATGTCTTTCTCGGACTGCCTTTCCGACCTTTTTTGCAGCGAGAACTCCTCCGAAGTCCTCTCCGGCGAGTCGCCGGACTGCTCGTCGGACCTCGAATCTTCGGCCTGTACGGAGGAATCCATTGCCGGTTTCATAGAGGACGAGAGGAACTTCGTGCCCGGATTCGACTACTTGTCCCGGTTCCAATCTCGATCTCTCGATGCTTCGGCTCGAGAAGAATCGGTTGCATGGATTCTCAAGGTAAACGATACGGAAACTTTTTGTAGAATTACTATAATGTCACCGGCTCGTTTTCTTTGCTAACTCGAAATAAGAGATCTGAGCCATTCATCGAGATCAATTCTCAGCCGTTGGATCCATTGACCGCGGCGGCCCTAGATTTCTTTTCCCAGTTACCTTATGGTTCGTCGGTTATCGTTACCGTGTTTTGCAGGTGCAAGCGTACTATAGATTCCAGCCTTTGACGGCGTATCTCTCCGTCAACTACTTTGATCGATTTCTCGATTCTCGCCGTTTGCCAGTAAGCTTCTAATTTAGTTCACAAAAAAATATAAATAAATAAATAAAATCCCAAAAGTTATCAGAAACCGGGAGCGGGACCGAAAAAATGAAAATACAATTTTGACTAAATGGCATCTGACTGTCCGAACAATGAAAATGACACAAATTCCTAAAGTATTTTGAAGGGTTAAACAGATGTTGAGCACTATATTCTGCAATAATTGATTTCTCATTAATGAATTATTATTGTTGAAATGCCACCGTCTCGTCAACACGATTTAGAATAGTTTGATGGAATAATGAATGAGACATTAATGTCGCGTCAACATCAGTGAGATGTACCGTTCTTCACTAAGCTTTTGGACTAATGCGTAAAATCACCGCTCAATTTCGATTGTTGGAGCAAGGATACGAGAAGATACTCTGTATAAAATTTTTGCTGCCAGAGTAAAATGATTTGTAAAATAAAACAATTTGCATGGTTGTCGATGGTTAGGCTTTGCCCCTTTCGGGTTCTGGCTCTAATGGGTAATAAGTACACTGTAAACTTTTTTGGGGTATTTATTATGCCCCTTGTAAAGTTTGTAAGTGATACCTTTGGATACAGTATTTCTTTATTGTTAATTATAAGTGTAGTGTACTTGTCCTGGCACGTGGGAACATTAGAGGATTGTGAATAATTCCCACTTACGATGAAAGGAAACCAAGTACATTAGTATTTATATATTATCAGTGTTAAATTATTATTATATATATTAATAAAGGTGATTTTACTGTTTCAGCTGGAAAATGGATGGCCGTTGCAACTCTTGTCTGTTGCTTGCTTGTCATTGGCTGCAAAAATGGAAGAACCTCTGGTTCCTTCTCTGTTAGATTTCCAGGTATATATACGCCATATGTAAATTTGTGATTCTTTTTAAATTTACTTAATTTATGAGAAAAAAAAAGGAGAGTGAAGAACGTAATGTTTGATTTCGTAGATCGAAGGGGCAAAATTTATATTTGAACCAAGAACAATCCTAAGGATGGAACTTCTCGTTCTCAGTGTCTTGGATTGGAGGCTGCGATCCGTAACACCATTTAGTTTCATTGATTTCTTTGCATACAAGCTAGATCCAACAGGAACGCATATTGGGTTTCTGACTTCGAGGGCCACGGAAATCATTCTATCCAATATCCAAGGTAATACATGTATACTGATACACTAATGGACGCAAGGTAGGCTTTTAGAGTGAAATAAGGGCTTAAAAGATGACTTTTGTTGATGTGAACAGAGGCCAGCTTTCTTGAGTATTGGCCCTCAAGCATTGCCGTGGCAGCTATCCTGTGCGCAGCTAACGAAAGGCCAAACTTGTCTCTTGTTAATCCTGAGCACGCTGAATCATGGTGTGATGGGCTAAGCAAAGTAAGGATCTGTATATATTTATTCTAAATACTGATACAATACAATGATTATTAGTTTCCAAATCCCAAAACAAAAACAATTTTCACAGGACAAAATCATCAGCTGCTACCGGTTAAT
Organism: Bruguiera gymnorhiza; assembly: GCA_020883675.1. NCBI lineage: Eukaryota > Viridiplantae > Streptophyta > Magnoliopsida > Malpighiales > Rhizophoraceae > Bruguiera > Bruguiera gymnorhiza. Next base: position 1,134,253 of record JAIRCJ010000180.1, read on the forward strand.
GCAAGATCTCGTGCTTGACAACAGCCGGAGGAAACCACCAAAAGCCTTCGCTCAGCTTCGGGTAACAATTCGGGCCAGAATGGGGTCTGCTGACTCGTCATCCTCATCTTCCTCATCATCTCTTAAAAGAAGAAAATTAGATAACTGCTTGTGGGTTGATGATGACAAGAGGAGCTCCGAGTGAGTGAGGGAAAAGGGAAATTGAAAAACCAAAAATAAAAATGGAGTTATAGATGGAAAAATAAGGAGAAATAAAAATGGTGGTCTTAGTACATGTTATCTAGAATCCTCGGATATTTTGTTGCGGGGATTTGGAGAGCAAATTGACTTTTGAGTAATGCAGATTACCTAGTGTATATACGTATGTGAGGGTTTGGCGAGTTTTGGAGATTTATTAATTTTTTAGCTAGAGGGCTTTGTCATTCATGTTTCTTAATGGCATTGCAGATTCCCAAGGGAAGGGGGCATTGTTATGCATAAATATTTTGGGTGTGAGGAAGTTGAGAATGTGATGATTGAGAAAAAAATAAAAAAAAAAGGGTTAGAGAAATGAAAGAAACAGCTTGTGTTAAATAGTGGAGTCATGGAGTGTGAAATAGCGAAAGTAGTGGGGTTGATGATATTCAATGCTGGCATTGATTATTGAATGAAATGGTGGGCATGGTGGGGGCCTTTTGAATAGAGCTTAGGGAAAAGGGAGCAAAGAAATTCAGTGGATTGGCGAAAATGAGGGATTGAACTTTGAAGTTTGAGCAATTCATAGGATAATGGGCAAAACTTCTCGTCTTTGGCTGCCATAATTGCTTTCACAGATGACAGATCTGCGCTTTCGACTGGGAACTCCAAAATACCGTAAAAAAGCGGGGACAACATGTCAACATGGCTCCAACCGCATGTTGAAATGTTCATATAGGTTTTGAAATGAGTTGTTTGTGTGCCCATGCTAGGTGCATGGCTCACACGTGTGTATGCGTGCTTCTTCTTCTTTTTTTTTCGGCGGGAACTTTGCCTCTTCTTTCATTCATAAGGAGTGTCCACACGTGTGTTTGGTTACACGTGTATGAGGTTTTTGGTTTTTCTGTTTTTTTTTCTTCATCCCTTTTTTAGTGAGGAGAAACCTCTTTCAGGTCGACCTGACAAATACAAAAGGTCTATGGGGCCTTTCACGCGTGTTTGTATCTGATTTTGATCGCATAAAATAAAGTCCAAATATATATATGTCTTTCCATGCAATTCTTCTCTGTGCATTCCATGTGATTGACAACGGAAACTTTGTAGCTTTGTGATTTGTTTTATTACTGGGTCGAAAGAACTTTTAAGAATAGAATATTTTTTGTTTGTGGATTCTACTGAAACTCGAATTGGGATAGCTTCGGGTGCTGGAGACAACTTTTAAGAGTAGAATCAGCAGCTCATATGGTGAGCCCAGTACTCGTTTTAATTGAGGGGACTCGCTTGGTCCCGCCGCGCTTTAAAGGCTCTTTCATTTCTTGCAGTCTCTCTCGTGAACAATTTATGGCTCCTTCCTCTTTTTCCCTCTTGTTTTGTTTCCCTCGGATATCAGACAGCTTTCCTCATTCCCATCTTCTAAATTTGTCACTTCACTTGTATTAATCAAATATATGGCCTGTAATTTTATTACGGCAACCCCATTTATATTGAGCTTAGTTTGTACGCAATCGAAAACTCGAAATGAATCACACGGTGGTGTATGGTAAAATAGTGCGAGATGAGTCTAGTGATGGAAAAAAGATGAGGCTTTAAAAAGCTTCCTCTTAAATATTTAATACAACTAGGGAAACGAACCCCAACATGCTGATTTTGTCATTTAGCCCTAGGTCCCGACAGTGTGTAGTTATTAATGGTTTTCGTTTTTTCGCATTTTGCAACATTTGTTGTAGCCCAATGTCACTTTACTTGGTTACCTTTTGTAACGTTGCATTTTAGGCAAATACCCATCAAACTTCGTGCAATAGGAAAACATACATCACTCCCATTAAGATATCAAATTGTACCACTGCTTTGTTGGACCACAGGGAAGATGACTAACAACATCTATATATATATATATATATATATATATATATATATATGATGGCAATTTTGGGTCAGTACATTTTTGACATCTTCTCTCTTGGAACGCCCCTGCTGCCAGAGAGAACAGTTAATTAGGACCACCTGATGAATAGTCATTTTAACTGGGGTTTTGCATAAGCTTATCGGTGTGAAACGACAACGACCATGGGTCATAAGCTCAGCTCCTCGTAGAATAGTTCTATTCATATAAGGTCCTACGGTTTGCTCCAAATTCCAACAAATTATGCAGATCCCTTGAGCCACCGCGTTGGAATCCACTCGGAGTTTTTTTTTTTTTTTCTTTCGTATTTCTGAACAACTTGGAGATTTAATATCCTGACAATATTAATATTAGAATGCCAGGGGCTCACCATCCAGTTGATGAGATGTGGCTTTTCCGATTAGATCAGCTTGGTGGGAACCATGGAGGTTTTGGACTAAATTACCAATCAAAAAGCACCCATGCTAATCGATGTTCCTGTTTGATGATCAAAAGGTGATAATTTAATCACGAATAGCCACCTCGTGCGCAATAAGCGATAGAATAATTGATTAATCAAAAACATCACCGGACAATGAATACGAAGGGCCCTGGAGTGCAATGCCAAAATCATATCCAAATTCTACCCCTAAAGGTGGAGAGGAATTAGGATTTGACATAAAGGTGGAAAGGTATTAAAATTTGGATTTTTGTAAATTGTCAAAATTATCCTTGAAACTTATATTCATTTAAAAATTCAAGTTAGCAGGTAATGAAATCCATAAAAATGATAAGCCAGAAAACGTTTTTGTACCTTACTCATGTCAGGCTTTATACTTTTAATATTAGCAAATGGTTTTTGCCATTGTGCTTCTATCAAGCCAATACGTGTTTGGTTTACTGATTGGTAACTTGGACCCATAATTCACCTATAATGGATGATAGGAAAACGATGAATTCATAATTAATAATCATGAACCGTTAATTAATGTTGTTAACATACTCAGACAAATAAGGACCCAATGGACATTATATTCACTTTATGAGCTAGATATCAAATATGGAAGATCTGGCCCCTATACACCAAGTTTTTTCATCCTACTGAAACTTTGCTTTTCAAAAACAAGTTGATCTTTAAAGTGAGGTATCCTAAGTACATATACACACAAAAAAAAAAAGGAAAAAAAAAAAAGCCAAAAATTCCTTATCCCTCGCAGTAAAAGGTGGGCTTATGGCAGTGCAAGGAGCAGAATCTTGCTCTTTACCTACCCCTTTTCAAAGGAAATTTCAAATTGGATGGCCTGTGGCCATGACAAAAATGGAGGACCCATTAAATTCGGCTTTTAAAGATTGATTTTTCGTTGTAAATCCATATGCTCGTGGGGTTGCCGTGAAAGGTCCATAGGCCCATGGAACTAAAGGGTTCAAAAGCTGTAATGATGCACACAAAATATTCAGATATATGTGGTTGCTGTGATTATACGCTGAATGCAAGACACCCCCACTCTCAAGTCCATAGAGCACTCAAATGTCACCGTCCCATAAATACAGTCACTACTTTAGTACGAGAAAAAGAAGATAGGCAAAAAGAAAAGAATGTCTTCAGTGCTCCTGAAAAATTTGCATTTTGTCTCTTTAATAGTGAACTCCTGACCTTGGCCAGCTTAGCCTAGCCTACTCATTTTCTAATCAATAAGTTGTCATGTTTTCACTTGATGAAATGATATAATTAACTTCAATATCCACTAGTTAAAGATGTTAATGATACCCGGGCAATCATAATCTTGAAATTTTTTTTTTCTTATTAATTATGAAACTTTTCAAGAGATTTGTAGATTTACAATGATAATGAAAAATGTTAAGTGGATGTAAGTACTTTTATTTTTTTATTTATTTGTTCTAAGTCGTTCACACGTTAAAAACCTGTATCCATGTAATAGAGTCTAATAGTAACTTGTGATCTATGTACTAAGACCTCATGAATGTAGTCTGTACACGTGATATGAGTGGACTCTCTATCTATCTCCTATTCTCAAAAACATGAATAAATTTAAAGGTCGTGTCTTTTGATATCACCTAGGTCTTTTGCTACAGGCTAGAGGGCCAAGGGGGGGAGCGTCTAGAGGCTCTGGCTTTCCAACTCACTTTGCCATCTTTGGATGCCGTGGAAAAGAAGCTGAAAGGGAAAGAAGAGGAAATGGCTACTCTCGAGGGAGCGTAGATGCCGTGTTGCAACTCTTTAAAATTGCCTTTTCTGATAGTGCTTGGACCTCCATTCTTATGGGTGGAGACAAAAGGGTCTCGCATTCAATCATATAGATTGGAATGCAAACACCACGCCCAAATCAGATCATTCATAAGGAACATTAGTTCTACTTTAAATACTTTCTTTAAGTGGCATTGAAGATAAACAAATGAACAAGCACATACCTCCAAATATAGCACGCTTTTACTTGTTGTTAGTCAAGGGCAGTGAGAAGGTAAAAGAGAAAAAAAGATGAACAGCTTGATGTGAAAAAGGAATTCCCGTTTAGCCGAAAGCTTATTTGGAAGGATAAGGAAAGAGCAGGCTGAAGGCTGTAAAGAGTGTCATTCAAATGTCAACTTGGTAAGAGTGAGATTCTCGAACAAGTAAGAGCCGGCGACAGCGAGAATATATTTGAAATAAATTCCCTATTATCAAAACATATCAAGATATCGATTGAGAAAATCATAGAAATTAAGAATTTAGATTTTTACCAACAAAATCTTATATTATTTTTATTATATAACTCACACTTCCATAGACTTTTTAATAATAATAACAAAAAAAAGAAACAAAAATAAAAAAGATAAAATATAATGAAAATTTAACCTACGAAAAAAAAATGAAAAATTATAACTAACAATTTAAATTTATTTATTACTGAATTTAATGACAATATTGATGAGATATAAATACTTGTCTTTTAATAACAAAATTTTATTAAGTAACCATAAAAGTGTTACAAAATCCATATAGTTAGTAGTAAATTATATCGCAGTATGCTTCTTGCAATAGGCTTCTACTAGGATATGTTGATACTTAAAAAAAAAAGTATTATAACAAAAATAATTAAGTTCATGTTATATCGCACAAATTCAAACTCTATCCATGTATCATCTCTTGAAGTCGAAGGAAATTTGCGGGCGCCTAGATGCGGGAAAGTAACTACACGAATATGATCTTTGTACAAAGTACACAGGCTATCGATCACTTGCACTTTGCCAAAGTAAGCTTAAAAAGGGAGGGGATAGCTTCCAAAGTTGTCCATTAAGCGCAAAAGTTAAACATGGATTGTCGATAATTAATGCAAGAAACTGTTCTTATTTCTTTAGAAAAGGCATGTTTATTTATCGGACACCCTTTTTATACACTTTTGATGTTTGTTCAAAGGTGGGTTTCCCCTCCATTGGACATCTGACTTTCTAGCACTTGGGATTCAGAAAAGAACAATTCCCCAGCACAGTTTGAGCCTGTGCAAAATTTCTCTTTTCTAGTTGTAGCAAAGCATCGGCCTTAAAACAGGCCTGTTAAGGCATCCATCGGCTTAAACTGGGCCTGAAAGGATTTAGAAAAGGAACAATTCCAGATTAATTTGGGCCTGTGCAAAGTTTCTTTTTTTCTGGTTGTGCCCAAGCATTCGGCTTAAAAAAGGCCTATTAATGCATCCGTGGGCTCAAACTGGGCCTGGGTTTGAGTTAGATTTTGGGCAATTTTCTGATTATTGCCTCTCCCGCCAAAACAAGAATCTCAGAAAATACCATCGTGCCACTGCCCACCGGGTTAGTGTTAGACTTAAATTCTTAATTTTAAATTTAGGGCTTAGTTTTTAATCTCTACCAACTACAACCAACGTCATCGTGTCCTACGCCTTGTGCCACAAACCTTCCTTGTACGTTTTCTTGTCAATTAAGCTGCTCGTGCATGAGAAAGGAAAGAAAACACCTCTGGTGGTTACCGTTAGATAAAGCAATGCATACGAGATTTGGGCACAAGTTACTCGAATAGATGTGCTAGTGAAGCTTCTTTACATTTTGTTAGAAAGCCATAGATAGATACTGTGGGATGAACACTTGCCTTATCCTTTACTGGGATAATAAGGTATGAGGGAGAGTAAAATTATAGGTGAAGGAAAATTTTCATACTCTCTTCATCTCTTGTGTTTGGGAAAGAGTAATATAATGGAGAAAAATTAAAAGTTTCTTTTTGGAAAGGGTGGAAAGAAAAATAATATTTATTATAATTTTAATTTTATTTTCGTATTAAAATTAAAATTATTAAGTATTAATAAAAAAATATTAATATAAATAGATTGGTCATTTTAATGAAATGAGTAACCAAAAAAAAAAAAAGATGTAAGGGGCCAGGGAGAAAAATTAACTTTTCTCCACGTAATTTTCCTTTTCTCTGATTTTCCTCTTCTCTCCTATTTTTTCCCCTCTCCCAAACACTATGTTAGAGGTGAAGATTGTGGCTTGGACAATTACCCTAGGGGTGTTGGGCCCGCCATCTGCTGGATGAGAAGAGTAAGAGACTTATTGTACAGGAAATCATTGTGTATGATACTTGTAGCAAAATAGGTACCACACTGATTTAAGATAAATTAAAGAGGTGATGTTTGCCTTACTTGGAACATCCGCAATAATAAACCTATAAATGCTGTAATTAAAAAGAGTAACTAAATTTAAGTTACCAGTAAGGAGATAGAAAGTGAATTACTTAAATTGACTCAAAAATTTTGAATTTAAAAAATATTTTAGGCAATTAGAAATTACCCCAAACCAAGTCAAATCAAGTTCATAATAGAACAAATCACTACCGAAGATTCACCGAGCATACCCAATTAAATTTAGGATTTAGGTTTTGTTTGAGAAATCGAAGTTTGTTGCTAGAGTGAAGCATGCATTTTTGCGAGTTAACAATATCCTCGTTCGGTAATAGCTTAAAGCTTTAACAGAACACCTAGAGCGACAGTCACAGCTTTTCTTACCATAATGTTGATGTCAGACATTGTTAATGACGCACATTTTCTTACATTGCACAGGAGAAGTTACCTCGGAGGACTTTGCTGCCAATTGTTTAATTATGGTTTTGACATTTTGTTCAATTCTGTTCCATCTTGATATTAATTATGGACACGGCATCTGGTCCCGCGGCTTTCTATTCATTGTGCGTTGAAGTGTATTCAGATTATGATCCAGACGGTTTGTTTGAAGTACCTTTCACAGAATTTCTGTGAAATTATAAACTTAGCAAAACTATGAAAAATCAGGTTCTCGGTCAGTATTAGGTAAGGAAAACTGAATGCCACCGTTGATTATGTGTTGCCTGCTTCCAACATTTTCTTTTAAGTTGACAACAGTAATTGTTCTGAGTTAGTCTCACAAATCCATATTGTAAGGAACACAGTTTGAAGGCTCAGTGAACTGAAATCAACTTTAAGTGGTTTGAAATGTAGAAATGTTACTATGGGAATAGTTTGTTTACGTTTGATAAAAAAGGAAGTGAATTCTAGACCTTTTCGTGAACTTTTCCAGTCTGTAAAGAATTGGATAACTTAGTGGAGAATGGTTCAACAGCCGGTCAGCTACAAAACAAAAATTAGCCTGCTGTCAGGATGCGCAAGAAAGCTCCTTATCATTAGTGGTGGTGGGGAAATGGTGAATTGTACTGGCACATTTGAAAGTTACTGAAGAGTTTAAATGAATCAAAACCATAACAAGATAACAATCTGCTTGTGTAAGCCAATTGGTGTTATTTTCTGGATAAATTTGATGTCTTTGGTAATAACCAAGGACAAGGGTAAATATTGATGTTATAAGCGCTGATGGGAGATGTATCAGTACGACAGTCTCCTTTTTTTTTAAATGAAATAAATAACAGGACCAGTTTTGTGACAATCCTGATTGTTTCTTGGTACGTGGAACAGGTGATTTTGGTGTCTTCTTCCTTCTCGTGCTTCTGTTTCCGCATGAAGGATTCTGCCAAGCATTGGTGTTTATGCCTCATTTTTTTATCAATCAAGGTTACGCAACCAACAGATGATGATGGACATCAGCAGTATCCGAGCCTTATTAGTCTCATTATTCCAGCCATTGTAACTTGCTTAATTTCATTATCTCTAAATTTCTGTCAGCTGTGTTCTCAAGTGCTACTTATTTCCGGAATATGGTTAAACATCTTTTTCCTCTCATATCTCATTGGAGTCTTCTGTTTGCTTGACTTGATAACAGTTAATAATGGACCTCATAAGAAATATCTGATTTGAGGACAAAATAAGCAAAGTTGTTCAGACAGATTCATCATTTGATTCCAACTTTTTTGCACGTGTTTGTGCTAATAACTTTTCCTGTACATGTTTGGACCAGTATTGGCAATATCTTCCATATGTTACTGTGCGTTTGGTGATGTAATGTAAAAGCTGAAACTCCGAGTTAATCATTGATGCTGACCGGCTCGTGGTGCTGTGGAACCAGACATTTAGTGGGTTCTTGTACAATGAGTATAAAGGACCTGGGACACCCGTGGTGGAGCCATTCACTGACATATTGAATGCTCTCAAGACATCCCTTTTATGGGCCCAGAAATTTATTGATCAGGACTGGGAAGATAGGAATTCTGACGACCCAAATTGAATTTTTGTTATAATAAAGATGCTTTACAGATTTCTCCTCGCGTTTGTATTGTAAAAGCTGATTTTAGTCCTAAACATGTTGGACATCCAGGCAATCACAAAATATGGTTGGAAAACAATGTCACACTCCATTACTCTTCTTGTAGCTATACAGATTTCTTATTTGTTGAAAATCCTTTAAAAGTGGGAGGTCAACCAGGCAATGGCTTCGGAAATGTGATTTAACCACCTACAATGATTTAAGTGAACCTATTTTCCTGTGTATAAGGGGTCCATATACTTGAAGGCCACAAGGGCAGCTTGCAATCTGAAACACCATCAGCTCCCAGCCTCAGAGATACTCTGTAGTGAGGGGCGCCATGACTTAGACCTGATTGCAGAAGAGTTAATTTGTGGTGTCCTTGACTGTTGTCTTTCATGCTTCATTGCCTGAAATGTTTTGAATTTTGTCCAAGAGGTTAGTACTAAATCAAGAATAACAGAGAATTGCTCTAAAATGAACAATTGTTTTTACTGAACTTTTGGTTATTCAACTTCTCCTACTAATATTATCTGCAAAGAAATTGGCCGCTGTTTTCCTCCCTTTTATGTTCTATCTTCTTTTTTTGGTCGGTCCGAGGAAAGGTAAAGACATGCTGAGAAGTACTTTCTACTTCTGTTTCAGAAACTGGTGGGCAGGGAATCCAGTTCAGTTTAGCTCAAATAGATCATTACTTTCAGAAAACAAAATAAAAAAATCACTCAATCTAATAGAGAAAAGGCATCAAGAATAAGCTTCAATTAAGTACAAAAGCTTCTCTTTGAGATACCCGGTACTCCTCTGTGTTAGACTTGTTCTTTCCTGCTTCACAACCTGAACTGTGCTTCTCTTGGGCTGCTGTCTGCAACTTCTCAACTGTTTCCGGTTGCTTCTTCTTCACTTTTGCATACTTCTTCGCCCGCAACACCTTCATAACTTCTGCAAATCACAAAAACAGATGATTAATTGGCAACACCGTAACTTCTTTCGGCAACCCCATATGGAAAAAAAAAATGAAAAACAAAAAACAAAAAGCATAGCTTTTATGCCAAGAAACATATACTCACAGTTTTTCATACCTTGAGTAGTGACAAGACGATAAGCATGGCCAAGTGCGAGAGTATCGGCAGGCCTAAGAAGCTTAACACGAGTAAACTGCACAGTCTTCTGCTCCTGGTTTTCCTCCCCGGACAGTGGCAATGGTATAATCAAAGAAACATAATGGCCTGGGTTCATCCTCATGACTTCACTAGCTGTAATAGGCCAATATAACCTCTCAATCTTCCCACTTGGATGCTGTATTACCAAGGCTGCAGCATCTATAGCTTGACAATTCCCCATAATCTCTCTGTCTCTCTCCTCTTAGCTTTTTCTATCCAATCCTCTAGGAAGGAAAGAAGGAATGAAAACAAACAAGTGAAACAAGAAAGAAAGATAAGGGAGAGAGAGATGAGAAGGAAGGGAGGTGAAGTAATCACAAACTCTCTTTCTATTACAGCTTCTCACCACCCTACAATTATACTGCCAAGGGGTCTTATTCAAGCAGGGTGGGAGGGGGGCCGTCCCTCATTTCCCCAACTGACTAAAATGGGTCAATTTTAAAATCAAAATTGGCCGCATTAATACGGCCAATATCTTAAAAAATAACAATAATTACGAGGATACAGGAACAATAGACACCGTTGAATACAACTAATAAAATAACTCTACTTCTTTTTTTTTTTTTGGTTGCATCAACATAGGTGCATGCAATTAATAAAATAAGTTTTCCCATTAATATTATACAATATAGACATTGACGATCAGTATTAAAAACGGGCGATGGTAACAAGATATGCAAACGCAACAAAACTAAATGAATAGGTTAAGTTATTTATGTCATAAAATAATTGGCACCGGCACGAACCTCGGAAGTTTGGTGTGGTGCCACGTGGAGAGATGCCAGGAAATGGAAGGCATGCTGGCCGGGCATGGCCTCTGGTCGGCGGTTTCGATGGAGTCAATTGTTTGGACTCTGGGCGTTGTAATTTTTGTTTTCGGTTTTTTAAGACCTGGAAATTACAAAGGCCTAAAGCCAACCCAAAAGGGGTCTAGAGGCTAAGCCAGTCTGCAGGCGTGAAAGGAGGAGATTTCTATGGATAGAGTAGACAAGGACGGGCCACCACCACCTTATCCTCCCTTGGCTCCTTGCCTTCATCCAAAATCCCAAATAATTATAAAAAAATAAAAAATTGACTAATTGTAATCACTGTATTTTAAATAAGTATTTACCTTTCAAAATTACTATATTCATATAATATTTTTTAAGAAAATATACTGCTAAGTTATAAAGTTGGAGTTAACAATATTAAATTCTAGTACGAGAGTTATGGATAAATTAGATATAATTTAATTTTTATATTTTATATTAAATAAAAAAAATTCATAATTATATAATAATAATAAATATTATATATTCTAACAAGTTATTTTTTAAAAAAATTTAATTACCCGTGACACAGTACTCTCAACTCTTGTAGTCTTAGCAAAAGTCGCTTGAGTCATCCAACGACATCCTGATTTATTAACTTCTAACTTCATTTTTGAGGAAACGCGGGATGAGAGAAGAGATCCGAACTTTAAATATATTTTTAACCATGACGCTGCGATGTATGCCTCATCCTCCTTCTTGGCTGTTCACAATCTGTTGTTATTCTCTTGAATTGAGTAAAAGCTTAAAGTATTCTTTCCACGTGTGTAACTTTGAAAGATGTTTCGTACCGCTGCTTGTTTGATTGATGGCTATTGATTCTGTTTTTTGTATTAAAAAGTTATGTACAGACGGCACTTAGAGATTAAATGTCGGCATGCATTATTAAATTTTAATGTTAATTATAATTAATATATTTTTAATAAATAATAAATTAATTATAATTAATATTTAAATTTTAATAATATAAATATGTATTTAATTCTTACATTTATTTTTTGCCTATATAATATAATTTATTTTAAATTAGAACGTTATTTTGATAATTAATAATAATTTAATGTGAAATATATATTTTTATTATTTATATATTATATAATTAAAAAAATGTACAAACTTTTTAGGGAAAGTTTTAATGCTCCATAGTCCAATGCACTTCAATTGGACTCAAAAGGGTCTCATAATCAAGATTTAAATTACATAAAAGATGCCTTCAAAAAAAAAAAATTAGAAACATCAGGAAGGAAGAGCAAGTCTGGCCGCCGAGCGGACTAGGGCAGGGGCTAAAGGCCCTTTGAAGGTGGTGAGGGTTTAATGCCCCCTCTCCACCCACCTTTAATTTGAAGGATTTCTTACAAATGTGAGTATGAGGTGTTTTGCACCTCTTGTAACGTTTAAGATCCGCATTTTTCTTTTTTACAAATATTTAATAGAGTAATTAATAACTATTTCAGTGTTAAGAAAAGAAGAGAGAGAGAGAGAGTCTTGCCCAAGGCTTCTTTATTGTGGAGTTTGTGGAAGATGATGTGGAACAAATCATTAGAACCCATTTGCAATTAACTAAAGAAAATGCAGAATTCTAGATCCTAGCCCACATTAAAAAAAAGAAAAAGAAAAAGAAAAAAAAGGAATGCACAAAAAGCAGGCAGCAGCCGGCTTTTGTGGTGAGCAATTTTGGAGGCATCCTACAGCAATTGGTCACCAACTCCAGTTTCATTGCCTGGTTGCATTTCACATAAAGCCGAAACAATATTACTGATATAATTATCCTTTTTTGTTGATTCTTATTTCATCTTAGTGATTGCACAATGTTTGTCATTTCATTATGAACAAGTCCATGTTAGGCTAAAAAAAAAGACAGTAATCTTCCTGGGGATCTTTGACTCCTGTAAATCTGGTTCATGTTAAACTGTCTGAATCCCAATGTTTAATTAACAATTTTCTTCCATAATTCACATGTGCGAACATCTCTGATTTAGTTGTCAGTCTGGTAAGCCATGTGAGATGTTGGACTCACATTAAATGGAGAATGGACTATTTCTTGTTCAAACATGACCCTTGTAGGGGACTACAAACCCTAATATTAAATGTCAGGCTCCTTTAACTTCTTGTGGAAACGGGGTAAGGCAGCTATTTAAATTATAAGAAAGGTGACTAATTATATAATGAGAAAGTTAGGTAATATCATTTAGGGAGTAACGTGGTAGTAATAAAAAATATAAATTAATTATTTCATTTAATTTTATAAATAAATAAAATTAAATGTGAAAAAATTATTGTACTATATTTTTATTACTCTCATGTCATTCTCTGTGTTATTATATTGTGGTGCTCTTATATAATTGGTGGATGCAATTTATAGTGTTCATAGATTTCCTTGTGGTGTCAGCAAATTCAGGTCTGGTGTATCCCTGCCTTGCTTTTTAAAACATCATAAAATTTGTATTCAGAACTTTCCTACCAAACAATGGAGTCCAAAATGGAAGTGAGGTTATTGGTGTTTTTCTCTTTGGCAGGGGCAGTATTAAATTTTTATAGTTGCCTTCTTTTCATTCTTCCCCTCTAATACATAAACTCTTAGCCATCCATTCAAGAGTAGTTTAAGGAATGTTGCTGAAGATTCAAATGACAAATCAATAAAAACACATGGAAAGAAGATGCATCACCTTATGTCACTTCAATTTTAATTGTTTGGGCCAGTTCGCGCACCATACCAAAATCCTGAACCCAAAGCATGTTCTGATACAACCTCAGTACAAGTTGTACAAAAGAAATTGTTGTGGAATTTATCGGTTTTGTGGTACCCAAGGGATGTTGGCACAAAACTGTATAATTCAAATTGTTTTGCGCTTTTGTTTTTCTTTTTCTTTTTGTCCAAATTAGAACGACAACAGAATGTGACCCAAAAAAAAAAAAAAGTTTGATTCTAGCTGGTATTTGGCATCCCTCTTTTGACATCTCCCTTTGCAAGAATAAGATATTGCTCGGCAGCCTTGTTTTCAAATTCCCTGAAAATTCGCTCTAAATATCTTTTGTTTTACTGTTGGAAGATGGAGATAATGGAGACCTCGTCCCTCGTACAAGGGATTGAGATTGGCTATGGTCTTCTTTTTGGCAGCATGGTCGACGTGTGCTGCTAAAGAACTCACTTTAATGATACCACATCAAAGAGCAGAATGTAGTGGCAATTTTGTAAAGCAGCATTGCATAACTCACGAGTTCAATGATGGACAACTTGGTGAACAATTTTTCCCCCTTATCCAGTAAGATATGTGGGTCAAGTGTTAGCCTTAGCAAAACAACAGTCTTGCTCCTGACTCGAAAATCACCGGTTTGAGTTGAAAAAAATTGTTGTCTCTGGGAATTGAAATCAAAGTAGTCTTAGAAAACTGATTCAGAATAAGGTTCGTGATTATCCATCTGCTCACCTCACTAAATACAGTAAATAATATTCTCCCAATTCTTGTAAAGTGGGAAGCCTCGTGCGCGCATGACACTCACTGTTCACATTAAGATACATTTAGGTGTCTTATTAATAGGTGTTCAAGCATATACATTATGACTTTCTCAAAAAGACATATACATTATGACATGTATCAGCCAAATTATTGAAGGTCAAAGACGTGGGCTAGTGATAGTAACATAGTTGTGTGTGTGTGTGTGTGTATTCCCAAAACAAATATTATAAGAATGTTAATCCTGACTTTAAAAAGTCCAACTTAAAATTATCCATTATTATCTTGATTTAACTAGAGAGAATTCACCACTTGAGTGATAATAGCATCGACAGATCTCCCTTACACAACAATGGCCGAATCCAGAACTCAGGAGCACTTCAATTACTCACCCTATATTTTTCAAGAAGGAAAAATGCGCTAAGAGCTGCGCTCAATAACCACCAAATTTTTACATTGGTGTGTGGTAACAGAGTCGCTATAAACAAAGTTTGGCCTACAGATTTTAATAGTTTCAGTGGTAAAGTCCAGCTCTTGTCTCTTTTTTTTTTAGTAAAAGAAAGAGAGAGATAAAGTTCTCTTGAAAAGCACATTGAGCCTTGGAAGTGTAATGATCAAGCATTTGTATATTCTCTCTAATCGAGCAATTCGTGTTTCAATGGTCCTTAACTAGATAATGCAGCATCTTCACTGCATTCCAGCTAAGTGGAAGTAACCTTTATCACTTGAAAAAGAATCGATCCTTTAACAATGGTGATGGGGATTGCCTTAAAAAGTCTGCCATTCAAATAGGAACAATATTTTTTAATATTTTTTAGATATGGGGATGGTTATTTTAAAATCCTAATTAAGCTCTTTAATCTAAAAAATTAGTAAAACTTTTTTTTTTTTGTATTGTAGATATCAATGATTATGGTCAGAGCGCAATATGATTTCATAACTCAATCTCTATAATTTGGTAATAAAAAAAGTTATATATAGAAGTAAAAAATTTTGAAATATAAATTTATATATTATATTATATTATTATTATCATCATTAATTATATATTTTTAATTTTTTATACATAATTAAAGTTAACGATGGAAATTATAAATATTTATATAACGAACATAATTAGATTGCCGGTCAACGAAGGTTAAGAGCTCGAGGAATCCATAATTTCCATGCCCCTTGCAATCAAGTATTTGCAGAAAAGAAAATCCAATTGGATTGAGAGGCATCTTAATTTTATAATGCAACAATCAAAGACTGAGCTTGCAATTAAAAATTGGCCTAATTGACAAACTTCTACAATATAATTTTCAGTATCTCTTAGCCCTAAGGTGGAAATTTTGATTGCATTGACGAGGTAGACTAACTTCAGAAGTTGTGATGACACCTTGCCCATAAAAGAAAAGTAAGATACCCTACGTCTATGTTTTTCTGCTTTTCATACTAAATTTTACAGAATAGTAAGACTTCTCGGTTCTCATATTTCTCTTCCTTTCAATCCTTTCAGCATTGGGATGCCTGTTTAAATCTGAGTCCCCCTTTTAACTTTTCAATCAGACCAGATTAAGGTCTCATAGCAATCCATGTTTGAGCAAACCTTTTCTTTTTTTTCCCAGAGACATAAAAGATTGGCTTCTTGGCTAATTTCAAGTATGCTAAAAGAAATTCTACTTTTTCCTTAACTTTGGCATTGCTGATTGACATTGTTCTTTTGAATCCATTGCATTTGAGATTACATCAAATTGGAATTGGATTTCAATTATTGGTTAGGCAAAGAACGTGTCAAGAAATTAGAAATGGACATGAGGTGCTGTGGGGGGTCACCATGTAGCCTGTACAATCCGTGACTGATCAAATCAAAGAATTTTGTTGCCCCGGGCTTTTGAGACAATTCCAAATCATAACGGCATAATTATTTACCTTAACCTAGACAACTTGACTAAAAGGTTCCAATCTAAACAGGAAATGCCTACATGAATGCACAATTTTTATAAATTCAAATAAATGCAAGGCAATATAAAGCTTTTTTTATACAAAATAAAAGAGATTTTTACAATTTTATACTATTTTATTATATATCTCTTACATATTGTATATAATATTATTTATATAATATAAAATATTTTGTATATAATATAGAAAAATTTTGCATCAATTTGCGTTTCATTAAATTATTTATTTTCCATCTAAATAAATCCAAAGCTTAATGGTTTCTCCATTTTCCACTAAATAGCAGGAATTATTGATTTCTCAACATGCTTCCTGGCTTTCTCTCCAGCTAGCTTCTTACTGGAAATCAGGCTATTTTAGACCATTTGTTGGGTAAACCCACAAGAAACATTCCCTTTGAAGCCGAAACAGTGATGGGGTCCCTAAGGCCCCCCACGCTGTTATCGTTTTCAGTCACTAAATTCAAGAGGCAACAGTACAATGTGTAGGTAAACATTATCTGTTTAATAATAAAAAATTAAATGCATGGACCAAATAGCCAAGAAATGATATATTCTTCATATAGTGGCATTTTTCATGTTTTGATTGAAAATTATATGTTGGCCAAGCTAGTAAGGCGTCCACCAGGAGGATCAAGGCCAAAGTTTTGCATCACCCCATCTTGCAGGCCCCCATCCTACCGTATGCAGCCCAATTGATGCCAGTTTGTTTTTGATACAAGAACCTAAATTTAGGCTTGACTAGCCGATCAGCTTGCAGTTAGGTTTCTTTAAAATCATCATTCAATCAGGTGCACAATTGTCCTGATCATGTTTAAAACCGAGGCCTAATTACTGTCAAAATGGGGCTCGATTGGCAGCGACCTAAATTAGATGACGAAACATCTTCATCTAATCAATTGCTCGGTATCTAATGACATGCCTGCTTCAATATAGATTACTGCACACAAGACTTAAATTGTCTGCTATCAGGTATCTCGTCTTGATAAGGTGTTATGAGAAGGTTCACCAGCTATACATTTTTGGGTTTTTTTCTTTTTTTTACTTTTTAGGTCCCTAATACTAAGCGTTCAACTTTGGTTCTAGGGTCAAGCTGTTGCAAGTTAACTTGAACTATACAACATGCATAACCATTCTTCCGCTCATAAACTAGGTAAGACTCGATCCCAAGTCTCACCAGAGGCTGCCAATAAATTTTATCAGTTAAAACTAATTGATATGTATGCATAGTTATTTATGTCTCAACCAGGCTTGGTTAAGGTAATTGAGACAATTTTTTGCTTTTCTTTAGGTACAAGGGAGGTCTCTATCTTCTCTGCTCTCTAAAGTATATACAGCACCAAGAGAAATGACAGATGAAATGTAGAGAAATAAAAGCTTACATTAATGAAAGCTTTTCTGTTTTTTTTTTTTTTTTGTAAGGTGACAAGACTGATTGAAAAAGTGGGAGGGAGGAGAATCAATGTTATGGCACTCACGGTGAGGTAACTGTAAGCATAACATGAGCTTAAAAGTGAGAAAAAAAATTATGTAAGATGTTCACACGGGTGGGAAGAACTTGTTTAGATTGAAAGGCAAGGAATAGAATTCTTCACTCCTCGTGTCTGTCTTGAATGAACGGAACTTGTCCCACCAATGCATTCCTCTGTCTTTCCTGGTTGCATTGTCTTTCCGGTGCAATGTCACGTCCAAGAAGAGAGCCAACAGGCCAGCGACGAAAGCTTCCGATGAGAATGGCACATTTACCATGTCATTGAACTGCCAAAACGAAAGGTTTCCTATCAAGGGGACTAAAACTTGAATTAAAATAGCTTATTAAGGTAAAGTGCATAGAGAAGGCAGAGTCGGATACCCATCTTGCGTTGGTGTGGACGGGTCCGTAACCATTGATAGCTGTATACTCATTGAAGTACTGTGGTATCGATAGTCCCATGAACACTGAGAAGCCAAGTATAAACTTTGTTCTGAAGCTGTTTAAGTTGCAGAACTGAAGGAAACTGAGACCTGCTGAACCTGTTCACGTGTATCAAAAGACGTTGCATTACTCAACCTTGTGCTGGATAAGGGATAATAACAGTTTTTGAGAAGTAACAAAGCTTTCTATGACTTGATAGGACATACCAACGTAAGCAAAGAGCAGGCAGTACAGAGCTGCAACAATTGGAGCTGGAATTGAAGCAAAAACGGCTCCGAATTTTCCTGAATAACAAAGCATGTGAATCGTTAGAGATTACATATGAGTCTATTTTGGGGTCTCATCTAAAAGGCTAAAGTTTCAATTGAATGGATTTTGAAAGATCACAGCCTATTGGGGTAAATAGTCAAGTCCACTCAATAGCTTGAGTAAACACATCTGCTTTAAATTCACTCACCAAGAATAGAAAAGAAAATCATGAAGCCTGCTGATATTTGAACAACCCTTCGGCTGCCAACGCGTGTCAGTGCCAACAAGCCAGCATTTTCACTGCAATTGAATGAATAGTTGTCCGTTTGCATGAAATTTCCACGGAACTATGAAGGGGATAATTTGATACAAATTAAATTAGCTAATGTTAAGAAAAGAATTAGAAGATTCCACTGAGATATCTTACACAGAGACTGATGATGCACTCCCAGTTCCAAATATGCCAGAGAATAGAATTCCAACTCCCTGAGATTATGACAGAAGAAAATATTTGATTTTTACGATGAGGCAGAAACTTAAAATCTTTTATAGAAAGTGCTAAGTCAACTGGATAATTAGAATTGCGATGAAGAGAAACAGTGATATGTTGCAGGCAATCCAGTGAATTACAATTGTTCATGTGTTCAGTTATAAAATTTGGCCATGTCCATGTACTGGAATGGCGCCAGTTATTACCGCGGACTGCTCTGCACAAATTTGATTCTTATGGAATTATATTCTCCATCTTTTCTTCAAGTATGCATAGAAGTAGCATTCTACCAACACAAGCACAAAACATAAATTAAGCAACTATTAAGGCATGTACCTGCCAACCAACGCCACGGCTAAGGACTGAAGGTGGTATTGGAGTCGCACTAGCATACCTCGACACAGCAATGAAGGCACCAGTGGACTGCTTGGTTATGGAGATTGTATTAAAACCAAGTAAAATATCCAGCGGATCATAAGTGAATGTAATTTTGCACTCCAGAACAGTAAGCATCATTACATGCATACATTTGGCAAAGCTAGGCATAATGAAGTCGTTAAAAAATGAGAGTTGTAACTGTTAGATGGTGCTCAGAACAGGGCAAAACTCATAAATGTATATTTATTTTTTATTCTATACGGGAACTAACTCATATTTATTAATGCATCGAAGTCATAGAACAAAAGCAAGCAAACCTCCACGAGAGAAACAAATGAAGCCATCATCATTGCAAAAGCCTCTCCAGCATCAAAAGTTGGAGCTCCCCATTGAAAAGGATATGGAACTCTTATCCTGCAGATAACAATGTTGCAAAACAGCAATGAAACTCGTAAGCAACAAATATTGAAAATCAAATCGAACCTTTAGAAGATGACAAAAGTATCATATAACAAGCCTTAGCAGCAATGCTCTTTATGCGACCAGTGACCACAGCCAAATGGAAACATGCAGTCCCCATACATATTGTGTATCGGTATTACGTGACTTTTAAGTATATATTTGGCTAGAAAGAAATCCTACGAGAGACTCACCATGGAGCAGAGCCTACAATTCCTGCACGGTCAGTTCGGCAGCTTATTTGGGTTTTAGGTCCTGAATTCTTATATGCCCCACCAACGGTGAGCAGGTGGGCGTATATCCACACAATGATCACCGAGAATATAACAGCAAAGCGGTTAAAAACAGTCCTTTCCCCGTGTATCAAGTGAGGTATATACTGCAAAGTTTGCGAACATTACCATGCTGTATAAAAAATTTCCATTTAGGATCAAATATAATAGCAACACAGTGTTGCATGTACCTGTGAGAAAATTACTAGAAGGATGATCTGTGGCAGCCCAATCTCCACACATTTTGCAAGCTAAGAAGCCCAGAGGTGTTGTCAATGATAAATAGCAACAGAAGATGCAGTTTTGGAAGGGGAAAATCAAATGCATACCAGAGGAAAACCAAATTCATACAGCCCAAAACCAGATAGAGCCACCAATGGAACAGTAGACAATGGACTCGAGAACCTGCCAAAGCAATAAAAGGCAAGAAATTAGAACTGAGAAACATATAAAACGCTTTACTGTATGTTAGTGAGCGTTTGGCTGTGAAGAAATATGAGCTCAAAAAATAAGTGTAATAGATACAAGAAAGGTTAGATGGTTTCATTATTACTCTAGGAGTGATTGAATAGAAATGAAAATAATATGTAGTAAAGTAAATATAGTATTGATTAGAGATAAATTGTAAGTAACATTTGTTTTAATTTGGATTTATCTAATGGGAATTTTCAGATGCTCTAATTAGGAGGATTAAACAAATCCTAGCAAGAGAGAGAAAGACAATAATCTTAGTTGAGTTGAAAATCTTTGGTTAAGAATAATTGACAATAAATAAATTTTAAATTAAATTAAATTTATAATAAAATAAAATAACGAAAAAAAATTTATATAATTTATTCTAGTTAAATTTAAATTTAAATTTAAATTTAAAATAACGTTATTAGTCATTCTCTAATTCAAATTCAACCTAGAGGTGCACGAGGGGATACAAGAGGAGCCCTTTCAAACTAGGTGCTAATTACATATTTGGCGTAAATCCTCGAAGTTAAAATGATCAAACTAATGAAGGAAAATAACTAAACCTTGCAACATTACGCCAAAGGCCACTGAATCCAATAATAATTTGAAGAGTCGAGGCAACAATGAGGGAACCTTGGATTCCACGCATTATCTTCTCGAATTTCTGCATGAAAATCACTAGTTACTAGTGTATCATGGGCTCTGTGACAATTGATAAAGGCAGCATCTAAACAGGAGTTGTTTTTGTGAAGCAACCTCCACAGGATTCACAAGGTCACTGTATCGACCAGCCAAAACGATTGAAATGGTAGTTGGCAAATAGGTGTAGGAACCTCCAATTACTGCAGGTAGGCGGGTACCAAACATTGTTTGGAACAATGTGTTAATTCCGGCCACAAATTGTAAAGTCTGGATCATCTTTGCCTTTTCATTCTGCAAGGTTTCACATTTTTAGGCTTTTGATAAATGATAACAATTAATAATAAAATTACAATATGAATCTGAGTCTATTTTGTATTAAATTTTACAGGTTCATGCAAAGAAGTTCAAAAAAAAAAAAAGATTCATTCCCAGAACAATAAACATCGAATTCTACACTCTTTGAGCATCAAGTCTTACATTTCCTCCTCCCATCTGAGAAACTAGAGTGGTGGGTATAAGAACTGTTGTACCAAGCATCACCAAGTAGTGCTGGAAGCCAAGCAGAAACGCTTCAGCTGCATTTTACAAGCAACCCCATATATCAACTCATCGAATTAAGGAAGGAATGTTGCTTGGATTATAAATATAATTGATATTCAAGTTAATTCCCTCGCAATGCATAACAAGTCTGAATACAAACAAGTAGAAAACAGGATGCCCTTATTTCACATTCTAAACAAATGGTCCCCTTACAGTCCAATGACAGTAACCAATCACAAAATGAAATGACAGATTTTTAAAGCACATTCAACCCTGAAGTAAATAAGTAAAAGAAAAGATTGTAAACAGGAAGCATTAATACTCAAGAACTGAAGATACAACTTGAAGCATCCACCAGAGAATTAAAGCAGGAATAAAGACACGCAATGTAACGTTGGAAATAATAAAATGAGAGAGAAATGAGGAACTGACGCCAAGGGGGAGGACTTGTAATACAGTAAGCGATATTTGGCAGCTGATCCTTGGCTGGATGTGGCTGCAACTCCTCTTGCTTTGGTGGCGGCGCAGCACCTCCTCCTCTTCCTGCCATGTTCTCTCTGTCTCTCCCTCGTTCCTAGCTTTCCCTCTTTTCCTCTAAGAAATTCCTTTTAAACTCTTTTAGTCTTCCCACCCTAAAAAACCAAAATCTCCCTGCAAAACCCAAATCCCAAGTTTCTCAAACTACCCAACATGGAAATCATGAATAACTACTAAAATGAAAGGTGTAAAAACTGGTGGCAAAGTCCAAAGATTTTAAAAGAATAACCAAAGCACGAAAAATAACAGTAAAAGAAAGGCAAGTTTAGAGCCTGGAAGGAGAATCAAAAGGCGGGCACATTAAAGTGAAAAAAAGTTGCACGCTTTACAGTGTATACGTATACAAGGATAACAATGAAGAGCAACTTAATGGAGAAGAGGGTGTCCACTTCATGTCCAGGTTTGTGTCTTCCTAACCTTTTTTTTCCTTTTTTTTTTTTGAGAGATAAGAATAAAGAGGCCTGCAAAACATAAATGAGGAGAAGCCCAAAGAAGAAAAGCAAAAGGAGAGATGGGATGGGAGCATCAAAAGTGTGGAAGAAACCAAAAATACCTCTCTGCAACCAACAGGAATCTCTATCTTTCTCTCTCAATCCAGCTTTGCATTGCTTTAGAATTTAGTACTGCTATTTTGTTAATGTGGGTCTCTTTTTCTTCAATCACGTAAAGATAAAGCTTGCATTGCATAAAAGCATCTTCTCCACAGTCAACTTTACCACTGTTACTGCCATAACTTCCCCTTTTTCTCCATTTAAAGATGCAACCTTTAAAAAAAAACATTTCTTAAAATACCAAAATTAGATACAGAAATTAAAAGTAAGTTCATATCAATAAATATTAACGGTATGAACTCATTCTAACTAAAGTTAGGACGTGGATCCACGTATAATCCCTATGTCCAATCCATCTAAAAATTCTCTCTCCCGGACATACATTGATACTCACAACCCAGAGAGACTCTCGGAGACCAATGTATAACATTAAAAACTGCAAGACAGAGGAAAAGTTGGCTTATTTTTGTATCAGTTTTGTACTATCTTTCTGGTAACCAATAACTTAATTTGAGGTTTTTCTTTTGTTACGACGAGTAAGTCAAAAAAAAAAAAAAAGAAAAAGTGCGTCTGCATGATTACTTTTCTTGATAATGAACCAAAACACATGAAAATACGATCGTTTTTCATACGGTCTGCCTTTTGCTTTGCTTGGGATTTGATTTCCCAGCGGGGGACTGAGAGTGAATAGTCCTTTTTCTTTTCAAGTATTGTCCAACGTACACACGAACCCTCTTCCCGTTCTGTCTATCTGTTGTCTTTTTTTTGGGGGGGGGCTTGACAATGGCTATGGGTACTGTGCTGTCAATGGACATGTCTTCTGGCGGAATCCATCTCCGTGTGCCTCGGGGAATCTCTGGACTCTTGTGCCTCAGAAGTCAGCCAAAATTGCTCCCCCCCATGCATTCTCTTGGCTCTAGTGTACAATTTGTTGCCCGGAGCCCGGACTAGGGATGGCAATGTCCCCGCACCCGAGAGGACCTCCCTGGCCCGCTCCGATAGACAGGTTCAAAAGAAATTAATGGGAGATTGGTGTGGACATCCTTAATTCTCGCATTTCATACATCAAGAAGATCACGTGTTTATAAATCAGAAATTAAATCTATTTTGTCCAAAAACAAAATTACGTGTAATAACGTATATTAAACAGTATAATTAGCATAATAAAATAATAAAATAATTTTTTTATTCAACTTTATTTATTTATATGATCAAATAACGTGATTAGTTCTTATTTTTATTACTCTTATTCTCATATTATTTTCCCAGTATTTGACGATCCTCCTAGGGTAGATAAAGTTGCTTTAGGTAGCTTTCGGCTGCATTTCGATGGGGGTCCTTCATCTGCCAATGAAATATCAAATAATGGATAAAAATAGATATTCAAATATACCGAGGACTGGTACATGGAAATGCTATGGGACGCTACAATTTTATCTGGTATTTAATGTGTCAGTTGGGCGCAATAAAACAAGAACAATTCTTTCATTTTCAGACGTGTTATATATAGTCTTTACGCATGCAAAACCTACGTGTATCAGAGGTACCATTTCGGGTTTGCATTTTAATTTCAAAAAGTTGGGAAGAAGGAAAGAAGAAAAAAAAGTCATGTAGCTTGTAGCCTAGAGGCTGTGTAGGATCTTTGTCACGCTTGTTAATGTAAAGTCGTTTCATGCGACACCCAACGTAAGATCTAAACCCTCTGAGCAATGAAGTAACACAGCAATGAGCGTATGGCCAACACTTAAGATGGGACGGATAGATGCGATGGCTTATCCTAAATTGTAGGATTTGTAGTCTGTTGTGTTAGAGTTGAGCGGTCGTCAATTTTTGTAACTATCTGGGACCCTTTGTCCCCTTAAATTCTCCCTCCCCATGTTTCTATGCCTTCTTCAAGGCTACAAAAAGAAAAAGAAAAATAGATATATATATATATATATATTTCCAAAACTTGATAGCGAATCATGTTCCTCCTTAAAGCCAAAATTTGTTTCCAATGCGTGGTCCCGCCATTTTCAACCTTTTACTGGACTCCAAGTGCAAGAAAAGAATCAAGTTGAGAGTTTGGGGGGGGGGGGGGACCAGAGAGAGGAGGAGGAGAAAAATCCCACTTGAAATTGTGGGCAGTAGCCTGTAACAGCCTCGCGTCTTTGGGCCAGGAAGCCCACTATCTCCCAAATGTCTGCAATCCACAACGAAAAAGCCCGTCTGCGAGTCACTCAATATCGCTCTTCAGTACATTGTTTAACGAGTGATTCTATGTATTGTTGATCTACATGCATATTGTACATGTTCGTGGAAAGAAGACGTGATAGAAACAAAGAAGGCTTCTTATATATATATATATATATATATATATATATATATATTTTTTTTTTTTCCCTCCAAGGTCACTACTGAGACTTTGGAGGGGGAACCGCGAAATTTCTATCAAAAGGGCAAATGGGAAAGAACTCAGACCTGCCAGGAAAGTATGTTGGTACATCGAGTATCAACCAAGGATTTTCTTGAACAGTCAGTACAAAAGCCCAAGCTTATTAATAAAATTGCAACGTACCATTGAAGTACCACACAGATAACAGCCCTCTCTTTATCTACATTCCAACATAGTTGCACAACACAGACCTACAGAGGGCAGAGGCAATGTTCACATCTCGACCAACCAACAAACGAAAACCTGAATCAATAATGGGAAATCGACCCATAAGTAGATCAATGAAGATTCTGTAACAACGAGAGTACCTTCTCCTCCACCATTCCACGTTTAGTTTATTAAAGTAGCTACCAAATTCAATGGACATTCGGCCTTACTAAGTTGGTAAGTATAGGACAACAAACTTGATTAAACTTAAAATAGTTAAGAAATCCAGATAAAATGCCCCAACTTTGCACCAGTTGCACCATACTGCAATTAAATGCCTGCACATAGCACAGCAAAAGAATTCCTGTAAATTGATCTCCATGCGAAATGCAGATTCCTTCAGTGGGGTAATTTTCAAGCATCTGAGCACACCGAAACATTGTTTTCTCAGACCGTTAAGGTACAAGCAGCACACCCACAACAATGAATTCATCAAGATGCTTTCTCCAACAGTCATAGGATCAAAAGCAAAATCATCACTGACCGGTCCCACGAGCTTGCAACCTCTTCCTCTCAAATTCAAGCTAGAAAGGTGGGTACACAACTATTACTCTCGGCCAAGATTTCCTGGAAAATCCAACATGCAAATTCGGACATTCAGTAGAGGGTCTTACCACTTTCTTCACCCGGTCATTAGCAGCAGCAGTTCCTCCTCTAACACTTTCGGGGAGATATGGGCTACTAACACGTACTTCATTCATCACAACTATGACTGTCTTGTCCCAACGGACTGGGAGCCTGGTCTTATAAAGTAACATCAGCCAAAATAATTCATACTTACAAATATGATTTAGTGTGGGAGTCTAGTGCACTGGAATGCCTTTTTAGTAATTGGCAGATTGCATATAATTGCACATACCGATACAGTTTAACAATTTAAATTATACAATGCTATGAAAGCTTAGTTGACCAACCACATGGGCCTAAAGAACAAACAACTTGAATTGTGCATTATAAGGGAATAATAACAAGCTCAAACAGAATACATGCTATCACACTTGACAAGACCATGGAATTTGGCTAGTAGTAACTAGAACACATCTGCCAATTGTTGGCAGAAACTCCTCGCCACTGATGTCCAAATACCATTAGGACAATAAACATGCCATATATGTCTACAGATATCTATTATTTTGTTACAATTTTGAAAGTCTTGAGAATCACTTTGCTTTCTGGAACTAAACAGGATGGTGCCAAGTTCATATCAAGATGTTTGTTCGTTTCTTCTCTTATGTCCACTCTCCCGAGGCTGCTCCAATTAATGCCTACCAGTATCATTTGGCTTACAGTAACAGCAGCCCTGCAGGCTGCAGCCTGTAATACATCCTTTCCTTTTGAAGCTTATAGATCATAAACCAATAGAAATCCCTAACTCCACCAGCTTTTTCTCCCGCTCATTAAAACAGTCAGATAAAATGTTAC
The DNA here is from genome assembly GCA_020883675.1 of Bruguiera gymnorhiza. Classification (NCBI taxonomy): domain Eukaryota; kingdom Viridiplantae; phylum Streptophyta; class Magnoliopsida; order Malpighiales; family Rhizophoraceae; genus Bruguiera; species Bruguiera gymnorhiza. Next base: position 1,160,906 of record JAIRCJ010000180.1, read on the forward strand.
ATTCCCTCTTTCGGTTGTTGTACCAGAAAACTTGCAGTTCTTCAAACCATCAACATTATGCCACCCAATCAGATCATATAGTAAATTAACATCATTAACTGTTTGAAAATCAGTTTACAATCTGAAGAAAATTTCCACCCAATTGTATTGAAATCTGAACAACCCACATTTCAATGTAGGTCTACAATTTTGTTCCTCAAAATGAAAATGTAAGTCTACAATTTTAAAATTCCAATTACAACAAATCCTATCCCTTTGAATATTATATGAGGTAACTATTTGAAATATGCACAAAATTAGAAACCACTCATTAACTTACAAGTTAGAACCATCGAAGATTTTTGTAATGCTACTATTTCCCATCTTCAGAAAGCCATTAACATTTGCTAACATTTCAACATGCAATTCATTTCTCGCCCTTCCCTTCCCCACTACATTATTAAACAAGCATACGCATCCATTATGCTATATAAAGTTTAGCATTTCAATGCTTGATCAATTTTGAGCCTTTGGCATCTTCTCCGAGTAAAAGCAGGCATAAAGCTTCATGTTCATGCAACCCAGAAAATGCAAATTAAAACGGTTTGGCAACATTCAACAACAGACCTAGATCAACTAAATGTGTGACTTCTACCATCATTACTCCGGATACAAACACTAATCAAGTAAGCACATTTCTTTCCATATCCCAAGCCAAAGCCATCACTCTATAATTAGTATTACTAAAAGAACATCCTTTTTCTTGAAAAATATAATTCAACTAAGTCAAGTCAATCAAGGAACCACATATTGCAAAACAAGACAATGAAAGGTAAAAGAATCGATGATTACGTTCTAGATAAGGCATCAAATATGCTCTGTGCCTCAGCAGTAACGCCAACGCCCACCCTCTCAGCCTCAACTTCTGCTTGCCTGCAAAACCAAATCCACCTCCTTAAGAAGACCATCCAAAACATTTGATCACAAGGGAAAACACAAACCTCAAATATATCCAATTATCAAATATTCACCTTAAGGCCAATTCCTCGGTGGCTTGAAGACCACGGAGGTCGATGTAACACTTCTTGATGTCTAATGGGTCCTCAGCTCGACTCAGAAAAGTAAACTCCTTTATATAGTTAGCTTTCAAAAACCTTAAGTTCCTCTTAGGACCAGGTTTCGACCCCTCTTGTAAAACAACTAAGTTAAGAAGATACAGAACACAATATTTCTTTGAAGATGAAGAAGAAAAAAGCATTATGGGCACCTCCAAAAAGGAACATTAAAAGAAGGAAAAGGAAAAGAGACGAGGGGGACAAGACAAGAGCAAAGGATATGAAGTACGAGGATGTTGGAGAGGCGGTCAAAGGCGATGACTTGGCCATCGAATTCGTCCCCCAAAGTGGTTTTGATGGAGAGGAAACAACCCACTGCAAAGTCCTCGCTGCTGCTGCTGCTGTTGTTGTTGTTGCTGCCTTCCATGGCTATGGCTCTCTGCCCCTCTGGTCGTCCGTTTAATTCTATATTTGTCTTCTCAACCCTTTTTTTTTTTTTTGGTTAATTTTGGCGTGGGAGTGTGTGGACTATTGGGGTTGATCCGAGCCCAAAAGGCCCAATTAATTTTGCTATCATTTTGGATTGGGTTTGTCAATCATCGATATGTTAGTGTCCATTTGTTGTTTGAGAAATTTACACATCCCACAGCTTCCGTAGCCATTTTGTATCTTCTCGAGTTCTAATTTTAAGGGAAAAAAAAAAAACTATATTCTTTATGACAATGAGAAAAAAAAAATTTATATAATTCACGATTTACTCGATTTCTTGATGGACAAAAAACAAAAAATGAAGCACCTACACAAATAGAGACGTGATGAACAGAGTTATCAACAGTTAATAAAATAATATAAAATAATTTCAATCGGCCATAATTAAAGTTTTTGACAATGATTCCGAAGGCAGACCAAAACCTTTCCTCTTCGAGTGTCACGATCACAAGCCAACATTTCCACATTTTCCATCTGTATGTCCAACTAAATCATGTAGTGTTTGTAATCGAATTATCTGACTAAGGATCCGTTCGTTTACAGAAAAATTACTTAACGTGTGACGACGGTAACATGATTTCACACTTACAGTTTTTCATAACCTTGTCTACGTACGAGGGATGGAACAACAAAATGTATAACCCAATTTTCAGTTATTTCGACCATGAAATAAATATTTTAACCATTGAATACCAACTTAATAATTAAATATTTTGTATATGTAGTGATGGCATTCTTGTCAAGTTTTCTTAAAGACGTCTTATCAGTTAAGAAATTAGACTTTTCAATTTTGAATTCATTAAAATAATTTTTACTATCATAATAATAATAATAATAATAATAATCATCTTCACAATATCATTTTGAAGAGCATAGAAAATTAGTATTGCTGACTTTAAAGAATAAAAAATAAAGGTCGGAAAATTGCAATTAACATTACAAATTACAATAGCTTTATGACGCGGTTCTAGATGTCTAGTGGGACCATCGTCCATGCCCCTCGAGGAATTGCATATCCAGAGAAACACTTCACCAACTCTATTTATTTAAGAAACCCCTTCCACCACGAAAAAAAAAAAAAAAAAGCCCAAAGATCTTTGGTTATTGCTTTTCACTACATTTAAAGTGTGCCCCGTGTGGCCCTTTCAATCCCTGAGTGGGGAGCATCCAAAGTGGGAAGCAACATGAGTTAGTAAAGTGGCACATCTAGGTGGTCCACACTACCTACTACCTGGCAATTTCATTTGCTGCTTCTCGAGCTTAATGAATAATTTTTTTACTTATCAAAGATAATATTTCCATTCATTCAAAATTTATTAAAAAAAATATCATTTAGTGTAATTGTCTAATTAATAATTTAATAGGCCTCTCTTTGTATTGATTTAAATTTAAATTTTTATATTATAATTTATTTTAATAAAAATTAAATTTTAGTATTTAGATATATAGTTATAGAATTTTGAACTTATTAATATTAAAATTAAAAGTGAGAGAGACTTATTTATATTTAATAGTCTTAAATGCTGTGAAAGAGTAGACTAATTAAGAATAATAATAGGTGACTTTTACTTTTAATTTATAAGTGCAATAATTAACATATTTATAATATATTTTTTATTTTAAAAAAAGTCTTTATAAAAATCTATAATAATGAGATCACATAATTGATATTAGATAGATATAATTAGGGGTGTTTAAAAAAAATAAAAAATTTTAGTTGAATTAACTAAAAAAAATTAAAATTTAGTTTAATTTTGATTTTTGATGTTAAAAATTTTAATTAATTAAATCGAACTGAAATACTATTTTATATATATATCAAAAATATTTGTTATAATTAAATTATAATTTTAAAGTTTTCTTTAAATTTTATTTCAATTTACAGAAATTAAATTAAAATTTTTCACAATTCAATTTAATTAATCAAATTGCGGTAGCTCTAGATATAATCTAATTACGAAGATGGAGCAAGTTCTTAACCCATAAATTAGTTAGCCTTTGGTTAAAGTGAGTCGTGGGGGATATAGCCTAATAATCGAAATAAAATTTATTCACGACTTTCCAAATTTTCCTGCACATATATATACACACACACTGGTTAACGAGTTCATTTCCTCCTTGACTTTTGAAGGTTCTATTAATTATCACAACCAGCTTTCAGAGGACACAAAGCCTATCCGGCTGGGTGAATGGTCCAAGTTGCACGGGAATCATTAAACCCTGGCACGATCGCAAAAGAATGTCGAATGCTCTGTTGTCGATTCAATTTCCTTTTGGTAAATTGTGCGCAATGGCTGATCAGTTATTTATCTCTCCCATAATTTTGTTGGCCAAGGCAGACTCTCTTTAGTAGGGTTATGCTCAAAAGTTCTGATCTTCGGTAATATATCTATTTCCATAATATTATATCAAGTTTCTCTGTCCGCATGCTAAAATAATAATAATAATAATAATAAATAAATAAAGTTATTAATTAAAGTATGACTTTATTTCTTTAGATATTTTGAAAATTGCATTTAGCATTGAGATACTGTCTGTCCCCATTACAGCTGTACCCCGCATTATAGCTTTTACATCCATTACAACTTTACGGACCCCATGAGCCCCACTGTTGGATTTAGAGTCCAAAATTCAAACCCCTTCTTTTAGAATTTGACCCGCTCGCGGTAGTTGAACCATGTGTATTTCAATCTCTATCAGACGCTGTAACTTTAAAACCTGACTACAATTGAGTGTGGTCATATGTTCAATACTTTGAAAAGATATTTTAAATTTCCGTCGATAATGGGTTGCACTATTTCTCGTGGTGCCGACTTGTATGTTGACTTTTACAATTGAGTATGATCGTTGGCAACCTGACTACCGCACAATCGTCTCACTTTCCCATTTTTTGATTAGGTAACAGGCCTTGAGCGAAGAAGCACGAGTGTTTTTGCTAGCCTGGAAAGCTACTTGAATCTAAGCATCAAAGAAGCCCGGTCATAGTTTTGATTGCAGGATAATTCAGGAGCAAAGCCTCACTTTAAAGAATTTCCTGCTTGATCTGCCCATATTTCTGGGTGCTGATTGCTGATGGCAGCAGGGTCTGGGAAGAAGCCTCGCTCTAGAGGCTTTGCAAACTCCTTTTCGGTTAGTTAATTCATATTCAAATTTAAAGCCGAGAGACTCTTCAAAATTACTTTAATACTATTGGGATATTTTCCACCAGCACATGCTTGCTAATTTTAATCTTAATAATTGAGATATTTTATTTTCTTATAATAAAAAATTCTTTTTAAATAAATTCTAAAATTATTAATGTAACATCTCACTGTTGCAACTTTTTATTTAAAATATTATATAGATATAATTTACAATTAAGATCTTACGCTTAATTTATACAATTTTAATAATTGAGAAAATGTTCATGTATTCTTATAACTTAATAATGCACACTTGATTTTTAAGGCCTAGTTGCGGTAGACTAATTCCTTGTAAAGCTTTTAATTTAAATTGGACTAAAAAAAAAGAAAAAGAGAAGATCACACTTAAAGACTTGTTAACTTTAATATTAAAAATTGACTTTGTTGGATTTGAGAGATCAGAGCAAGATGCGCTAATTATTTGAAACTTTGTTTTAATATTGGTCGAACGGAAAAGCATGTAGAAATTCAAGAAAGGACATGTAGAAAAATGGGATTCTCGATGTGATTTTGACTCTCTCTCTTGTCGCGCTCTCTCTCCCTCTCTCTCTCTCTCTCTCTCTAAAGACTTGGCCATGCTCCATTGCACAAAGCACACGTAAACCCCAAAGAACTAGATAAGAGACCAGAAACAAAAAAAAACAACCAAAGCTTGGTTTTAGTTAACTTGTGGTGAAGAAAAGAGAAGGCTTTTCGTTTTTGCAGACTTGAAAATGGGGACTAATAGCGCATTCAAAAGGGTTCTTCCTTACACATTTTATGCCATCCTTCCTTTGCTTCTCTTTCGCTTGTATTTTTACCCTTGTCCACTCCTTCACTCCAACCCCACACTCATCTCCTCCTCTGTTTCTCCTTCTGCTATAGGTAAATATTTGCATTAGCTTGAAAAAGAATCGTTGTCCTTCTTTTTTTTTTTTTTTTTTTGGGTTTGGTGTAGTTTTGTTGGTTAATTAAAATTCCTAGTTGTTTGGACCTAAAAAGGGTTCTTGATTTTTGTTCTTTATTGCAGGAGAGGAAAGTTTTAATGAAACTCCGTGTGACTATACAAATGGCAGATGGGTTCGTGAAAAGAGAGGCCCTTTGTACAATGGTACCACCTGTGATGCAATCAAAGATGGCCAGAATTGTATCAGCCATGGCAGGCCTGACTTGGGTTATTTGTACTGGAGATGGAAACCACAGCAATGCAAGGTCTCAGGGTTTGAACCCAATAAATTTCTTAATCTGCTTAGAAACAAACATTTAGCATTTATTGGTGACTCCATGGCTAGGAACCAATTGGAGTCACTTTTGTGCATGCTGGCCACTGACTCTGCCCCCAAGCTTGTTTATAGAGATGGGGAAGATAACAAGTTCCGCAGATGGCATTTTAATTCTCCCAATGTTAATGTTTCAATCTATTGGTCCCCTTTTCTTGTAAGAGGAGTGGAAAAATCCAGTTCTGGTCCAAATCACAACGAGTTGTATTTGGATCAGGTTGATGAAAAATGGGCTTCTGAGATGAATGGATTTGACATGATTGTGCTATCATTTGGGCATTGGTTTCTCCTTCCAGCTGTGTATTATGAGGGTAACAATAATGTTCTGGGTTGTCACTACTGCCCTGGCCTTAATTACACTGAAATTGGGTTTTATGATGTCTTGAGAAAGGCTTTAAGGATCACACTTAAGACTATTGTTGAAAGGAGAGGGATTGCTGGAAACGGGATTGATGTAGTTTTGACCACTTTTTCACCTTCCCATTTTGAGGGTGATTGGGATAAGCTTGGTGCTTGTTCAAAAACAAAGCCTTATAAGGAAGGAGAGAAATCACTTGAGGGAATGGATGCAGAAATGAGGAAAATTGAGATAGAAGAAGTGGAAGCTGCAAAGGTAAATGCTAGACAAATCAAGAGGTTCAGATTGGAAGCCTTAGATGTCACCAAATTGTCGTTACTGCGGCCGGACGGCCATCCGGGCCCATACATGTATCCATTTCCCTTTGCCAATGCCATAACCGAGCGGGTCCACAATGATTGTGTGCATTGGTGCTTGCCAGGGGCCATAGATACATGGAATGAGATATTGTTGGAGGTGATGAAAAGGTGGGAACATCAATCAAGAAGAGGACGAGAGACCTAGGAGCTTCCGGACGCTGAAAAATTTGACATGAGACACAGGAGTCCACGTTGCACGATCGCTACTGTTACTTGCACTTTTGAAATCTTCTTATTAATTAGGGTTATGCGTGAAAAAAAAAAATTAAAAATATGCAATTAACAGTTATACTAATATAATCTATATGTATTTATTTCTACATTTTATATTAGATAATTTGTTTGTCCAAAAGAATGCACACTTATATGTATCGTTATTAATGTTAATTATATATTTTTGCAAGTAGTTGAATTTATTTTCAATATTATGCTTTTAGAACAATTGTTGCACATTTATAGTCATTAAATAGGTGATTGTGACCATTGAAAACTTGTGTTTATATAACATTTATCCGTTATAAAAGAAAATAAAAAAATCGATGGCCACATCTCATAATTTATTACTGATTTAGAATGGTTGGCTTCCAAAGCAATGCGATATGGCCTGAGTTTCTCTTCTCAATTTTCCAAGTCCCTAGCTACGCATCCTTTAAGCCCTAACATGTATGGATCTTCTCATTGCATCTTTCAACCCTGAATCCTCTTTATATATATATATATATAGTGAAAGATAGAATGAGATGAATGATAACAATGGTCTGAGTTCAACCTTGTGAATGATTTTTATTCTTTATAGTAAATGAGAAATAAAGTAATCGATATAAGCATTTAGAAAATTAAATATACTATAATTAAATGAACAATTGTATTTAATATATACTTCATTATTGAGCCGGAGGAAAATGGGCATCAACATCATAATTGCCAAAGTTGTAAGGCTAAGTTTTGATGTAGATACAAAAAATCAAAAACCACTTCTCATAGGTCGAATGTGGATTAAGACTAAAAACTATCTCACCCAAACGAAACCACATAATAATTTATATAATATATTATAAGGATCTATATATTATACATAATGTAAATGAAGAGTGATTTTTATTATGGCAATAAGGTTACTCAATTATTTTGAAAGTCACACATTTGAATTGCAAAAATCTAATTATTAAAACTGTCCAAATTAAAATGTACATGCATAATGTAAAAATATAGATTAATTACTTATTTGATTTACATAAAGTAATTATAGATTTTTTATTTGAGAAACACAAACTATAAATTAGATTAATATAATCATAACTGCTAATCACCTTAATTAGGCTCTAAGTCACACTAATCACGTTTAAATTTTAATAACGAGAACTAAAAACAAAAGAGAGAACTGAAAAACATCTTGGCTAACTGAACTAATAAAAATTAAAGTTGTGGGGCCAAAATCGAAAACATGGAAAGTTTGATGTCCAAATTTGCATTTATACGTTAGTTTATCTCTTCTTACAAAGTCTTAAAAAACATGGCTGCAGCGCTCTCATTTTCTCTCACTTTCTCGTCCGATCCACGACCCATCCAAACATCACCCTTGTTCGTAGCCTCGCCTTGCAATAACCCGAAACGCCCAATTATCTTCTTTAACAAGCGTCACCGTTTCAGGGTCGCATCATCCTCTTCCTCACAATCCTCCTCGACAGGGGCTTCGTCCGCCTATTCATATCTCGACGATTCGTTCAAACCGGGGAGGTTTTTGAGCAACGAAGAGCTCGAAAACCTTAAAATCCTGCAGGATTTTAGATATCAAGGAGAATTGACAAATGGGTCGATGTGGGTTCGGGTAATGAGGCCAGAAGAAGTGGAAAAGACTGTAACTTTACTGGCGGAGTCATTTGCTGAGTCCATGTATTTGCCTGCTGGTTATGTGGCGTTGCTGAAGTTCCTGGTGAAGCAGTACTTGATTGAGAGGAGGGCAGTGATGCCACATGCTGTTACACTTGTTGGATTTTATAGAGGGAAAGAAGAAGAGGAGGATGAGGAGGAAGAGTTGGCAGGGACTGTGGAGGTTTGTTTTGATAAGATGGGTGCTAATGCTTCGCCTTCCACGCCTACTCCTCCGAAGAATTCTCCTTACATTTGCAACATGACTGTTAAGGAGGCGCTTCGTAGGTATGTTTAGTCATTAGATGTCATTGTTGGTTTTGAAGGGTGAGTCTTGTTATAATGGTAAAGGTTACTCGATTCTAACCTGAAGTTACCGGGGTTCAAGTCGGGGATGTCTCTTTGTGAAAAAAAGTAAGGTTGTGTATATCTTACCATTTTCCAGTCCTACAGTGTGAATTGGAATGGCTTATGTCATTGTTGGTTTCCTATTCTGAAATTGGACATTAGGAATAAGAGTTATAAATGGTTGGTTATAAGGTAAGACTGAACGGTTGCTTGTGGAAAGTTCCAAGTTTCATTCCATGTCGTTAATCGTTCTTTTGTAGCATGGAAGTTTTAGGTTGATGACTAGTAAGATGGATAGCTTACGGGGAGGCATTTGGATTTAGAAGTGATATTTGTATTTATTTCATGTAGTGCATTACTGGTTGAAATTTTCATGCTCTATTATTGAGATGCTTATACAGAAGTGCTGAAATAAGTATTAGAACCTGATAATTCAACATCAACAAGAATCAAGGTCAACTTGCTAGACAAATAACCACTTTAGTGGACTATAGTGCTGAAGAAAGGTGATAACATCATTTACCGGGGAATTTAAGAAGTGGATGTGTGTCATACAATTTAAGAACTTCGGATTCCACATATCTGGGTTATGCATTTTATGCAGGTATTATGTTCTGTCCACATAATTTCTACTTAATGTCAATTCTGTGGTCTGCCATAATCTTAATTCAGCCTTTTTACTTCCACATCTTGATGATAACAGACAGGTTTTATTCCCATTTTGAAAACATGTAGCATTTCTCTTCCATTTATTGTTCAAGATTGGATATCTGAATTTGTGCCTACATAACATCCAGGAGGGGTATTGGTTGGAATCTTTTGAAGGCAAGTGAGGAGCTAATTTCTATGATGAGTTGCAAGGGGGAGGTGTACCTGCACTGCAGAATGATTGATTCAGCCCCATTCAACATGTACATAAAAGCAGGTTACAACATTGTCAAGACAGATAGTATTTTGATCCTGTTGATGTTGCAGAGACGCAAACATTTGATGTACAAGAAGCTTTCTGCTGTAAACCACACTTCAGGAACTGTTATTTCAAATTCTGATGTGGAACCTCTATCAAAATTGGAGATGTAGAAGTTGTGACATTGTTTAGGTAAATATATGCTTCTCTACATGTCACTTGATGAGAATCTGAATATTATCATCATCATTGTCATCATCTCTCTCTCTCTCTACACACACACACACACACACACACACAAGTCATCCTTTTCATGACTAATTTTGTCAGTTGCCAAGATTTTTCCACTTGATGTGTGGAAATATCTAAATGTAATTCCTATTAGTTAAAATTTTCTTATTCCCTATCTGTAATTTGATCTAGGTCTTTCAAGATATAGTCTAACCAATCTGTGTTGATCGTTCAAGTGGACTGAATTTGGTTAGGAAATCAATGTCGTACTTCAGTATCTCCTGGCTTGTAATTTTTCATGTTTATGATGAAAACATGGGTCACAGGTAATCTCCATTGGAAATATCCTTTAGCTACACGTCCTTTGTACCCAAATGCATACCAACATGCATGTGTAAGTGAAAAGACATCCTTGCGCACAACTGTACCCCTAAGCTCGAAAGAAATGTGGGATGGGGTTTGAGAGGGCGGGGTAGGGGAATTTAGTTATACGAAGTCTATTAGATTGTGGAAAGCAAACTGGAAGGATGGCATTGACAGTTGAAAATTTTAAAAAATGAATAAATGATAATTAAATAGCTTTAATAATGTATTCTAAGGTAAATGACTTGTTGCTGCATTTGAATGAAACAAAATATATAGAAACCTATTGAAAAAATTGGACAGAAAAGAGTCAAGCTAGACAAAACCAGATGTGAGTAAAATCGTTCTTTGAGTGTAGATCCCCCGCTGTTAAGTCTCTTACAAAGGTACAAGTTCTTTACCATAAAGTAATCTTCTTGACCTTTTTTGAATTTCTTTTGGTTGTAACTAATAAATTACCAGGGCCTTTTTCCTTTATTTGTCTGTGTTTGTTTGGGTACTGTAATAAATTAACATGTTTCCAATAACAAGTAAAGGATCTTTATTGTTGACAACAATTCCATTTGTTGATAAATTGTCCGTCAACTAATCAGTTTGAAGCTATGTGCTCCTACACCCAGAGGCTTTGAATTTGTGTGTATAATCAATTGGAGTTCTTTTACACATTCAGCCATGGAGGGTCTCTCAATGCTTTCAGTGCGAACACATCGGGAGGCCAGGTTTGCAAACATGGCCACAGATTCCATTGAGTATGAAGTCCGACTGATTTCTGGATCGATAACCTTTCGTAATTTCTTCCGGTCATTCAATATATGCCTAACCTGAAGAAGACAAAATATCATTCATTTGTTTTTATCCCAATCAATTCAAGAGTTGATCTGTTGATGTTTTTGAAAAATTGAGAAGGAATGTAAGGAAAAGAAGTTTTTTGTGCCTGAAGCACAAGGTTTTGATCTGCCAGTCCCTGATTTAGGTCCACGGCTCTACGTCCAGTCAGAAGCTCTAGAAGAACCACTCCAAATGCATAGACATCACTTTGTAAAGTGAGTTTCCCTGTCTGTCAAAAAGAAAAAACTCACTTAGATCTCACTTGCTGTTCTAATTAAGTGGGAAAAGTAGTATCCGTGTATGCATAGACCCCTACTATGATGGTGAGAGTAATTCTCATTTTAAGGTTAAAATTCCCTTCTTAATTCAATGTGTAAATGTTGAATCCTTTCCATGGAACAGTTTTCCCTCTCTAAATTCTGTATTGTTTTTGGTTGAGAAAGCTTCATCCAAGATTACAATTTGGATGATAGCACCTGCATAAGTACAATTTTTATAATTGAAGCCTACTCGAGGAGCAAATGTGTAAAAGCCTGTTTGTTTTTTTCTTCGTTTTTCCCCTTCTGAAACATTTATGTTGGATGGGTGCACAACAGGTATTCAAGATGAGTGTTCATGAGAGTGCAAGTTGTTGGGTTCAACTTGGGAACTCCATCATCCCATCAGGAGTGTAAACTCAAATCTCTTGTCAGCCTTTTCTTCTGTTTGCTAGATGTCAACCATTCTTAAATTAACAAAAGTAATTGTGGACATGTCTTCTAGGGCTGGTGAACAGAGAAGCTGCTTGCATTAACTAGTGCATTGATTGTTTTCTTTGAGGAATTGGAAAACATGTATCTGTAAGCTTGACACAGAAGATGCTGAGTTTAATGATCTTAGAATAATGGATAAGTATTTTAAGTTGCTAGGTGCCGTTCATACCATCATTACCTGATGGCTGCATGGCAACAGAAGATTCTAGGGTGTTATCTCGCACCACCTAACTATCGGCCACACTGCCATGACTGTAAGTATAGCTACAAACACCACATACATGTAATCCAATGGTGCGGGAACACAGTGGTCATGATTCTTTTGAAACTATAACATGCTGGTGAGAATTTTAGCTGTTTTCACCAGGGAGAAATCTGAGATTCAAGCCTCAAACCTTACCCATAATTAAATTCCCCTCCCCCAATTCAACTGAATCAAAAACTAGAGCATGCTGGTGAAATTGCATGCTGGTTGGCATACTTATTTTTAGACCATAGTATGCTGGTGGAATTGCATACCGGTTAGTGTGTTATTTCCTAGATCTGGTATGTGCTTTTAGACACAGAATTCAAGAATTTTCAGAGTTAGTACTTAACAAAGTACATTCGAGTATAAACAGTTCATAGAGGAACAGAGAAAGAACATTAATCATACGCGTACCGATGTATATTCAGGATCGAAATAGCCAAATGTGCCAAGAACTCTAGCAGTCACGTATGTCTCCTGTCCCTCTGGCATCAACTTTGCAAGCCCAAAATCAGATATCTGATGATCCATAGGAATAGTAGTTAGCTGGATGACTCTCATTATGTTAGAGAGAAGATATTTGCATTTTGGATGGATAGATTTGAGGAATTGTAAATTGTACTAAATATGTCGATATGTTTCTAGCTATCCGAAATTGAGACGTTGAAGTTTTTACCTTTGCTTCAAAATTAGCACTTAGTAGAACGTTGGTGGATTTAAAATCTCTGTGGACAATTGGTATTCCAACTGCAGAACTTGAATGGAGATAAGCAAGTCCTCTTGCTGCTCCAATGGCCACCTTGAGCCTTAAGGGCCAATTCATTTTTGCATCCCCAATTCCTAGAATACAGTTGAAGATCATGAATTTGCCAATACAACGTGTGTCATGATCATAAGAGTTGAGTGATCACCAACCATTTAGGCGATCTTGCAGGTTCCCATTTGGCAGATATTCATAGACAAGAAACCTATGCTTCCCATCTGCACAATATCCTATCAAAGATACCAGATTTGGGTGGTCGAGCCTGCTCAAGATATCGACTTCAACACGAAACTCTCTTTCTCCTTCGGCTTCTTTAAATGACGGTAACTCCATTTTCTTGATGGCTACAACCTTCAAATTGCAGAAAAAAGCAACTCGCATGTATTTTTATTTTTTATTTTTCCAGGATGGGGGAACTGCTTTATTCTTTGTCTAAAACTGCATTGAGGTTATGCATATTTGATAAGTTTGAGAGAAAAATTCATTCGGACATACCTCTCCCGATCGCAGTTTTCCCCTGTAAACTCGGCCGAACCCTCCTTTTCCAACCAAATTCTCATCGCTAAAACAGCAAGTTGCCTCTTCCATTTCCTTGAGAGTGAACACTGATGATCCATGGTGTCGTTTTCTCGGTTGGGGTCTTCGATCTTCAAGTCGCCAAAACTCAACAGGTTTGAAAACCCCTGAACAATAGGAAGGTGAGTAGCACACGATGAAGATAATGAAATTGCTCAAACTAAGATCAAACTTAGCCAGAAAACAACGTACAGGGATCTTCCTGATCTTGTGACTTGCTTCTCCGGCGCTTGTTCCACGCCGAGACCAATCCGAACGGCATAATGTCTCTTCCTCGAATATATCTATCCTCTTACTTAAAGACTCAAAGGGAGTGTATTATTTGAAGCAATTGGAAGGTGAGACTTCTTTTCATGAAAATTTGATAAGAGGATATCTCTAGACGTTAGTGATCACTTGAAAAAGATTGCTTGACTTCAGATTTCTACTTAGAGAATTACGTTGAAGAAGATGGGGAACAAAATGCATAGTGTATTGGCAAATTGAAAGCAAGTAGTTGGGAATCTTCTCATGCGTACTTTTTGAGCAAGTGAAGAAGGTAGATTAGTAGAGTACTCAACTGCAAGATCTTCCAACAACCTGGAACACTTAGAGAGAGAGAGAGAGAGAGAGAGAGATGTACTTAAAGAAAAAGGAAAAGCAAAGGAAGAAAAAGTTGGTGCTGCTTTCTTACCTTGGGAGAGGGGGGCTCTGTTGTACTTGACAAGGAAATACAAGCTGCAATGTTCCCTCCCTCCCTCCCTCCCTCCAATATTATTTGTATTTCAATTATTATCATGGAAGATGAATTAGATGACCGTTGAAAGGGAGCTTTCATTTTATATTTGTTTGTTTCATTGGTAATTTTTTAGTATCTATTCATCATATTTTCCTCACCACATTTTCGTTGTATTGCATCATCATCATCAGAAATGGACAAAGCAAATAATAGATATCAAGATTATTTTATTTTATTTTATTTTATTTTTTGATAATGATTTGATCCTCATTGACATTTAAGAGCTAATTGAAGATCCAAATCTTGAACTATATACCTTCCAAATAACCACTCAGGCAACCAAAATATATGAGCGGTTAAGTGCCAACACGTGAGGGTTAGATGAAGGTTTCCGGGAAACCTCAAGAATTTTATACGTATAATAGAATTTATCAATGGTTTAATACAAATTAAGCAATTAGAAATGAAGCAGCAAATGATCATAAATATGAGTACATCATTACTTCATGAAGCTAATGACATTTCTACTATCTTAATTGGTAAGCAAAGCCAGAAAAATTAATCTTACGGATAGAATAGCTTCTCCTCCCTAAATTAGAACATGACATCTAGAATTTTAGATTTTAATTCTGAAGAATATGAGATTTATAAAAATAAAAAAATTATTTTTATTATATAATTTACAGTTAAGCAAATTTTTTTGATGAACCACAAAGGAAAAAGAACCTAATGGCAGGCTGAAGCTGCTTCTGTCGAGGCTTATCATTTCTTTAATTTATAATATACTATTGCCAACATGAAATAACTTACCAAATTAAACAGGTTTTTTTTAAATTTTTTTTAAACCCTTGAGTTGTCAACTAAGGTATTGGTTTTAAATTTTTAGCCTTAATGCCATCTTGAATCATAAGGTAACACTCAAATGTAGGTAAATTTTTGTTGGTAAGGTCAGCGGTCTCACTCGAGGAAACTTCGGCTATTAAAAACAAGAACCTGCAAACGAGTGTAATAGAAACAAGCAAGGACAAAAGAGGAACTAGCTTGTACATAGAACAGTAGAAGACAACCTCGAAGCGATTTAATTTCAGCCAAAATACACTTTCTTGTTAGTGAGGATTTAAATTTCTTGAAAAAGAGAAGCACAAGCTCATGGCAATCAAACGACGGTGGTCTTTGTTGGAGCTAATTTAGATTATGAGTTAATTAAAAATTTCATATAAATTATATTAGTTAAGTTCAATTTAATACACAGTATTTATATTATTAGGTATATTTTTTTAATTATTATGTAATATTTATTAGTTTAATAAAAATATGAATATTCATATAATTATCTAATAGTATTATTATAGTTTCTGCATCTGCTGGTTTATTTAATTTGCTGAGGGTATTATGTTTTTTTGGCAATGGGAAAATGTTGCGTCTGTCAAGTAAAGTTTAAACAAATCAATCCAAAACTTAAAACTGAAGAATGACGTTGGATGACAGAGTGCTGTATCATTAGAAATTATGACTTCTTAATTATAAAGAATTTGGTATTATATCAATAAAGTAGTTAATCTAAAATCTTTTTTTTTTTTTTTGGGGGGTGAGATTCCAAAATTTATTATATATTAATTTCAAGGGTATCGAAGGACCTGACACTGCAGTTATGCCGTTGGCCAAATACGTCAACATTTTCCATGGACTCTGGGTTTAATAGCCTGACTCATAGTTTCTGTAATGAATGCAATTCTCAATGCTGGATGTGATTATGAGAATGTTTAAGGAAATAATGTTGTATATTAACCAAAAACTTAAGCTTTTGGTATAATGTCAAATGCTTGATCTTAACAATTAATATCAAAATTACTTCATAAATTCGAGTTTCTCTTAACCATGAGTGCAAGATTGTTAACTAAATATGTCAGTGTTCTCAATGAACTTTGATTTTAATAGCAAGGTCCACGGCATTTCTAAGAAACTTTAAAGAAATTAAATCACATCACAACTAATAGTTTAAACTCTTAATATGATGACAGACACTTGATCCTAATACCAAGAGCTACTTTTAATAGGATGTAATAGAACTTAATAAAATGTGATTTATACAATTTAAAAATTTTAATTGGTTACATTCCATTACATTGCATTACATTCAACCAAATATAGTAACGATACATTTGGGATCAGTCCCATGTTCGTTCTGAAATTGCTGGGTCTTTGTTCTGGATAAGCGGGGCTTTCACAGAGGATTTAAAGCTAGAATTTTGCTTTGTCATCAACCATCTTCTTTTAATTTGCTTTCCCCCACATTACAGCATAAAACCCAGCACCAATTATAACTGCTCCAATCACACTGTAGAATGACAAAATTCAACCACATTAATATATTAGTATTACCGTTTTTGCATAAGATTGATTATTATGGGGGAAATTCTTCGAACCATTTATGTCATTTTCCAGAGGATGATTACCTTCCAGTATAAAGAGCATCCTCCAAGAAAACTATCCCCCAAGAAACTTGCAAAGACCATTCCAAGTGGCTTAAACATGGACACATAGACAGGTCCCTTTCTTGTGGCATGCCCATGCATGGACTACACTTCTAATTTTTGCCGCAAAAAATGCCTAACAGATTACAGGCAGCAAATAATTCATGGCAAAAATTTGCCAAAAATAAAGCTTATGAAAAGGCATGTGTATTATGCATGTGCTTGCTGAGAATCCTATGGCCTTCAACTCCTCGCCAGACTTCAATCTCCAAGAACTGGGGTCTCTGCAGTTACAGAAACTACAGCAGAGAGCATTTTGATAAAGATTGATTATAACGAGTGTTATAGTGCCTAATGACCCAAGTCTGGATGTTCCATCAAAGATTGATTCTGTGTAAGCTTTTAGTCTAAATCAATTGATCAGTGTATGAAACTGATGTCACCTGGAATAATTTTACCTGGACAACATATAATATTTGCCAGGCTGAATGCACCAGCTGCACTGAAAATGCCTCCAAGGACCCAGGTTGACGGCAATGATAGAAGAAACTGGTTTGTTGAAGTATTCAGAGATGGGAAGCTTGTGATTGGCAGGCCTTTGTATGAAGTAAGAGTCAATGCCCCTGCAATTCATACAATGGTGCCGATGGACTTGGCATAGCCAGCGTGGGAACAGAAGTCCCAGCCTTTCCATTCTTTAATCACCATGTATAATTCAGACTTACGAGCTAATAATCATTTTGAGAATTGGCAATTAGTTATTTCAAGAATGGATGTTGAAGATTGTTTTTGAGTTCTGATTCGGAGAATCCATCTTAATCTCCTTCAATTCGGAGATGCTTAGCATTAAATATTTTTGTTTTGAACAAAGCACCAAAGGCTTGTGCAGGAAATTTGCCCATGTTCACGGAAGGAAGATTCTTATGGGAAATGACTGTTCGGAAAAAGAGAATTGCTAGATAAAAAAATGCTTACATTCTCAAATTTTAGGCATAACTGAGATTCTTTTGTAATATGAAACATGTTCGACTACATGTATAATATGCGTGTGGCTGTTGAACGAGGGTTTTCGCTACTTGGGGGTGATTCAAGTGTAAAATATTGTTGCGGACTTTTAAGTATAATTACTCAGTATTCAAGGATATTCTCATAATGATTTTTATTATTTTTTTCTATACGTACTTAATGAGGTGTATTCAATCACAAATATCCACTGATCAAGATTGTTCAATCCGATCCATAGTGCTCCCTGCAGACAAGATATGATTTTAGTGATCTTTGTAGATAATTCTTTTTTATTTTTTTCTTGGGAGAGAACGGCAAAATATCATCCAAGCTTAGTCCAACCTGGTAAGTAACCCAAAGTTCGGCCCATTTTGAAAGAAGGAAAGCACAAACTTGGTAGAGAAGAAGCTGGAGAAGTACCGTATATAGACTTCGGTGGAAAACTCGCCGCGTATTTCCATGAAAATGAGTTGTCTTCAGTTGGGTCAGACCGACCCAAGAGGAGGATGCAGCAGATACTGTAGGCGAGACCATTTGGGCTCCCTTTCTTTAGTAAGGAGGCCTGCCCAATTGTGGTCACATCCGACATCATTTGTTTCGACCTCAGCTATAGTAACATATATATATATATATATATATATATTGAAATTTAAGTTTTTGTTGTCGAAAATCACGTAATGGGTAAAAAAATCAACAAAATGTACCCCAAGACTTAAAAGAAAAAAGTGCAATAAAGATTGAATTTTATTGCGTCGCACTCTTTTCAAGCCTTGGTGTAAATTTTCTTGTCCTCGTTGCACACATCTTGTTAGTGTTCTTACGGATCATCTGAATTGCGTTCAAGGAAGAAATCATGGTGTGTGTCACGTTATTCTTTTTCCTAATCCCTGTGGTATAGTTTCTCTAGCTTTAAATTAGAATGTGGTTATGAAGATACATTCAGAGATCCCTCTATTGAAACAAGTGTCACGGACTTATAGACTTACTATTCTTTATCCGTGTAGAAATGAGAGTGACACAAGCACCTATTTTATGTCTTACAAAATCAGTTTTTTTTTTTTTTTGGTTTTCTTGAAAAACCAGAGGTAGGACTAGAGCGATCTAGTAGTCATATTGGTAGAGATCGTGTGCTTCTTCTGGGGGAGGTAGGAAGGATTCGAACTCCGGCTTCTCTCTCAACCCTTCTTTTCCCCACCATGGCTTGTCATCTCCTTTACAGACCAAACAGAAGAGTAGATAACTGATACTTGGTAGTGTTGGAATATAAGACAACTTGTGAGTAAGATTTTACTGGGCCCATCTGATTTGCAACTCTGCTTGGTGTGGAGGCCCCGTCGAGAAGCTTATAAAGTCGGGCGGAAGTGTTGGTCCAGTCAAGCCGGCAACGTCGAGATACGGTGGCAGGGGGTGGCGAGAGCTGGGCCTAACCTGAGGCATGAATGCTGGTAATGGGCCAAGGAGCCCATTACTTAGGGTCCGAATGACGTGACGAAAACATGCAAATTTGTTGAAACGAATTCAAATACAACTTTCGTTAACCTCGCCCCTAGGATTCCAATTAACAATGCAGAGCCACTCAACTGCAAGACCAGTTGTTTATTTATTTTATTTTTTTAATTTATGAGTTCGTTGCAGTGAATGGTCTTAATCTCCAATAAAGGACAACTTGTGCAAGAATTGGAGGACAGACTGTAATGATCATTCGAGGTCCTGCTTTTCTTGCACTGAAAAACTCAAGTCAGGTAATGATCTTTCTCCCTCTATTTTTTTTAATTTTTTTATCCCTTCCTCTTTTTCACTTTCCTACTTTTTAACCTAAAAGGAACCTTTGATTGTGATATATTAGAAGCAGTCTCGTAGTTCTAGTACAATTAATTAGAACTTTTTTTACTAAAATCTTTTAGTTTTATATTTGAATTTTAGTAATCTTTTTTTTTTTTGGACTTTTCGGCATCCCTGTAACAAAATAAAAAGGTGGCAGACTTTGATAATGAATCATGGTGATATAAATACAGAATTGAGAATTCTCTGTGTGAAAAGGGGAAACCGAAAAAACTACAGTTTGTAACTTCTTGTCTCAAGTCCTAGTTTGAGGATTTAGGATTTTATTCATGAAATGCATCTCCTAAATCTGCCACTCATTTAGGATTTTACTCATGAAATGCAGCCTTCATTGCAACATCACGACTTTTAACCTCATAGATTTCCCTACTAGTTTTAGCGCATTCTTGGAACTAATCAAATGGGCGACTATTGTTTAAAGAAATAAATTTAGCACTTTTTTTTTTTTTGTGTTTTTTCTTGTCCCTTGGACTTCTTGAGATGAGTTCAATTATGGCCAATATCCGTCTTGTTATGCAGGAAACATGTATTCTAGCAGAATCATTATCCATGCAATTTGTCCCTTAAGGGATACCACAATGATTACGAAGTTAGATTTTAATTTTAAAAATCTTGTGTTCTAATTCTAAAAAAAAAAAAAAAAGATTTATGAGATAGAAAAAATTACTCGTACTATGCATCTTATAGACTAACAAATCTCTATAGAGAAAAAAAAAAAATCCATGCAATTCACCAATTTCCTACACCATTCTACTGTACAAGCTAAGAAGCTCCTCGGTGACTTGACCTATTTGCGAATTGAATACTGACAATGAACCTTCGATGTATGTCACTTACAGAGACTTAGAGGACAGACCACCCTATTTACATCAAGTTAATACCAGGTATATTAGGGTGGTCCAGGGGTCTCTATCACTCTTGATAATACATACCCATGTAATAACCCAAATATTATTTTTAACCAATTAAAACAAAATGAAAAATATACGTCTTTTGTTACTGAGGAGATCCATCCGAAACAAATTAAATAACGGTACTCCCTTTTTTCTATCTCATAAAATTTCCCATTGATCTTACTGAATTCAAACCTAATTTGAAATTGCAATCCTTCAATGGTTAGAATGTTTCCTCGGGGACTCTATTCCAATGTATTTAAGCTTTACATATTTAATTCAATTTAACGTTCTTTCTCTTTGAATTTTTTCTATTTTTTTATTTGAGGAAATTGCTCCTATAAATTCAAGATCCCAAAATTTCTTGTAACACAATCTCGCTGTCTGGTACTAATGTTGCTTCATAAATTCAACACCTACTCCATTGAAGGCTACTCCACTTGACTATATAATAAATAAGAGGAGGACTGAACAACCACTTGATTTGGTAATCATGTGGGCACCTAGTACACATGACAAAAGCCACAAAAAATCAATTACTTAGTATGCTTATAAACTTATTTAGCATATTGCTATTTATTATACTATTACGTGATTTTTGACATTTTTGTTCGTCAAAAAAAAAAGAAAGAAAAAAAAAAAAGTAAAGCGGAGGTCATCGAACTTGGAATCCCCCAATTCATACTCTCACACTATTTACTTATCTTCAAAATTGTATGACATGGGTCGTTGTCTTTTGTCATATAATTTTATCTCATTGTATTTAGTAAGTTAAATTATAAAATTATTGTTGAATATAATTATTACTTATTTTATTATTTAATTTTGATTTATTACAATTAAATTATTCAACATTAATTTTATTTTAATCTAATCACTCTCGTAATAGAATTAGATGAAATGTTATAAAATCTTTTCCTAAGATGTATTTTTATGTAACTATGTGCACCATGTTTAAAAATAAAACTTGAAAATAAATTAGCAATTCAAATTCTGAATCACTATAATGTCCTTACAAAATGAACACATAATTTGATCAAATGAAGCGGAATGAATGTGGCACATGGCATATATTTTATTGGAACTGGCATGCAGAGGGGGTTGATGAATGGAGATTGAAGATGCTATTGTCCTATTAGGCACAAACAGAATAGAATTCGGTATGGTTTGGAGGGTTTGAATTCCCCTTTGAAGTTTGCTGGCGTTTAGCTTCGCATCGAGAGACGACAAAGACTACTCGTTGCAAAAGCAGATGGTAACTAGTACCAAGTACATTTCTCTCTTTCCTTTCACCGATTCATGCAATTGAAGAAACAAAAGTTTTGAGCTTTGAGTACTTGTGCTAGGAGAAACGTCCCTATCTCGACCCTTCATGGTTCGTTCTCTATTCTTTCTTTCATTGTCGCCTTCTTGGTCATACTCAATAATTCATCGTATGCATGCTGATCGATCCAGAAATTCCCCTTTGTCCGTAGCATAATTGATTAATGATGAACAATATTAGAATAGTATAGCTTTTATTATGAGATTACTTTGTTCGTCTTGCACTTTATTATTGACCTGTCATAATTAGAGATGATAAAAAGTGACCTTAATCAAATAATTAACTAATTCAAACTCGAAATTGATTAACATTAAATCTGATTAGCTCAGAATAAAAAAAAAAAACTCGAGACCTAAATATCTTGAACCCATAATTAAAAAATCCCAAATTTGATATATTTGAAAATAGTAGTTATTTTGATCATGCATCCGTCTTACCTATTTTAAAATATGACATTTCAACATGCTTATAGACTTCTTAGTCTCACGATTCAAATCTCATTCTGAGATCACACTACTCAAAATTACTCATGTATGAACAAAAAAAAAAAAAAAAACGATCCTTAATACGAAACGTTCAGTCAAAGACTGAGTGGTAATACGGCTGTTATCAACCAATGCGATGCAACCACGAAGAACCAGCCCGCAATTTTTTGAACAAATAAAGAATAGAAGAAGTGTTGGGGCTGGCGTAAGTTGCACAGCTCTGGCCCATTGCCCACTTAAAAGGTGGCCCCCAAATTTATTAGCAGCAGCCTAATAAGATAAGCATCTGCCTGTACGTACGCACCACAATCCCAAGCAAAGCCATTCGTTAACATTTCTTCTTTTTTTCTTTTTTTTTTTCACCAAAAAGTTGTCGACAATGTTCAGCCCTGATGAAGGGACCCAAAATTGCATGGCAATTGCCTGATCTTCTTTATTCAGGAAAAAAGAACAGTACTCTTATTATTTTCTATGATTTTAAATTAACTGCCTGTAATAAAGAATTACATTTGTAATGCCATGGAATAGTGATTGCAACAGTGGTTTTTCTGCAATGATACATGAACTTTTATGATTGAGTTGAATGATTTCTTGACAAATATACTCGCAATATCGCTTTAATTTCGACCTGCAATTTAAACATTGGTATTGATCTTTATATGTGCACATATATGTAGCTGTTATATAATGTCTTTCGGGGGCGAAGATGGAACTATGGAACAATAATCTTCTTGAGAAGTGAGAACAAAGACGCATCTCACCTACACAATGGTCATGCCCCCATGTGCAATCCCTTCTGTAAAGAGACGCGGATAAAAATAAATGGCAAGGTACTGGTGCTGTTGTTTGACACTGAAATGACATTGTAGGGACATTCTAGGAGTAAACAATATAAATTATCGGGAATTTTTACAGAGTATAGCTGGTAGTTAGGGAGAAGAAGCGTGAGGTTGTCGTTGCTTTGTTAGCCCTTTTTTTTTTTTTTTTTTAATAGGGAAATAACATTCATTAATTTGAAAAAAGAGTGTTTATATCGGTAGAGACCTCATCATGAGTAATACAAGGAGGCGTATTATCAATCCATACCTCAAGATCATTAATATTAATAGCCTATATGGAAGCATAGATTTACAATCTTCAGTGATCGCCCTGAATTATGAAAGGTTAGTCTTTGTAAGAGAGAAGGCATTAGCCACTGGAAGAGAGTCAGATTCAATCAGTAAAGAGTGGAACCCAATAATTAAAGCCAAGTGCATTGCACATCGTAGGCTAAGCGCTTCAATAATTAGCTGGGGAAGCGATCAAGTTAAGCGTGCAGGATAGAGCTGCTAAAACAAAACCACTATGATCTCTAATTACAGCCTTAATACCAGAAGAGACATGATCCATGAAAATAGCTCCATTGACGTTGAGCTTTGCTAGCCCTTTTGAGGACTCTAAAATGGAGATTTATTTTTTTTTTAATTTTTTTGTTTGAATATTAGAAATTTTAGTTTGATTAATTAGTTCGAATGATGCTGTGCAAAAAAGGACGCAATAGACCAAATCAATTAATGTATTGGTTTTAACCTCTTATATTTTTTCTAATCATTTTTGCATCTAATGTCATATATTTCGATTTATTTTTTATTTTTTTATGTTACCAAGATTATAAACTCGCTGTATCTAATAATTTTTCTTGTGTTCTTTTGTACTTTGATAAGGAAGTTCACAACTGACCACAAGCCATCTTGCAATGAGTATGAGAATAGCATCAAGCCTACCCTATTCTAAGAGCTATTGTACACCACACTAAGGTATAAGGCCTAGTCATTAATTCACACACATCTAGTGAATTTCACTCATGTAAATAAATTCCGACGCATGTATATAGGTAGACCAACACCCACCAAAAGTAATAATTACTTTTTTTTTTACTTATCTATTTGAGCGTTTTAATTCCTTACTTACTGATTTAATTATTTAATCATTTGAATGTTAACATTAAAATTAATATCCAACACTTAATCATGTATTTTTTTGCTTAACCCTACTAAAGTCAGAGACTTTTTGATTGATTTGATCAGAACTTGTTCTGAGTCATGTCTTCTTTAGAGAGAATCCATCATTATATCTACTTATTCGTATTTTTATTAGAAAGATCTAATACAAATGAAGAATTTTAGTGCGAATGACTGCCTTTGATAAAATAAATGCAAGGTGGTATAGCTCGGTTGCCAGTCAGTTAGTGAACAGAGTCCCTGTTGTATTGTTTTTAAGGGGTATTACTAGCACGATACGAGATTTATGAATAGGATGGATGAGAAATAATTTGAATTATTAATTATAATTAATTATTGTAATTATCTAATTTTTTTTTAATTTTAATGGACAATCTGAATCATGTCTTATTCGTCTTGTTAATAGATTTTATGTCCCTCTATCTTTTATGATTTTATATTTTTATATTTTTTATTATTTTTAGATTTAATGTCATGTATTTTGTTTTAATAAATGTTTTATATCGCGTGGAGCATAAACTTGCTATATCTAATAATTTTTCTATGTGGTCATTAGGGAGACAGAGAGGGGGGGGGGGCAATTTCTTGGTGACTGAGCAGTGTCCTGTCTTGGGTACCCCACATATCTCAGTTGTGTTGTCCTCAACCATAGAGGGTGAGGTGCGTTTTCCATCTCTCCATGATTGAGAGAGTCCTTTTCAATTCTCTGTAGACTAAAGGAGCTGACATCATCCAAAGCTCACCCCTACCCTCCCCACCCAAACTGGTGCAATCATGCCCTTCTCGTTTGACCCCAAATAAACAGCTGAAATTTTCCAATGACCTTAATTTGTACTCACATAATTCCCAAATTAGACCCCCATATATGACACTAATCCATTTTGTGTGGTTCCATCATTTTATCACTTGAGTCCAAAAATTATTTGATTTAAAAGATTAAATTATTAAAGGAGACATAAATAAATTAATTATAAATTAAATTTATTATTGATACAAAAATATAATTAAAATATAAAATGTTTTTAATATAAAAATTTATAATTAAATGTGAAGAATAAGTATGTTTATATTTAAAATTTTTTAATTGTAAAAATTATAATATTATGTCAAAAAGTTTATTTAACTTAAAATTTTAAATTATTAAATAAAATTTAAAAATAAATCACATATTAAACTTTAACAATTTTGTTAGGTGCCTAAGCATTACACTTCCATACAAACTTAACTCCCAAACCTGAATTCATGGTATATAGGATCTCGTGAATATATATTTAAGTAGACAATATACAAAGTGTGCTTACATTGATATTAACTATGAAAGCAACTCATTGGAACAAGTGGCCATGGTTGCTCAAGTAGTACTCAAACATGCATCTTTACTAGTGATGTAGATGGGTGACGTTATTGTGAAGGAGATAGATCACGACGAGGGAGGCACATGCATATGGCTAGATGTTTTCAAGGCCATTAAGAGTGAACTTTGTTTTATACATCTGTATCAACAATAGTGGAAATTGGTGTGGTCCCTCATCTGGATCGTCCAATAGATGGACTATTTTGGGTGGATGACCTTCAAAGCTGATCAATCACTTTCCATTTGACCAAGCATTAGTGAGAGATACAGTACCATTGGGTTGAGAACGAACAATTGACCGAATGGAAACAACTGGTTCGTCTAGTCAGTCATTTAATTTGGATGGCTTAGACTGAAAAACATCTACCTTTGTTCATGGTGGGATTGAGATTTGAGAGCCTTGTTTCCTGCTTTGAGCAACGTTATCCTGAGGCCTTTTAATGCAACATGCAGTAATTGGTCAAGTGAAAAAGTTTGGCGAAGGAAAATGCTAGCAATAAAAAGGCTAGGGAAAAGGCGACTTAAATATGATATTGCATAGGTGTTCTAGACCTAGGTTTTTATACATTATAATCACACGATGCCTTGGAGTCTACCTCGATCTGGGAAAGTTAAAAATTGCAGTGATAGAGTGGAAAAATCTCGATCAAGCTTATTGGTTCCCTCTCAAGCTCTCAGTCACAATTTTTAGAAACAAATAAAAGGAAAAAAAAATTCTCACACCCACTTAAACTAATCTTTGGGCACCCTTCTTTCTCTTAACGATACATTTGTCTATGAAAATGAAAATTAAGAGAGAATCAAGGAGAAAAATGGATCAGAGTTAAATCTCCAATTCAAAAACTCATGCTCACAACCACACTGTTCTCTTATGCCAACCAAAGTTGAAAGCAACTAATAGTCTAAATAGGATATCTTATTTAGCAAATACATACAAAAATATAAGAAGATAAGAAATAGATATGAGAAAAATGATTAGTATATGCGTTTCACATTTTTGTGGACTATATTCATATGCAAAGCGGAACAATTAAATTCCACTAACGAAGCCAAAAATACAAATGAAGATCACAAGTCTCACAATCCAAGTGGAAAATTAATACACTAAAGATCTGACTCTCAAAAAAAAAAAAAAAAAGAGAGGGGTTTCCAAACGGAATAACTTTGACAAATTCACAACCTTATAAAAGAATTGATGAGGACGAGAATACTTTTCATCAACTTGTCACGGTAGTCTGACTACCCTTCTACACAAAGCAAGAATAATGATTCCAATTTTAGAATAAATTAACCAGTTTCACCACCTGATTGATCACATTGGACCTTCAAATGCAAATGGGGTCGAAATCAACATGGAATTACAGGCATGACTGAACTTGTTTTTTACTCTTGCCCTTTTTCCTATATTTTGTCGTCTTCAATTATTCCGCAGCATAAAGCACTAACCATTTAGCTCTCTCTCTCTCTCTCTCTCACACACACACACACATTTCTACAGTCCATACTTATCTATATGTCGGTACATTAGTGAATCCTAAAACAGTCTAATTACGAAACATGAGATAAGTAGATACGGTGCATAGAATAAGATCTGAACTCTTGGATTCAAATATAAAATTTAAGAAATTATGATGATTAATTGTAATTGATAATTCAGATCTTATTCCATCTATCTATCATGTCCACCTATTTCGTCTCCTCCAAACATTTTCGTCCTAAAAAAGCTGTGGCTTTTTTGACTTTATACGTTTAATATAGCTTTCTTGTTTTTTTTTTTTTTCTTATACGTTGTTAAGCACTTACTGGTGAGGGCTAGCTCATGACACATTCATACAAGGTCATGGTTTCCAGCTTCTAGATAATTCTGGCTGACCACTTTATCTATGATATTTTGATGCCCTACCCACTACCATTAGTGATAAAAGTGAAAAATGCAGACAATCTAAGCAACAAATTAAAGTTCAAGATGTACCCCTTATGGTCAGACATTATCCCTTTTATGATAGAGAAGAAAAAAGGGATCATGTGATCACTCTCCAGTTTACATCTTAGATGTCCTAAATGTTTCGTGTATTCCATTATGTTAAGCAATAAGGACCAAAAGAACGGAAAAGTAATACTAACAAAAGAAATCGGACAAAGATTAGAGAGTATAAAAAGAAAGAAAAAAAAATTCAAGGGCCACTGCTTAAGTCTTTAACAAGTATATTTGTTTTGATTTTCCTTTATATTTATTTTAATTTTAGAATTCTCTGTGCATAGGTGAGTAAAAATGAGAAGGGGAGAGACAGGGGCGTGTTCCCACAAGGCTTGGCAGTTGGCCGCATAAAGTATCATGCTGCAGGAACATGACAGTTTTGTAGCGAAGGTTAGCAAGCGAGTGCAAGATCACTGTTCCTAGCATTACCCTTTGACATTGTCAATGAGCTTCCTTCTTGTATTTCCTTTCCAAATATATTCAATATACTGCACTCTTTAGGAATTTCCCTTTGCATTTTAAATCTAAACTAATTAAATTTATGAAAAAAATATATATAAATACAGTTTATTAAATGTGTTTCGAACATAAATTTATTCATTGTGCTATTATGATGATTAATTTGACATTTTAAGTATTTTAATTTTTATCATAATTAACAATAAAAATTATAAATATTGTTTTAATGATTATAATAATATAGTATAGATTTAAATATAAAATGCATCAAATTGAATACGTTCGCATAACGAAGTTCTTAATCTATATGTGTGATAACAAGTTGCACATTGGAAGCTTCGAAAAATTACAAAACATTCTTGTTGGAAAAAGTGGATTCCATGTTATACATTTATGCATAATTAATGAAAAAAGTTAGGAAGAGATATTTAATCACTTCGAGGGGCACTGAAGTTTAGAACTTCGGATATCACCCATGGGGTTATACCTTATTATTTATTTAATCACCAGCCTATAATCCCATAAAAAACGAGTCAGTTAGCCGTACTTTGCATAACTGTTTCTTTTAAGACAAAAAAGAAGGCACTCTAAACCTGCTCCTCATGATTAGACAATAAATGTTACATAATATATATGATTAGAATATCCATTTTATACACCATCAGATATTTCAAAATTAAAAAAAAAAAATAAGTGTACACAAAATGATATTCACAAATAACCACAAAAAGTTATTACACTATATACAAAATATTATATACTATATTGATATTTTATATATAATATAATTTTTTTTTAATAATTACTTGTGTACTATACCTAGTGGTTCGCCCAAAGTAATGTCAAACTTCACCATCCTTTCTCATGCCCAAGGTTTCCAATTAAAATAAACAAAAAGAAGAGAGAAAGATTTGCCTGCTCTTGAGTGTGCATTATTAGATATTGTGGTTGATATTGTCTGGTATTCCATCCTCTTCATATAGATAAATCACCTATGTACCAAAGAATAAAAAGATAAATCACACGCATACTTTTAAAGGCAAATCCTTTAGTTGTTTGCTGCATCAAAGCATTAAATATTATCCGATGGGATTGGGGGAGGATGGAGGAGAGCAGAGATTCCACATTCTTAATGGGAGAAAGGGATGGGTATCACAGCACCTGTCATCTTGACCAAGGCTCTCGTGCCATTCTTTAGTTTCATGCCAAAAACTTCTCTTCTGTTCCACTCCTCCCCTCATATAAAATTTTTGGACCCTTTTATTAAAAAAGAACAAAGAACCAACACGTAATATTCAAGCACTCCCACCACCATCAACAAAATTCAAATCTCATTTCTTGGACTGCCAACAGTCTTCTTTTGCTTACATCACCTCGTCAGACTCTGTCTCCGACTCTTACCATTTTACATTGACCGCGCATTAATGAACTAGGAGAAAAATTTTGAAAGCAAAATAACATAACCCATTGAAATTTCACCAATGGGGCTGCCTTCAAAAGAAGAAGTAAAAGTGAAATTTATGCAGCGTATGGCACTGCTGTCGCTATGAAAAAATAAATTAGAATATAAAACATCTAGAAACTCGAGACTGAGGGATTTGTGACACAGTCTTTACCGCTGCAACTTCTACTTGAAACACAGAATATAATTATAAGGGTTTGAACACA
Source organism: Bruguiera gymnorhiza (assembly GCA_020883675.1). Taxonomy (NCBI): domain Eukaryota; kingdom Viridiplantae; phylum Streptophyta; class Magnoliopsida; order Malpighiales; family Rhizophoraceae; genus Bruguiera; species Bruguiera gymnorhiza. Next base: position 1,190,671 of record JAIRCJ010000180.1, read on the forward strand.
ACGCTTGAGTGATTAAATCATACATTTCTAAATTCATCTAAGTATGGATACACTAAAACTTTAATAAATTTTGAGCTATAAAGTATAAAAGCATAAACCATTTATCTCAGCTGAAAGTGAGATTTATACAATTTTTATCTTCTCAGGAGACTTCATCCACCTAAATTCTATAGTTTTGACGGTGATATAACACTTTGTGGATTGCAAACAAGTGCCGCTGTCATTTCGTGCCAAGTTCTCGATGAAACTCTAACTATTCTTGACATTATTCAATAAAATATGAATTTTATGCAGTGAATTATAATTTGATTACGTGCAATGGTAGGACAGTTTTCTGTTAACAGACGGTCAAAAAGAGAGTGTAGTGGCCTGTCAAGCTTTCTTGGTGTCAGGGGGACGAGAAATGAAAGCACTGAAAGCACCCTTTTAGCCACCATGTCCGCGTAACTCCCACTCACGCTCGTAGAAATTAACATTGAAGAGACCAAGAGAGAGAAAAGGAGGGATTCCCAAATTTTACTCGAGAATGAATCCGGCTGCAAGTTCAATGGGGCGGTATTGGTTGAAGTCCCATACCACAAAAATTTTATAAAAGCAGTATTATGTTTCAAAAAAGTTACCAATATACAGGTAAATGAGCACGGCTAAACTTGAGTTTACAAATACTTAATTGCTATATTTATTGATATATAATAATTAATAATTATAATTAAATCATGTATATTTACATTTAATTATATTTATTTACTTGTGTTATGTGTCATGTAGTGTAGTGGAGCTCTTTTCCTTCCTAATGATTAAAAAAGTTCAGTTTGTATTATGCACACAACATGCAATGGATCATATGCAAAAGACATCTACGTGCAAACACAATTTGTTGAAGGCCATTTTTTATCTGAAAATAGCACAAATCAATGGCATCCATCTTGAGTGTTCTTAATTGATCATTCAGCAACGTGCCACGTGATTCTAATGTTCTGTGCCTTGATCCCCTCGATGAAGTCATCTCAACTCAAACCCTTAAAACATGTTTCCAGATGATTTTCTTATCTTGGATATGCATGATTTAGACTGTCAAAGCAAGCGACCTGACCACTGATTGATTGCACCATGTCTAAAATCTAAATACAACAGATTTTTGTGATGTCAGAGGACTTGATATATGTGCAGACTGCAGACACCCATGGTACAATAACAACAATATTCATTGGACATGGGACTAAGTAAACAAATTAAGAAAAGAGTAACGTTAAGCGAGCGTAGTTAATAAACTTCGATTCATATTGTTAGGTAAGAGGTAGCCTCACATTATGGCTACGTGAAAGCTACTCATTTTCACAACCTTAACACTATACATAAATATATCCACCAATATTATCATTCTTTTTATTCTTATAATTGATTGTTATAATTAAATTTTAATATATTTTTTATTTTTAATTTAATCAAATAATTTGAACAGTTAATAAAATATTAAGGTCAAATTATGTTGTGTTCATTCCTCACATTGATCATGCGAACACACACACACACACACTAAAAAGAACTGCAATAGAAAAAAACAATTAAAAAAGTCCTACCCAAAAAGAGAAAAATAATGAGGGGAAGCAACATGTTTCTTTACATTTGACCTAATAAATGAAGAGAGAAGGTAATAAAGAAAGTTTTACCTGGGACTGAAATGAGGGGTAATACATTGGTATGTCAGCGAGGTAACAAAAGATTGAAAATAAACAGACATTGGAGTTAGAAGAGAAAGGTACTTGTTGTCATGATCGATCATGATGGGGTGTAAGAAACTAAGAATACCAAGGTTGGGTCTTTGCTGATATTTCCTGGATCACAATTGATATACTGGTGGAAACGAAAAAGTGCTACTACTGCTCGCGCTGGAGAGCAGTTTTGAATGGGGGATCGATAAAGAGGGCCCTCGGGAACCACGAAGGCAGAACAAGTGGGCCTCAGGAAATCATTTTGTTAAATGTTAAAGCATGATTACTCACAACTATCACCTGCAAGCTAAAATAAAGTCTTTAAGCCAAAAAAAAAAAAGCATAACAGACTTAAATTTATATTAAATAATTATTAATTATATATTTATAATTTTTATTATTAATTATCAAAATATTAAAAATATGAAATTAATACTGTAAATTTGATTGGTATGGAGAGAGTGAGAAAGAAAGAAAGATGGGTTTATAAACGTGAGATTTCCTTGTTGGTAGGGTTATATAAAGGTGGATAGGATGCTGGGGTTTGCCTTCTTTAAAAAAAAAAGAAGAGAGAGAGAGAGAGAGAGAGAGAGTCTATAGTTGAAAGAAGGCTAGGTTGCAGATCATGGAAGACCATCTCAGCCCCTTAGCTGTTACTCATCTCCTTCAACACACACTGAGAAATCTGTGCATTCATGAGAACTCTCGGTGGGTTTATGCTGTCTTTTGGAGGATCCTCCCCAGGAATTACCCACCACCCAAGTAAGAGAAAAGACCTATAGTAGAAAAAAAGAACCACGCTTTTGCTTTATTCAATTCAATGAATAAAAGGATCTAAAGCATCGTATCCTCTATCCTATCCCGTTGGATAAGCAATTAAAATTTCTCAATTCATGCTGGATTCCTTGGCATTGTATATATTCTAATATGCATATCATGTTTTTGTCTAGATGGGATGGCCAAGGAGCTTATGACAGAACAAGAGGGAACAGGAGGAATTGGTATTGTATAATTTGCTATGATAATGCTCTTCTAGGGATTACAATGCATGCCAACATATTATGCATTTAATTTCATGCCAGGATATTAGTTTGGGAGGATGGTTTCTGCAACTTTTCTGCTTCAACAACTGAGATAAAATCCGGCGACTGTCCGAGATCATCCGTTTATGGCAACTGTGAATTCCAGACCTACCAAGGTCTTCAACCAGAGATCTTCTTCAAGATGTCCCACGAAATCTACAACTATGGAGAAGGGTATGTAATCCCTATATGAAACTAACAATACAACATTAGAGTACTAGTTAATCTTTATGAGTTAGTTCGGTCTCAATTGGCGACTGCTCATCTAATTCGGTTTCCAAAATGGGCAGATTGATAGGCAAAGTAGCTGCAGATCAGAGTCACAAGTGGATATACAAAGAACCAAATGATCAAGAAATCAAATTCTTGTCAGCTTGGCATAACTCAGCAGATACAGTAAGCACGCGCGCTCACTGCTTCCCCTCCTTACATGTGTCCCACTTAATTTCTGTTATTTCATGCTAAATTCTTCTAGTTTAACATAAGATCTACTCATCCTTAATTTGCAGCATCCTAGGACATGGGAGGCTCAGTTCCAGTGTGGTATAAAGGTAAATACATATGCTATTGCCCGAAACAACACAAATCATGTAGGACTACGAAGTAAATGCATCTGCTTTTTTCCTTTGTTTGACGAATATCCTTGCAGACCATAGCCCTGATTGCTGTAAGAGAAGGAGTTGTTCAACTAGGAGCTGTTCACAAGGTTCTACTTAATTCCTTCTCCATTAGCCCTTTTAGTTTTTCTCTCCCTCATTGTAATGACATTTTCCAGGTAATTGAGGACTTGAGCTATGTAGTTCTACTAAGAAAGAAATTCAACTACATAGAAAGCATTCCAGGTGTGCTCTTGCCACACCCATCTTCTTCTGCATTCCCTTTCAAGGTTGGTGGATACGGCACTCCGGAAGCATGGCACTACCAAAGCGCCATTGCACCGCAAGCAGAGTTCTATGACCACATCAATCAAGGCCCTTTCAAGATTGCACCTTCAATGAGCAGCCTTGAAGCACTGCTCTCCAAGCTCCCATCAGTGGTGCCACCAACCCCACAACCAGCTTCAGCCTTCCTCGATCTGCAGGCGCAGTATGCATCTATCCAGAGGCCACTGGAGTTTGTGGGAATGGACAAACTGACCAAGGAGGAGATCGATGAAGATTATAGGCCAGAACGTGATGTGGGTGAGAGTAGCAGTTCAATTTCAGCATATCGTATACAGCATTTTCAACCCCATCAAGATTTAAATATCAGCAGTAGTAGGAGACCCAATAATGGGATTTTCGAGTGATCTATACATACATATATATATATATATAGGCTAAGCTTGCATTAGCTTATGTAGTAAACGGGATTGATTTAAGGTCTAACGTTGTAAGACTATTGGTTTCAGTCCCGTTATTTGATGATTGCTGCTAAAAGCGCTTAGGTATCGTAGCTGTGAAAGCTATTGGAGTTCTTCCTGTCTCCTATATCATTACCCAGTTCGTAGTAAATAAAACAGATGTGCCGGTTATTTCTTTAATAAAAATGCATTTCTTTAGATAAATGCATACCCACTACTACAACAGTGCATTTGCCGTAATTACAATAACATTAACTGCAATTATATTGAAATTGATTGCAATTACGATGTCGCTTGCTACTTGCAATGAGGATCTAGATTAATATTTTGGAAATAACTATATTGTCATTGTCACGTGCAAATTTCATGCAAGTAAAATGAAAATGGGAAAGTTGCATGAGTGAATTAGATGTGTTGCCGGGATATGTACGCACATTGCACCATTATTTTTTCTTTAATGAATGGAGATTAGTGTGTGTGTGTGTGTGTGTGTGTGTGTGTGTAAAATGTAAATGTGCACAGGAAGCGAAGCAGTAGCCATTTATAAAACCATGACCACTACATGTATGGATAAACCAAGGAAGTGTACAATATAGGTAGCGAAAGCGAGATGTTAACTCTAATCACTGGTCAAACCCACGCATTGGTTAATCGTCCATTACACACAATGCTTTATTATGATTACAAAAAAAAGTTATATAAACATAGGAGTTGTACACAAGAATTAAATGCTAATATATATCATTGAATTTTAACTATTAATTATAATTATCTAATATTTGATAAATATTGGACCAGTTGATATATTTTTTTGATAAATAATAAATTAATTATAATTAATAATTTAAAGTTAATAATATAACTAATTTTTATATCAAATTTTTATCTACTTAACAGAACTCTTATAACTATTAAATGTATATTTGTGGTCTCTCCGTATACTATCATCAAATTATCTGGAGCATATGTAATGAAGCTCAATGAAAAACGCCAATGAATGCATATCCTTCATAAGAATCTCAAATATTTATTACAGATCCTTAAACAATGATCTGTTCACATCAGACGTGACAGTTTAATGTGTCAGAGGAATTCAAGTTGAATCTTGGACCGTGTACTTCTCTGTCAATTGCCTTGCTTTCAATTCTAATCCAGCTGCAGCCTGCAAACATTGGCTCCAGCATCATTACGAGGCCGTGGGAAGATAAATTGTGCTTGTAGCATATGACAACGATAATCAGCCAGAGTGGCAGAGGGATTTTGAGTTTAAGTTTCTCAAAACAAGATACAAATTAAGATGACATGTTGTGTTTTGATACCACTTGTTGAATGCTCGGATACCACTTACTGAGACTCTTTATTGTATATTTTGGCTGCCAGACAATGTAGATTTCAAAGAATAAGAGTCAGTGTTTGGAGGAGAGAGACGGCTGGCTCGTCTTCCGTGGTCTCGGACAATGTGCAGTGCTTACCTTCAAAGTGCCAACCTCTGAAAATGAGCAGCTCGTTGGCCATGTTTTCCTTATGCCTTGCGTAGGCTTGTCTACTTGGACAACTCAATCTCATTGTTTACCTTTATTATATCTCTCCGCTTTTGTACTTGTAATAATCTTGCTTTATATTTAATAAAATTTGATCATGACTTATAAAAAACCCAAAAAAAAAAAAGTTGAGGGGGGGGGCATGAACCCCATTTTTCAAGGCTGCCCCTTCGGGTTATTTGAAAATTTGTGAATATATAAATATTTTAGTTGATATTTAGTATTTAAAAATTTAAATTTTTATTTTAAAAATATAGATATAGAGTTTATGAGAATAGAAAAAAAATTATTTTTATTATATAATTTATTCTTTAATAATTTTTTAATATGTATATATATATATATATATAATAATAAAATAATAATAATATGTTACTATACAAATATATGAATTCATGTAAGTAGTCAAATTTTATTTATTTTGAATTAGAGATGAGGTAGTTTTTATGAGTAAGATTTGAGGTCCAAATCCATCTCAGCCTCAATTTTAAGTTCGACGGTGATTAGGTGATACCTAACTGTTAATAGTCAAAATCGATCAATGCACGGTTGCATAAGAAAAAACATAAATAAGGGGCTTCCTTGACGGACCGAGCGTGATGCAGCCCAGAGGATGGGCCTTTCAGCGTTTTGCAAGCCACCGTGTGTAGAAACAAGTCTTACTAGTCAGACCTCTTTGTGCACAACATAAAAATAAAAGGAAACACAAAACAGAAATTAGCTTTAATTATGTATGTTCTCAGGGCCTAAGTATGGGCCTGGACCTGCTCTCCTGAATTGGTGAATTGCGCTGTCTAGGATACAGGGACGCCAGTAACCGGGAAAAAAAAAGAAAAAAAATGATAAGAAGGATGCTTATTAATGAATGTCCTGTCCACGTCCTGAAGTAACAATTTAAATTTTTATTTTTAATATCTCAATTCTAATTTTAAAAAAATATATAAAATTTATAAAAGTAAAAAAAAATTATCTCTATTATTATATAATCCACTATCAAATAAATTTTATAAAAAAAAATATTCTACCAACTAATTTTTTAATTCGATTGATCTTTAATTATAAAATACATTTTTATAAATCTCACACATTTATCTGTTTCTTAGAATTTGAACCTAAAATCTCCAAAATAAATAGATCCCTAGACTCTTAGCTACAAGAATTCGGATTCTCCTAGGGGAAAGATCTACCGAAATTGCACAATATCAAAAGAAAAAAAAAAAAAATATATATATATATATATATATATATATATATATATATATATATCACAATTTCATTTGGTAGGGCCACTTATGGGTCTCTCCACAATGTAATATGCTAATGTCCATGACCCAAGTCAAACTGGCCTTTCACTAATATTAATATGGAGTCAACAAAACGAGCAGTTACAATAGTAAAAACAAATATGAAAGTTTGTAGTTCTTAAATTAGAGTTATTGGATGAGATGAAAATTTGTGGGATATGGGAGAATTCTCTTTTCTGCATTCCACACTATCTAATAGGTTTTTTTTTTTTTGAATCGTCGGGAATAAGATTTGAAAATCAGACTTGAAACTAAGAGTTTAAATTTTTTTTTTATTATTGAACCTTATAACTAATAGCAACAAGTTTCTAATTTTATATATATAGCAAACAAGTATGGGACTTTTTGGGCCTTAGTCAATTAATGTAAAATTGTATTATTAGGCCTACCACACTGTAAGGACCGAAGGGGAACATGATTTGAGCCCTACAACAAGCCACACAAACCAGGCCTGTTTGTACACAAAGAGCTGTCAGTTTGTGTATTATGATTGTTTTCTGGGCATAAAAGTAAGGTCTCAGCAAGTGTTCTGCAATAGTGAATTGGACCGACAGGCATATGTGGATATGTAATTAATACCCAACTCGAGCCCGATGGTACTCCACCCAAGTTCAGTTTCGCACGATGCGGCAGAAAAAGTTTTTAATATGGACGAAAAAAACAAATTTAAGTTAATTATATGATTTAGTGGTTAAGAGTTTCCTTCAGTACATAAAAAAAAAAAAAATTCTGCATTCAAATATTTGCTAAAATTTTTAGCAGAATTAAATGTACATTTTAACATGTAGAGTAGTGAAAGTAGCTAAATTTCTATTTTAAATACCATAATATATGCTTTTCTGTTACTTCAATCTGTGAGTTAAGTCAACTTGTGATGTGAGGTTGCAATCTTCCTTATTTTTTTTTTTGGGTCCCTTCGTTTCCAACCAGCGACCTGAGTTAAAAACGAGTATCGGAATGCTCGACATGTTAGAACCGAAGAGGGCCGATTGAAAGAGTAAGAGACACGTTAGGTTGCGTTTTGGAAGATAAAAACAAACGGAACACATTCCTTCACGAATACCAAGACCAAACTACAGTTTTGCAATAAAATTCAAGAACATCAATACCGTGTGGAAATGCTCGCAGATCCAGCTATATCAAGCGTGCAAAGAAGTATCGAGATCCAACTTGTAAGGATACTCTGAGACCAAGTTTCCAAGCGGGCAAGAGTCTCCCCATGATGGAATCTCTCAAACTAGAGTCAAATTGCTAATCTCTAACCAAGCACAGTGTAACTCCGGAGTGTAGTTGGTGAATTCAATCACTCGGTTATGGAGGTGCCTAGGAGAAGGAAAACAATGTCAAGGTTGGATGATTGGACCTACGATGTAGCAAGGACCGTGGGAGTGGGGGCACATAATTTTGGGAGCAAACTGCGGAAGTGGGTGTGAAACAAATGAGCACATGTGCAACCATGTGCGTTCCGTTCCCACCACCCCCAAGTCCACTTCGCAAAACTCAATGGCATCCGCCAATATCCAGTACCAGTGATCAGGTACTAGACACCCCTTTTCTACCGCATGCTCTCACACGGGAAGTTGTTCGCAATCTCTGATTGGCCTACTCCCCTAGGTCACCATTGCGCCCACCCCCCCCCCTCAAGCGAGCTTTACATGCATACCTACACCCATGGACAATAAAGGGCTTCTTAATGGCAACACAACAGTACAACATTTTTTTGGGTAATTGACTGCAACTCGAATTCAAGATTTTTAGTTTTAATGATAATTTCGATACTAGTAAACTATAGTTCATTGATATAAAATTGGAAATTTTGATAAATGAGATAATTAACATGGTTGAGTAGGACGTGATATTTCATCACATAGAATAGACTTGTCAAAAGCTTTTTATAGTCTCCTAAGGATTTCAATCTTTTGCTTGTGTATATTATTAACATAATGAATGGTCATTGATCAATGAGTTGGCAAGCCACATGCACGGTCCCACCGGCCCCATATAGTCATGCCATGCCAAACCAACCAAATCAATTAATTTGATGAAAACATACAAAAAGGAAAAATTGATGAAAACTACAAGGTGTCATACACGCACACGCACTCGCTTATTATCCTTTGATATGCATGTTTCTTAATTCATGTTCCCACGGAGTTCCACAAAGGTGACAGTAGAAGTGTTTAAAAAAATTAAAAAAATTTGAGTAATTGATAAAATCAAATTAAATTAAATTGACTTTGTGTTGATTGAATGGAATAAAAATTAAAATTTTTGAATCTGTTATTTTTTTATTATAAAAAAATCATGATTAATCTAACCACATCAAATCAAAATGTTATTTTATATAAATATTTTTTATTTTAATAATAACAATATTACTAATAAAATTATTAATAACAAATAAATATTAATAAAATATTATTATATTTTAAATATTTATTTATTTATTTTATCTATAATAATAATTATAATTTTAAAAATAATGAAAAAACTACATCAAAAATATATATATTTTTACACTTATATTAGAATTTTAATTTTCGTTATTAAATTGGATTAACTAAATTGTTAATCGAAATGAAATCGAAATTTCAAATAACTGGATTTTAAATTTGAAAATAATTTCAAATTTTATATGACCAAAAGTGTCGATATGTCGATGATTATATCGACTCGGTATGATTCACCGTCATTGGCAATTATACCCCCTCCTTTGAGGCTGACCCAGTCTGAGCAGCCAATGTCAAAATGGACGAGCTGAGCAGAGCCGGGGAGGACATGCCTGCCTATTGCATCCCTCCTTTTCGAGGAATCATCTAGTACCCTGATGAGTTCTTGAAGAATCAATCACATGGGCTTCAAATTTCAGCTTTTTTGCAGAGTTGGGATGCTTAATTAGAACTTGAAAACTAGACAAAAGGATTCTAACTCATATCATCTGCTTATACAGAAAACGTGTGCAACTACATACATAAAATCCTAATTTTGACAAGATTTATTTGGTGGGTCTCATGCTCTTTACCATATATTGTTAAGTGTTACACATGGTGCAGACATGGTCATTATGTTAATGATGGGACTCTAAAAAGAATAATCAGAGAGGTTATTCTGCCCAAGAAAAAAAATACAATGGTGGAAACTATATCTCTTAGTAGTTACCGCATATTTCATTATATAATTTTCATTGCTCCAAACACGGCCTTAGTTTTCCCACGTCCAGTTAATCTTTTTTATTAGTGAACAATGCTAATTAGCTTTTAGGACGAGGCCCATGAGCTCTTGCCACCATTTTTCCCAACCCAACTCGAGGGCAATTAAATCACCCCACAAGCAACATGGATCTTTCCTTCTCATGCATACATCTGTGTACGTGTGCGCACGCGCGCGCACACACACACACACACACACACACACACACACACTTGTATATTATAATATTAATAACACATATGGTTGTGAAGAACAGTAACATGTTGAATGAATGCTCATGTACTGTGTGTATATATTATGGCTAACTTTCAAAAAGTCACGATCATCCTTCACATGGGGCTGGGCCATAACTATGCCCTCGTGAACCCCTGGGAGTCTCTCACAAGAAGCAAAGTAGGGGACCCTACTCGCTTAAAATATACATGCGTGCCACTATCGGATATGTCGGCTGTACAAGTTGGCTCACAAATGTGGACGTTACTGAATAGATTTTAAACCCCGAAAGTGATTTTGAAACTTCTGATATATATATATATATATAGGTTCAGTTGAATTGGAGAGCGGGGTCTAAAGTTCGAATCACATATTTTGATGTTTAAGTTTAATATTTGACGTTAACGGCCATTAGGGTATACCGGCAGCTTTTAATATCTTTGATTGAAAGTATTTCAGCCAGAATGGTTGTGCTGTTTCAGTACATAATAAGGGCATTATTACCTTGTAACGTGAAAGATGTCATGATTCTCTTTCGGTTAGAGTCCATACATCAACTACATAAATTGCAGTTTCCATGCGTGGAATATAATGATATTTCTCCCACAAGTCACAACGTCTCGCATCATTTTACAACTAGCCTAGCATATTAGCAAGCCCGTTACTGGTAACGTGCAGGGATTTGAGTACTACGCGTGATTGTTTGCTGCTATCTTTAATGTTTGCAATGATTCGGTCCGAAAATTTGTTATGAAAAGAGTCAAAATTCAGGACAATAGCTTTGAATTCAGAGACGTTCCTGTATATGAATTTCCAACTAATTGATGCTTTTCTAATCACTTAAGCAAGCTTTATTATTGTCTCACGCTCTCACACCGAGATCAAATTCTATCTCGAGAAATGATTTCTTGGACCCGACCCTTTTGTCTGCATATCATTTGACTTTGAACTAGAAACTCTTCCGCAAATTCGTGGGACTCACAAAGTTGAATGCTGAATTTATTTGAGGTTAATTTAATCCCAACATGGTGGAATGGTAAACTATCGTCGCGTCTCAATTGGATGCATTACAATAATCTCATTTTAAAGAATATTTCTATTAGGCAAAGTAATTAAATGTATTTTTCCCTCAACTCTTGTCAAAGCAATAATTACTTGTCAATTCAATTATAGAGCCATAGCCGTAAATTTAGTCAAGAGCAACCAGCAATAAACAAAAATGAATCCATAAGGAAATGTATTCCGCTGGGGACCAAGCAACTTGTCATAAGAATCATCCTTCCAATTTCATCAACCTCCCAATTAAAAGATCCAGTCCTTCCCCCCCCCCTCCCTTAAAAAAATTAGAACTCTATTTTCCAATATAGTTTCCTTTGTACAAACCAATAAGAAAAAAAAAAAAAGAAAGAAAGAAAGAAACAATCAAGAACAGTCCACCTTCCTCGCAGGATTTGATCTACAACCACCCAGTGGTCAAAGCCTTTCTCAACTCGTTCAAGTGGGCACCAGCTACCAGATCTGGTCACATCACCCACGATAACTTGCAGCTCAGCTCTCCCCTGGAATCAAGTTGGATAACAATCACACCAGAGTGATAGAGTCACCAATGCACACATGTGGCCCCCAATAGCCCATTCTTTCTTTCCTTTCAATTTGGGAATTAAAGCCTACTGTTGGTTCTACTTGAAAAGTTTATCTGGATTCTGTTACACGCGCAGATGGAATTCTAAACATATACCTCATAGAAAAAAGAATTAGATAACAATATGTTATCAACAAAAAATGTGATTAATTATATTTCATTTAGTTTTATAAAAAATAAAATTAAATGTAAGAACATTACTATACTATATTTTTATTACTTTCTATATATTATCAAGTAACTATACTTTAGGTCATATAAGTCTGTTAATACATATAACATATGACATAGGATAAATAATTAAAAAACTGATACCCATCTAAAAATCTCTTAAAGAATAAAGAAAATTAATTAATGTATCATGTATTCACTCGTTATCATGTCCAATTAATTTTCTAGTTTAGTGAAAGATTGATTGACATGTGAACGACAAAATAAGGATTTTTTTAAAATTATTTTTCGGTATAAATTTTAGACTTTTTTTTTATTTTAAACGTAATACATTTAAAATGGACTATTAACTGCCAGTCATTTGAATTCAAGAAATAGAATTATCCACAGCTGCATGGTCGAACTAGGCCATGAAATCCAATTAGTTGCTCCTTTTATGGAGCGGCCGAGAAAATTAGAAGCAGAAAATATGTATAATTATATTATATTATTATAATCATTAATTATATTTTTTTATTTGTATTGAAAATTAAAATTATACATAAAAATTAATAATTAATATTTATAAAAAAATATTATATAAACATACTATTTGATCAATACAAGTGAATACATTATAACATACACTATTTAGGTAATATTCAATATTATATATATAATATTTAGTATTTTTATGAAAATATAGTAAATTTGTATACAAAATTTATATAATATTGAACATTATTTATATAATATAAATTATAAGGTATATACTTGTATTCAATTGATATTATATGTACACGTGGAAGTTAAATAACTGTCGGGATTTGGGAATTAGGAGGACAGATTATACTGTTGACGTGAAAAGTTAGTGGCCCTGCCAAGAGCTGTCAGACACGTGCGTAGGCCCTCCAATGGGCCATAACATTAACATTTAGATGGACCACACAAGCCCTCACGTCTTGCACAATGACAACAATGGTAAGCGTTGGTTAGAGAAAACCTGAAAAATAATAAATAAATAATAATAATAATAAGAGGAAAAGAAAACTGGTAATTGTCAAAAATAAATATATCATCATTCTTGGCAGAATAATTATCGTTAAATAATTTGTTGGTATTTTTGTTGGTACTATTAGGTACTTGAATATCTTTTATTAAAAGTAGCAAACTATTTAGACTTTGAAATTCAAACCTCGTTAATAATTAAATTGCATCTCATTCCAATTAGACAAGAAAAAAAAAATAACAAACCCATTAGGAGGAAATAAAATATAAAAATCTCAATATACCAATCTCCTCAAGCTTTAATGTATAAATCATCTTCCATTGCTCAACAACATTAATCACAAAGAATATTTGAAATAAAATCTAGAAAATCCCAATGTACCTCTCTCATAATAAAATAATTATGGACTCTGTCCATCCTTCCCCCTTCTAAGTAGCTTCAATGTAGAGGGCTCAATTTGAAAATGGGTTATAACTCAACAGCATTAATCGCAGAAAAAAAATAATAACAATGAAATAAACATGAACGTCTCCAATATACACCTCGTAGAAAAATATACACTCTACCCAACCCTTCCCTTTTAAGTAGTTTCATTGTACGGTACTCTATTTAAATAGGAGTAATCTTCCATAATTCAACAGCTTTAATCCCAAAAACAAAAAGCAATAATAATAATAATGAATCAATAGTTTTATATTAGTGTGCACATGGTCGCGTGCTCGAATGGTATTGTTTTCTTTATATTGATATATGAAATTAGTGCTAAGGAGCATTGCGTTTATTGTCCGACACATTTAATATCAAGGTTAAGTGTATCCATATTTATTTATGATTAATTTAGTGGTGAGAGTGAATTTAAAATTATGTAAATTAAACATATAGTCTCAGATTTTAATACCCATAAATATATTTTATATTTTGAATAAGAAATTATGATAATTAAATTTAACTGAAATATGGTACTGTAAGTAACGATATGTCTATAGTGATTTAGTATCACTAGTTCCCGAAAAAGCCTAAAACCCTGAAACATTGCTCGGCTCACATGGCCCCCGTCCTTGTATTCTATACCTATAAAGTCTATAGTGAACCATCATCCCCACCACACATATAGATCTCATATTCTCTCTTAATTTGCTCCTTGCAACTTCCACCCCCACACCTCCATTCTTGCCTTGCTGCCTACTTTGACTGCTTGTTTTTGCTAGAGAGACAAGGAACAATACACATTATGGGGTTCAATGATAAGTGCTGCAGAGATGGTAATAAGTTGAAATGGAGGAGAAGCTGGAGGAGAACAGGCAAAAGGGGACATGGGTCTTCGTCGGCTGCGGCGGCGGCGGTCCAAACAAAGGTGAAGAAGCTCCGAAGGTTGATTCCGGGAGGGAAAGGGTTGCATCCAGATAAGCTGTACTTGAGGACAGCGAATTATATCCTGCATTTGAAGTTACAGGTTAATGTCCTGCAAACTCTTTCCAAGATTTACGCACCCTGATCAATACTACAAAATATTGTATTAGTAATTTTTCTCTTTTGCATTATATATGTTCGTGCAAGTTATTGCTTAAATAATGACTTTATTAATTAGTATGATTCTGAAATATTTAAAAGAAAGCTGCTTCAAGTATGTTTCTTTCTTCAACTACAATTCTTTTTTTTTTTTTTTTCATTTGGATTTTTAGCTGAGGTGGGAGTGGGGGAGTTTTTATAGGGTAGGGCAAGTTTGGGTCCGAACCTCAGACCTACCCAAAACGTTACTTGGGAGTGGCCATTGCGCTAGCCTTGAGCCGTTTTCTTCCCCTACGTTACACACTCATATGCACATATTGTACTGCACGTTGCCATTGGCTTGATTCTTGGACCTTAAACAAGATGCGGCACTTACAATATGCAGTAATCGTTTCAATGATTTCCAAGCTGTTCTAGTACCCCAAACAGTAATTCCTTTTTTTTTTTTCCTCTTTTCTTTTATTTTGGAAATTTTCAAAGAGAAAGACTTGCTTTTTTCGTGTGTATTTTGGGATAACATTTGCATATAAGACACACAAATCTGATTTTCTGATTTTTTTTTTTTTATGATTTAGATTTCTTTCCCATGTGTACTGTTTAACGAGTGAAAATAAAATGGAGTTGCTTCAAGTGACACTTGCTCTTCTTTCCTTTCTTTTAATTTTTTCTTCTTTTTGGATTTTTTTCTCTCATGGAATTCAAGTATTTAGCGACACATAAAACTACTGATAATGTATAATGAACTTCACAACGAATAATAATTTTAAAATTATAGGAGTGAGGGAGGTCGTACATATATATTTCATAGTTTCATAAACCTCATTAGATATATTCAGTTACCAGGTACCTTTGTCTTGTAACCTTATATGCTCACCTTCGGGCACGACAGGTAAATAAAAGAAAATGACAGAAGCTAAAAAGCAAGGAAAAAACTGTAGTATATATATATATAATTTATTTATTTTCTGGGATCGTGGGGATGTTTGGTTTAATAAGTTACTTCTCGTTGTTTTACAGCTACAGGCTAATTTCACCAATATTAAAATTATAAAGATCTGTCAGTCAACAGCAATTGATCATCAATTGCTAGTCATCAAATGTCAATCACTAGCCGTTAATCACCAAAAATACGTTTCCAAAGGGACATCTTAGCATGAACCAAAAAAATAGAATGAAAAATAAAAGGATGCCTTTTTTTTTTTTTTTATAAAAGGAAGGATGCCTTAATTTGGGAAGGCAAAGGAAAATGAATTGAAAAGACTCACAGTCTATGTCGGCTAGTCCACCATCTGTTTGCCTCAATCTTTTCAGCATTTTTTTAATTAGATGAATATTCATTTGTATGTGCAGATTTCTGGCTCTAATAGGACAAGCTTTCTAATGGACTTTAAAATTTAACAATTCGGACATTCCTGTGTGCTCTCTCGCATTGGATAATGCGAGCATATGCAACATTTTTTTTTCCATGACATCAGGTAGACACCCAGAACTATACATACAAGAGCGCTTGTTAATATTAAGTACTACTTGCCAAAAAAAACCAGAAAAAGGGGGGAAAAAAAAAAAAACAATGGACAACTTCGTATGGTGTAACAGGATTTGGAGTTAATTTTCTGGTTTATAGAACTGTACAAACCTATAGGCGGGCACTGGAACTTCTGAACAGGTGCATGCATGTTAATGCAGATCAGACCTTTTGCTATGTACTGTATCCGAACAACACCACAGATGGATGCAGACCAAACCTAAACGGTGGGAACCATAGTCCTGTCAAACGTTATTCGACTCCACGTGCAACGAAAAGTAACAGGCAATGTCTACGGGCCAAAAGTGCATAGCTCTTATTAGAATTAAACGTCTGTCATTGCACCAAAAGGGTAAGTTATTAATTGAGATACAATTTTATTTTTTTAAATCTTATTAAAGTGCATTTTAATCAGAAGATTAAACCCATAATTCAAAAAAAGCACCGCAACTCTCTTTTTTTCTTTTTCTTTTTTTTTTCTTCTTTTTATTATAAGCCTCACCTCTCGAATATGAGGCAAGGAAGCATAACAGAATGACAGTCGATTTCAAAAAAGTTTGATGTTAACGTGGAAACAAATGACGTAGACTTCATGAGCCGCTATCTATTCTAGCATTTATTGCCTGCCATATACATGTACGTAACCAGAACTTTCAGATGCGTTAGGTGCGGGTAAAATGGGTTTTTTCCCTGAGAGAATCCAAGGACCTGCGTCGTTTCTATATGATATTAGATTCCACCCACGCAGTGAAAACTGTGTGAAGCCACATAGTCTATTTATATATATATATAATAATAAATTTTTATTAAATTATCATTATATATTTATTGTATTGTTTTTATTACGTTGCTATTAAATTTCGTTTCTCAGAGAGAGAGAGAGAGAGAGGGAGAGAGAGAAATTGTCTCCAAGGGAATTTCGAGACCTTGGACTTTGAATCACTGGTTGAGTGTAGTGTATTTATGGGGTTAGGAGACGCTTATTATCCGTGGTTTTACAAAGTAGCGGATTCTCTCGTTCGGACAGCTCTCCAATCGTCTTCTGACCTGTATGAATTCTCTTCTCTAAGGAGGTGTCAGAAAATTCCTAGAGATGAATTTAGCTAGTGTAGGTCGGACCCGGTTGATCTAGCCTAAGCTAATTTGAAGATGTACCTAGAAAAAATCTTGTGAAAATTTACGGTTAATTGATATTTTATCAAAAAGAAACAAAAACACATAGCTAGTAAATCATAAACATAGTAGTGCCATCCTGGAATGGTGCCATTTTAGCGTATGAATATAATAATAATTCACTTCAAGCCTGAAGTGTTTTGGCTAAAAGAGAGAGAGAGAGAGAGAGAGAGAGAGAGAGAGAGAGAGGAAAAGGGTCTCACATCGGGAGGTTGGGAATTGGGCCACAAGTTTTATCCACTCTCTTAGCATTTTCGACAGAAGTATGAGAATTGGGTCGCATGGTTGGATCGATTGATGGTCCAGCTTGAGGTAAGTCAAGTCCTAATTTATTCAACTTTAATTTGTTTAATTAATAAATTGAGTTTATTTTTTATTAAGTTAAATTTTAAAATTTTTATAAACAAATTGTTTTTTTATATATTTTTAATAAAAATAATTAAAATTATAAAAATTATTTGTGAGATTTATAAAATGTCAAATATACATAATTTTATTATTAATTTTTTGGAAAAAAATTATTTCATAATTCAAATAAGTGTTTCAAATATATTCTAATATCCCACTAAACAAATTTTTTAATAAATTTTAAATAATTCTTAAATGAACAATTTATAAATTTCAACCATTCGAATTTACCTTTGTTCAAACTTTTTCTATGTATTAAACAAGCTTTGATATGAAATTTCAAATAAGGTTTTATCGAGTCAGGTTGCTAAATTTCTAATAAATGTGTCAATTTGTTTACACCGCTTCCATATCTACATGTTGGGCATTTTAAGTGGAAAGAATCTTTTCTCTCCGCGGAGACTCTTTATTTAATACAAATGATTGATTGTCAAAAAAAAAAAAAAAAAAAATGAGTGGAAAGCATCTTTGTTAGCCTTCTCATATTGCCATGGATGCTGTTTTCAATTGGGCCAGGGCCATTCATTTTTGGCCCAAAAACAAGCATAAGGCAACCAATCTTTTGAATGACAGTCTTGCCCTTGGAGTTCTTTCCCCGGCTCTTCACATGTTAGCTTTTCGGAAGCCAGAAGATACATACAGAGCACCGTGCCACTTTCCTTGTCTGTTTCTCCCGTCATATTTAGCTCTGCTTGGGGTTTCTTTCTTTCTTTTCTTTCTTTCTTTTGTTTTTTTTTTTTCTCTCAATCCAACAAATGCTGTCAAAGGCTGGACTCACCAGGGAAGCTTTCACTAATGGCAGAGGCTTTTGGGGACTGAGTTGGGTAAGCTGCAAGTTTCACATCTCTGAAATCATACAAGGAGCCAGATGGGTCTCCCCTGTGAAAAGCAATGGAAAAGATGGCTCTTTTAGCTCCAAAGTCTCCTGCTTTGAGTAATTAGCTCGATTGCACAGCTAAGTCAAATATCATATTTTTATGTCATTTAGTTGCTGACTTGAATGAATTGGGTTTCTTGTAAATGCAAAAATAAGGGTGGCTATTGCTTGTTTACTTCAGCATATGAGTTGGTTTTGATCTGAAAGTAAGGAATATAGGTGTTATAGGATTACATATGGTTGCAACACTCCAAGAAAGTTAGAGAACTGCTATGGTGTTTAAGCATGCTGATTGACTAAAATGTCTTGGACTCAACATCAAATTAAGCTGAAAGGTGGTCTCTTGTCTCACTATCCCAGGTCTTTGCTTTCTTCTTCTCCTTCATTGCCCAATAATGGTGATTACCAGAAACAGTCTTCTTCTGGCAGCAGAATAAGCCCAGCTGTAATTGTGATCATAGTGATTCTGGCTCTCATATTTTTCATTTCCGGTCTTGTCCATTTGCTTGTAAGATTTCTCATAAAGCATAGGTCCTCTTCCTCACCGTCTGAATCCAATAGATACCCAGATATGTCTGGGTCTGGTGCATTTCAGAGACAGTTGCAACAGCTATTCCACCTCCATGATTCTGGCCTAGATCAAGCTTTTATAGATGCACTGCCAGTGTTTCTCTACGAAGATATTGCAGGTCTGAAAGAGCCATTTGATTGTGCTGTTTGTCTTTGTGAGTTTCTTGAGAAGGACAGATTGAGATTGCTTCCCTCGTGTAGTCATGCTTTCCACATTGATTGTATAGACACATGGTTACTGTCTAATTCAACTTGCCCTCTTTGTAGAGGGACCCTTTTTATGCCCGGGGTTCCCATTGAAAACCCTGATTTCGAATTTGAACAACAAAGGGAAGAGGATCTGTTTTCAGGCAATGCAACAAATGCAGTTTCTCTTAGCCAGAAACCCACAGAGAATGAAATAGTTCATTCAAAAAGAGTGTTTTCTGTGAGACTTGGCAAATTCAGAAGCTCCAATGGCGGAGTAGGTGAGAAGGGGGAGGAGGAAACTGGCAGCAGTAATATGGAAGCAAGGAGATGTTACTCAATGGGATCATACCAATATGTGGTTGCTGATTTGGATTTGCAAGTGGCCTTGTGTCCGAGTAGAGGTGCCACCAATGCTGTTAGCCTGAACATTGGCAAAGGGAGAAGTGGACAAGGTGGGAATTCATCCATTGAGGGAGATATTGAAGGAAAGAAAATTAATATTAGAAGTAAAGGCGAAAGCTTTTCTGTTTCCAAGATATGGCAATGGTCCAAGAAGGGTAAGTTCCCCGGTTCATCAGAAAACCATATGGGTTCTTCTTCTGTCACTGTGAATTTTCCATGGAATGATGGTACTCGAGGCACATGATGGTAATTTATTCTGCTTTGTCATTTCACATTTCATTTGTTGTTCCCATTAGTAAAGCTTCTTTTGCGGTCTTTCTCTTTCTTTTTTCCTTTGATTATCAATTCATTAAAGCAATAAAACAAAGTTGAATTATTAAAGCTCTGTTGTTTTACACTCGGAAGGCAAATGACAGTTTTCTTCTGCATTGTCGGTTAAATTCCTTAGGCTACAAGGCTGGGAGATTCTTCTTCGCAAAAAGCTTTAATGTTTTGCTTCCTCCATTTGCCTTTACTTAGGTAGAAGGACAAATGAGATATTAGCAAAACCCCAGAGGTAATTTAGGAAGGATGATTTGAGTGTCACGGCGGTATATCTTAGCAGCAGTATAAAACTTGAGAGTAAGATTCGAAATTCAAATTGTATATTTTAATTGTATAGTTAGCTCTTGCCTTGGGATTCAACCGAACCAAAAATAAAGTCTTGCACCATACCCATCGAAGAGAGGTCAAGTCACGTGGTACGTTTTGAATCAACATTATATTTCTCCAGGCTTTCTTTTGCTTGAACATATTTTCTTCCTTTTCCTTGACTTAGCATGATGATCGTGGGATCCGCAAAAAGTTGTTGCCAGGACCCTTGTGACAAACCGATGATAAAGAAGCCATAAGTTTTGAGCGGTCTACGCGATGGTCCAAGTGGATGTTGAAAGGGGCCATAGAGTAGTGCCTCTTCCAAGAAAAATGTTATTGATTTATCTACTCCACCCCTTATTCCAACTCGTATCAACCACTTAAATTCGACGGCTGTTAAACTCACGGTACTTGGAAATTCATGGGTGACTTAACTCGTCTCTCTCCTTCAACTCGATCTTTTAGGCCCCGAATTTAGCTCGGTGGTTGTGCCATGACACTGTTAAAACCTATCTGCACTCACTTTTTTATTTTTCTCTTTTGTTGGGGTCCGCGTTTGCACATACACTGATCGCTAGATTTGCAGCCTTGTGTGAAGAGTCCTCGACTGGAGGGGCCAAAGCATAGCTGTGGTGTATCTGTTGTATCCTTCGTCCGAGTGCCCTCTTTGTCCCATAGACGAAGACGAAATTACCATAGAAAGCTCCAAATGTTGCAGTTTGATGTTGATGGGTACAATAAAGACAAGGTGACGATGTCCTTTGCTGCTGCTACAATTTGCAAATAACATGGCGGGTAGTTGGGAAGTTGGAAAGTCCTGGGGATTGCATAATTATAGTCCCCACAAAAGAATAAACCCAGCAATCAAATAACACACAGCCACATTCGCCGAGCCGTGCACCCACATTTAGCGGTGGCTAACGGGTAAATTGGGAAGTTGATTCAGATATTTCGAGTTCTTCCGGTTGTGGAATTTTCGTTCAGGGTGGGTTAAATATACAGTAAATTTTAAATGAATTAAGTCAAGTTGTTTAGTAAGATCATATATATATTGCCACTTCTCTCAACAATATCTTTGTCTTTCTAAGTCAAGTAATTTCTGGGTCAAATAATGTACAAATTCCAAAAAATTATTTAAATACTTATAATTCATGCACAGTAATGAAACTAGAGAAAGACGAAAAAAAAAAATCTTGAACATAACTTTTGAATGAATTCATAAATCCACACCGAATTGACTCAATGTTCTAAAATGACACGACTGCCCTTCTTTCTCTATGAGCCTCAAAGGCAAAATTCAATTCTCAAGATTCGGTACAGAAAACATCTGGTTAATAATGTACACAAATCACCTAAAAGAAACAAAAAAAAAGAGAGGAGAAAGAATTGTGAAAAGGTATGACAGCGGTCAATTCTAAGGCAAAATCTCAAGCCAACAACAGGCCAAACTTCAGCCAAAATGAGGGATGAAAACAAAAGATTTAACTATAACTACATAACAGCCGGATGAAATTTCCCCACCGACAGAAAAATTGTTGGTTGTGCAAGGGATTTGCAAGTCTCACCGGATCACTCAACTTCATACATCCCGAGGGAAATTGTTGATTTGTCCTTCTTCCAGAACGTCTTTGTTGTTCATCTTGTAAGCTATCCTTACGCGCATCACGAGGGATTTCTGAAAACAATAAGAGGTTTGGCGAGTGTCAGCATGCCTTCATAACACGAAAGGATGGATGGGTGAAAAGGAAATGTGAGTGTGATTTAAGTTAGACAAGGAAAAAAGAAAGAAAAAAAAGCAACTAAGCAGTTTGTGCCTCTATGAAATTTGGATAAGTTTTTAGTTAGGGATATCAAAAAGCGAACAATACGGTGCAAGCAGCTAATTTTCTGATCACCACTTATTGATAGTCTGGAAGATATTTGCTCATTTCAAAAGAATATAGAAAATGTCCTAGCTTAAGGCTTTCTGTACTGCTGCCAGAGAATTTAATACTTTCGAAATTTCATGCATAGATAACCAAATTATCCAGCACCCAAACACAGTTCTATTACCAGAAAATGATTGAAAGAGAATACCTTCCCATGTTGACTGTTAGTAACACTCAGATTTTGTGTGATGGATCCATTACCGCTTGCAGGTAGTGTATTTCCACTAGCAGGATATAAATGCAGTTGAAGGAACTGCAAATTAGTGACACAAACATATCAGAATGTCAAGTTGAAGAAATGTGAGAACTGGATGAAGACACCATCTTTCTCCTCTTGTTCTTAGGTCCATCGGAAATGACTACAACAATACCAGACACCTTATGAAACAAGCTCTAAAATAACTTAAAAATTCTATCATGGTACCAAAAGTTAAAAAGAAAAACAGAGAACCAAGAAGGTCCAATTTTGAATCAAGATAGAGACTGTATGCAAAAGCAAACACACAAATCAGAAAATTAACCAGCATCCAGAATTACCTTGGGAACTGCAGCCTGGAAAATAAAATCTTCGAAGACGTTAGGCGACAAGTTCATAAAACTGGCCTGGATTGATGTTGTCTGGGGGTTTCCTGGTGACTTTGAAAAGTTGAATGTTATTCTCAAATTGTTGCTCTCAAATGCAACCATAGACCGATGAACTGGACCATTATCCTCTGTTCATGGGAAATAATAGAGATGTCATACTCTGACTGTAATTAACAACCAAAAAAATTTCAACTTTGAACAGAGCCTGACCAGATTTTGAAGGGCTGGGGCCAAAGCCATCCAACAAATCCATCATAGGAGAAGCTCCAGCAGAAGAAGTGGCGTGTGAGGAAGCAAGTGAATCCAGTGTGGTACTTGTGTTGCTATCTAGACCAGATGACAATATATCAGATGTTGAGGAGCTGTTTGCAGGAGGTGTTCCAATTGACAACAGATCTAGAAGAACATCTCTGCCAGCTCTTGAAGCCTGGCCTGCAGCTAGAATAGTGAAATGCCATTGGAACCAACATTTGAATTTGCACAACTCATCAACAAACAATAACATTTGTAGCATTTGCCTAACGCTAAAATCACTTCACCTTCCCCTCTGCTGACCACTCGAATGGATGTTCTAAATACTTTATCCCATGTTATGGGGTATGTGATTGAAACAAAATAAGTGGCTTTCAAAGGGCTAGATCATTCTGTGGCTGTACTAATAAGAGTGCCTTCAGATTTATTTGGGCACTGCTGACATACCACAAATTCTTTCTTAGGCTACTCTGGTGAGCACTACTCTATGCTGTTCATTCTCCTAGTGCTATCTTGTACACCATTATAACCAGTGTACAACAGAAATGACAATCCAAATGGGTCTCACTCATAATCAGGTACCGTGGCCTTTGGGATTGCTCAAAGGATAAAGAGTTACAGAAGAAAAGGTAAATGTAACCTAAAAAAGTTATGGTTTAAGCTTTAATGGGAATGATCAAGCTATGCCTCAATAGATCCTAAGCTAACCTGATTGTGTTGAAGCTGGCGTCAAATCACCGAGAAGATCATGAAGAATATCACCACCAGAAGAGCTGGGAGCAGGAGCATCATCTGACAGATCAAGTAGATCGGCCATAGCAACTGAAGAGGGCTTCACAACTCCATTTGGAAGATTTAATGGAGCTCCACTGGAAGTTGAAACAGCTGCTGGCAACGAACCAGCCCTCCTTCCACTAAATGTAGCCTCATCCAGAACAGGCATCCTTTCAAGAAGTGCAGACCTGCAAACACTCATCTATCAGCAGCCAAATTTCTTAAGCTGCCAAATTATGGCAACCGTTGAGTGTGAGCTTGGCAATAGCTTGTAAAATTTTCACCCATACCTAATATTCTGATGCTTCTCAATAATAGAACTGAATTCGAGGGATCTTTGCTGCAATTCAAGCACAAGGCTTCCTTTGTATTGGCTGACAATATCCTTGACCCTCCTAGAAAGTTATTGAAACATTGAATAAAATTAGACCTTAGATGTTTAAACAATTCTGATTTAAAAAGTGGAAAAAGAGAAATTGTTGAATTAATCTACTCTGGAAAAGTAGTTACTGAATTAAAACTTGTATTTTCCACAAGGTCACTCCAATGGTACAATTGACTGGCATCATAAAACTTTCAGCAGCTATAGATTGGTAATGGCAAGGACACAAGAACTAGTACACTTGTTCTCAATGAACAAAGAAGTTATGAAAAAAGACAGTAATTTACTCTGAACAAGATGGAAACCGGGAAGATAGCTTTAACAAAGCAACGAGAGCCATTGCTTTAGTGGTAAGATCTGAAGCATGATGCCTTAAAGCACTCTCAATGACATCTACAGCATCCGACTCTGTTACCTATAAGAA
This sequence comes from Bruguiera gymnorhiza, assembly GCA_020883675.1. Classification (NCBI taxonomy): domain Eukaryota; kingdom Viridiplantae; phylum Streptophyta; class Magnoliopsida; order Malpighiales; family Rhizophoraceae; genus Bruguiera; species Bruguiera gymnorhiza. Next base: position 1,215,507 of record JAIRCJ010000180.1, read on the forward strand.
AAACTTAATTCAACTTGCTGTTAAATGTGAGGCTGCGTGTGTGTGAGTGACAAAGAGAGATAACATGTTTCCAACCACTATTCATAAACCATTACTTTCCAACCTATAGCAAACAAATTCACATCAAAATGAGCACAACCTGCTGGAAAAAATCAATAGCCTGCTCTGCCCCAACTCAACACAAGGAGAAAAGAATGTCAAGGAGATTTGAGTTTATTACTCTTTTAATATCATATAACATTACATGCTGGTGCATGTTATTTTTAGATGACATCATCATGATAGATTAGGCTAGGGAGGGATTAAGCTGTAAATTAGAATTATGGAGGAATACCCTCGAGTCTAAGAATTTTAGGTAGAGTTGCACAAAAGCAAACATATGCACCGGAATTTTAGTACTGTTATGAGAGCAATAGGGCACACTATTAGACTAGATAGTTTAAAAGTCCCTCAATGAGACCAGTTTGATTATGTAGGCCCTATTATTCAAAGAGATGGAAATATAATGGAAGATATTCTTCATAAAACGAGGACTGGATGACCGAAATAAATTAGTGTGACTGAATTTTTGTATGACCAAAAATTTCCCATCAAGTTGAAGGGTAAATACTATCAATCAGCAATTAGCAGAACAATGTTGTAGTGTAGTGATTGTTGGGCTGTAAGGAAACATGTCCAAAATATGAGTGTTAATGAAAATGAAAATGTTGAGAGTGACTGAATAAGAATATGAAATGAGGATATTCATAGCAAAGTAGGTATAGCACCAATTGGAGATAAGCTAATGAAGTGCATTTGCATTGATTTAGACAGGTCCAACATAGACTTACAAATGCTCCAATGAAGAGGGTGACCAAATCCAAGTGAATGACAAGAGGAGAGGGATATGATGACCTAAATTGACTTGGAAATCATTGGTTATGAATGATTTAGAATAATAAGACCTCACACCAAACTTAGTTCATGATAGAACAGAATGATGAGAAAAGACAATTCATGTGGCCAATTCCAACTAAATTTGGAATTAAGTATTTGTTTTTGTTGTTGTCGTTATTGTATGACATTGCAGGATGCAGGTACTGTACTAATAACCACTATAAATTACCTGGTTTGCTAAGTTGTCAATATTGTGATCCCATAAAGAAACGTATCATGGAAGGCCAACTTAGTGTACAGCACATTCTTTTCTAACAACAAAGAAAATGACAGAAGCCAAAGACAATCCCAATTCCAATGTAGCCAATAATTGTTTTCTCTATATTTCCACACTTAGCAATATACTGTGCAGGTTAAAAATCCATGGTGCAGTCCTGACAGATAAACAGGCCACATTCTTGTTGAAGGAAATTTGGGTTATCCAAGATCTCATATCCATGTTGCTTATCTCAAAAAAATAAAAAAGAAAACAAAACAAAAAACAAAGATATCATATCCATGTCATAATATTCTTCACAAAAATCATGTAAGACACTTTATTTCCCAGCTCGCGGATGTCCCAATGACAAAATGACCATGAACAAGGCAATTTCAGCTTCCACATAATAAGATTACTCTTACAGTTATTGGATCTTCTGTGCTAAGCACTCCAGCATTATTCATCAACATGTCACCATATTCTCCAATGCACCAAACTGCCACTCGAACAAGGCTTTCCTGAAGACATAATACACAAAAAGAGAAGAAATCATCAGAAGCATAATAGATGAGTCGCATCAGTTCTCTTTATACTTTTTTCCGAGGAAATCTAGCAACATAACACTTGAATTCTAGCAGTGATCAAGTTCCCTGTCAAGTACACATCTTGTCAAAAGAAATGACTGAATACCTGTTCAGCCGATGTTTGGAGTGCTCTGTACAATGCTCTGACTGTATATCCGTGGAGATCAGAAGCATTACTTATCCACACAATAAGCGCATGCCATACTTCATTTTTTACATAATTTCCAGCCTACTAAGCATTAAAATTAAGATCAGAATTTTATTCAAAGAACGAGAAAGGGTGAAATTTGAACATTGATTAAAGTCATGCACCTCAAAAATGGAGTGCAGGGGATACTAAATCTGTTCCTTTTAAGCACATATTTGTTCACAATTTTGCTAAATGAATGACAGATGGAACAGTAAATAAAAATATGAAAGGCAAAATGATGCACAACCACAGCTAATAACAATAAATATTACGGGCAATGAAGCAAATCATCCAAGTTAGTTTTTGCATCAGAAATGTAACAGATTTAATATTTCACTCTTTACCTCAGTAAGAACCTTGAGCATCTGGTTAAGGTACCATATTTTCTCTGCAGCAAACCTAAAGCACAAAAAGAAAACTACATCAACAATACATCCAAGCAGAGTAGCTCCAGGTTACTGCTCTGGCACACTCATCTCAACCATTTCTACCAAACTTAAATACATAACCTCTGTCCTGTCCATTGGAGGGCAGAGGGTAGTGAACACCTTTCTGTCATGGCATTTAACCTCAAAAAAGCATTCAAAAAAGTAATAGCTTAGAGAGAAAGTAAGACCTATGCAGACATAATAAATGAAACAGACCAGAATCCTTTTACCTTTATATTTTTTTTCCTACTGGAGTTCTAAATCAAAAGAAAAACACAAAAAACCCAACATTTGCGCACTTTTGCCTTGAACCAGCCAGACATTTCGCCTCCAAAGACACACACCACCAAAAGTGATGCAAGTTTCAAGATCAAGTCCTCTGGTTTTGACCCCAAATCTTAGATTAAACTTCAAATATAAATTCAAGAAGACAGCCAGAGAATCCATGAGCTTTAAAGCTTTTTTCATAGAAACAGCCACCAGAGTCACTGCCGGCAACAATGCTCAGGCCTCTATTAGATGTTTTGGGATCAAGTTCAAGAGAGTTCAAATCCCTTGTTTTAAACTCCAATGAGAGATCCAGAACCAACATTCAAAAACAATACTACCAATTGTAAAGTCCAAACATACACATCCCAAGCACACATTCTACTGAGACACTGCTGCTTTCATCATCCACTAGGCTCCAGGAGGCACTCTCTCTGCCATATGTTATATTAAGTGTTTATATTAAAAATAAATAAAAAACTCATAAAGAAAATATCTATCATATTAATAAATATAAATAAAAATAAAAAACCTTAAATTAAGCTGGAAGATAGTAACAGCTTGGATAAACAATAACAGCACCAGTAACAGTGTTATGAATTGGACTTACTTAGTGTGTTTTAGAAAGTAGTAGGACTCAAATAGGAACAAACTAAATGTCGAAGGACTTGTGGTGCGTTAATCCCCATAATAAATACATTTAGGTCAAAACATAATAAAAAGTGACCATTTTTCCCACAATATGATAGACTACCAACATTAATTCGAAAAAAACAATGTATGTACAAGTGCTCCATGCTCACAAAATTATCATGGCTAATTGGAGCAATAATTTCTATCCAGACAAGATGCCACTTCAAACAGAACCTTGGTAAACTCTAATTGACACATGTACATTCACCTCCTTAAATTAAAGGGGAGGAGAGGGGAGGATGGAGGGTAGGGGGAAGCCCAGACAGTTCTGTTCAATCCAAGTAATGCGCTAAAAATAACAAAAATCTAGTCTGATACAGACTATTTATGGAATGCACAACTTACTTTTCAACAATGGAGCAAATTTTTGCAGTAAGATCTCCCTTAAATTCTTCATCACTTACTTCCAAATATTCATTTAGCTCTTTTGTTAAAGGCTTTACATTGCTCTCATTCACTAGAAGGTAAATAAGTTCGAGGGCCCTTTTCCGGATTGAAGCATCTGAATCCTGAAAGGAAATGAAGACAATCACAGGCTTCTCAAGGTGCAAGATACAGAAAAGCCTTCGATAAAAATAGCAAGCAGAATTATAAACATAAAGGGTGGAGGAAACAGCTCATAAAAAGAAAGGAGTCCACAATGGAATTTGTTACCATGTCAATTATTTGTGTTGAAGGCAAATTCCCACAAATGGCACTTACTAATATAAAAGAGTCTGGGAATATTACAACCTACACATACCTTTACACATTCCACAATTGTTGCCCTATGTCTCTGGACTGCCTGTGCATCTACAGTAACAGCCCTTGTCAGCAGGTTTAGTGCAACATACCTGGAACAAATGTAAATAAATTTCTATTATTGCAGGCAAACAGTAAATCCCCAGTACAACCATCACACATCTATATGGTCAAAAAGTGCACCCACGAATGATCACGATTGACCATGAAATTCTATTCATGCCAAAAAGTGGTGACGAGAAATAGTCTAATTACAAACCTGATATTGTTGTCGCGGTTAGACAAAAATCTTCCTAATATATTTATGGCAAGCACTCGTAAGCCACCATTATCTTCAATGCTCATGATGGTTTCCACACATTCATAAAGAATTGCATTCCCTGCATTTTTGTTTGACTCAGTTTTTGTAGCCACCTATCAAGGGTGTCGAGCAAAAAGAAAAAGATTAAACATAATCCTCTTGTTGCCCAAAGAAAAAATTACAATAGGAACCATAATCACAGACAATATTATAAACAGTGACAACAAAGCAACATGCTACAAATTCATTTTGACTGGAGGACAAAGGCCATAACAAAATGATAGTGCAAATTTCAAGGTTGGGCAGTAACCTTAAAGATTTTGTTATAACTGTGCCAACTGAGACCAACAGTTACCTATCTCCTTGTTGCAAAAACACTCCCATGAATGAAAAACATCTCATCAACTGGCATAACAAATCAAAATAAGAACTAGAAAGAAGCCCAATCGAAAACAAGAATAAATATGGAAATATGCACTGTATGCCCTGTGGTGCAATACTTCATCCTATCGTATGCACACAATTTCATTTCAGTTGTCAACACATACCCCACATCAAAAGGCTTTTGACTCCCTGCCACTCACCTGCAGAAAGTCTAGACTAAAGTTTAACCATGATGGACCTTGACACCACTGAATTTCAATTAGATTTATATCATAAAAGACTTAAAAAGTCATTATCTTTACATTACATTCCCCAAGAAGAATTACTGGCTCATCATTGATCCTATTAACACACCCTCTTCATCCTAACCTGTCCCAGCTTCACCCAAACTGAGATGAAAAATGCCATCAATCATCAACGTATGCCAATCATTTTGTTCTAAAAAAAGAAAAAGATAAGAAAAATATAACAGGACACGTATATCACAAATAGCGACTGACCTGCGCAAGTATGTCATTCATAGTATCACTTGCATCAGCATCTCCTTCTCCTAACACACGCAAAAGCCTAAGCAATCTGATATGGAGAAAGGGATCCGCAATGCCAGCAACGTCATACTCAGGCAAATATGGACTGTTAGCAACATCCTTTAGTGTTCTGACCAAACCATCCGTGCATTTCTACATGAAGATTCCACTGTTAACAATTTAGCTTTAAGGAACATTTTTTCCTGTTCAAGATATCATAAACAGTTTAAAAAAAAAAAAATCTCTGTTTTAAACAGTTAAAAGGAGCTTCTTTTATATACAAGTAAGAATAATAGATGTGAATCCTTTCACACACATAAGCACTCATGTTCAAATGTAGAACATCAACTAATTGACTAGAAAGCCATCTATACCTTTAAAAGCATGAAAGCGTTAGTAAAGACTGTCTTTCATAAGTGAAAATGTGTCTTGGCTTTCTTTTATCAGTAAAGGATGAATCCACACCAAAAGATCCAATAAAAACATGAATTTTTAACGTTGAAATTGTTTCACAGCATGAAACATACCATTGACCCAAGCCTGTAGATTCTAGAAGATGGAATTTAGCCAAAGTTTCAATCAGAAAGTAATGCTAACATGGAAAATGCCAAGCAAATTGGTTCATGTTAGGAATGCTTGTTTCATCCTAAAGCAACCAAATGGAAAAGCCATGGAAAGTTACCTTTCTAAAATATTCAAGGGCCTCTGGACTGACTTTACATAAATCTGTACAAAGTTGAACCCCCGTTACTAAGACTCCATGATGCTTTTCTTTAAGCAATGCAGTAGCAGCATTTATGAAATTTTCTGCCAGATCTGGGACTTTCTTTATTATCCGTGTTGAACATAATGCTGCCTATATTCAACAGAGTACTGTCAAATTTCAAGAACATGAAATCAAAGGCAAAAACTGATTAATGGACCAAGTGACTAGATATTAAATCATAAATGGCTCCAGATTAAAATTCACTCAATTGTAGGTCTTGAACCACATTCACAAGATTTTTTTTCCTTCATAATTAAGAAGACAAGGAAGGGAAACAAAGCATAGAAAGAGAAGAAAAATCATCCAAAAATGTTGTTTGAATGAGAACATGTTGTACTCCAGGTTCCTAACCCCCCCCCGGGGGCGCCCTTTCTGAGGGAGGGGATGGTCTACAATTATTATTTTTTCCTAAAATTATGACAGAATTTAGATCAGAAGACTAATATGCACAAGACAATATTGAAATCCAACTGAAAAACCAGAAATCAAAAGGCATTAAAAAAGCAAAGTTTCCAATAGCTATAAACAACCCAAGCATTACTACAATGGGGAGATGTGGGATACAAAATTTAGCTAGAAGAGTTTTGAATTTGTCAAGTTCATGACAGGAGGAGGACAGTATTTACAGAAATGTCAACAGAATATTAGGGTATGCAATCCATTAGAACACCAAGCTGCAGGTAAGTATTTCAATCATGACATCAACAATGGGAGTATATTGAAGGTGTCTGCATCATCCTGGCAAGCGAGGTCCAGGCACTAGATATAATGGCCTACTTATCCTGATCAAACCCTCCCATAGCTATTAGCAATATGTGAAGGAATAACAGATCAAAGAACAAGTTCGATAGCAAATACAAAATAATCACAATTCTTTTTGCACATAAATTTCATCTGCACAATGTCATCTTGAAGTCTCGATAAAATTTAAGAATTGAATCACTGCAAACATTGGGGACCAAACAGCCCACCTCTTGTCCCTACCCCTTTTTCACAGTTGCCCCTTGACAGCAAAATAGGTAAAAATAGGATATGCAAATTCCAATTCATAATTCTGCTGTGCAAATATCATAAAGTTATTTTAATAACAGACTCACTTTTTTCCGAATATTTGGATCCCGAAATTGCAGCAACTTTTCCACTTCTGGTGCAAGATCACGAGCCATTTCTGCTGAACATATATTCCCCAAAGCACAAAGGGCAAGTCCCACAATATACTGATTCGAGTGATTGAGGTCTCTACAAATAAGTTAAGATTGCTAAAAGACCAAGCGGAGATCTCCCTTTTTCTTATTCATTTCCCTCATTATCATAGGAAAACCAGATAAATGACAAAACTGCTAATCACCTACCAAAAAAAAAAGGTCTATGGGAAACCTCATTAACTCTAAACTATCTTATACATTTTATTGCAGAAAACATGAAATGTAAAAAGGATACTGTTTTAATGAGTTTGTGACCAACATTAAAACTTCTTGTCTTTCATCAAGAAGCAACATGAGACCAAGGTATCCGATTCTTTTCTCTGGAAATTCAGCTGACGCAATTAGTTTGAGGCATTCCATTTGGCCAAAATGTGTTGGGTATCCAAGCATATGAATGAACATGAGTTTTGCTAGGTTACGATGCCTATAATCTTGATCATTTTCATTTATTGAATCACGGATAGCAGCACATTCTTTTCTTACAATGGCACGTTCCTCTGCAGCTGTTTTGCAAGCTCGTATTGCCCGAATCATGTCCCTGCATTGAAAAGGTAATTATTTACTCTGCAGCAACATTCACCTGTGCAAATGTTATACTAAGTTCTTGCTTCAGTCACTTGCCAACTATGCTCAAAAGTTTTGAGACCATAATACAGTATATTAACTATCTGCTGGGCATCAGATGGAGTTATGGTTTATCGCTGGGGAAAAACATGTTCTGATCAGTGGTAGCATAATATTCTCAAAAGAGAAGGGCAATGGACACAAAGTTGGCAATCACTCTTAGGCTGCAAACCTCATCATTGCTTAGAGGAACTACCAATTAGTAATCAAAAAACTCCATCCCAATGAAAGCTTGTCCTACAAACCTTTTGGCATAGATTTACAATAATAAAACCAATGGGACAGATTCCTACCTACATGAAAAATTTTAAGCAGTTCTCAGCATACAGTATCATGCAGCTGGGTTAGTGGATGCAATCTCCATAAAATCACTCATTGGAACCCACAAAAAGCAAGCAAAATTTGTCATGCCGTTGCTCATGCAGCAACACTGTGACTTCATTAGGGGAACGGAACTTGTGGATTTAAGCTTTAGATAAGTAACTTGGACTCATAGCTTCATGACAGCACACACTCTAGAAAAAGAATACACCAAGCCACCTCAAACAAATCTTATACAAGACATGTAAGTTTACATAGGTCAAGGGTTCCCCTTCTTTCTTCCTTTACATTTGACCATGACATCATCGTCGTCCTAAATAGTACTTTTGCATAAACAAGAACAGCTAATAAAACACCTGTCCGATTGCAAATTCCATAAAGACATATATGCAATGCACTCAACTTAATTTCCAGCATTTTTTTTTTTCCTACAGCTTGGTCACTTGCAACAAACTGCATATCCCTTAAGTAGTAATCAATTTCAACAATCTTTTTTTGTCCTTTAAAAAATGTAAATGTTTGTGCAGCCAAAATGGTAGAGATCTTATCCAAGGATCGAGATTCAAAATGCAATATTCCCCCCATGTTCCTCGTCATATTTCCGCCGAATTGTAATTTGCGTCCCTAAGCCAAGAATTTACCAAAAATTTCACATGCATCACACGACTTAGCTCCCCGAACTCTAAGCATCCAAATAACAATCACATCCATTATCCAACCAAATCCGCCTAGTGCAAGCAAAAAGCAATACAACTCCAACATCAATCGCATAAAAAAACGAACAATCAATCCCCAAAAGCTTCTACAATTAAACCAAAACCAAAAAAAAAAAAAACAGAAATCTGAACAAATGCGGCCAGAACTCAATTAACTCCAGCTCCTACACGATCTAATCAAACGGTTGACAGCAATTGTACGGAAGTTATAACTCACCTTAGACGCGTGCCGGACGAGAAGGGATTCATGATTGGGTTCACCTTCGAAGCTCTCGCGAACTAGAGATCGCAGGCCACAAAAACCAAAAAAAAAAAAAAAAATGAAGATCGCAAGCTGCTAAAAGAAGCAGGGCCCTCCGGATTCAGATACGCAAAACCGGATTGACCTGACCCGGGCCTCCGCAATCGAGATCCGACTAGAGATCTAATAGGTTTGGATCTACCAGAGAGACGGAGATTGAAGAATGCTCAGTATGCTGCGTTCGTGCTGTGCTTGCAGAACATGTTAAAACAAAAATCAACAAGAGCAAAATTGAAAAACACGGGCATTAAAATCTGGTCCTCTTATTCTTCACTTTCTCATTTCAGTCCCATTTCTTTATCAATTGTTCCATTTCAGTCTCTTTTTTAATCAAATTTTACTTTTTGTTTTAACATATAAGTTGTGTCAAAAAATGAATTCATATAAAATAAAATATAAATATTTTTGACTCAAAATAAAAATGTAAAAGATAATAATATTATATTTTCAGTGCTATTTGAGTTGTTTGTCGGCTTTTTCTTCGTACGGTTTTTTTTTTCTTTTTATGTCTTTTTGTTTTTCCTTCTAAGCTTACGTGTCTTTGGACACAGGACTCGTCCGCAGGTCATCGGAGCCCCAACACCTATGATAATTTTCAGCTTAAAGGTTAGCGTTTAATAAATTTTGTCAAAATGAAAGATTTAATAAATCTATTTTTTTTTTAACAAGAGTTAATTCTTACGAAAGAAAAAAAAAAAAAACCAGAGAGAGAGAGAGAGAGAGAGCAAGGGAATGGGGCAGGATTGAAATTCAATTGGATGGCCATGGAAGGATATATGGGTCATGAAAATGATACCAATCACCATTTCGTCGAGTGGTATTAGATGTAATTCCTCAGAAAATGTAAGAATAAATTTGATTTTTAGTAGCCTCGAATATAATAATAAGAAAAAAGAAAAAAAGAGTCAAAAAAACAAAGAGAAAAATGGTCTAATCGACTCGGAGTTGAAAAGAACGTTTTTGACTTGAACAAGTGACATTCAGGTCACAGAAAAATAATTTTACTTGATGATTCGAGATTTGTATGTGCTAGATATCTTCAAAACAGTAAAGTCTGGAGTCCCGAGTTGGAGTCTGTGTTAGCATTCTGGAACTCAAAGGAATCGAGAGAAATGACCGAAGAGATGTGGTGGTTCTGAGCATTTACAGGGTTAGGATGGCCTTCTGTTAGGGAACACTGAATGCTAGAGTCTCTTAGCTGCTAGTACTGGCGGCAGTGCCTCCCCGGCCACGTCCTTCGATCGTTGGGGTGGCGGATTGATCTGGTGCAAGCAACAGAGTGCCGGTGTCATTGGACAGTGGAACACTATTAATGTGACAAACAAAAGTTACCCCAGAGGGTGGCAACCCGACCAAGTATGTGGCTTTGCAGTACAGACCCCGGAGTTTAGACTTGCTGGGCTTAAAATCCAGCCTAATAATATTTTAATCCCTTACCATTTCATCAAGATTTGAACTTTTTGCTAAATTTATTATTTACAAAGAATGAAAACATGGATTGAATACACATATTGCTCGAGAATAATGTGATTTCATGATTACCTTGCACTGGTTTTATAGAAACCCTGCCGTGTATATCACATTTTGACCAGATCATAATCTAAATCGCACAGCTATAGCAGCTCCCAATCAATACTTCATTCTTTAACAATAAATCCCCAACCCCAAAAGTGTATACTAAAATTTTCAAGGCTAGTCTGGAGATGGAATGAAGTTTTTTTCAACCTCAAATATCTCTCTAGGCATTCTCAATACCTGTTATGATAACTCATAGAATTAGTTCGTGCACGCAGACTGTGATGATTGTAGATGGGGTCTCCATAATCAACTGGCTTCACTACCACGGCTTCACGTTTCCTGTCCTGCTCCTGAACTGCCCCAAAAACAATCTCATTGGTTTTCTCATAGTTCTCTTCGTAGTATGTATGCGGTGTGGATGATTGATACTGGTGATGCTGCTGTCGTTTCTGCTGCTGCTGCTGATAATCACCATCCCAGCCACTGTAGAAAGCTCGACCTTGGCGCCATTGGTGCATCTTTTCTGCATCCTTGGACATGAATGCATAAGTTTTCCTTGGTGTTGGGGTTCTGGTTTCGATTGAAGGAGGCTCATCATCATCTGGTATTACAAAGCTATCTTGCTGAGGCCAACCGGTAGAGTGCCTCTGATGCAGCATCTGGTTTTTGTATTGACTGCTTAGTGTCTTCCTTCTGAAACCAGGAACTAGTCCTCCTAACATTGCAGCAGCAGATGCCCCAGTGTTGGCAAAAAGCCTGCCAAGGGATCCAAAGAAGCCCTCTTCATGTTTTTCCTGTTCATCTTCAGTTGGGATTAATGGTGGCCTAACTGATTTGAGAGCCTTTTGATAGGGACTTCCTGTAGTGCTTGTTTTTACAGCAGCCTGATCCTTCAACAGCATAACATAGATGGTTAAAGAATGCCTTTCATGTTGCCAGCGGGAAGATGGTTAAATGTCAATAAATTCTTTGCAGGGAAATTAGGCTTTGTTTGGAGCTTAAGACAAAAAAGTCTTAAGTACTTCACATATAAGCTACCATTGTGATTTTGGCAATTCATGACATAATATGAAGACTCTGAATGGTGAGTCATTCAGTATTCCCGAAGGAAAAATTCAATTTTTGAGTTTACATGCATGTTTCTGTTTTCTTCACCTCAGGCACTTTAAGTAACACTGACAGCTTACCTAGAAGCTAGAGCTACTTGTGTCATTAAGAAGGGGCAGTACCATAGATAATTTATGAACCAAAAAAAAAAAAGGTTCCAACTCAAGAATTCCATCGAGAATAATACTTTCTCATGCGGAGCATTTATCTTCTAAATCCCATTTAGCATAGCTGCTGAGAAATAGCCATTTGGCTGAAACTTAAAAGATAGTTGAGACTTACATTCTGAGAAGAAACAATTGTCCCCAATCTACGTTGCAGCAATGCCAGCATGTAACCAAAGAAGCCAGCCGCTACGAGCACAGCAACCCCTGTAACGAAGAAATAATCCCTCGAAAATATATAATGCTCACCAATAATAAAAAATATAACTAGGGCAGCTTACGTACCAAGAGGAAAACCACTTCCATAGCGGTAAGCACAGTCATCAAAATGAAGTTGAATCTCTCTTATTGCTCGGTTTCCCCTGTCTATCACAAGTAGAGAGCAACTACTTCCAACATAAACTATATCAAAATCATTGGAAAATTTTGCATCTTCACTTGCTCCATCTACATGGCCTCCTCCACGGCCCCATTTGCCCCCAGCAATTGTTGTAACCCCTACACAAAGATTTCCAAACATATCTGCTATTATTAGTACATTCTAAATTACTAAGGATTACGGGTCCTATGATCATGAATCCATGATAAAATACATATGCGATCATTGCACTAACGTTCCCCTCAAACACTCTGTTTAGGTTTTCAGAGTGGTCCCTAGACAAAATGCCAAGAGCATTTACCTGCATCACTAATCTTCCGGATAGCCATATTCATGGTGTCCGCAATGTAGATGTTTCCTTGGTCATCAACTGTAAGCCCCTTTGGATGATTCATCCTAGCCTCTCTGGGCTTTCCATCCACATACCCAGAGTATCCTTCAGCAGATCCAGCAAGCAGCTTTGGTCTGCTGTCTGCAGTTCACACATGATTCAAACAGACACAGGTGCAGAAAAGACAGGGCAAACACAATATATTAATAGCATCAAGTCAACTATATGAAGGATAGAGATTTGTGGTGCCAGGTTTATCCAAACAAGGAATCAAGTTCTTGTATTAGCTTAACAACACACTGGAAGTTAGAATGTCTGAAATATCAAAAACAGCAGAGCTTGAAAAAAGCAGAGATCATAACTCCATGTTTAAGTTCTTTGGTTTAGGAAGATAATATGCATTACCGAATAATTAAATATGGAGTTGCCACCCTAAAATCCACTACTTAACATCTCAGGGATCATTATTTAAATTCAGTCTTCTAAAACCAAATCAAACTGAAGTAAATTCAACTACAAAAAGATGCCTCCCACCAGAAACAAATGACTTCAAATGATGCTCAAATAAAATCCTAAAGATCAGTAAGATGCAGTCACAGATGTAATCTAAATTGAAACTATAAAAATTTGCAGCCCTCTTATATCAAAAAGCTAATGAACTCCTTTTCACAATCATATACAAGGAGACAAAGTTGTTAGTGGTTTTGATTCACACAAATTAAACTCAGTAGAGTTTGCCAACATATGTTTGATAGAGACAGAAAATAAAAGAACACTTCTCGAAGAAACAACCACCAAACAAACAAGGAATGGTTGGTGAACAAAGAAAGGCCAATCCAAAAATACCACAAGGCATTACAGAGACCGGCTTACATGGAGACAAGGAAGCTGAAATCTTGTAAATGTTACTGTTAGCAAAGTCCAAAATTAGAAGCTCCCCACTTGGTAACAACTCCACAGCATAAGGCTCGATCCCAAGCTTGCTCCCATCAAACACCGTCTCCACCGTGTAACCACTTTCAAACTTCATCATCGGACGGCCCGAAATAGCTGCATACAAAAATATAACCAATCCCACAACCTTCAATGCCAATCCTCGCACAGGCACACTAACACATGGGATGAGTATATACAAACATTGTAAAAAGAGCAAACGTAGGTAATGGAATCAAAGAACCTGTTTTGGTGGTGACTTTGAGTGACCATAACCACTTCATGAAGGCAGACAAAGCATTTGAGAAAACCCCACTAACAATCTCTAGCAAAAATAAGGAGAAAAGAATACTTAGAATCAAGCAAGTTTGAAGCTTTAAAAATCACACAGATCAAACAACAGAGCTATAGCTTCCCGAGTTTATATGCATTGGCTCACAAAAACAGCAAGACACTCACTTGCAGGTGAAGCAGTAATGGGAGCCGAAGAGACATCTCCAAGAAGCATCAAAACAACAAGACCCAAAGGCAACACATTCTTGCCCTTGATAGCCATTGCTTCAAAACTCAAGGAAAAAAATCCAAAGAAAAGCTCAAAAAATAAAATTGAAGCTTTTAAGCAAATGGGTATTTTGCAGGTGACCCTTGTTCACATCTAGGTTTGTAGAGCAAAGTAGGAGTGGGTTTTAAGCAGAAAGGAGTTAATTTTTTTTTTTTTTTGGTGGTGTTTAACCAAAGGTAGTGTGTGTTTTTTTCTTTTTTTTTTGGGTTGAGTGTGCTGTGGAGAGTGAGAACAGGAGGAAAGGCGAAAGATAGAAATAAAAAAGAAAATGAAAAGTAAGGGAAAAGAAGAGTGAGGTTCTTCGGCAGGGGACAGAGAAAGAGACAGAGAGAAAGAGAGTCACGTGCTCTGCCTCTGTAAGTAATTTATGTCGATAATAATTGCATGCTCAATTAAAGACATTGGTTCTCCAACGTAAATTCTGGCCAGTCATTGTTCGAAAAAAAAAAAAAAAATCTAACCAGGCAAGTCATTGTCGCTGTTTTTCTTTTTCTGTTCAGTGGGTTTTCTCTAATGCCACTCCAACTTCATTGCGACAGGTCAATTTAATGCATTCTCTCTTATCCCTTTTCATGAATCGTTCTTGGTTTAACAATTTAAGGCCATGATCATATCACATAATATTATGATCTAATAATAATAAAGAAGTCAATTGAGAAGTTTGCAGCTTTAACATTGCACAATTTTCCTACTTTTACTTTCCTATTCTATGAAAAAATAATTTTAAAACCATAGGTTTTGACAATTTCTCCCAACTATTCGGGTTTCTTCTTCTTCACAGTATCATTGCTTCCATGAGGAACATGTTTCATTTGAGTAGAGTGCTCATGGAAGACATTAATCATCAACAGTTTATTAGCCTAAAATTCACAAGATTTAATAATCTCATTCAACCATACACATAACAAAAAAAATAATTTGGCGCGAAGGCTATCACGACCATTGAACTTATTACTGAAGGGCTGTGGTGTTGGTGCACGCATCTACACGTTGGCTGCCAGAAAATAAGAGAAAAAAAAAATCACATTAACAACTGGTACTAGCTACCAAGGCCAGCCAACCGGCAGGCCCACTTCGTTGGGGGAAATTACTGAGAACAGAATTATGGGTTGGCCTCTCATTAATTTCACGCACCTTTTAGTAAAACTTTGGTGGTCATCCCACAGTATCCGGAATATCGACCCATTAGGAGAAAATGATGGTCAGCGGGGAGACGCAAGAATGAGATCGGAAACAAATGACACCTGATGTCTGATGAGCAAAGAGCATAATCTGCCAGAAACTTCTATGGGTAGTTGTGGGTTGGCTTTACTTCTAGGTAAGTAAAACCCGATTGTGCACTTTTAATCTCTGCATAAAATAGGCCTGGAGATCTTAAGGAACATGCTGATCCACTCAAGTTAAATACTGAGAGGAAGCTTATAAAAAGGTCTAATGGGATATTTATGCACAGAAAGATGGAGTTTTCATGAAATTCCGTAAAAATGGCTTCGTATAACTATTTACAGAGATGGGCCAATATCAAATCCACCAGCCTCCAAGGACTTGAATGTTCACACATTAGCAGACATTTAAAAGTGTTTCATTTCTCTAGAAGAATGGAATTATCCGTGTTTCAGATAGTACTGAATCAATGTATTTGGAAGCAGTATACCTATACCAAGTTATGGTGCCTCCAATCATCAGAGAGAAAAAGCCGCCATAAGCATCTGAGTCCGCTGGAAAGGACAACTCTTACTATCAGCAGCATATGTCTCACAGCAT
This sequence comes from Bruguiera gymnorhiza, assembly GCA_020883675.1. Lineage (NCBI taxonomy): Eukaryota > Viridiplantae > Streptophyta > Magnoliopsida > Malpighiales > Rhizophoraceae > Bruguiera > Bruguiera gymnorhiza. The sequence goes on from JAIRCJ010000180.1 coordinate 1,231,448, forward strand.
ACAAGAATAATCTTTGCTAGATCACCATCCTGAAAACCAACCTCCTCATCTGCCCAAGCAAACCCCCTTGGACGAGCTGCCCAATATATTAACACGACGCTACATTTGACACGAATCCCATTAAGTTAAATCTATGGCCAAAACTTCATCCATAGTCATAGGCAGAAGACCGTCTAACCAAAATAACGGTCTCATCATCCAGAATAAGTCCATTCTCCCACTCAAGCAGTACTCTCAAAAGAAACCTGGCTTTCAACCCCATACTCAGACTTTGGGTATGAAGCAGTTGCGAGGCCCTGAAGCAATCTAACAACATCGGCAGTATCATCAAGATAATACTTGGCCTTGCTTGGCTTTCGCCCAACCGTACAAGCAAAGATCTCAGGAGCTGTAGGTAAAGTTGGACAAGTTACTGTCCTTAAGATGCTCTCAAACATATCTTCATCCGATCTATCATCACCAATGCACATCACAAAGTCATGTGGCTTTCCAGAGTTTACCATATCCAGAAGAACCTTCTCAGCAACAAGACCTTTGCTTATTCCCTGAATGTTACAAAAATATTGAGATGCAATATGCATGTTAGTGTGTGTCCAAGTGAAATAGGTACTTGTACAGAGCAGAGGGAGACTGAAAAGTTTGTGATAGCAGATATACCTGTGGCTTAACTTCAACAATATGCTGGCCCCTCTTAACAACAGCTGGTTCATTTGCAAGAACGCTTTCAAGATGATCCAGTAATTCTTTGGCTTGACAGGATCCAAAATCAGGGTCTGCATCTTGATGATGCCATACCAAAGCACTCTCCTTAATCTCTATACTGGATCCATCTGTTGCCTCAGTATACGACCTCATCACAGGTTCAACAACCTTTTTCCAATCCAGATCCACAGCCAGAGGGCAGGTTTTCCACTCGGAAGTCTTATTCCGCCTGGAAGACACAAAAGAAGAGACATTTATCCCCCATAACATATCGAATTAAAAGTTACATGCTCAAACCACAAACTGACATACCTTATGAAGTAACCATGCTCAGCAGCTATTCCCAGCATGTCACATGGACCAAGCCACTCACTCAGTGAACTCCTACCCCTACCACTGACAATAAATACAGTGTTCTTAGGATCATTGGACAAACTTCTCAGGGTAGAGATGATTTCGGGGCTGGGGTTTTTACTAATAGTATTTTGTGGAACAACAGTGCCATCGTAGTCCAAAAATATTGCTCTTCTATTTGTTCTTCTATATGCAGAAACAATGTGATCAATGGATAACCTCCGAAAACTAGGAGATAGAGACAATACTCTGAAGCCTAGACCCAAACCAATTCCCCAGCACCTTTTGTTATAATGATCATGGCACGCTCTCTCCAAATCCTGCATAAAACTACGTGCCCAATAACCCAAATCATGAGTACTAATGTACCGATAATGTTTCTCATGACGCAACTGCTTCTCTGATTCATGCATGGTGATGGCTAAATTTAAGGCATCAGCTACAGCATCAATGTCCCACGGATTTACCCTAATTGCTCCACTTAAGGAAGGTGAGCAACCAATAAACTCAGAGACAATAAGCATGCTTGTGCGGGGGGAATCCTGTTTCATACCCATGGCTTCACCCATATAGGAGGTTCCCTGTCTACAAACAGTGTATTTGTAAGGGACCAAATTCATTCCATCCCTCACAGCATTCACTATGCAACATTCTGCAACAGCATAGTATGCACTCTTCTCGCAACGGGGAACATGACGATCAATCAGAATCACTGGCTCATAAATAGGTGAACCATAAACCTCATTGATTCTTCTGGCAGTTAAATATGTCTCCTTCTTTGCTTCTTGGACATCTTTGCCCGAACCCCTTGCAGGATTCACAATCTGTACCAGGACTACTTTCCCTTGCAAGTCTGGATTTTGCTGCAGCAGTTGTTCCATAGCCAATAATTTCAGACTGATGCCCTTGAATATGTCCATGTCATCAATGCCAATAATCACTTTTTTACCATCAAACTGTTTCTGTAACTCTTGGACCTTAGCAGATGTAAAGGGAAGATTCATCACAGATTCAAGGCGGCCCATGTGAATACCAACAGGTAGTATCTTTATGTATACTGTACGGCCAAAGTAATCAAGTCCAATATGTCCCCTCTTGGATTCATAGTCCAAGCCCAGCATTCTACTGCAGCAGGAAAGGAAGTGTCGAGCATAATCAAATGTGTGAAAACCAACTAGATCACAATTTAGAAGTCCTCGCAAGATTTCATCCCGAACTGGCAAGGTTCTATATATTTCTGAAGAGGGAAATGGGATATGGAGGAAGAATCCAAGCTTCACCCGATTGTAGCACTTCCTCAAGAAGGTTGGCAGAACCATCAAGTGATAGTCATGAACCCAAACATAATCATCTGGGCTAATTATTTCCATAACCTTGTCTGCAAAAATTTTGTTTGCAGACACATAGGCCCGCCAAAGAACACGGTCAAAGCGATCACCATGGTCCGGGCACATAGGTAGCATATAATGGAAAAGGGGCCACAAATGCTGTTTACAGAATCTGAGATAGAACTTCTTCTGTAGGTCCTGCGATAGAAAAGTCGGTACACAATTGAAATCCTCCAGCAATTTTTGGGCAACTTCTTCTTGTTCACTAGGGTCTATATCAACCTTTAAAGACCCTACACAGACAACCTCTGTTCCAGGAGGAAAACCATCCTTCAGTTGTCGCAAAAGAGAATCTTCATCCCAACTGAAGCACCACTTGCCTGTTTCCACATTCCTTTTAGCATGCAAAGGTAACATATTGGCCACCAAAATATTCCGCTCACGCAAACTTGATGAAGAAACCTCTGAATCCCCATCAGAGATAATTCCAGGAACAGAGATCACCCTAGGAAGAGATCTGGGGGTTTGGGGAACATCCAACAGGTTTCCAGAGGCCAAGTCTAAGAAGCTTGCACTTGACTTTGACACCATGATTAATAGAGACAACAGACTTCTATCCACAACTCTTTTGATCCCAGAATCCCACAAACCTGCAGAACAAGAAATAAGAATCATAAACTGCGCTCCCAGACCATAATACTATAATTTGTCACAACCTTAAACTGAGATCATGCACATATTCAACCACAAATAAGAATCATAATTATATAAAATTAGCTACAATAAAGAAACTAAAAAAAAAAAAAACAAACAAACAAACAATCAAAATCCATGCCAGCCTACAAAATGATTGTTTTTATTGCAATAAGCCATCCCATTTTTTGTCAACAGCATTGTTTTGCCTATATCCAAAGGGATAGTCATAATAATAATAATAATAACCAACAAATCATGGCGCAACTTCCCAACATATGAAAACAAAAAATGGTCTAGATGCTAAGACCAACTGCATTATCCTGATTCCTGATCAGCAACATGGAACCAAATGAAGCGCCTACGACAATGGCTAAAGGTCATGGTCATATATCTAACAATGCCTCTCAGCACGGCACTCTATAAGCTTCAACATTAACATAAAGCAGAATATATATATATATATATATATATATATATATATATATATATATATATATATATATATATATATATCATATAAAAAAAATGGATCAACCACAACTGAATTTTCAGGATCTTATAACTTATCATATCAAAATAAATAAATAAATTATATATATATATAGCCCAACATTTCTTTTTTTGATTTTTTCTGTTTGGTTCCCGAGAAAAGAAGCCGTGAGCAGATTATTTAGCCAATGAAAAATATAGCTCTTATTCTAAAAAAAAAAAAACAAAAAGAGAAATATCGATGTCTACTTTCTTGGAGTTTTTTCCCAGTAACCAAACAGGAAAGGAAAAGAGGAAATTTCGAGAAAATGTTAAAACACTTCCAAAAAATTTATAAAAAAAAAAACGCATCATTTGAAACTTACTCAACGGTTATATAATCCGGCAACAGGGAAAGGAGGAGTCCGGCGAGAATCCGGCCACGTCGACTCGTTTTGATACCAAAAAACACAATACAACAAGAAGAATAACGCGTTTTTTCCGGTTAAATTAGAAGGGAAAAAAAAAACCCAAAGAAGGGAGGCCGCGTTTGGATTTTGTAAGTATCGAGAGAGAGAACGAAAAAACGCAGAAATGGTTATTAACAGTAGTCGAATGAAAGGAAAGAAGGAAGGACGGAGGAAAGCGGGAGACTCTATGAGAAATAAAAAGTGAGATATGGAAAGGAACGGTTTATTTGTATGTTAAACAAACGAGACGCATCTTAATTGGATGGATAAATACCACTCAAAGTAACAGCAACGTTAACGGCTAACCCCGTTAACTTGCAACTCATGCGTTTGATAATTAATATATAAATAATCTACATTAAAAAAAAATTGGATAGGTAAATAGAGATTAAAAAAAATTAATAAATTGAACAGAATGGCGAGAGTTGATGCAAACTTTTAGCTGCAGTTGGATTTTAATTCTAGTCAATATATTTCTTTATTTTTATTTTTATTTTTCTTTTGGGTTTTCCTGTTGGTGTTTTTTGGTATTTTTCGCCAAAAATGTGCTTACACTTTTGTTAAAATTATGAGATGAAAACGTTATGATGTAATATCTTGTGAGTTAAACACATAGATGGTATGTTTTTTTTTTTTTTATTGAATTTTCCATACATGTGTAACCCAATTTGTAATAATCAGCGAGAGTTTAGTGGTAACTTTATGTATAATTACACTCGAATTAGATACGAATCATTGCATAGTGTCATGTTGGCTATCTCTTTTACAAAAATAAATAAATGATTGGGGTACTGTGGGAAAAACTAGTTTAATTTTATTTGTGTGTGTTTTTTTTCTTAATGTGTGCGTTTCTCTCCGCATTGAAGACAGGGGTGGGAGCGGTGAGTCAAAGTTTAATTAACGTGCCATATTATCTCACGGTGATTTCTCAGAAAAAGGAAAGAAAAACCAAAGAACGCAAAATTTGACCAACTGGGGGGTGTTTCAAAACTGGCCGTGAATTATGCTCTGTCACTTTGTTAAAGATTGTATAAGAAAGAGAAGTCGTATTGGAATTGCTTTGGTGTTGGGATTGGATTTGGACTGCACAAATTCTTGTTGGTTAGTTCCCAATTGGACGTAGTTTTTCTTCTTTGTGGTTAGTTGAAAGCATATAGAATTTGGATAATGGAAGGCAACGGGGGATGTGGGATGTTGGGTGGAGACGCTTTTCAAACAATAATTGATCACTCTCTTTCTCTTTATAGGCTAAGAGAAGGATAAATTAACTATTAAAATATTAATTTTATTAGTAATTAAATGTATTGTTTTATTGATAAAATTTTAAATTTATTAATATTAAAAAATTATGATTTCGAATGCATGATATCGCTTTTCTTTTTTCTTTTTTTTTGGTGTGATAATTAAAAAACAAAAACAAGAAAAAGAGAGAGAGAGAGAGAGAGAGAGAGAGGATAAATTAAGAAGAAACTTTATGTAATGATGTTGGTTGGCTGGGTAATCCATATTGGAAATTTGCCTGTGTTGGGACGATTGCATTTCAATGAGAACGTGGGACAATTTGTATAAATCAAAACGCCTTAAAGAAGGGGCTTTCAACGAAGTCTTTGATTAATAAGCCAAGATTATCCTCCACTAATCTACCCTTCCTAACTTCAAACTTCCCGTTCGATTTTCTATTCAACCCCCCAATCAAGAGGGTATAATACCAATTGGATATTCTTGCCCTACAGTGAATTAAGAATTGAATGCACTAACTAATTAATCCAACCTCTCGTTTTAGCACCCGAAAAGTGCGACTTTCTAATCATAACATCTAAGACCGACCATCTAATGCAACACAAGCACCAAATGCAAAGGTACTTTTGATTACTTTATTAAGCTATTTCCTTTTAGGAATTTTATTTTTATTTTATTTTATTTTATTTAAAAAAAAAGGTTTTTTTATGTGAAAAAGAGGACAGACGAAGAAGCGTGCCCAGACAGCACGCCAGCTCCTAGCTGGCAACTGGATAAGGTTTCCAATATTGAAAAGCCTTTCTTTATTTTTATTTTTATTTTTATTTTTTCCAAGAAGACTTGCTTTAGCCTACCATATTACCCCTTTTTGATTCAAGTCAGTGATATAATTATTATTATTATTATTTTTTTTTAGAAAATTGAACCAATATGATATCCAAATCACCTTGGTCCGATCGACTATTCTAATCTCAATTTTATATCCACGATGAAATGAAGAGTATTTTTTATTAAAAAAAAATTCGAGACACTTTTTTTAACTATCTAAATTAATTAATTAATTAATTAATTATTTAATATATATTTCATATTAATTTAAATTTAAATTAATATAACATCTTTTTATTATTTTAAAAAGCAATAACTTAATACCTATAATAATAATAATAATGATAATAATAATAATAATAATATGAGAAACAAATTTTATTAGTTTGTAAAATTATTACTAATTTAATGCATTTTTATACAATGATATGGATATGGAGATATCGTTCATTTTAACCCCATGTACGAGAGTTTCCCCAATAATGACTGTCAGATACATTCATTTGATAATGTTCAACTAAATGCTTCCATTTAAAGAAGAGCATACATAAAATAACGTAAGAAAAAGTGAATTTGATAATAGTTTGTGATATTATTATTATTATTATTATTATTATTTTCGCTTCGAGTGAAGGCTTTCGGGGGATCCTCAAAAGAAACGTGTGACATCGACTACGAAGTGGGTCTTCCAAACCGTCCGCGGGAGTCTCGTTGGTCTAGCGTCATTATTGCGTGCACATGTGTTTTTTTTTTTTATAAAAAAAAATCAAAATAAATATATATACATATATCAAAATAAATTTGAATTAAATTCGTCAAAATTGTTCAGGATAACCATAAACCTCCACGTCAGAGTGCTATTAATGCGAGCACGTTGTCGGACTGCTGTTAATGCGGGCACGTGTTGTCTGCTTGCCATTTTCGCAGAGTGCATGCTCACCCATTAGTTGGCTCCTCCTGTGTTTTCTTTTTTTTGGGAGAAACTTCGCTTAACTACCTTTTTTTTTTGTAAAACCTAATTTTAATTGGGGTTTATTTGATAAATAAATAAATAATACATATATATATATTTTTTATTATTATTATTTTTTTTTCTTTCTTTTTTGGTTAAACTCAGACGTGAAATCCGCATTAAGGAAACGAACTCAACAGGTGGAGGGGGATTGGTGGGACCCGATTTATCTGGTATGCCGAATTCCGCGGAGCGGCCAGAGTCAGTCGTCGTGCTTATCCAAAACCCAGCGTGGCGGGTCCCACGTGAATAAGGGGCCCCACGTTTCGATGTGGAATGTTTCCTAGAGCATCGTCATCTTCCACGCACCATTATGAACCCTCTCTCTCTCTCTCTCTCTCTCTCTCTCTCTCTCTCTCTCTCTCTCTGTTTATCCTGATTTTGAATGTGTCATCACAAATGATAGAAAGAGTAGTCTTGGATAATCGACTCAGTAGATATATATATATATATATATTAAACCTCGTTGCCCCCAATTATATACAAGGGTCTTTTTTTTTTTTCACCTGATGGTACTTTGCTGTTTTGGCATGGCCACGATAGATAGTCTCAGGACCAGTTATTACTGAGAGCGTCAAAAAAATAATTGCAGTAATTAACTTTCGATTATGCTTAAAGAAAGTAATGATTTGGGATGTTCAAAAAAAATATAATAAAAAATAATAATAAAAAAAGGATCTAATGACTAGTGTGGAAGGAGCCAAGGAGATCAGGAACCTAGGATGGAGTTGTCTAAGGGGCAGTTTCCTGCGCAATGAATGGAAGTGTTGTTGGCACTTTTTGGTTTTTCTCCCCCTTTCTGTTTTGTGCAAGACAGCTTGATTAATGTTGTCATTCCTCGGCATCATTATGCTTTTTTGGTCTCAAACAGTCGTTCGACCTTCTTGTTTTTGCCTGCCAGCATTTTGGGCTATTTTAATATAAAATTTTACGAAATTCAAAATATAATTTTTAACCGACTGATAATCTTCCCATGCAAATTCTGAATTTAATTCGAATTGTTAACATAACTTGTATTGTCATGAATTTCACTCACTTAAAATGTAAAATGCATTGAAAAAAAGAAAAAAAAAAAAAAAGAATCTCAAACCACTTGCCTACCATACAACTTCGATTTCGTTCTGGGAAGCTCGCGCTTTGTCGTTTTTCCATCGGGAAACCTGCACTGTCAACGGCTTTAGCTCACTCTCATCTCAGACTCGGATTAGAAGAAAGGAGAAAAAAGATAAGTTATCACCATCAAACGTACCCTTCCATATGGCTCACTCGCAACGTAAGATTGCTGAACCCCATGTCTTTGTCGCGTTGACTTTATCTAATCCACAAGGTCCAACCCCATTTATGGTGGATCGTGGATGAGATTAGGATGGTCGGTGGGTTGATCCCATAGGAATTAGAAGTGGCGGGGGGGAGGGGGGGTGGTGGGATTTGTCAAATGTGATTGATAGCTCCATCACTTTTGCCAATTTTGATAATGAGGATCTCTCATGATCGATGGTGGGAGATGTTGCGGCTGGTGCATATCCCTCTCAATTTTCCTTCATCTTTCGGTTCTGTTATTGTGGGTCCATGAGTTAATCCATCCAAAGAAGCGTTGCCTTGTCCATTATAAACAAGGTGTTAATGTCTGGTTATTTAGAATAATTAATCTATAATTCTGTGTTAAAAAAATAAAAATTCAAATTTTATTTTCTCTCGTCTTCTTTTATGGATGTATATATATATATATATATATATACACACATAATTCTTCTTTCAAATTGAAAAAAGAGAGAGAGAGAGAGAGAGAGAGAGAGAGAGAGAGTTAATTATTCGAATTAATATAAGATGTTTGAACTCTGACATGAAGCATTCCACCCCCCAACTGCAGATTTTGAATAACACAGCACCCAAAAGAAAAGGAAAAAGTCTTACCCATTTTTTAATCTTTTACATTGGAGGGCATGAAAATCTATGCTAATTAAGTTACTATTTCAGTACTATTCGTTACCAGTTTGCCCATATAACATCTCCTTTAAACTGAACCATCATTTCCTGTTAAATAGAGTGAAACGATGGTAACTGAGCTCAAGTTTGAAAGTTTTTGTCTGATTGATTTGCTTCTCGGTAGACATGTGATTCAGTGAAATCTCCCATTAGTGTTGCCTCTTCCCTCTTGTGAATTTTAAATAACAATGTAGGGAGACATTGAATACGACACACGAAAGGGGTACAAAGAGCATTGCCCCCAGAAACGTTGGTAAGGCAGGGACAGGGACTCGAGAAACATTCTGCAAATTGACAATGCATCAAACAAAGTCAGCAAAGTAGAATTAGCTTTTCAGACCATAGGTACGTGCTGGCCATTTTCATTAATCTAACTCCGGAAGAAACATTTTAGCTATAAGAAACATTTTAGCTATATATATTCTTTCTCTTTTTAGTTAATATTTAAATTTCACCATGCTTCATGTCTTTTTTTTTTTTTACTCTATTAACTAAAATTTAAACTCGAGATCTTCAACCCCGGATAACACTCCAATATGCTTCATATCGGCCATAAGCATGCATAGGATCAGAACACGTTAGCTGACCCACATGCATTGACAAAGAAAATGGATAAGGTGAGCCTGGCCACCTTCCACAGATGGCATTCAATTTCGTGATCTGCACCTCTACGTGATTTGTGGGGGCCCCTACGGGATTGCAGTCCCAGATCTGAAGAAAAATGCTTGCTCAGGGGGACCCTCTTCGATCTTTTAGCACTTAAAAAACTGCAACAGACTTTCTTCTTTCGTGTTGGGACGAAAAAAAGTCTGATTTTGTCAATTTGACTTGTCAGCCGCCGGGGAAGATAACTTCCAGCGAAAGTGTATAGAACTCGTAATTTTACAGGCAATCTTTAGAAGAAACAGATTCATCAACATGACCTAAGTCAATTTTGTCAGTTTTATTTATTATAACTTCTCTGCATGTACGCAATCAACTTCACACATCTCAAAATTTGTTATGATCTCTACCATTAATTAACATCATGCATCTAAAATTTCAAAATATAGATATGATGATTATGATAATATAATGTAAGTGACCACTTTTGAAATGCATTCAATTTACTGCATTTGTTAATTTTTTCCGTATTTTTACTAGATAGTGCATAATCATATAAACATAAGATTTTGAAGATAAATATGTAAATTACAATAAAAATGATATTTAGCTTCACATAACATAACGTTTATGTGACTCAAAAAAAAAATTCTGAAACACAAAGTCATGTTCATTAGAAAAAAAAAAAAAAAAAGTGAACCTCTATGGACACCCACCATACCTCCCAGGGACTCCGAGTGTTTCTGCGAGGTCCCCACTTCGAGCTCAACCTGATCAGATAAACCCTTAGCGGCCAATCCAAGCTTCATTCATTCAATGCAATGCTTTATTTGGGTCCACTTTTTCATGGCCCTTCTGGACAGGCCATTGCCACTGTAGTGCCACTTGTCCTTGATCGGCCATTTTTATACGGTCAACCAACAATCAACCATGAAAAATGCTCAACCATATATGGGTTTCTTTTCCTCTTACATCTCCTGTTGCGGATAGAATTTGACGGGGACTGGAAAACAAAATCAAAAAGCTTCTTGTCCCAACCAATTATGCTAGAAGTATGAAATGCCAAAAAAAAACTTTTTCAAACTCTGTTTCAGAAATCCTAGGATGTCAATAACAGATTATGAGAATTGTTATTTAAGGCAACAGTTTTACGTATATAAGCCAAATTTTGCTCTAAATATCAATTTCCAAAGAGTGGAACAGGCATTCAAGCTCATGAACTTAGTAAATTTAATCATTTAAACCCTTGTACTTGAAAAATGTTCAATGGACTTACCCAAATTCTAAAGTTCAACGAAGATGAATACTGTTCCTACACTACTTGTGTTAGCAACCCATGATGGCCACGGGGTGCCAGAGGTTTAATCTTGTCTTACTTTTCACCAAGCCTCTGTTTTAAACTTTTACTTGGATTGCTTCCGGGCCCTGTTAAGGAAGTTTTGTCTTTATTTGATGCCTTGAGCTTGTTTGTTCGGCAAACTGTTTTGATCACTTGCTTGAATTAAAGAGATGTGATAATTCTCATGGCCTTTTGAAATTAATATTAATAGCTTTGTTGTTGTACAAATTGTACAAATATTTATCGGTAATGTTGGTTTTGTTATGATGAGGCAGGCCAAATTTCACTCTCTTGCTTGAATTTCAGGGCAACTAAACTCACATAATTCTGCTCAAAGGGAACAGGGCCGATGTGGACAAACATATATAGAGGGATGAACATAGTAGCAATAGTAAAAAATATCAATAAGCACAGTTGCATCATCCTTTTTTTTTATTATTTATCTTTTTTGGCTAAAATAACTGGAAAACTATGATTCAAAACCCAACATCGTGTCAAATTACATTCACATACCGTCCTAAAAACGAGCATAAACTGATTAAAGGACCAAACGCAGCAGAAATTAGAAACAAGGAGGCATCGCTAGCTGCTTGTAAACTTCTAGCTAGGTTTATAACAGCTGGCGTTGCATATCTTGCTGCAATTCATGTCTTTATAACAGCTGACAATGGCATTGCATATCTTGCTGCGCAGGTCATCATCTGTAACGTCATCTTCTAAGAAGAGACCACCTTTGTTGCTGCATCCATATCCTTGTTTCTGATCTTGCAAAGAACTTTAAGAACCTTCACCAAGATCTTGGCTTAAGCAGGAATACTCGTGCATGATCCAGTGGCCATTGGCCCTTGATGATGATGATGATGATGATTTGGCATCCGAACCCTTCTTTCCTTCAGTAAAGATGAGCGGCTTCTTGTACCCAATATGGCGGCCATCGCGACAATCACGGACATCTTCAGTCTTCTGGGTGACCCAAGTGCCACAGCCAGAAGTTCTTTTGAACATGTGTTAAGAATTTCTAGAATTTTTCTTTATGAAAAATTCCTATTTCTATAATCCAAAATCTTTCTTTTAAGCGAATACTAGCAAATGAACTGTAAGGAATCGACGTACCATTGTCCATGTCGGTTCCTTCGCAGAGGTGAAGATCTCTTTACCGATCGGTGTCTGAGAAGATTGCGCCTTTCCTTTTTTTGATTCTTTCCTTTTGTATCTTCCTGCCTTTTCTGTCTCTCTCTGTTTTCTCCGACTCTACCCTTTTCTTTTCAGATTACTCTGATGGTTGAGACTCCAGGGAAAGCTTAACGATTACGTTTATTTCCCTTCCATAATTATTATCGTTAATTAGAAATTAATATCCTAATTAAATCGTTATCATTAATTAGGGAATTAATATCCTAATTAAATCATTAATTAGGGAATTAATATCCTAATTAAAACGTTACCTTTTCCTTCCGTAACGTTTATTTATCAACTAGGAAATTATCCCTCTTTTCCGATAACAATTATGTTACCCGTAATCATTATCTTTTTCCTGTAACAATTATCTTTAAATAGGGAGAGTGGAGGGATTTTAAACCCAGTGACCCAAATTGCCATTATGTCCAACCGACCATCATATTGGACCTTTTATATTGAGTCACACTTTAAATAACAAGGGCCACTCATGTTAATTAATTTAACAATCTCTCACTTGGCTCTTGTTATGATTTGATGAATCAACAACAAATAAGTGCGCACAATCCTTAAGGATCATCAAACCACAATACTTGATTGAATCAAAATGATTGGATCATGGCAGTCACATGTCCTTTGGCGACATGATTCCTTTTATGTATCACATGATCATTATAATTCATAATAACCTAACTGAGGAACGTTGAAACTTTAATTGTCATTTCTAAACATGCCACTAGTTATCTCACAACTGTAATTGTATACATCAAATGGAGATAACAGAGCGTAAACAAAACCATGACTTTAATTGAATTCACGAGTGTTACAACAATATGAGCAGTACATAATATTGGCTTTTATGAGAATGCGGACCTATCCAAAATGTCCATCCCTTCAACATGTCCAATAAATGTTTTCGGTGGCAAACCTTTAGTTAATGGATCCGCTATCATCAATTCAGTACCAATGTGCTCAATAGACACTCTACGGTTTTGCACTTCTTCCTTAACAGATAAATATTTCAAATCCATATGTTTCGCACCTTTAGAATACCTATCATTCTTAGAGAAGAAAACAGCTGCGGAATTATCACAATAAATTCTTAACGGCTTTTCTATATTGTCGACCAAACCAAACCTTAAGATAAAATTCCGCGACCATAATGCATGAACAGTAGCCTCAAAGCATGCTACAAATTCAGCTTCCATAGTGGAAGTAGCAATGACAGACTGCTTCCCACTTTTCCAGGAAATTGCTCCTCCAGCCAGGAGGAACACGTAACCAAATGTAGATTTCCTCGAGTCTACTCATCCAGCATAATCTGAATCCGAGTAGCCTACTATCTCAAGATGACTTGATCTTTTATAAGTAAGCATATGATTCTTGGTGCCTTGTAAGTACCTAAGTACTTTCTTTCTAGCTTTCCAATGATCTATTCCAGGATTACTTTGATATCGGCCCAGCATTCCAACAGCGAAACTAATGTCTGGCCGAGTGCATGTTTGAGCATACATCAAACTTCCAACCAATGATGCATAGGGAATGGATTCCATTGATTTTCGTTCCAAATCATTCTTTGGACATTGCAGTTCACTGAACTTGTCCCCTTTCTGAATTGGAACTATTCCTGTAGAGCAATTTTCCATTCTAAATCTCTCTAATACTTTATTGATATAGCCTTTCTGAGACAATCCCAACAATCCTTGTGATCTATCACGAAATATCTTTATTCCAATCACATAGGATGCCTCATTCATATCTTTCATTTCAAAAGTTTCAGAGAGAAATTTCTTAACATCATGTAACAAACTCATGTCATTAGCAGCCAATAGGATATCATCGACATATAGGACTAATATAATGAACTTGCTCCCACTGACCTTCATATAGATACACCGATCAATGGTGTTCTCTACAAAACCATATGACGTAATGGTATCATTAAACTTAATATACCATTGTCGGGAAGCTTGTTTCAGTCCATATATCGATTTCTTTAATTTACACACCAAACTTTCTTGCCCTGTGGTTATGAAACCTTCAGGTTGGTCCATATACACTTCCTCTTCTAAGTCTCCATTCAGAAAGGCGGTCTTTACATCCATTTGGTGGAGCTCCAGGTCATATTGAGCCACCAAAGCCATAATGATTCTTAAGGAGTCTTTCTTACACACTGGAGAGAAAGTCTCCTTATAGTCAATGTCATCCTTTTGAGTGTAACCTTTGGCAACAAGTCTGGCTTTGTACCTTTCGATGTTGCCTTTTGAGTTTCGCTTGGTCTTGAAGACCCACTTACAGCCAACTCGTTTTGATCCTTCAGGCAACTCTACTAGTTCCCAGACTTGATTTACATCCATCGATTTCATCTCTTCCTTCATGGCATTCAACCACCTTTCAGAATCATTACAATCCATGACTTGTTTAAATGAGACTGGATCTTTATCAATGCTTAATTCCGATTCATGCTCAAGCAAGTAAACCACATAATCATTCGATACAGCTGGCCTTTTCTGTCTTGTAGACCTCCGTAATGCCATATCTTGTGGCATCGCTTGTTCATTCGAAATTTGTACATTGTCACTTGGTTCATCTCTTATGTGCTCACTTTGCATGTTTTGTGTATCAATTTGTTGTCCTTGCATGTCACGTGACTGTGATGCAACAAAAGGAACAACAACTTGAGTAGAAACACTGGGTGTGGGGATACCAACTTGAGTAGGGGTACTCAATGTGGATCTTTCATTTTGCAATTCTGTAATATCCACTTTTCGTGATTCCCCACACCCACTGAACTGACCATTTTCAATGAACCGAGCATTACCAGACTCAACTATTCTAGTGTTATGGTTAGGGCAGTAGAACTTGTACCCTTTAGACTTTTTAGGATAGCCAATGAAGTGACCACTAATGGTTCTTTCATCAAGCTTTCCTTCATGTGGATTATATATCCTTACTTCTGCTGAACAACCCCAAACGTGAAGGTGTCTTAAACTGGGTTTCCTACCTGTCCATAACTCGTAGGGAGTCTTAGGGACAGCCTTACTAGGAACCCTGTTCAGCAGATATGCAGCGGTCCTTAATGCATGCATCCACAAGGATAGAGGTACAGTACTGTAACTCAACATAATCCTAACCATATCCATAAGTGTGCGATTCCGCCTTTCCGCTACACCATTCTGTTGTGGTGTACCAGGCATTGTGTACTGTGCACATATGCCTCGACTTTCAAGAAATTTTGCAAATGGACCAGGACATTGTCCACTTTCATTGAATTTTCCATAATATTCACCACCCCTGTCTGACTTAATCACTTTTACTTTTCTATCTAACTGCCTTTCCACTTCGTTAATAAACACCTCCAGGGTGTTTACTGACTGGGACTTTTCATGCAGTAGATATAAGTAACAGTACCGTGAGTAGTCATCTATAAATGTGATGAAATATTTCTCACCACCCCACGTGGGAATATCGAAAGGGCCACATATATCGGTGTGTATTAATTCTAAAGGCTCACTACTTCTCATGGCTGGGTTCTTTGATGTGTGTCTTGTTTGTTTTCCTTTTATACAATCAACACATACTTCCCAATCAGCAAAATCCAATTGAGGTAGGATATCACTTTTCACCAACCTCAATATCCTTTCTTTGGATATATGGCCCAATCTTTGATGCCATAAGAAAACAGAACTATCATTATGCATATTACGTTTGTTACCTATACTATGCTCAACAAGAAATAGAGAATCAGTATACATAGCATCAAGATTAAGACGATACAAATCATCAACCAAAGTACCAGATCCATAATAGTACGAATGTCTATATAATGAAAATGCACCGTTTCCAATCTTGAAATTAAATCCTTCTTCATCCAACTTTGCAACAGAAATCAAATTTCTAGCACATTCAGGAATATAGAGACACTTTTCTAGATCTAGGTGACACTTAGTGTCCAAGATCAATCTGTACGTCTCAATTCCCGCTATTCGAGCCTTCATTCTGTTTCCCATGTAAAGGAACTTCTCAGTTCCTCTTATGGGCTGGATTGAAAGGAATCCCTGTATAATATGTGACACATGAGTAGTAGCTCCAGAGTCTAACCACCAAGTATTGTTGGGTACTTCAATTACGTTTGATTCAAAACATACTGATATACAGTACGTACCTTTCTTTTCGAACCAAGCTTTCCTTTTTGGGCAATCCTTCTTGAAGTGACCCATCTTTTTACAGAAGAAGCATTTTTGATCCTTTTGGATCTGACCTCCAGTGACTTTTATAGAGGCCTTGTCCTTCTTCTTACCCTTCCGGTATGATTTAGACTTACTACTGCTAGCCTCATTGCGAACAGTGAGATGAATGGAGTGATCCCTCATCTTCTTTAATCTCCCTTCTTCCTGAACCAGCATGGCCTTAATTTCTTGAAAGTTCCATTTCTCTTTAATAGTGTTATAATTCACTTGGAACTGGCCAAATTCAGGAGACAGTGAGTTGATGATGAATTGAACCAAAAAGGATTCACTCACATCCATTCCCATCGTTCTTAACTTTGCTGCTAGGTTAGCCATACTAGTCACATGATCATGAATGGGCTGTGACCAATCAAATTTCTTGGTCGTCAGCTCACTCATTAGGGTTCCTACGATGGATTTGTCAGCTATGTCTGACTGAGAATATTCTTTAATTCTCACCATAAATTCCCTTGCATATTCGGTCTTAGGCATCGATGGCTTGACATTTTCAGCCATCGTCATTCGCATCAAATTCAGACTCAGCCTATTAGACCGTACCCAAGCCTCATAAAAGGACTTATGGGATTCTGTACTGGTCTCCGTAATGGCTGTAGGCCTTTTATCCGTGATGACCGCTAGGTCTAAGCCCAAAACGCCCAAATGAAACTGAATATGCTCAGACCATTCTGCATAGTTCAGCCCATTGAATTTGATCATTGCATTGCCTAGGGCGAAAACGTTGTTGAAGGCTGCAAACATGATCCAAATTTACACATTAATACTTTGAGCAAACTTTGATGGATTCAGATACATACATTACAAACTTTGACTATGTATTTAAGTCCACCTTTGGGTGATCCTCAAATACATGACTTTAATCAATAATGATGCTAATTAGATATACTTTAATAGATCAATCAATCATACTAGAGTGAAACATGAATGTTATCTTTGGATATACAATCATGTTTACTCAGTATATCAATCAATCCCCTTTAGTGTTATTAATTATAGGCAATGATCCATCTTTGGATGATCTCCTAACTTTATAATTAATAACTACAATTGTTCATGTACAACCCTTTATTAGCATCAAAATGAACAATTTGAAATTTACGGTCATTCAAATTTTTCAAACCAGGCCACTTTGGTGACTAACAAGTTTTCAAAATTTTAATTTTCCATTCTGTGGGAGTTGACACAGGCCAATACACTGGCAGCGCATTTTTCCCCGTAGTCGGCTTATACCTTACGCCGATAACCACCCGCGATTCAACCGACAACCACATAGGATCCAGTGGTCGGTGCATTATTCCAGCCAACAGTCTCCGGCAGTGCAGGATTCCGGCCGGAGCTCCTTCCACGCCGGCCAACCCTGCCGGCACCGCCCGGATCCAGCTTAGCCGGGCCTCCACCGTGCCCAGCAGGCCGATCGGGTCCCGGCCACTTGCGCTCGCCGGTGGCCCCTCGGCCCCGGTCGGGTCGCGCTTCTCCGGTGGCCCTTTCGCCCCGGTCGGATCGCGCTTGCCGGTGGCCCCTTCGGCCCCGGTCGGATCGCGCTCGTCGGTGACCCCTTCGGCCCCGGTCGCCTCGCATTCGTCGGTGGCCCTTTCGGCCTCGGTCGGATTGCGCTTGCCGGTGGACCCTCGGCCTCGATCGGGTCTCGCTCGCCGGTGGCCCTTTCGGCCCCGGTCGGATCGCGCTCGCCGATGGCCCTTTCGGCCTCGGTCGGGTCGCGCTCGCCGGTGGCCCTTTCGGCCCCGGTTGGGTTGCGCTCGCCGGTGGCCCTTTCGGCCCCGGTCGGATCGCGCTTCGCCGGTGGCCCTTTCGGCCGCGCTTCGCCGGTGGTCCTTTTGGCCGCGCTTCGCCGGTGGCCCTTTTGGCCTCGTCGGGTTGCGCCGCCATACTCAGATCCGTTCGGGTCTGGCGGCGTACAGTCCTCGTGCCGACTTTCCCTTTTCCTTTCGACGTCGACCATTTCGGCAATGCGGACCTTCCATGGCCGGCGTTTCCCCTTTCAACGTCGGCCGTTTCGTTATCCGTTAAATACAACAAATAACAAAATAGAAAAAACCAATTGCACAGTCGTTTTCCTCTTGGCAGAAAACCATAAAAGGAAGACAGTTCGGCGTAAACAAACAAAAGTAAAACAAATTGCAGTATTCGCAAGACCAAACTCTGATACCAATTGTTAAGAATTTCTAGAATTTTTCTTTATGAAAAATTCCTATTTCTATAATCCAAAATCTTTCTTTTAAGCGAATACTAGCAAATGAACTGTAAGGAATCGACGTACCGTTATCCATGTCGGTTCCTTCGCGGAGGTGAAGATCTCTTTACCGATCGGTGTCTGAGAAGATTGCGCCTTTCCTTTTTTTGATTCTTTCCTTTTGTATCTTCCTGCCTTTTCTGTCTCTCTCTGTTTTCTCCGACTCTACCCTTTTCTTTTCAGATTACTCTGATGGTTGAGACTCCAGGGAAAACTTAACGATTACGTTTATTTCCCTTCCATAATTGTTATCGTTAATTAAAAATTAATATCCTAATTAAATCGTTATCATTAATTAGGGAATTAATATCCTAATTAAATTATTAATTAGGGAATTAATATCCTAATTAAAACGTTACCTTTTCCTTCGATAACGTTTATTTATCAACTAGGGAATTATCCCTCTTTTCCGATAACAATTATGTTACCCGTAATCGTTATCTTTTTCTTGTAACAATTATTTTTAAATAGGGAGAGTGGAGGGATTTTAAACCCAGTGACCCAAATTGTCATTATGTCCAACCGACCATCATATTAGACCTTTTATATTGGGTCACACTTTAAATAACAAGGGCCACTCATGTTAATTAATTTAACAACATGGACTTGTTCTTCATCCTCAGCTGCGTGAAGGCATAGAAATTCTGTTTGGCATCCTTGTCAAAGATCAGCCATGGCTCCTCTTCTCCGTAAAGATCAAACTCTTTCACATGGTCATGTGTCTCCAAATCTCTATTGAACTTACCTTCAAGAAAGCTCATGATCTCTTCATCATACGGCTCAAACACCACCCCCACTGGCTCTTCTCTCCCGCTCATCATCTCTCGGCTGTTTCTTCTCCTTCTTCTTCTTCGGCTTATTGGTTTCTCCTTAATTTCTTGTGTGCTACGTAATAGGTAACAAGTACTGCTCCGTAGGTGCCTGCATGTATATATGTGTGTGTGTGTAGTCAAACTAATCCTAATTTACTAGGGTTGAAATACCACTCGATTGATTTCTCCTGATTCTCTGAATCCTAATTTACTTGGGTCGAAATACCACTTTCCTAATTAGATAGTGAAAGCTTTAGTTTCCTTCCTAGAAGCACATGATATGTTTAGAAGTTCACTAATCATACCAAGGGCCAAGAAGTCTCGTATCAAATTTTGTCCCAAGGAAGAATAAATATCTTAAACATATTATGAATTAAATATTAGTATCAATAATTAACTTTCCTAGAATATTGTGTTAATGCTCCTTTTCATAAAATAATAATAATAATAATAATTTTTGTTATTTCTCTTTGATAAAATCAATTTTTAGATGAAGTATCTTTGTAGTAACTAAGGGTGAATAAATATTGTACCATATTTCTTGTTAGTAAGAAAAAATATTTTAAAAATATAACAAAACTAACTATTAGTATTTAATATGAGCAGTAAATTTTAAGAAAATTTTCAAAATAATTATTACTCGACGTGTCGTCTATGATTTAATTACATAAAATATTTACATTAATGTACCAATGTTAAATTTTATTTCTGTTTTAAATAAAGGGTTTTCTCTTGCTATTTTCGTTTTTTCCTCAAATGTAACTGTGATGATTTTGATCTAAATTAAATTTAATTCATCGTTCTAGAAACTATCTTCTTCGTCATCTCTTTCTAGTTATCACTAAATTTTATTCAATCTTTTCCATATTTTATCGCGAAGGCTCTAAGTTTCAATCTTTGATGCCAATTATGCGGCACCAGGAGATGGCCTTTTTTTTTTCTTTTCTCGGGGGGGAATCCGACGTTGAGAGATTACTTTCGAAAATTATGGTTATGTTATGTTAATGTTAATCGTTTGTGAAGTACTACAAAATGACGATGATCAAAATAGCTCTCCACAATGACTATATATATGCCCACGAGCAGAACACAGGCAACAGAACAGGAGCTCACAGTTGCATCTTCCTTTTGAAGTCTCACCGAGCACGGGGGGCGTATAAAGGAAAAACCAGACGCCAGAATCCACAATTTCCTATTAGTTGGCCCGAATTTTGCCCCCACGGATTCAGGAGAACTTGTAAAACGAGAAAAACATCACATCCTAAAATGCGAGCCACTGCCACTGTAGAGTCTAAAGAAAAGATAGATACGCCACGAAAGTAGTGAATAGAGATGAAGTAAATTTTAATATATCTCAGTGAGAATTAATGACGACTACCGCTGGAATTACTCCACAAAATTGCCTGAGCAGATAAAATTAGTACTGCTGCAGCTGTTGCTTCCCTACGAAGGAAAGTAACATAAGTCCTAAGAGTGAAACATTTACAAACAGTTCAGCTAAATGTATTTACAAGAGCCACTCAAGAGTTCCCTAATCATCCGCTGTCTGTATCTCACCCATCATAATCCGGTTACTGACAACATTAAAACCCAAAACAGTAGGGCAAACTTTTTTCCCTTTCTTCACCTTCTTCTTGCCTCCCCCCTTTGAGGACCCATCCATCGTGGCTGCCATATTATGGTCAAAGTCATCGTTGCCTGCATCGTCGAAATTCATGTCTCTGGCACCAATTTGGGTGGCCTTCTGATCATTCCGACTCTGAAAGGCAATTTCGAGTACATCTGCTGCCAACAATTCTTTGTAGTTTAGGAACTTGTCGATGAAGTCGTGATCAGGATCAAACAATTCAAGGTTCTCCACCAGAAGCATCTCAGCCTCTGACCGGGATTGCTTCAAGCAAAATTCCAGGAAACTTGTATCTACAATGAGGAAAGCATATAATTGTGTAAGATAAAGCTTTAGCATTAATGTTCAAAGCAAAAAAGCCGTACTAGTACACTTAAACTGGATTTGTGTATTTTGAAACTAGGCCACAGCCGGACAAATAGGAAAATGACCAATCAAATTCCCTGGTGCATAAATTTTGAGCATTCTGGCTGAAGAAAAACAAGCTTCTAGGAGACATTATTCATACACACTTGTAACATGCCTGGTTTTAAAGTGACGAGTATTTAAAATGTTAGGCATATCCTTGTTTCCTATCACTTCCACATTTTGTAGAATCAAAATCCCAGGAGATAAAAGACAAAACAGAGTGAAGCAAATGATACCTTTTGTCCCAATAAGTCTAACGCACTCACTCTCACACCAATCTCGGAAGTCCATAGCCTCTGCAAAAGAATACAAACGTAAAGGATAAACAGATATATTTACAAGAAAATATCGCCAATACGATGGCCCCTTACCTGAATGTTTGTTAATTGCATCTCTTTTGCCCTTAAGAGATGACTTAAGAGATGACGGAGCAACAGCAGGAGAGGATGATAGAGAACGATCAGCAGGCCTGCCCCCTATAGACTTCTGTCTGCCTAATGATCCAGTAGGAGTTGCTTTCAGAGGAGAGTTTTTGATTCCCCAACTGCCCTGGCTTGCAGGAAGAGGGAATTCTGACCTGTTTATGAGAAAATTTGAAGAATTTAATTTTCCATGTCTCTGTTTGTTGACAGTAACTGAAGCTAATCAAATCAATAACTAGCAGAATAAACAAAGCACTATAAGAAAAATGAAAGAAAATATCTAGTATAATGCCTAAGAAAATGGTAATGCACAACTACTAAACAAGAAACGTTTAACTCCAAGAAGCAAGTAATAACAGATGATTAAATTAAAAAAAGCAACAGCCAGCCAAATGTAAATATCATACTGCTTAGTCTCCTGCTTGATTGGATCACTTGGACCCCAAAATAGATCATCATCTCCTTTATATTTTGATTGAGAAGCAGCTTGGGAATTTATCTGGATGGGAGATGTTGCCTTTGCCGGAGAAGAAGTAGAGAGAGTCCATGAAGGACCACTTCCTTGTATGGCTTGATTCAGCAGGACCTTCTGAGGAGCTGGTATTTGGTTTTGAGGGTGGACTGAAGCACCCTTCTTTTCCTGCTCCTTCTGTATGTCCCTTAATGATGTGGGTTTTGGAAATTTCTTGGAGTCAGTGGACCATGCTGGTGAAGGAGAATGGTTTGCTGACTCCCCTTTCCAAGGAACAAAATCTCCCAAAGAAGGGCCTGAAGGAATTGCAGGTGATACCTCCTTATCCTGTTGAAGAAGACGAGAGCTTTTTCCTTTTTCACTGGGACTTGAACTAACAAGCATGTAAGTAGTACTTGTGGACACTGCTGTGACCTTAGCTCCAGCACCCTTTGCTTTTGCAGACTTTTTGCGACTCTTCTTTGTGTCTTTGGCCTCAATGAAGTTGCCATCATCCATAGATTCCACATTTGTATTTGTAAATTGTTGAATTGGCACACTAGATAAATTGCCAAGCACCTCCGTCTCTTTATTGTCAGACTTTGCCAGAACTTCCTCGGCTAACAGGTCGTGTAACTGGCTTTTCTTACTCTTTGAATTTGGTGAAATTTCTGGTTTACTCACATTTAATTCAGTTGTGTCTCTCTGGTTTTCTCCAGGCATTTTAGGGTATGAACTGGCCACAACCCCAGCCCAAGGAGTTGACAAGCTTACGGAGCTGACAGGTGTGATGATCTCAGGAACTGCCACTTCTTCCTGTGTCTTCCTCTGTTCCTCCAGCTGAATTTCCAGCAAAGACTTCGGTTTGAAACCAGGAGCAGGTTTCCAAGCTCTTTGACCTTGCTGTAACTGCATGTTTTGTTGTGAGACAGACCCAACCATCTTCAAATCACCATCAACTTCTACAGTTGCAACATCATTTCCTGGATCGCTTGGAGCCAATATGCTTTCAACTCCTGGGGAATCAGCAATTTCCACGTAAGTCATAGATTTTGTTCCCTTTGCCAGAAATTTTGCATCGGGAGCTTCTCCTGCTGCACCATATGGTTCTAAGTTGGTGCCACCAACATTTGAACTTCCTTTTTCTGATTGCTTTGATTGCTGCAAAGTGGATGCCTTTGACACTCCCTTTGACTGGTCAGAAGAGGAGATTGTCTTGGCTGATTTTTGCCTCCTGGATTTCTTGTCAGCAGTTTTTCTTGTCTCACGAACCTCATTTTTCACTTCTGCCACCACAGATGGCTCATCATTTGACTTCTCTCTTTCAATCTGCTGCTTGGCATGAGATTTATCCAGTTCCCCTTCCAGACCAATGGCATGTTTAAGGTTTGAGGTTTCTTTGTCCCAACTTCCTGAAGGTGCATCGACAGTGTTTGTGTAAGATTCTGGGTGGACAGAGGATGCAGTAGCCTCAGATACCACAACAGCAGACACTTCCTCACTTCTCAAATTGTCTTCTGATGCCTGCTCCAGTGAAAGAGAAGCCTGGTAATCAGAAACAAGAAGAGGTTCATTGTCACGCACAATAGAAAGCTCCTCTACAGATCTATTTTTCACCCCCAGCAAGGGTGAGCTTTCCACCATGGATGATTCCAGTACAGATTCCTTGTGATGGATGTCCTCAATTTGTTCAGGTTGGGTGCCCCAACCTTCTGGATGACCAGTACTCCCAAACATTTCATGTGGAACATGGAGAGATGAAGCATTGGACTTGACATTGTACATATCATGATGAACTTTGGAATCAACATTATAAAAAACATGAGGACGATGATAGGAAGATGCCCTGGAACCACTATTATAATTGACATCCTGAACAACCTGTGAAGGAAAATTCATGAAGCTAGTAGTTGGCGCATCTTGGAGACTTGAAACAGGCATCTGTGAACCAATCTGAAAAAATTCTTTCGATGATTGAAGCTGAGAAGGACCCACAGATGCATTTCCTGCAGCTGTAGCAGCCTGTACATGCCCATAAGATGACTCCCCAACTCTCTGGTGAGAATGATGTTCCAACAGAGCCTGCGAAAGCAACTGTTGTTGCCGCAACAATTGTTGATGCTCCTCCTGTTTCTGCTGTTGCTCAAGCAACAAAAGCTTATCTAACACTGAGAGCTGCTGGGTTGGAACAGTAGCCTGGGAACGTAGCTGCAATAAGTACTCTTGTTGCAGAATATTCAATAATTGCGGATCTTGAGAGAAACCGGGGACAAGAGACATTTCAGGTGTCAAAATACCAGATGGATTATCTATAGCTTGATCAAGCAGATTTGTTAAAGAGGGGGGTGGTGGATTCTGTGGCTGCAGCCTCTGTTGTTGCCCAAAGTGAACCTGAGAAGGAAAATTCTGAGCTTGATGTAAGTCCATCTTATCCTTTAGTTGATCCAAGCTACCTTGAACTGGGAAATTTGACCAACCAGTAACACCGCTATTCGTTCCAGAGGCAGATCTGTCAGATAATCCCTGAAGGATGGACATCAAATCAGCACTTTGAGAATGAGGTTGATGGGGATTGTCAGTCAATGAGGAAAGGACTTTGGAATGTGGGATTGGTGAGTGTGAGAGAATGTCTGCCTTTGAAACAATGGGTACAACATCTCTGCCAGGCCAATACTGAGGAGTGGGTAGTGACCGCTGCTGTTCAAGTGCCCTTCTCTTTGCCCAAAGAAAGATATCATTTCCACCATCAACTCCTGATGGGGCCAGACTACCACTACTATTACCAACAAATCCAGGCAAACCTATAATTTCAGCATAGCCATACATGTTAATGCAACTGCCACAATATCATAACAAAATCATGAAAAAATTAGATGAAGATTATAAGAATAGATTGTAAAAGAACAATCCCAAAATTTAAGGGTAACACATTGCAACTAGAGAAGGAACAAGATAGGGGGGGGGGGGGTGGGCACTTTTTTGGGTGGTAGACCAAAGAAAAAAGACCAACCTTGGGACGAGTTGCTTGTATTTCCAGACATCAGTGACTCCAAGAATCTATTTTCAGCCTCTGTTGTTGAACCAGGTTTATGCCTTGATTCATTTCTTTTTGCATCAAGCTCAGTGATGCCTGAGTGCATGTTGCCCAAGCTACTAAAGTTTGGCCTGCTAGATCTACCAGGGAATTCACTCTGCTTTGTCACACTAAAGCCTGGTGGTGGTCTAGCCTTAGCTCGCAAGTGAGGCATAACATCACCAAGTAATGCAAAGGGTGAATCATTTGATGCACTTGCAAGGCGGACCTGCAAGTCTATGCCAAAATATCCAGCTTCAAACCATCCAATAATATCACTACCTGAAAAGGGACCTTGAACTTCACCCTGAGGATCTTTGTAGTAAAGAACAAGGTTTTCTGGAGAGGTCTGCACAAATGTCTTGGCTTCCTGTTCTTTGTCCACAATTCTAGATGGTTGCCTTTTAATTATGGGATCCTGAATAGTTTTCCATTTTCCTTCATCCTTCGAGAATGGTTTTTTGACCAAATCAGTTTCCCACTCATTATCCAGATCCTTCTGGGCTGCAGTCCAGCCCATATCAGCAGTTTTTAACCTACCATCACTTGGTATCTCTCCACAATCAACTCCCTGTTCTTCAAGAGATGACACACGCCATAAAGACCCAGGATGCATTAATTTAGTTGCCTGCATGGCTGATTCCCCACTGGTAGGAGCCTCATCAACCCTTTTAAAAGCAACAGCATCTTCCCTAAGAGCTGCAGATAAAAAATAATAATCATATAATTGTATTATAAAATTGAATGATAAAACTCCTACAAAAGTGAAGACATGCTGGGAGCGTGTGGGCAGGGGACACAAATCATAGCAAGAGAAAAAAATAAAGAGATATTTTAATAAAAATTCTGTAATTTAGAGATAGAATCATCAGCCAAACCATATTAATTCACCTGTCCAATAATTTCAAGGACTGTCTCTATCACCTAACAAAATCACATGAAAAATAGGGTTCCTATGCAGAGGATCTATGTCACCTACCTTCTGCTTTGAACTGGTTCTCAGCACATGCCTTTTGATCCTGTAAAGCTTCCAGCTTTGAGTTGGACCCATAATTTTCTGTCCCCCTTTCATATGAAGATACCACAGTGTGATCTCTATGATCCCATTTTGAATTGTCAGTGCTTTCATTGTTAGAATCATCAACAACATCTCTACTCCCTGCTCAGACAAGTCAAAAAACACAAGAAATAACCCCAGCCTAGAATATGCATCAATATAGAATAAAAAGAAACTCAGACAAGTTCAATACCAAGTTTGGCTCGTCTTGAATGCATTGAGTCCTGTGTGTTCTGTCCTAGAGATCCATCTTTGGATATCCGTTGCACACCGCTACTCACTATTTCCTCTTTATGAATTCCTTCCAAGACAGCCTACTCAAGCAACAAAAAATTTGAATCAAAGTTGAATCAGCTGCAAGTATTGGCATTTTTTATGTTAATGTATGTATCCAAATTACCATTTCCTCTTCAGAATTAGGAGCACAGAGAGCAAGTGGCTCCAGGGGTTCTTCCTGAGTAAGGGAAGGAACAAACCCACATAGTGGTTCATGACATGATTTCATGTCAATCATCCTGTAAACATCAAGCAATTTTGTCTTACTATACCGTAAGGGGCCACTTTCACCTCTGTCTGATATGGCTCTCAAAGGTTGAGGCTGAGTAGGGATACTGTTGATAGAGTTTCCACCAGAATTGAACCTTCCACGACCAACAGAAAAAGTTGGATTATTCTCCGCACGTCCCCGCCCATAGGAAAATGTAGGAACCTGTTTGTTTGGCATTAGAGTTTGGTGTTGAGGAGTCTCTCCTCTTCCTCTACCTTGCAATGAGTTGGATCTCCATGGTTTACTGTGATCACCATCCTTTTCATATTTTCCATGACTAGGATGGTGGCCTGCCACCTTCTCAAAAGGGATGTCACCATCTTTGCCAAATTCCATTCGATTCTCACGTGAAGACTCTGTCTCCCTATCATCAGGGCCCCAGCGTGTGTTCCATTTGCTCTCACGCCGCTGATCATAATTAGTCTCCCTGTTGCCTAAATCATTTCGGCGCTCAAATGGGCCACGACGTGCTTCATAATGCCTAGTAGATGAATTCTCTGTCCAACGATCCATTCGCCGGTTATCACCAAGCTCTTTATCAGTATCCCTCCAGCGATCTTTGCGCATGGAGGAATTGGTGTCTCTTTCTTCGTCACGCCAGCGATCACGGCGACTAGCTTCCATGTCAACCAAGGAGGGACGGAAAACATCCTTCTTTTTCAGGGTTTCATGCACCTCCTCACCATTTCCAGAAGATTTAGCAACATCTGACCGATTTCCATGAGTTAAGTATGGGCTGAAATGGCTCTCCTGTGTACAAATACCCAGCCAAAAGATGAAGAAGAGAACCACAAGCACACAGACAAGGGAAGGGAGGAAAATGACATCAATTTCATTGACTGATGAGTAATCAATCAAAACAACAAGCATGAATTCACATTGATAGTAAGAAGAAGAAAAACAATATGCACATAGACAAAAAGAAGAGGAAGAGAGGGGGTTGAGATCGATTTGAATACTTGAAAAAGGAACCAAATCAAACAAACGAGAGCAGATGCATGTTGCTAACAAGAGGTGGGAAAATCCAATGAATGCATATGACTGTTGTCTTGCATTATTGACAAATTTTCACACTAAAGAGAAATAAGATCATCACAAAATCAGAAGAAAAAGATTACATACCCCACTCCCTGCTCCAGGCCTACTCTCACCTGGCTTCGACAAAAGCCATTGCGGTGAAAGCGGAATGGGATTGTCAGATCCAGGAACATCTGCACAACACACACAAGCATAAATAGGTAGACTTCCATTGATTTATTAGTTACTTCAATAGAAAAAAAAGCTTTGAATCTGTGATCCAACCACAGAAACTGTATATTATAATAAGCACTGATTATGCGACTGAAAAGAACAAACCTTTTCATGACCAACAGCGTGCAAACAAACTATGGATTTACACACACACACACTTTCTGTTTTTTTTTTCGTCTTTGGAGTTCTCCAATTAAACCGAAAAAGAGAAGTTCCGGAGAAATAGCTAACTTAAAAAACAAAATGCCCAAAGCAACCAAGAAGCTAGAAGGAAGTTGAACATGCACAAATATGACGACTCAGAAAGAGTATCCATCTCACGTGTCAGCAACCAAAAGCCCTCTCTTATTTCATTTTTGGATTATTGTAATCCAAAAAATGAAAGAATTTCCTACACAATGACCACGGAACGGCACGGCTTTAGGGTTTAGGACCCAAAACCCTAAGGAGGAGGAAGCCGAGGAATCAGAGAAGAGAAAGAGATCCCAAACATAATTGAGATGGGGCTTTTTAAATAAACCATCACCTTTGGAGATTCCGTGAGGAGGCGCAACGGAGAGGCCGCCGTGGCGAGAATGGGAGCTCGAACCGCTGCCGGCCATGGCTGATTGATCGTTCGCTATAAGAACACAAAACACACAAAGGAGACGAAGAACGCGTTCGCGCTTGCTCTTTTGGATGCTTTCTGCGAAGGCGAAAATTAGGGTAAAGTTTGGGGGAGATTTATAAAATAAAATTGCAGACGGTGACGGCGGATGGTGCGTATAGGTTAGTTTAATACGGTACCATTTAGCGGCTCATTTTAGCCCGGAATCGCTGCTAGACGAGGTCGTATTGGTCAGTATTGTTATAATTTTTAATTTTGACCAAATAAAAAATAAAAAATCTATAGATTGGCAGAACCGAATTGAAGTATTTTTCATATGGGTATTTCATATTTTTTATTTTAATAATATTAAAAATTATAATTGATTGAACTAAGTATAACGAATAAATGTAACAAAAAATATATTATTAAAAAATACCTATATATAAGTAATAAGAGAATTAAAATGAGATTTTTCCTTAAAATCATTAAAATGAAGTGAAAACACCAAACATCTCTATTGTTCTTGTTAGATTAAATTTCTCTGTTCCCTAGATATATATATATATATATATATATGAGGTTCAAAAGTGTTGAGATTTGCCAGATTGCTCGTAACTGGATTAAAAGACATATTGACGAATATGGCAAAATCCTAGATCAAATGAGTTAAAAGAGTATGACTGATATTTGATTGACGTCGGTGAGTCCCATTTCGATTAATAGAATTTCAATGCAAACTGCTTATCCAAAAAAAGAAAAAGAAAAAGAAATTCAATGCATACTAAACTCGCATAATTCTTCTCAAAGGGAACAGAACTACTAGTATGTGCCGACAGCGTAAAGGGGTAAAAATAGTAGCAATAGCAGTTGGCTAAGAGACAAATAAGCCCATTAGCAGCATATTTTTCTTTTTTTGTTGTTTGTTTTTGGATATGATAATTGGAGAACTATGATTGAAACCCTAACATCGTGCCAAATTACATTTATATACCATCCTAAAAACAAGCATAAGCTAATAAAAGGACCAGAAAAAGCAGAAATTAGAAACAAGGCATCGCTGCTTGTAAACTTTCTAGCCAGGCTCATAGCAGCTAGCATTGCATATCTTGCTGCAAGTCATGTCTAATATGTCATCATATACTAATTAAGAAGAGGCGCCCTTCGTTGCTGCATCCATATGCTTGTTTCTGATCTTGCAAAGAACGTAAGAACCATCACCCAGATCTTGGTTTAAGCTGGAGTACTCGTGCATGATCCAGTGCCCATTGGCCCTTGATGATGATTTGGCATCCGAACCCTTCTTTCCTTCAGTAAAGATGAGCAGCTTCTTGTACCCAATATGGCGGCCATCGCGACGATCATGGACATTTTCAGTCTTCTGGGTGACCCAAGTCCCAGAACCAGAAGTTCTTTTGAACATGGACTTGTTCTTCATCCTCAGCTGCGTGATGGCATAGAAATTCTGGTTGGCATCTTTGTTAAAGATCAGCCATGGCTCCTCTTCCCTGTAAAGATCAAACTCTTTCACGTATTTATGTGTTTCCAAAACTCCATCCAACTTGTCTTCAAGAAAGCTCATGATCTCTTCATCATACGGCTCAAACACCACCCCCACTGGCTCTTCTCTCCTGTTCATCATCTCTCGGCTGTTTCTTCTTCTTCTTCGGCTTATTGATTTCTCCTTAATTTCTTGTGTGCTACGTAACAGGTAACAAGTACTGCTTCTAAGGTGCCTGCATGTATATATGTATGTGCGCGTATGTGTAGTCTAAATCATCTTAATCTACCTGGGGTTGATATCTCTTCGAATCAAACTCTGAAAACTTTCCTAATTAAGCTTGGTTTGATGTATTACTCTCCGGATTAAACTCTAAAAACTTTAGCTTCCCAGAAGCACGCATTATATGTTAAGATAATCGTTATTTCCTGAGTAATTATATTTATTCTATGAAAAAAAAAAAATGGTTTTCACATAGTGCATCGTAGCTAAGGCGCGAATGAGTATAGTATTATCGTATTTCCTATTAAGAAAAAAAATATATTTTAAAGAAATTACACAATTAAATATTAATATTTAATATAAATAGTAAAATTCAACTCATATTTTAGAATTTAAAATAATTACTATAACATGTATTAATAGTTTACTTTCCTATTATATTAATGAATCAATATTAAATTTTCTTTCAGATAATTTATCCTTGTGGTAACTAAGTCTGAATAATATATATATATATTTACAGATATAAGAAAATTAAATATTAATGTCTAATATAAACAGTAAAATTCAAGATATATTTTCAGATCAATTATTATAAGATTTACAATATAGTTTACTTTCCTTGAGTAAATGGCAATATTTTTGCCATTTTCGATGTAGTGTATTCTTAAGAAAGGTTTTTTCCCGAATGTAAATAGGATGATTTTTATCTAACCTAATTTTTTTAATTTATCTTTCTAGTAACTATCTTCTTTGTCATCTCTTTCAAGTTACTGCTATACTCAATTGCAGATGTTATTGCTATACTTAATTCAATCTTTTCAGTATTTCATTGCAGATGTTTTAGATTGAAGCTGAACACAAAGATCTTTATCTGAGTTTTTACGTAAATTTATGTTTGCAACCAATTAATTAGTTGCTTTATCATTTTCTATTGGATCCTTAAAACCTATATCATTTAATTTCAAGGTAAACATTTAGTTTGATGAAATTTACTATTTTAAACCAAGTTATACAAAACTTCATAATATTAATGGTTAAAGGAAATTTTTTACATCGCAGATTTTTTTCTTTTTTTGCCGAAAATTTATCCCCTTGCTCTTTATTTCTTCAAATACCTATAATGAGGATTACAATTTACGATTTCTTTAATCTTTTTGGCAGTCCCTTTTTTTTTTTTTTTTTAACTGGAAGAAAGAGGTACATCCTTTTCTCTTGTTAAACGTAATGAGGTAAAATACACATAATTGTTCACTTATAACTTCACATTTTTCCTTTATGTGCCAGCCCTTTCAGGATTAACATATAAAAATAATGCTTTGCTTTTTGTGATGACCACAGCATTAGAAGAATAAGAAATGAGGATCAGAAATGGAATTAATTACTCCCTAACAAATCCAAAAGAAAGGTGAAAGCCAATACACATAAACCCCATGAAAGAAAACTGTTATAGCTGCATCCAAAATCTTCATTACATAGCTTTGGCTCTTTACTTTAGGAGGCTCTCGCGGGGATGGATTTGTATAGGGATGTTGACTTTAATCTTCAGAAGATTGACTGTAATTATCAATTTTTGAGAATCCAGTCTGAGTCCAACTGTACACCTAAACAGACTTTACCTTTTGATCCAACATCTGGGTTAGTTTCAAACCTAACTTGGTAAACCATACATACAGGGAGAAAAGGATTCAAACCTGGCCAATGATCCTCAAGTTCATAGGCCAAAAATGTCACAGGCAGTTTAAATCGCATGTCCACGTGAAATTGAGCATTCTTCTGCTGCATGACTTGCTAAGTAATGAGCACATAGGCTTTATTTTCATCCTCCAGAATCTTTTCTTTTCTTACTTGATTTGCTATGCAGTTTGCTCGATTCACTTAGATGCAGACTAGGATTCCTTAAACCTGGCTTTGCATTTCGCCTCCGTTGAATACGTGCAGGAGTAGCATGGACCAAACTATCATCTTCTGACTTGCTAGCACTATCATCTGCACTTTCTATGGGAGAAGGAGATGGGGACTTACCATCATATACAATGGCAGCATCCAGGGTGTATATTCGCAGAGCAAGAGAGGAGATGGTAGCAATCCTTGCTGCAGCAGAAAGTGATGACCAATACCACCACTCATTCCTCAAGTACTCGGTTTTGATCATACTTTCAAAGACAATGGTAGCTTGAACCATCTGAGAGTAAGAGAAATTGCAACTGTCTTACCAACCTTGTACATGCAAAGCCAATAGAGACAACATTATGCAAGAAAATATGTTGGAAAATTTGTTGCTGCTGGGTCATCTTCAATGTCAAAAACATTCACAATACTTTTTTCCAATTTTTCAATAAATCCAAGTGTTAGCTAGTATCCACGTTCTTCACCAATTAATCAAATGAAATGTTTGTTTCAAAATGTTTTATCTTCCTCCCTACTTCATGGATAGACACGCTTCAAAGACAAGCTTCTCTGATAGCCAATTTTTCAATGCATGTATATCATGTATGTATTAATGTATAAAGTTAAGGTATAAAGCAGTATTCCAACCTGAAATACCGACTTGGCAGCTTTAACAAAAGCCCGCCAAGAGCATCTTTTATCCATGGAAGCCTTTGATGGTTTAAGTGCTTCTTCTGGGAGGGCAGCATCCATATCAAGCAAGTTGATTTTGAGCTGTCTAAGAATTTGAGCGCTCCTTCCCACAAGGGGCCTCAATGAAGAATCACGAATGACAGAGATGCTAGAATTTCCTGGATTTGTGCAGCTAAAATGCAAGGACTGGTCTCTTCTTTCACTCATCAAACCTGATATTTCAGATTTTTGCACTTCCCAGACAAGGTTGCCTGCAACAGAACTTTTTGATGAGTCCTTGGGATTATTAGACTCTCCCCTACTAGTTACCAAATTCCCTTGCAGACATTGTTGTGGTTCTAATTGTTTTTCTGCATCCACAGACTTGTCACTTTGACTAATCTCACCATCCCAGGAAGGATCTAACTTTAAACTGGGATCACTGAGGTAAGGAGAAGCACCTGCTACAAAAGATGGACTGCCATTTGAACCAAGAAGTCCTATTTCCTTCACCAATTCCCTATTAGAGCTCCTAGTTGCGAACTTAGTGCCTATCTCTTCAAGTTTGTAAGGAGATGCAAGATCCCTTGCCAACTTAAGGAAACCAGTGCCATTCTCATGGCCAACCATAACTGGATGGCATGGTATTGTTTTGTAAGAGCACTCTCCCTCTTGATGCCTTGATGTTGATCTCCCTTTGACAAGACTATTATTTTGCTCCAACTTATTAGAGACATGTGCGTCAGAGCTGCATTTGCCATCATTATGCTCCTTCAGTTCACATGTAGAGGGAAAAGAGCAATGACATGACTGGCAATGATGCCTGGATGGCCATATGGGTTCCAGGCATTCACATCTGAAAAGTTTTTCCTGGGCAAAAACTTCTGGATTCTGACTTGGCTTTTGGATGTTGGTGATGTCTGATTCACAAGGAACATATTTTTTCTCCAATGCAGTTAAAGCTTTAGTCAAAAGAGAATCAGAACTGACAGATATTTCAGTATCTATGGCCTTTAAAGATGGTTGGCCTGTATCCTGAACAAAGTTTCCAGCTTCACAGGAATCCTTAAATCCAGATTTAAACAGATGCAGTATTGACTCTATTAACTCTCTTGCCACGGGGTCATTAGCCCTCAACCACCTAACAAGTTCTCCAATCTCAGTATCAGATTGATAAGATAACCACAGGGAAGATTCTGAAACCCTATCAATCGCTTTCAAGTCCTCATGCTCTCGCAATACCATCAAAGTCCCATCAACCACCATCCATGGGGATGATCCTGGTCTCAAAAAGGCCCAGTACAAGCGTCCAGCAGAGTCCCTCCCCAAAAAATCCTTCCTCAGAGATACCTTCTGTAATTGTGAATCTAGATGGCTAATTGAATGCTGCAATACAGAAATTCTATTCTTGATGGAGTCTGCTTCAGTGTTGGGGGGCTGTAATTCACTTGCATCTGGTTGAGTGAAGCAGTTATGGCCAGGGAACAAATTCACTGAGTTTGCAAATGCAGAATGCATGTGATCAGCCGTATGGGTTCCAATTGAGACATGGCCCTGCAGATCCTCAGAATTAGGCAGTATTAAACCACTTGCCTTTTTCAGCTCTAGATCCTTGTTGAAATTTCTCCAGACTCCAACAAGCCCATTAGAATCATATTTCTGCTCTTGAGTAACAGGAGGAGGCTCGTTTTGCCCCACAAATTTATCCATCAAAGAGAAAGGGAGCTTCTGGGAACAGTGATTCTCAACTATAACATCATTGTTGACAGGATGCTGATTAACTTGATAGTCAGCATCAGAACTATGCACAAATTGACTTCCACTGCTTGCACAATTTTGCTCTCCGCTGGCCCTAAGCACACTTTCATTTGCTGTTGGCACCTTTTCAGAAAGAATTTCCTCTCTTAACTTCAGGTTCCTCCATTCCATATGTAGTGAACGCAGTTTCTGCTGCAAATCAGCGGATACTGATGCACACCGATCTAGGTGTTCACGTACATTTGCAGAGTTCAGGAACTCATCACACAATAACTTTAGAAGGTATACCCTCTGCATTGAGTTAAAAGCAACTGAGCAGATAAAAAAGTTACAGATACAACTCCTTGCTCCAAAGGTTTAAAAAAAAAAAAAAACAATACAAGCACACAAGTATTTTAGATGTATCAGAACTATCAAAATTGCATATGGCTTGAGGAAGTATAAACCAGGTATACTGAGGGTCAGAGAACAAACCTCCTCCACACTGTACTCCCAATAGTCCTTTAATTCCATGCTTGCTAATAAATGAGAAAGAGAGTCCAAAAATCTGTGTGTGAACTCTCCTCGATGCCTCTTTTTTGGGACCTGG
This sequence comes from Bruguiera gymnorhiza, assembly GCA_020883675.1. Lineage (NCBI taxonomy): Eukaryota > Viridiplantae > Streptophyta > Magnoliopsida > Malpighiales > Rhizophoraceae > Bruguiera > Bruguiera gymnorhiza. The sequence continues at coordinate 1,267,013 of JAIRCJ010000180.1, forward strand.
CTACTGAATTGATGAACTTGGGATGAACCTTGAGTGATACAATGACCAGTTGCACATGAAGGACAATACCAGTTTCCTTCAGGTATTCTTGCAAGAGGAGGATTTAAGCAATATGTGTGATATCCAGAATCACATTTATCACACAACAAAACATTATCATCATCTTTATCCACACCACATACTTTACAGACACCCTCATCCCAAGGAGCTTTAGGAATCTCACTTGCATGCTCAATAACATCTTCCATTTCTTGCTTGGCTTCAGAACTTAAGCTTTCTAAACTACCATAGTTCTTAAATTTGTGGACAAGGTTAAGGACCTGCAGGGGCAATTCACCACATCAAAGCTCAGACTAAAAAATGAAAAGAGAAAATTGGAAAAAATATATATCACATTGAAGGCAATTTAATGATTATTTTTAAAACCATAAGTCCACAGTCAACAGAAGAGAAATAATTTTGAGCATATTTGTTAGCCCCACCCAGACATGAATAGGAGGCACTAACCACCAGATGCACAGATTGAAAAATTCGGTTGTAGTGCATCAGACCCACTACATACTCAATGCCCAGTTGGTTTCCTAACCTCTATGGCCAGACAACTCAATCAGCCCCTTTGTAATTCCACCTAATGAGAAAAAATGACAGTAATTTGTGTGTTCATGTTGCCACTTTGAAGTGCGAGTTCTTTACCATTGTTATAGAAGGCTGTCTGCTCCCTCTCAATAATGAAATCAGGAGAATACTTTAAGATTGAGAGCCTCAAAGAACAGTAGATCATGATTCACACCCTTTCAAGAAAGAAGATCACAGAAATTGAGTAATGTATTTGACATGCCATGTGGTCATCTGTGCAGCTCATCACACAAATTAAAACTTCAGTTATTTGTACTTCATTTCTTCAAAAAATAGAAGGAAAGTTTTCTTTCTTATCATCCACTAGAATACTATGATGGAATATTGTGATGAAACATGTGTTCATAGCCATTATATTTTAGTTTTTGAATCTAATGGCTGAAATTTTATCATAGTTCACAATTGCTAGCCAGCTTTTCCAGCTTCCTGATAATTGAAAAGTATTTCGAAATTAAGGAAAGGGAATTTCTTTTGGGATGGGGGGGGTGTTTGGTCACCAACACATTGCACTTTTGCCAATAAGTGAGACCATCCCAGGCCACTGTAAGGCAAGATCCAAGCCATTTACAATACAAAGAAGCACAAGTTGATTGGCAACACACCATTATTTGGGCTAGTGTGTTAATGATGTGGTCACTTGACCAAATCAATGTTCAGCTGGGTCTATGATTTTGAGGCATCAAGCACTATAAATTTACTTCCAAGTAGAGTTGCATCTTTCAGGTTGTGAAGGGGCGAACAATGTCATTACTAAGGCAAGTCATTTTTCAGATATAGATGCACCTGCATTCATGTGCGCACAGAGAAAGAGAGGAGAGAGAAGTTAGGGCAAAATTAATGAGAGAATCCCATTTCTTGGAAATGAGATATGTGACACTGATAACTTGAGTTCTTGCAAGCCAACATGCTATGTTGCAAATATTCCTGCAGGTAATGGATAAGGAAATGCCAAGTAGATGGTCCATTTTTACACACACACACAAGGAAGAAAGAGGAAGAGGAAAGGAGAGAAAGCATGGACAAACCTCTTTTTCATAGAGATCTTCAAAATTTTGTGATAGGGTTTCAGCCAAACCAACTAAATCATTCTGATCAGCGTATGCAGTACTGATATGATGCCAAAGCTGCCAAAAGAAAATAAAAGATGACTAATTACAAAACAACAATGCGAAATAGCAAAGGCATTATCATAAGCTCTCCTTCAATCAAAACATCATAACTAAATTTCCACTGGATGCAAAGGAAAAAGGAAAAGGAAAAACAAAAACAACTAAACAAGGACATAAATGGTTTATATTTTGTTCCCCTCACAAATGTTCAAACCAATTGGGTATAATACAGCATTCAGATGAACTACCAGTTCCAAGTCAAACTTGTCAGCCATCCTAATAGAGCTAACCGAATAATGTTTTACTAGCATGTGACATGTAAAACAAGAATTAAGCCAGAAGCAGCAAATATTAGAATACCCTCAAAAAATGAAATGATAGCTGACTAGCTAAAAAGATATGGTTACCTCCCTAACATCCTCCAAGAAAGCTTCATGGGATCCATTATAGGCCCCAAGAACCAATCTTAGATCGATAGTCCTAAAGTCCAGAGGACGAGACACCATTGTTGGAAACCCGAGAAGTCCCTCTTCATCATTATCAGAAGTATTAATAAGTGTTCTTCCCAGCAAATTACAGAACACTCTTTCTTCATCTGCTGCAGCAGCACGCCGCAGCACTCTTTGGCATTGTTTCATGATCACATCTGATAAAGTGCCTACATACTTGCCTTTTCTTTTACGATTAGGTTTTTGTTGCTGATTTTCGCCGCACACTTCTGCTAGCAATGATAGAACAGCTTTCTGTAATCAATCAGAGTAAGAAACTCTGAGTCCAGCATACAACTCTTATTATAAGAACACTACAGTAAGAGAAGCTAGGGTTGCTGACTTTCGTCAACCATGAAATCATTAACCAAGTGCATTAAAGATCCTTAATAACTAAAATTAATCCTCAAGTGAATTTAAGAATGTAATAGCTAAAATGAAAAGGAAGAAATATAATGATAGTAAAAATTGAAAACAGAAATGTAGAAATCTCTTTTTGGTATATATTAAATCAAATGCTTAAAGTGTATTTCCCTCCTCTTAACAGCCATAGATTCAATAGAAACAAAGCACGTATATGTGTCAACTTAAGAAACACAATGTCAAAAGTGTGAAATAATTACAAACATGGACAGATTCAAAATGCCACAGCTTTTCAGGAAAGCATATAAAAGAAGAAAAATGAGGTAAATTTGCACAAGAACAAACTTATGCAACTCTTTTCAACATGCTAACATTGTATATTGCTCAAAAGGAATAGTTCACTAAATCCACAACAACAAGAATCAATAAACTTATTTTGCATGCTTCAAGAGACAAGACATGTGTATGAAAACAGCAAGGTAGCGTTCTTTTCTTGGCGTCAATTAAACCAAAAGGTATTAATGCATTTTCATTGTGTTAGTGTAAACAACAAAACAGGATAGATGCAATAGAAACAAAAGATGCATAAGTGTCAACTTACCAGACACAATGTCAAATGTGAGAAACAGTTAAAAAAATGGGCAGGTGCAAAATGCCACAGCTTTCAAGGAAGTATATAAAACAAGCAAAATGAGGTAAATTGCAAGAGCACAAGCCTACGCAACCCTTCAACACACTAATGTCTATTCCTCTAAAGGAATAGTGCACTAAATTAGAACATTTGGTCACAACTTCTGCAACAAGATTCAAAAATTTCAACGATGACAATAGGAAAATTTGCTTATTCACATGCTCCAAGGTACAAGAATGCTACAAATTGTTTAAAAAAAAAAGAAAGAAAGGAGCTAAAAAGAATAAAAGCATGATATTTCAGCCTTCAGTTATAAAAAAAAATTCAGCAACACATTATGGAAATTCTCTCATATATCACCCTCATATACCTTGGTGGGTCCCGAAGCATTTCCCTTGTAAACTCCCTTACTGATTGAATGTTCCAATATCTTCCTTGCCCATTCTGGCGGATTCATGTCTAGAGCCTCATAAATACATTTCCGAATCCTAGCACCCACATTTGTAGGTAGCTTTCTTACAGGTTCTAGCACTTGTGCCCACTCAGGAATTTCACCATCAATCGCCTTAACTGTCTTGCTAGCACTTACAGTATCAGATTCAGTTGAATCCACAGTTATATTGTCATTCAGATTCTTTGATGAACCAAAGATTTGCCTTGTAGCCTCTGCAAGCAGCTGAGAATCAGAAAAATTAGCACACTATTATTCAATATTCACTGCATGCAAACCAGAAAAACAGAAGTTTCACAAAATCCATCAGGTCAAAAAGGAAACTATACCAGACATCACTATGTCAAAAGGATTCTGAAATATTAACACATGTTTTGCATATACTGTTCAGAAATGTGCAGAATAAGCCGGACATGGTTGCACTTAGAAATTTATACGCAAGGACAGGCCTATGCATCCACGGACTTATAACATATGTTATCCATATTTTTATCCTTGTTAAGTTCAGGCAGTAAGCGATTCAATGCGAGTCAAAATACAAAAATCGAAACTATGAGTGCATCTCTTGGCTAAGATTCTACTTCATACTTTTTGTTAAGTGAACATAAATGCCCTTATAACTTTCCATATAAATGTTGAACATGCAAGCACACAAGCATCATTCAATCCAGGTGTACAATCACTGTTTTAAGTAGAATCCCACTTGCCATAAACTCCACATGGTATAATGGCTATAAGTATGAGATGATTGCAAATGATTGTTGGGCTATTTGGGAAACATATCGCCTATTTCATGTATTAAGTGTACATCTGAATTGGAAAAAATTTCATCTCATTAGAAGCACAAAATGTAGTCAGACCCCACCATCAACGCATTCTATTAAGAACCCAACTCCCAAAACAAATCCCTGGGCTGCAGAATCGAAACCAAGATCTTTCAATGGAATCCATTGTGCTCTCTTGCTGGAATCCACTATGAAGATCCCAATTTTCTTCTGGTATTTCCTAGCGAACATAACTAACGAGGCAGTTGGAATGATTCTGCGTTTGAGAAGTTCCAAAAGAAATACAACTTTGGTCAAAAAGAAGGACAAGAAAATGGCACACTATTTTGAAGAATGCTGTTGGATGGAATTGAGATCCCAAAGCTATTACTTCTCCAAATGTAGATACAATCAAGCATGCAGTCTCCGTATCTCTAAATATCTGTCGTGTATTAATTTCGTGTGCATTTGTGTGCTCACACAAACTACCCCTGTATGCATATGATAAAGTAAGGCAATGATACCAAAAAGTCTACTGATGGCTGGCTCTGATTCAACTAACTTGGCCTGGAACACAAACCCGCAATATTTTAATTTGAGTACCATGGGAAAATAACTAGAAAGGCTTGGAAATTGAAAATACTATACAGCTTAAAGTAAAGTCAGGAGAAGCAATACAGGACCAGAAAACAAAGTAGTCACATGTGAATGGATTGAGCTTGGCTCCTTGAGCTTATCAATCAGCCAGGGAATCCAAGTGAAAGATCTGAATTTCCAACTAGCTGTGTTTGCGCTACACCATAACTAGCCTTGCCCTCATCACTGTTTGAGAAATTAGCTTTATGCCAACATTGCCATATAAAAATGCGCTGTACTTGGTAATTTGCCTCAAGCCCCTAAAGTCCATAGCTAAGGTGAAACTGAGAAGTTCCATTAAGAGAATATTGAATTTAAGCACCAGCTAGAATAAGCTCTGTCTAAAAATTATCTTCCCATCTTGATTAATGGCGAAAGACTTTCTAATTACATCTCTCTTTTTAGAATAGTTCATGAGAGGAAAAAAAATAAGGAGAGAGAGACAAAGAGAGAAAGGGTTAAGTCATCACTCACCCTATGACGTGCAAGGGCAACCTAATCATACATCTTGATTCAATTTCTATTCCCAACAATTAACATATGTATAGTAGGGTAAAGAATCTTGTTTAGGCAACTAAAAAATCTTGTTCATGGACTTCAAAGTCAACAGTAAGACTGGGCAAAGTGGTTAAGGCAACTAATATCACTAACATCATAAAATGATAAGTCTACTTTGAGATAAATTAGAGACATTTAATCTGGAAACTGAAGGGCAATAGGGGAAACATAATCAGACAGACTAGGAAATGAAAACCAATCTACCAGTGCATCTGCTTCCATTCCAGCAACTCCCAGAGGTGAACCACAAAATGCCCCACTATCTCCTTGCAGACAATGCAGTGCTTTGGAACTTTCACGATTCACAATTTCAACAGAATCGAGGTTACCCTCCAAGGATGAGAGAGTTAACATGTATCTTCGAGCTAGTTCTGGCCAAGTAAGTTCATTCATTGGGAGCAAATCAAGTATTGCTTTCTTAGCAAAAGCAAAGTTATCTGGTTCCTTTTTCCTCCTCTTTCTTGACTTAGATTCTCCATTTTCAACAGTAGGATCTGCGAAAGCTACCAATTTGGACAGTAGTTCACCAAGTAGTACTTTCATCAGTGAGCAATGTGCCTTAGTCAGAGTTTTGCCAGCGCATTTGCTATAGGTATCAAGTGCCAATCTCGCTTTCATAACTTCCTGAAAAGATTCTGTTTCTTCTGCATGCTGACATTTTTCATCCACTGTTGAAGCAGAAGAACATCTAAAAGTGGAGGAATAACAGTCTATAATTTCCCCTTCAAGTTCCTCAAGTGGCAAAGGATTTTCAAGTCCCAGAACTTGAGAGAAGCGCCAAAATAATTCCCAAGACTAAAACAAATAAAACAAAAGGAATAAGAATATGAATCTAACTCCAAGTTTTATCATAGTCAATAATAATTATATTCCATACCTGCAGAACATCACCAATTAAATATGTGGGAAGCTTAGAGCTCAACAGCTTGCCGGGAAGAGAAAAAGCCATTGTAAGAGGATTTTTGCCTGCCTGCTTCCAAGGTTTTTTGCACACACTGAACATATTATAAATTCCTTTCTCACGTCCCACATCACTTTTCCTCTTAGCCAATAGAAACCCACTTCCAACAGTTTGGGCCTTTGACTGGTCAATTCTTTGGTTCAGAAATGCATAACCTGAGCACGCAGCAACACCAGGAAGCTGCTCTATCAATTCTTGCACAAACTCCATATCCAGTCCAAACCTATCTTGGTCTAACCACTTTGCTAGTGCTTCACAACTAGTAGTGAGCTCATCCTTATTTTGGATGTTTTGTGGGACGTTCACAGGCCCAGACTTATGGCAAAACTTAGCTAGTGCACCAATAGATTCAGGTGCTTCCACACTCTCATGGACTTCATATGATGGCCAGAGTCCATCTGGATCATGTCTGCACACAAACTTACATTCGCCAGTCTGCTTATACAAATCACGGCAAGCTTGAACCATATTATGAGACACCATTCTCCATACCAAAGATGATGATCCTCCTTCCACCAGGAATTCACCAATAACATCACTCATGGTTCTGTTATTGGTTGCTGGATTCCCAAGAGTATGTGAAATGCAGTTGGTATTTGTTTGCGAAGAATCTTTTGGTTGAAAGAGAGAGGATTCACCTGAAGTAGCCCCAACATCTGTCAAAATATTAAAATCCAGATGTGGGGGGCTATGGTCAAAGAATATTGTCTGAAAACTTATATCCTCATGACCATCTGCATCAAAAGCAGTATCCACCTTATTATTATTGGCCACCAAGCTTGGCCTCCGCAAGATCGTTGACCCAATTGGGATAGGATTTGTAGAGCATGGGTATCGTTGAACCCTAAAAACTGGACCAGAATCACCCCCGTCTGAGATATGACATAGAAAAAGAGATCCAGTAATCTTATCATGCCAAAAGGATTTGTAACCAACAGGCCAGATCTGGCTGCTACTATGATAGGAGGGTCGTGGATCAATTGTCCCCACTGAAAGAATAAAGAAGTCTTCAAACTGGACCGGAAATCCATTCTGGAATGGCAGGCAGATAAAATATCAGGTCTTACAGTATGCTCATAAAACTCATCCAAAATTAACAAAACTAATTCAGATGCTTCTGGCAATTCGATAATATCTGCAAGAAGAGGAAAGATTTGCATTACTCTGAAAATAGTATTCAGAATACCAACCTTACAATGCAAAGAGACATAGCCATCAGTTTCCCTGGAGTTCACTTGTGTGACTCTCAAATTATTTCGCAACATGCAGGCATCAGCATCAGCACCAGCAGGCTCTATGCCTAATGATAATCCACCAGCAAGACTGCTTTTTGAATTTTCCGGACATTCTTGGAAGTCCCTAGTTCTTGAAAATACTAAGGACTCCTTTCTTCTTCTCTCTAAATGCAGCCCACTCTGTAAAAAGGCAAACCCATCACTTCTGTGCTGCGGTACCAAAGAACGGCTATTTGACAGTAATCGAAGATGACAAGCAACATCATACATTGACTCAAACTTATTCCCTTCTGGTGAACAATAAACAGCAATAGTTTTGCAACTGCTCTGGCAGTAGAAAAATTCAACTCGCCAGCCATCTTGCAGTAGTATGCCATGGTTATTGAAAACAAATTCTCTTAGAGATTGCAAAAGCTTTTCACTTAGACCCAGGAATGATGCCGTACATGCTGCAAAATCACTTGTCTGGTAAGGACCCCCTTGCTTCAAAGTTCTGCCAGTATTCAGTCTCTGCTGTACAATATCTACAGGACGTAATCTGGCAATGTCTGTTGCACTGCCAGATGACTTCATAAAATCGAACTGACTCCCCATGAACAAAAAATTAGAACATGTCACAGAAGCATCATTTGAGTTGGCAGTAGAGGTCTCCCGTACAGCATGCATTCTAAAAATCAGAAAACACAACAAAAAAACAAAAAACATCTCAGGAGACAAGTTTTCGACAGTGAGTGTGATGTATAACTGAACACTCTCCCCCAACCCCCATCCCCTCCTCTGCCTCAAAGAAAAAGAGAAAAAGAAGATCCACCAAAAAGCCCAGAGTTACTAAAAGTTATATAGATAGCTGGAATGGAGGCATGGTAAATAATATTCAAAAAGAAGAGATGGCAAGAATCTCTACTTTGCAATGGACACATGTTTCATGTGTATTATGTTCTGCAGTCCAACAGCAGTGTCGCACTATTATCGTGCCCAGAGTATTGAAAGAAATGGGCAGGATTTGTCGGGGTGGGGGAATGCTTCTAGAATCTTCTTTAATTTAACTTTAGAAATGTTTTCTCCATGCTACAACAAATGAAAAAGTGACTTTGCACCAACTCTTCTTAAAATCCTATCATTTAGAAGCAACAAAAACCTGTCATTTTTATTGAAGGTTTCCATTGTTGAATAAGTGTTGCATTATGATTTTTTTTTAACAAATGGCTGTGGGTTATTTAATCCTCAATCATCCATTTTTAATCAAACTGAGTGGAAGCATCCAACAAGATTGGTCGTGTTACAATAAATTGAGAGGAACCAAATTCCCTCACATACTACCACTGGAAGCAATACAAGGTATGAACCCACAAAAAAAAAAAAAGTATTCCCGGTGCACAAAGCTCCCACTATGGGAGGTCAGGGAAGGACAATACGTATACAGTCTTTATCTTCTTTTTTTTTTTAATTATTAAGGGGTTGTTTCTGCTACTCAAAACCATTCCGGTCACGATGGAGTAATCTTACTATCATACCGAGGCTTGCCCTTCAATCCCACAAACAAAGTCATCGTGATTGAAAATAAAGACAAAGTCTTTATGTCATCATCGACCGTAATTCTCCAAGCATTGTTTGGCGAGACTTTTAACTTCAAATTATGCTCAATCATGCAACAGCGGCACAGTTAATTACCAAAGTTGAAATTAGTTTCTGATTACCAGTAGTAAAGCAACAAACTGCTCACAAAATTTGAAACTGTAGAAGCCACTAAACAATCTCTCAAACAAAATGCGACAACAAAGAAAGAAAGGCCGTACCCAGAATTCACCCATTCGTCAAAGTATTCTTCTCCGTCGGCCGCCGCCTCCGCATTGATGTCAAAGAGCACGGCTTTACCTTTCCCTTTATCTCTTCCCTCTCCGGCAGGCACGACCGGAGCGGCGCCGTCATCCCTCTCACAGCGAGGAGAACATAGAGGCGTCGAATTAAGATCGATGTCCAACGGCAACGACCGGCTGCTGCTGCTCCCCTCGGGCTTCCCGCCAGAAGAACTGTCCAGCTCCATCTCTCAAATACGCTTTACCGAAGCTCAGAGTGAGTCCGGATTCTCTGCTCACGCGAACATTATTACACAGTCGGTAGCTCCTCAGAATCAAAAGATCAAAACTTTTCAGCTCAAAGAGTGACAATTCGCCCAGCCGGAATGCCGCAGAGCAACAAAGCCAACCGGCGAGAGATAGAGTCAGAGAGACAGCGAGAATCGAAACCGAAAGACAAAGGGGGGGGGAGTTGTGGGGTTAGTCTCGGGACTCGAGAAAGGTACGTTTTGGTTTTGGCTGGGGCGAGGAGGTTCAAAATCCCAAAAAACAAAAAATTAAAAAAAAAAAAAGAAAGAAAAGAAAAAGAAATGGAGACACAGAGAGAGACCGATAAAAACGGCACCGTTTCCTGAGGTTTCCTTCAGAACTAAGTCCGGCGGTGGAAATGGTTGGTTGCTGGGGACTGGCCCTGCGAGGCAACATCAAAGACAAAGCATTTTCTTGGACACGCTTCCCCGAGCTGAAAAATTAAAATTTCCAACCCAAAAAAAAAAGAAAAAGAAAAAAAGAAAAAAGGTCAAGTGAGTCTTCTCTTTTGTCTGGCTGTCTCTCTCTCCTCGTGAGTGGTACTTGTTGTCGCGAACTAAGCTGCCCCCATGCGTTTTGGTACGTCACAGTACCACGCCTGGACAAATTACGTGACCTTTGAGCCGTTACTCCTCCGAAATATGCACCCAAAAGAGAAAAACTTTCTTTTTTTTTTTTTTTTGTTCTGTGTGTGGACATAAATAAATTATGAAAAAATAAATTACAACTTTAATTATGTGTATATATATATATATATCCTGTTCGATGATTTTGAGGTGTGATGTAAGTAAAACAATCCAATCTAAGTCTCTAGCAGTCTCTGGTCTTTGTGCAGGCAACGGTTACAAATTTCAGAAAGACCGGAAGTCAAGCGGTGGGGGTGGAGTTGAATCGAGGCACTTTCTGTTTGCGGCTATGCGTTTCCTTCAAAAAGAGCTGTTAACTTTGGAGTGAACGACGAGCTAGCACGCTCATGAAAAACCCAACCCATAAAATAAAAAAATAAAAAAATAAAAAAAACAAAGAAAGATGAAACTGACCCGACCACCGTGAAGGATAGGCGGCATCATGCGGCGAGATGTTGAGCAGAGGAATCTGTAACCGTCCGGAATTTATTTGGGGTTCGTGAAAGTGAAGTTTCCCCGGGGTGGGGAGAGGGGGCGGGGAAGGAATTCGCCGGTGCCTTCATTTCACCCCCGAAGCAGCATTGAAATTTAATCCAATCTTATTACTATAGATAGACGTGATGGTTTTGAATTGGAATTTAATAATATTAAAATTATGTTTAATTTTCAAAATTTTAAATTTAAATTTAAATTTTTAGTAAATAAATAAATAAATAAAAAAAAGGGGTTCGTAGACTGAGGAGGTACTTTGGCATTAGGCATGGTTTCGAGTGGTTTTCAGTTGTCTGCCCCCGTGGGTCTCAATCATAATGATCTCGCTCTTGTTCAGAGCAATAGAGAAACAACACCCAAAACACTACAACAGCTTTGGGGGAATTACCGCGCCACTTAACCTATCGATTTCTTTTCTTTTTTTTATTTTTATTTTTATTTTTGTACCATCCCTCCAATGTTTAATGTCACATGTTGTGTTTTAGACCGTCGCAACATGATACAGACTTGGTGTACTTGATCCTTTTTCTTGTATCTCTCCAGCCTATTTCCAATCGGTAATGTTTTACTAATTAGAATAAATAATATATATATTTATCATACAAAATTTTTACATTATAACATTTTAAAAAAAATATAATGTACTAATTATTTTTGCAATTCAAACCGGGTATCTTCAATAAATAGAACTGTCTTTCACCAGCACTTTAAGGACTAGAAGAAATTGGAAAAGGAGAGATAGGTGAAACAAGAATTGGAGGAAGATGGTGCAGCAACCACTTACAAATATGAGATTTTTCGTTTTACAGTCTAACTTCCGATTACGCAGAAGTGCCAAGATATGCAGAGTAACGTAAGTTGACATAGATATATACAAGGCTTCATTGCCCCGGTCAACATAATCAGCCGAATGGGAACTGGGAACAGAAAAAGGAGTCCAATTCCATGCAGATTTCCTTTATATCAAATGACCCAAAACCAAGCTACCACTGATCCATTTGCCAACCCAAGAATCAGGAACAAAACCATGACAATTCCAGCAGTCTCTGAATGCTGTAGTTGGACAGATTTTGGAGCCAAAATCATCAAAACACTGGTCAAGTAGCCGTTAGTAAGCCCCAAAAGACAAGTCAGTATTGTCACTGGAATTTCTGACGGGAAGAATTTGGGACCATGCAAGCGACCTAAGAAGAGAGCGGAAAAGAGCAATCTAGCAAAACAGCCAGCAATGGCAACCTTTGCATTCTCAAGAAGATAGGCTGCAGTCAAGGACTTGCCACCTAGGTCAAAAACATTGTACGCAGTAATAAGGAGAATGGAATACCAATCCTTGAGCAACTTAGAGTGCACGTCTTCAGTTATATACCCTGGAAATATAGCCAATGTGACCGAACAGAAAAGAAGCGTTCCAATTCCATACCATTTGACGCTCCCCACAATCTGCCACAAGGTTGACCTCCACCGACCCCCCATGAGGAAACCTTTGTCCCCTTCTTCCTCGTTGACAGCCAGAGTTTTCAATTATGTGTGGTACTTAATAACTGGAAGTCTTTGTGCCACATTGTAAAAGATAAAGCATATAGCCATGACCACTATTCCCACAGCAAAGTAAAGGTTTGCACTTTTTCTCAAGCCATGCTCGTCCTGTGTATATGCTGCTTTGGTTGTGATTCTTAGAAATGAAGCAAGCACCCCTGCAATAAACAACTTCACAAGTTAAAATTCCTCCCTTATTGGATTGCACCTGCATTGCATGGTTTATTTAGCACACAAAAGTGCTTTGTCACTAGTAAAAAGCTAGCAGCACAGGTAGGATATCTAAAATCAGAGCAATACCTTTGTTACCGATAATTTTCACAATAGTCTGTGCATGAACCTATCAAGATTCGGCTTGATGATCAACTCAAGCCCTTAAAAGGAACTTATGGTGAGAGGTTGGGAGCTCAAACCCCACCTCTCCCATTTTTCTGAAAAAAATGAAAATCACTTATCTGAGAAAAGACATCCAATGAAGGAAAGCTTCCTACTCACTATGCTTAGCTAGGAACTTGCTTATAGTTACTTCAACCGTATTGCACTACTTTCAATTGTTATTCAACTGCCGAGCTTTAAGACACAGCAATTTGCACTTGACAGCTCGAGAGTCATTCTGAGCTTTCATTGTTGACTTTCTTCAACTGGGCAAGCTAGGCAACCATCAAGCTTTTAAGTGAAAATGACTGCAACACCAGATCATGGCAGGCCCAAACCGACCTTAGACAATGTTCAACAAGTTATTCAACCAAAGGGGAAACATGGGTAAGCTTATAAACTAAAATCTGCAACATAATCCGGTGTCAAAAATCTACCTATAACATAGCCAAACTAAAAAGAATAAATTTCCACCACAACTCACGACCCTCAAGAAACAAACCTGAAAAGCAACAATTAAATTTTAGTCGCGCAAGTATAAATCAAGATTGTAGCTCATGAAGTCCAAAAAAGACTCAAAATTTCTAGCAAAATAGCACTGAAGTTCCTATTTTTAATGGATAATTTACCTCAACCAGCAGTGCCAGCAACAACAGACTGCATGTACCTCTCAGGCAACTCCCCAGCAGCCCCAACAAGGCTACCTTGGACCAACGCATCGGCGACACCGGACATCGCCAACGCACCGACCGTCACATAAAACCCGTCATACAACCCGACCCGACCCGACCCTTTGTATACACGGCGTCCATTACCGGCACCACCAACAGGGACACAACAAACAGGCCCAGTCCCACATTGATCCTGACATAGGCATCGGTTTTGTGGGCGTACAAGACGATACCGACCAGGCCGGCGAGGCCCACCACCGCATAGACGACGGCGAAGATGCGGTCAACGGAGACTTCGGGGTAGATGTAGGAGAAGGAGTCTACGGCGGTGATGAAGGCGTTCCATGGGAGGAGATAGCCGAGGCCGAGAGTAAAGTACATTATGTAGGCTAAGTGGAATGTGTCTTTTGGGGGATTTCCGGAGGCTGCCGAGTATTCCGTCTTGGTGCCGGTGGCAGAGGCCAAGAGGAAAGCGGATTCGGGGTCGGCTCTCCATTTGTGGGCGACGACCATATGTCGTTGGCGGGTGATAAAAGTAAGAAAAAATTAAAAAGAGAAAAAGAATAATTTTTTTTCCTATGTTAAAATATAAAAAATTACCCTAATTTATGTAGAAATGAGTGTATAAATAAGAGAGAATATTAAGAAAAGTTAATGAAGTATTTATTAAATCATATCAAAGAGATTTATGAATATCTTTGATATGATTTGTATATATCTTTACAATGAGATTTATGAATATCTTTGATATGATTTGTATATATCTTTACAATGACTAATATTATATTAAAATATATAAGATTTTAATACTTGTAATATGGCTAGGTTGATTTTGGAAATTAGATTAGAGAATTTCCTAAGTTGATGAGTTTTGTGCAGATATTAGCAATCTAATATGTAGAAATAATGAAAATCAAATACTAAAATAAAATAACAATTATTCTTAATATATTTGGGTTGCTTATGAAAAATATCAATGATACTATAATTGTTATAATAAATAAGTGTAGTATAAAAGTGAGTAATACTTATATTTTATAGGAGTCATCGAAAGTCATAACAACTAAAACATAATGTTTGTAAGAGTTGGATATTTGGATTTAGTGATTGTTGGCTTCTTACTATGCCAAAAAAATAAGTGAAATGTCTACAAAGAAACACAATCATATTGTATAACATCTATTTATAAAATCTCTTACCTAATCAACATCAAAATAAGTTTACAATTTAAGTGATGATTGAGTAGAAAAATAAACCCTATGAAACATAATTTCCTTAACATAACAAAGAATATAGAAAATGACAACAAAATGAACAGACCAAAGCATTATAATGAACTGGCTAACAACATGTATAGTATAAGTAATATCTCGTTGAGTAATAATAAGATATACTAAACTTTTAACTAATTGACAATAAAAAGTAGGATTTTTCAATAATGTGTCATTAATGGAAGAAAATTTGACATTGTACTTAAAACGAGTAAAGAAAATTTTATTATCATTAATCCCTACTCGAGTGAGCAAAGCTAAGGCATATTTAGTTTAAGACAAATAATACCTTGTAAAATCAAAAGAAATTTTTAGTTCTAAAAATAATTGACTAAGTTAAGATATTTCATTTTAAACTGAGATATTACTTAGGATCGTTAATACTTTACAAATCATCTCCTGTGATAATCATATTACTAATATAAAATAAGAGCAAAATGATCCCTTTATCACTTTTATGAACAAATAAAACAGTATCATAAAACTTAAAGAAAAGCCAAACTAGTGCACAGTAATACTAAATTTTGCAAACTATGCTTAGGGTGTCTGTTTAAGACCATAGAGTATTTGACAAAAATGATAGACTTTGTTGGGTGAATGGTTATATCTAAGTGAAGGTTACATATGAACCTCTTTGGTAAGATCACCATTAAGAAATGTATTCTTAATATCCATTTGAAAGAACTTCTAGTGTCAAATTATAACCATTGTTAGTAAACTTCTAATTGAAGTGACAAAAGTGATGGGAATAAAAGTTTCTTCATGGTAGATTTCATACTCCCGCTTAAAGCGTTTAATTACTAATTGAGTTTTATACTACTTAACATGTCTATCTAATTTCATCTTAATCTTGTAAATCCACTTAAACACAATAATAAATTTATTAAGAGATGGCTCAACCAAATCTCAAGTGTGAATTTTTGGTAAGGCCTATAATTGTTTTACTATTACTTATTGCAAGAGAAGGTTAGCACTAGTTTCTCAATAAGTTTAAGGTTTATATAAGGAAATAATAATTAAGTAAACAATGAAATCTTAAAAATGAGAAGGTAATTTACTTATTCAAAAAGAATGACACACATATGAAAGTTTAGAGGGAGACCTATAAGGAAATGCTATATCCACAAATGAGAAAGATACCTTAAAGATTGGCTGATAGTTTACTTGTTAAATTTATATCCAAGGTAGAAGGAAAAAGATTTATAGGAAAAGATTGTAATAAAACTTTAGAATTCATAGTGTCTAACATTAATTCAATAGAAGGATTAATGAAAAAATATTATGAGGGAGAATATAATTGAAAGAAGGAAAAAGAAAAAAACATCTTATATTCCGAAAAAATGAAATGATGCAAAAATCAAAGACATTTAAATATAAGATCTTAGCTTTGACATCCTTTATGTTTAATCTCATAAACAAGAAAATAACACAAACAAACATGAGGGTCTAACACTAGTTTCCATCAAATAAGACCGATTAAAAATGCTTATCTTGTTATATAGCCAAACCTTATAAGTCGCTCCTTATCTTCACATGCTCCACTCCCAAACATGTTAGCTAGAAAACTAGCTATCATTTTTATATCTCTCTTAGCTGTTAAATTGCCTACAAGAATTGTTCTCAAGATATCCTAATTCTTATGATTATAATCTAAAACTAGTATCCCAATTTTCACATAATATTCTTAAACTAGCCTCTTGACAACCACATTAAGGACAAATTTCATGCTTGTAAGCTTGTTGTCAGTTTTAAGGCACATCAAATTTTTAGTCATGAACCACTTCAATATTAAAGATCAATTATAAGTATGACTTGTCTTCATTATAACAAGATTTTTCGTAAGTTTAAGTAAAAAGGGGCATTGAAAATCATTTGTATTAAGATGGAAAATAATTTACTCTTGATTTTACCCTCAGGTTCAAGTTTTTAACTGATCTTACTATTAACAAAATCAAATATGACACAAATGAAATAGTTCATGAACCTTATCAAGTTACTTAAATTTGACAATTCTTTTCTCTTTTCTTCATTTGAATAATTAAATCCAATCTTTACCACAAAGAACTTGACTTTTTTAATGCAATCACTCCGTATAAACAAAAACATGTTTTATGTTAAACTTGTCAATAATTACACCCTCCTATAACTTTTTCAGAATAGATTTAACATCCTAAACCACCTATTTATCTTTTAGGTCAACTTTAAATCTTACTTTGTGTGCTTGCCTTGATATTAACTCAATCACCTCTTTTACTTCACTTGACAAATTAAAAGAAATGAGTGGCAAAACATTTAGACTTGCAGCAACATCTTAAAAGAAGAACCATAATTGACTTACCACTTGCTCTAACTTCATCAAAATCTATAAATAAACACCTTTTTGATTGAAATTTTTAAGTAAGTGTTAGACTTTTTACAACATTACATAAGCTTCAATAAACTAAGGACCACTAAATCAAGTAAACCTAATCTGAGGACCTTAAACTCTTCAAGGAATAAAAAAAGATTGTTGACTTAGTGAATTGTTTTGCATACATTTCGAGCATCGTTATAGGAAACCTTTGATTTGTAATTACAAATGTTGTGAGTTAGATTAATTAACAAGGTGAAAAGAAGATTAATTAATAAGGTGAGAAGGGTGGTCAAGGTGATCTCTTTACAAGGGTACACCATTTGGAACATGAGAATCCAATGACCCAACCCATGATGTTTTTGAATCATTAACGTTACTTAACACCTTTTTTTTCTCTAGTTGTTTATTGTTTCTTTTGGCTTGGATTTTGTGAAATGTCTTACAGTTAGTGCATAAATAAAAGATTTAATTTAGACATATATCTGTAAATTGTTTATTGTATGTGAATAGGACGATGATTTATACATTATGAACTGTCCTGGCACGTGGTGATTAAACGCATGAGGTTATGGAGAATAGAGGTTAACAACTTTGCTGAGAGCTAAATTTTTTTAATGGGAGTTGATGAGAAAGTGGGTCATGGCCGAAAATTGCTGGTAGGGTTAATGGTAATTAAGGTACATATAAAGAGGTTTAGCTAATAAATAGTTGAAGATATAATATAGTTATAGGTAAGAAGCCACATATTCATTTTTCTTTTTATTTTTTGATTTTATAAACTATTTTTATTTGTTGATGAATTATTAATATAAAATTACATTTTTGGCCTAAAATGTGAAGATAATGATATCTTTTCTTCATTTATTTATTTTTTTTAACAAGATGTAAGCATTATTCTTTAAACAACATTCCTTACATCATTGTTAATAAAATCAAACATATGGTTACAACTAGCTATAGTCCAAACAATCTCTTTAGCGTTCAAGATTGTTTGTTTGGCCAGCAAATAAGCCACTGCATTGGTATTCCTTTTGACAAACTAGATTGGAAAATTAGAGAAATGGTGAGAAGGAATTTGGATATCTTCTACAATTTATCCTATTGTATACTTCACATAAGATTTAGTCTTTATTGCTTAAATAACCACAAGGCTATTTGATTGAATATGAATTTTTCATTCCATTTATATGTCAATAATAATTTGTCTTTATTATCACATTTAATGAATCTTAAAAAATTATTTAAAATCTTCTCTCTTTTGTTTTTCCTTTAATTATGGTTGCAATGATATTATGATTAAACAATTTATATGTACTATAATAATTTTGTCTATTTTGCTTATTATGGTCAAATGATCACTAGTTAACTTATAAATTATAATAATTTGATCTTTTTAATTGGGTAAGTGTTGGTTTTTGAGGTGACTCAAAAAGGGAGTGAATTTGGTCTAATCAGTTTAATCACTTAACTTACACTTAATCTCAATTTTAAAAAGAGATAATGAGATAAACAATATCAAATATAAAAGTAAGTAATATAAATAACTAAAAATGAAGAAAAATAAGAGGAGAGAAAGCATACACGACAATTTATACTAATTTACCTCAAATTAGGAGCTTGCATCTATTCTTTAATGTTTCTCCCTTAAAAGTTCAACTTTATTATCACTTCCTTCTTTTATAAGGTGAAGACAACTTTTTTACATTTAATCACTTTGATCTTACTCGTAATAAAACTTTCGTTAAACTTTTATAAGAATATAACGATTTTTCACAACATTTAGAGACTCTTTCTCTAACACTTGTCACTAAAGTACTCTTACCTTTTCACAATCTCAATTTTTCTCTCTTATAACTCTTACTCTTTGATCTTTTCACACTTGATCACTTTATTCTTTTATTTAGATGACTACAATGAATAGTTTTCAAGACTTGTAAGGTTTTACATAAAAAGAATTTCTTAAACTTTTTTTCAAACCAAATATACAAGCTAACCATTGAATATTAATCTCTTTCCATTAAGATAATCAATTTCTAAAATAAAAAATTTTTCCTTTGAAACATCAATTGATCACATCACTTACATTGATTGATGGACCTAAAATTACTATAACTTTCTCAATTTTTGCCTTTCAACTCTTCAATCTCATGGGTCAATCGTAGGCATGATATAGGTAATCAACCTAAATCCCTGTAACTTTTGCATTTAATAACTTGAACTCTTCTAGCTACCTTCATTTGACCATAACCATGATCAATTTAACTGGTCTAAAATTTATGTTATTGTTTTCACTTTAGTGCCAAAAATCATCTTTAGTATTCAATCGACCACAAATACTGATTTGGTCGATCAACCCAAATTTTCTATTTCTCTTATACTTTTCTTCTCTTTTCCTCATAACTGTAGATGATAACATAGTCGACTAGTTTAAATTTTTTGTTAATTTTAAATTTTTACAATTCTTTTTATCTTTCCTTAAGATCACTCAAGATCTCATTTAATATTTTTATAAAAATAAAAAATTAATAGAAAAAAATATTTTTGTATAATTGTTAACTTAATTCAAAATTTAAATTTCAAAGATCTTATTATAAATAATATGTAACAAAAGATTACAACCATATAAAGTATATATGTTTGTCAATTAAGATATAAAGGGAATAATTCAAATATATTGACATCAATGATATCAATTAAGTATAAAAAAATTAAAATATAAAGAAATATAACATATGATTCTATTAATTTCAACTATCTCAATAGTAAGAAACAAAATGATTGAATTAAAATTTTATTAAAAAATCAATTTCTTGTAGTCTAAGTTAAGAATTTGTGCTTTTATTGATGGTTAAAAAGAAATAAAATAAATAAAATTACACCTCTAATGAAAGGAAAAGAAAGAGAAAAAGAAAATTTTAATATTATTAAAAATGAATTACTTTCTTATGATATGAGTTAAGTAAAACTATTAGATAATGAATTGACAATTAAGTTATCTACTTGGCGTTTTAGCAAGGTCTAATACTTGCCAAAGTCACATTGCTCCCATTTAAGATAAAATCCTACATTCAAATGTAAAATTCCTTCATCTTTATGAATACTAGTCGTCAAAAGTTATAAAGACTCAACTTGTTAAAATATAAAGAGTTGGTATGATTATATTAGATTAATTCTTAATTTTTTTAAGTGAATTAGAAGTTTTAAAATTTTATTTAATATTATATTATAATTCAATTTAATTTTTTATTCATATTTTCTATTTAGTAGTTTACCTTTTTATATATTTATTTAGCTTAGTGCTAGTGTGGCTTAATATCTAAGTTTAAATCCATTTAGTTCAATTCCATCATATTATGTGCCAATCGAGTTATATATATATATATATATATATGATAACAGCATGAAATCCTATGTCATTAAAATATGAAGACCCCGCTGATATTCCCACTCCAATTGGACAAAAAGAAAATAAAATATAAATATTTGACGTAGCCTTTAATATTGCTAGACTCTCTAACTTATTACCTTGACTTTTTAGATAAACTTGAAGCATTATTTGACATTAGTTAACCCCTCCTGTGGCATCTAAAGTCTTACGTGCTCCATTCCTTGCTAACAAAACTAACAACCGATTATTACCCGCTTCAGAAAAAAGAAATTGTTTCGTTCACGACTACTTGAGTTCCCATAAAATTTTCCTGTCCGGGACTTTCGAGCGAACTTGCAATGAATTTGGAGGTGAGAAGTTTTAAAGAGAGTGGCATTACTACCATGCTAGTCCACAGTGTCAAGTAAAATTGCATCTACGAGCGAAACTCATTTTCTTTCCTTCGCAACAATCTCTTAGAGCCCAACTATAATTGCTATGGACGCATCATTTAATCCAACAGGCTGGCCTGCGTTGCAACTAGAAAAGCCCAACCTCATTTATTTAACGTTTTCCCCCCATTTAAAAAAAAAAAAAGACAAAACAAAAATCTCTTTCCTCTTTTCTCCTGCCAAATTGCTGAGTTTTCTGTTTGCATTAATGTTCAAGTTGCTGGAACAGGACAGACAGGAGCCAGAAGCGAGCATCTGCCTTAAATTCCCTCAGATACGTACACGACTTTTTAATGCTTTCTTCGTCAGCGGTGTCTAACTGTTAATTGTCGATGTCCTGACATCTCGTGTCCAGCTGCACCGCTCTGGCAAATCAAAGCATTTTACACGGAAAAGAATTGGAGATGGGCGATCGATTTTTCATCAATAAAAGTGTTTCCTTATTGATGAGTGTCAGGTGACATAAGCACAAAGACGAATAATGCGAACAACGTATGGCCTAACAAAAATAACTCGCAAGCAGGTTCAATAAAATGATAATAAGTTCTTAACGTATTTACTTGAAAATGAAATTATTCAAATTTTAGATATAAATATATGAATTATACAATTAAAAAATTTTATATTAAAAATAAATAATATATAATATATAAATAAAAAATTATGAATTTAATATTTTAAAATTTTAAATTAAATTATAATATTAAATTTACAAAGAAATTTTATTTAAACTTAGACTCTCAACACCAAAACTAGCAAAATAGAAAGAAGACTATGAGGTGGCATAGTAGACACCGGTAGTAGGAAGACACTCCGATGGCTGAATAAATAATTATCAATGAGAATGTGTGAGAGAAGTAATTATAAACAAAAAAAAAGAAAGAAAGAAAATGAAAAAACTAGCATCCATTTGTTGAGGAGGATCTAGGTATTTTCAAGGTCGAAGGAGACTTAAACGACAAGTCGTTGACGAGAGATGAGAGAAGAGGTGACTCTGGCGACGTCAGCGCCTCTCATTGTTTGAACACGGTAACTAAAGTGCAAATAGGTTCAGTTTAATGTTGAATCCCTCCATTCTGGTTCTTCACATTTGGTGTTCCAAATAATATAAGATTAGAGCGAGCTAGAAATATCAAATTATTTACTGTTTTTTTTTTCTTTTTTGTTTTTTTTTTCCTATGCAAGGCTATAAAATTTTTGCCGGGGTCCTTGGTCGGCATCATTATTATCTGGCAGTTGAACAAAGTCCAACCTCAGAAGACCCTGAACGCTTGAAGTTGATTTAGTTAAATTTCCGAATAGACTCGTGCAGAGGACATCAACCCACCACCCAAATATAAAGAGAGCGACACTGCATTAAAGAAAAATGGAGCTTGTCAACCCGCACTGCAATTGTTGTCAATCTCTCTCTCTCTCCCTGTCTATGCTCTCTATGGAAAACAGAAAAATGTGCTCGTTGTGGCCCATAACCATAACAAGCAGAGGCATGACGGGGGTCCAAGCGGCCTTTATTGCAGGATAAAAGGTCCCATCTAAATTTTAATTTTTAAGTGCAAACAAATTTCGAGGAAAATTCTTGATCAATCTTCTGAAAGACTTACGAAAGTAAAAAAAAAAAGTTATTCTGTCTCAGCCATTTCACAAGCAAACAAGATAGACCAAATTCCGTGTACTAACACTCAAATGTCAATATCATGGCTCGAACTTCTAACTTCTGAGCAGCCCTACACGCTCTGCCACATGCATCTAAAAAGCCACCCCACATGACCTCTTATTAATATCCAAAACGCCTAGCCCACAACAGCATACTTGGAAGAGGCAGCCAGCTATTGAACAACTAAGCAAAGATTGCAGTTTTTTATCCTAATATATACGTGCCCCAATAAAACACCCGTCGTTTGTTATGATCACTGGATGCCCAAAATTCCCTCCGTCAATCTAGTGGGGAGGAAAAAAAAATGAAATATTCCCCAGAAAACAAACTACTGGGTCTTTTAGCCCTCTGCATGATAACAGGGGTTTCTTCACACACGAGACCTTACACGCCTCCTCCCGTGGCACGTTTAACTGATCTTTTCAGTCATGTCTCGATTGGCGAACAATTTTCAGCAGTTTTTGGAGGCTCAAACATTAAGATACTCAATAATGGGTCTTTGGCCACTCTTGCTCTCTCCAAATCCTCAGGTACCTTGTGGCTGGGGAGTTGAGTAATTGAATGTACGTTTTTAATGCTCTCGCGTTCGATTAAATTCCATGTCCTATTTGCTTACTTTTCCAGGCTCTGGATTGGCCTCCCGGAGTAAATATTACTATGGTTTCTTCAGTGCTGCAATCAAGTTGCCAGCCGGTCTATCCTCTGGAGTTGTGGTAGCCTTCTATGTAAGTCCTTTCCGTCACATTAACATATCAATGAAACTTACATTATGTGCAATGTTCTTTGATATGAGATACGATATCAAAATTGCACGAAAAATTGACATGAATGTTCAAGGTGTATTAAGAAACATAGATACACCCATGTAGAGATTTCAATTAGTTTTGCAGATGCGAATGTGATGGGATGATGAAAATGGAAAACAAAAACAGTTGTCTAATGCAGATACTTACCCTCACGACCACGACGAGATTGACATTGAACTTCTTGGACATGATAAGAGAAATGACTGGGCATTTCAAACTAATATGTATGTGAATGGAAGCGTTAGCACTGGAAGAGAGGAGAAATTCTATCTCTGGTTTGATCCAACAGCAGCGCATCACTATTACAGCATTATCTGGAACAGTCACCACACCGTGTAAGAAAATCAAACTCAAGTATCCCATACTGTCTCCATTCTCTTAGGTTTTATGACTTGTCTTTTAAAAAAGTGATCAATCTTCTCCTTCTTGTATAACATAACTTATGTTCTCTATTTTATTTTGCCCTGTTACCTTTTTCCATGCCTTAGCGGGAGTCTTGTGTATTAAAAAAAGTCCTTTTCATATCATTTTAGATGTTAGATAGTGATTTTTAAAGCATATGGGAGTTTTTTTTTTTTTTTTCTTTATGGTCTTAGTGGGAGTGGTCTCCCATGGCGAAAGCGGTAATGAGACATTGGAGGAGCTCGAGTAGTCGTTTCCCTAAAGCAAGCAATTACATGAACATAAAAATAATGCAACATACAAATTATAAATACAAGTGAATACAATTAATAAATAATACTTCTTTTTTTTTTTACTTATCTTTCTCTTCATTAATTAATTTTTTGTATTATTATAACAATATCTGTATTATTTTACTTATTATATCTAACTTTTTCCATTATTTTTTATGTCTAACGGGTGATTACCTGTGCTAAAGTTATTTCGAATTAGCCAATTCTGAAATCGTTACTGTGTCTGTCTATATGCAGATTCCTGGTGGACAATGTGCCAGTAAGACAGTTTGTCCACAACATTGCTTTTCCATCCGTCTACCCATCCAAGCCCATGACCTTTGTCACGCACCGCGTAGGTCTGCCCCAAATTCGTGCTATTTAAAGAGGCTTATTGCAGCCACCACTCCCAAAGTCTAGAACATGGTGGAAGCCTCTAGAATCTTGTAGAACATTGTAGATAATTCTCTTACCTTCTTGTAGGATGTAGAGTTTGCTAGAATACTCTAGAAGGAAGATAGGGACCGTTAGATCAAATAGATCTTAGCCCTCCGTTGAGGAGGTGAACAACTATAAATAGCCTTAGGGATTTCATTTGTAGATACCAAGCAATCAAGCATCAATATATTCTCCAAGTTCTCCATCTCTCTCTTGTGTGCTTCCCTCTACTTTTCGCTAGTAGCATTCTAGCTATCGAAGAAGGCTGAACTAGCATTCGAGTCCAGCGAATTGCTAATGCCGCACGGGTCGTTGGGTGATCGAGACCAAGTCCGTGACAAGTGGTATCAGAGCAAGGTTTCTACGAGCAGCAAGCACACTCGGTTGAGAAGGATGGCTGGTCCACACAGTGAGACTACCCACGTGGTTGACGAAGCAAAGAAGCAACCAAGGAGAGGGAGATCAAGGTCGAGGGACATCTTGGAAGACACCAACGCAAGGCTCGCAAAGGTGGAGCTTGCCATGGCTGATGAGCAGGAGAAGTTTGAGGCGGTAGACCAACGCATCGACGAGCTCGAGAGGGAGAATGAAGAGCTTCGTGAGGAGTTGTAAGGTGCCTTAAACCAGGCCATGTCAAGGTGTCTAGGCCAAGTGAAGACCTTGGAGGAATCCCTCCAACGTGATGTTGGAATGCTGAAGGAAGAGCTTGAGAGAGTCTCCAACGAGTTGAAGGAGACCAAGGATGAGCTAGTCCTTTGCAAAAGGGCAATTGCTCAAAGTGGGAGCATTGCCGTGCCAACGATAGTCGCAGCTCCTTCAAAGGTGGACGTCCCGCGGCCCAAGGCGTATAATGGGTCGAGGAACGCGAAGGAGGTCGATAATTTTCTGTGGAGCTTGGAGCAATACTTCAAAGCACTTGGCGTCACGGAGGATGCCAAGAAGATTGATAATGCTGCCTTATACCTCGTGGATACCGCAATGGTATGGTGGAGAAGGAGGTATGGCGACATTGAAAGAGGTACTTGTGTCATCAACACATGGGACGAGTTCAAGAAAGAGCTCAAGCGGCAATTCTATCCGGAGAACGCCGAGGAAGAGGCGAGAGCAAAGCTAAGGCGTCTCCAACAAAGGGGAAACATACGTGAGTACGTGAAGGAATTCTCCGAAGTGTTGCTGGAAATTCCTGGCTATCCCGACAAGGAGGCGTTCTTTGCCTTCAAAGATGGCTTACAAAATTGGGCCAAGATGGAGATCCAAAGACATGGTGTTCAAGATCTCGCCACTGCCATTTCCATTGCCGAATCACTAATCGAGTTCCGGAAGTCCGAAAAGCCCAAGTCTCAAAAGGACAAGGCTGGCAAAGGAAAGAGTGGGGAAGAGAGTTCCTCGAACAAAGAGCGTTTTCACAAGTTTAACGCGCCTAAGGAAGGGAGGAACACCAAGGAGGGTCAAAGCAGCGACAGGCTTCCTCTCAAATGTTACTTCTGCGACGGACCGCACAAAGCAAGGGATTGCCACAAGAAAGGCAAGCTTTCTGCCCTTGTTGAAGAAAGAGAGGAGCAGCAGCAACGTGAGGAGACGAGGATGGGATCCCTGCAAATCCTCAATGCCATCAAAGCCAAGGTCGAGGTACCCAAAGCCGAGAAGAAAGGACGATTATACGTGGAAACCAAGGTGAGTAACCAAGTGGTTAAAGCCTTAGTAGATACCGGAGCTTCCAACAACTTCCTTCAAGAAGAGGAAGCAAGGCGGTTGGGCATCAAGTACAGCAAGGGGCAAGGATGGCTCAAGGCCGTAAATTCGGAGCCGAAGTCGATTTTTGGCGTTGCTCATGGCGTAGAGGTACGTATGGGTGAATGGTGTGGTCTTGTAGACTTTTCTATTGTGCCAATGGATGATTATCCAATTGTGCTTGGTATGAAGTTTATGGACCGCGTTAAGGCCGTGCCTATTCCCTTTGCCAACACAATGTGTATCTTGGAGGAGGGCAATACATGCATGGTGCCCTTGGCTAGGGAGACTAGCCTTCAATCTAGACAAATTTCGGCCATGCAACTCTCGAAAGGTGTCAAGAAGTCGCAGCCCACCTTTCTTGTATCCTTGAAGGATGGAAAGGATACGTCCCCATCGAATGTCCTACCAAAGCAAGTCTCTCACGTCTTGGAGGAGTTTAAGGACGTGATGCCTCCGGAATTGCCAAAGAAGCTCCCACCTAAACGTAAGGTGGATCACAGGATTGAATTGGTTCCTGGTGCAAGACCGCCTGCTGCGGTGCCTTACCGAATGGCACCCCCGGAGTTGGAGGAACTCAGGAGGCAACTAAAGGAGCTGTTGGATGCGGGCTACATTCAACCGTCAAAGGCTCCTTATGGTGCACCCGTGCTTTTCCAAAAGAAGCACGACAGGTCACTTCGGTTGTGCGTCGACTATCGGGCGCTCAACAAGATAACCGTGAAGAACAAATATCCCATCCCATTGATAGCTGATTTGTTCGATCAGCTAGGTGAAGTGCGGTGGTTCACGAAGTTGGACTTGAGATCGGGATATTACCAAGTGAGGATTGCAGAAGGAGATGAGCCAAAGACCACTTGTGTTACGAGGTATGGCTCCTATGAGTTCTTAGTGATGCCATTTGGACTTACTAATGCTCCTGCCACGTTCTGCACTCTTATGAATCGAGTATTCGAGCCGTTTTTGGATAAATTTGTCGTAGTATATTTGGATGATATCGTTGTCTATAGTAAGACGTTGGACGAGCATATTGAACATCTACGACAAGTTTTCCAAGTATTAAGAGAGCACGAGCTGTACGTGAAAAGGGAGAAATGTGCCTTTGCTCAACGAGAGGTCACATTCCTAGGGCACATCATCGACAGAGGCAAACTATGGATGGATAAGTCCAAGGTGCAAGCCATCCACGACTGGGAGCCACCAAAGAAGGTGACTGAGGTACGATCCTTCTTAGGCCTCGTTAATTATTACCGAAGATTTATAAAAGGCTACTCCTCTATTGCAACTCCGCTCACTGACTTGTTGAAGAAGAATAGAACATGGAGTTGGGATGTTAAATGCCAAAGAGCATTTGAGGTGCTCAAACAGGCAGTAGCCGACGAGCCAGTGTTGGCTCTCCCCGATCACACCAAACCATACGAGGTACAGACCGATGCTTCAGATTTTGCCATCGGTGGTGTGTTGATGCAAGAAGGACATCCCATCGCGTACGAGAGTCGCAAGCTGAACGAAACCGAGCGCCGCTATACAGTCCAGGAAAAGGAGATGACTGCAGTGGTGCATTGCCTACGAACGTGGAGGCATTATCTGTTGGGGTCCAAGTTCGTCGTGAAGACGGACAACATTGCCACAAGTTACTTCCTCAATCAAAAGAAGTTGTCGCCAAAGCAAGTGAGGTGGCAAGCGTTCTTGGCGGAATTCGACTTTGTGATGGAGTATAAGTCGGGCAAGGCTAACTTGGTGGCCGATGCATTGAGTAGAAAGGCCGAACTAGCTGCCATCACAAGTCCAGACTTCCCGTTGGTCGAACAAGTAAAAGAGGGATTGGAGCACGACCCACAAGCCAAGAGTTTGAAGGAGTTGGCGAGTAATGGGAAGACACGCCGGTTCTGGCTTGCAGATGGATTGCTCACTACCAAGGGCAATAGAGTTTATGTGCCAAAGTGGCAAGGATTGAGGAAGGCGATCATTAAGGAGTGCCATGACTCGAAATGGGCAGGACATCCAGGTATACGGCGCACGTTGGCACTTGTAGAGCGAGCATATTACTGGCCACAGATGCGAGACGACATTGAGCTCTACGTAAAGACATGTCTAGTATGCCAACAAGACAAGGTGGAGCAACACCAACCGTCGGGATTGTTGGAACCCCTACCTATTCCGGAGAAGCCATGGGAGAGTGTTTCAATGGATTTCACCACCTGTCTACCGAAGTCAGATGGATGTGCCAACATCATGGTGGTGGTAGACAGATTCAGCAAGTATGGTGTGTTCATCCCCGTACCCTCAAAATTTACAGCTGAGGATGCAGCACGCTTATTTTTCAAGTATGTGGTGAAATATTGGGGTATCCCCAAAACGATTGTTAGCGACCGAGACACTCGCTTCACCGGGAGATTCTGGATGGAGTTATTCAAGTTGATGGGGTCCGAGCTCAACTTCTCCACAAGCTTTCATCCCCAAACTGACGGCCAAACGGAGAGGGTGAATGCCTTGCTGGAGCTATTCTTAAGGCATTACGTAAGTGCCAACCAGAGTGATTGGGCTAAGTTGCTTGACATAGCCCAATTTTCATACAATCTACAAAAGAGCGAGTCAACTGGAGCTAGTCCGTTCGAAGTTGCTACGGGACTACAACCATCGACTCCTCACACTTTGGCGGTTGGCTACAAAGGGCCTAGTCCTGCTGCATTCAAGTTTGCCAAGGGTTGGCATGAGAAGTCCGACATGGCACGGGCACACTTGGCCAAGGCTTCCAAGCGGATGAAGAAATGGGCCGATACCAAGAGGAGACACTTGGAGTTTGAGGAAGGAGATTTGGTGATGGTGAAACTCCTTCCCCATCAAAGCCGAAGGTTTGCCAAGGTGCATAAGGGTCTAGTAAGGCGTTACGAGGGACCCTTTCCAGTGGAGAAAAGGATTGGCAAGCTAGCTTACCGGTTAACCCTACCGTCCCGCCTGGAGATGCATCCAGTTTTCCATGTTAGCTTGCTAAAACCTTACCATCCGGATAAGGAGGAGCCGAGCAGGGGCAAGTCGAAGAGAGCCCCTACAGCCATAACGGCAATGCCCGATCGCGACGTGGAAGAAATATTGGCGCATCGTGTCATTCCAAGGAGAGGCAACCATCCAAGTTATGTCAAGTACTTTGTGAAATGGAAAGGGTTGCCTGATAGCGAGGCAAGTTGGGAACACGAGCTGACCTTATGGAGCAACGTCGATGTGATCGAGGCTTACAAGAAGGATGCGACGAGGGCGTCGCCAGATTGAGTGGGGGAGAATGTCACGCACCGCGTAGGTCTGCCCCAAATTCGTGCTATTTAAAGAGGCTTATTGCAGCCACCACTCCCAAAGTCTAGAACATGGTGGAAGCCTCTAGAATCTTGTAGAACATTGTAGATAATTCTCTTACCTTCTTGTAGGATGTAGAGTTTGCTAGAATACTCTAGAAGGAAGATAGGGACCGTTAGATCAAATAGATCTTAGCCCTCCGTTGAGGAGGTGAACAACTATAAATAGCCTTAGGGATTTCATTTGTAGATACCAAGCAATCAAGCATCAATATATTTTCCAAGTTCTCCATCTCTCTCTTGTGTGCTTCTCTCTACTTTTCGCTAGTAGCATTCTAGCTATCGAAGAAGGCTGAACTAGCATTCGAGTCGAGCGAATTGCTAGTGCCGCACGGGTCGTTGGGTGATCGAGACCAAGTCCGTGACACCTTGTACGCAACTATATGGGATGGTTCAGAGTGGGCAACACACGGAGGCAAATACCCAGTTAACTACAAGTATGCACCTTTTGTGGTTTCATTTTCTGAGATGGAAATGACTGGCTGCATCTCCAATCCAACGGCCTCGGTTACCTCGTGTTCTAAGGCGGGTGCTTCCAGCTCGGACCCTGTTGGGGGTCAAGAGTTTGCTACTCTGTCAAAAGAGCAGATTGCGGCAATGGACTGGGCGAGAAGGAAGCTCATGTTCTACTCTTACTGTAATGATAGGCAAAGATACAAGGCCGTGCCCCCCGAGTGCAAATAAATGAAATTTACTCTTCTCTAACCTGAAGATATAATGATAAAATTATTTGAATTATTAATTTCGTTTAAGGTTTGATACCTAATTTTTAAAAACAAAAGGGTGTAATTTCACTCTCTGGGGGACAAGAGATTTCGAAAAGACAAAATAATAACCATGAAAGGAGCGAAATAGAAAGAATTATATAATATTTTATTATTCTCCTTATTATAAGTGAGTGTTCCACTATCTGTATTATATTATTGTTTGAATAATTTTCATGTTGTATTTGTTTTGAAAATAATTAGCAGAGAAAATTGTACCTTGTGCTGAAATCGTGCTACTGATGAAGAAAGGGAAGACGATTTATGTAGCCTTTGAATTCCATTCAAGGGGTCAAGCCAACACATAGTAACAACTTAGAAGAGGTTAAACAAAGAAGGAGACTGAATAGTAATGTATTGTACAGCTTAAACAACAATAAACTACGAACTTTCTCCAACTAATTTCATTAGCTTTACAATGATAATATCTTATCGAATACAAGGTATTGAGACATGAACAATAACAAAGATTAATTAATATTAGCAAATTAAGACAAATCAGGTCAAAATCTCTTAAACATCTCTTCCAGATATCTGCCGTTGTAAGTTGGATGGTCAAACACTCCATAGCGAAGTGGTACATACACTATACCCCGTCGTACACTTGGGGCCGGCTCTTGAGCGGAAGCTTCGTTAGTGCTGTCAACAGCTAAGAAGTTAGGCCAAAGGTTACGACAAAGAAGTTGGCCATGACGTGACGCCATATCAATCAAGGATAATATTAATATGGGCAATCAAGGATAATATTAATATGGGCAAAGGTTGTCCATTAAATCATCCGGAGACAGAAAAATGAACATCCAATAAGGACAACGGAAAAAATTGAAGGTTTGCCTATGTTAAAGTTATAATTGTACATATAAAAAATAATATAAATATAAAATATTATTTGTTAATCTTATAATAAATTAAAATATTTAAATTTTTAAATAATAATAAATATATAATTTATTTAATTATTTAAATTATATTAAATTAAACTTAATTAGTATAATTTTTACTCAAATATTAACTTACTAATAATTTAGAGTCATATAAATTTAATTATTTAACTTTTATTTGAATATTAATTTTTAATTTATGATAAATTTAAATTAATTTTAATAATTTATTTAAATTTTAATTTAAAATTTAATAATTATTTATAGTATTTATTTTAATTTGATAAAATTTTTAAACTTCAATAATTTGTTCATTTCAAACTTATAATTTGATTTTATCATGTTGAAAAAAATCACATCTATCGAGAATTTTGTCACGTTATCTGTTAAACTCATTTGAAACTTTAATTTGTATTCTTACAGGGTTATTATTTATAAGTATAACAAATTTTCTCATCATTTTTAATAAAATTATCACAAATTTTTTTAATAATTTTTCCTTCAAATTAGTTCATATTCAATTTTTTTTAATTTTTAAATCTCTGGAGGAACTTATATATGTAACATTGAATAATAAGATATAAAACTTTATTCTCTACAATACTTTATAATATATAATATCCATAAAATATTATTATATGATATTTCACCTCTTAATTTTCTATCTAAAAATAAAGAAAACTTAATTAAGTTATTTTAAACTTTTAACTTAATAAGTCAAAACC
Source organism: Bruguiera gymnorhiza (assembly GCA_020883675.1). Taxonomy (NCBI): domain Eukaryota; kingdom Viridiplantae; phylum Streptophyta; class Magnoliopsida; order Malpighiales; family Rhizophoraceae; genus Bruguiera; species Bruguiera gymnorhiza. The sequence continues at coordinate 1,299,116 of JAIRCJ010000180.1, forward strand.
TTTAAACTTTTTTTAACTTTTAACTTCATAAATTTATATATATATATTTAAATTTTCTTTAACCCTTAACTTAATAATCTATATATCTAAATTTTATATTTAAACTTTCTTTATTTTTGGTAAGTCAATATTTTATTATAAAAAAATCAATTCAATTACTTACAAGTTTAAATCTCATTTTATTTTTAAAATTTTTATTAAGTCTTTTTTTAATTATTTCAGTATTATTTCTATAAATTCGATTATTCTATTTTTATTTTTTTCTCTCTCTCTATTTTTTTCTTCATACTCATAATTATCATATCAATAAATATCATTCTGCCTCTTTTATCTACTTTCTGATTTTCTCATTCTGATCCCTTTTCTTTTCTTTTTACCGATGCCCCGAACTCTTGGGGTTTTTTATTTTTTTTCTTTGGTTTCTCTTTCTTTCCTCCTTTTGCTATCAATTGGCAAAGCGAGAACAACTGGCAATGGATGTCGAAGATGGAAAGAGGCGATCTGACAACTCGTTGTGGCGCGTTCAACAACTATGTGGCTACTCTGACAGGACTCAGATGCTTTCTCTCTACCTAGGTAAGATAACTTTGCACTGATATAATTATCGAATGGCTAGCAGCAACTAATGACGATACTTTGTTTCTTTTTTTCTTTATTTCCCGACTCAAACAAGTTCTTATATGATTCTCAAATCGAGTGCCAACCATTATATGATTCTTTGATAAAGTGTCAGCTCTGATGGTGATTTTCAGATCAAATGTATTCTAATAACATCATTATAACTCAATTAGTTTTGTTACTACTGTTATAATTTTATTAATATAAAAATATTACATAATAATAAATTATATATAAACCATTTATTAATTTAAAAATGTCATATAATAACAATTAAGAAATACAAAAAAAATAATATAGATATAAAATTTTATATAATAAATTAAAATATTCAAATTTTTATATAATAACAAATATTTAGTTTTATTTAATTACTAAAATCATATTAAAATGAATTCAAGTAGTATGATTTTTACTATAATATTAACTCACTAATAATTTAAAATTATAAAAATTTAATTATTTAATTTTTATTTGAATATTAATTTTTAATAATATCAATTTATCTAAGTATTTCATTAAAATTATGAATAAATAACTTATTTATACATGTTATTAAATATATTATAATAGTATATGTCAATTCAAATATTCTAATTTAGTCATTTTAATGAAAAATTATATTTATAATATATGCATATTAAAAAAACTCATTATTTATTATCATATAATTCAATTTATAACATTATAGTGTTGTGATTTAATAACAACAAAAAGAATAAGACTTATTTAGGTTTTGTGTTCAAAGCCTTATAAACATAATTAACTAATAATGTTGCAACTTTTCACTTTAATTAATTACCTTTTTTTTTCAATCATTAAGTAGATGTCTTAATTAAACAATTTCATAACTTTCTTAAATTTCTTCATCATTCTCATATGGTAAAATTTTAAAAATTTCCAATCATCCTTCTCTTTTTATTATTATTATTATTTATAGTATAACCAGCATAAAAGCACTAACTTTTTAACCATTATATGTCATCTTTCATGTTGACGAAATTAATTATTCCATAAGGTTCTATTAAAGAGATTTGTCTTTAATAATTACATATAAAATTAAATATAAAATTTAATTAGTTTATTTTGATTAAAAATAATCATAAAGTAGATATATAGTTCTTAATTATACACAAAAGATATTTAGATTTCAAAATACATATTTTGATACTACTTGTTATATTTTTTAATAATAGCATTCTTATTAAATATTAATTTTAGATCTTATAATTTCATATAAATAATATAATAAATAATATACTTAATTTTGTGAAATCAAACCAATTAATATATTTAAAAAATTCACTTTAATTTAATAAATAATTTTTTTTAAATTTTAACTGTACTTATATGTTTTTAAATGAAATATATATATATAAAGAAAAGACAGATATATAATATTTATCAATATTTAGTATAATAATATATAAAATTATTTTTTATTAATTCAACTATATTATGAATTAATTTTTAATAAAAATATTATTTAAAAATATTTTAATATTATTAATTATGAATATTTTAACATAGGTTCCCAAAAAATGCAAAATGCAATTAAATCATCAATGTTGGAACAGACATTGCTATCCCAACCAGTCTGAGTTGAGATTAGGGCATGGAATTAAAATAAGGAAGAATCGGAAACGAATTGTAGATTCCTAACCGCGAAATTAACAATGAGTAGGAAGACAAACCGAATATATATATATATATATATATATATATATATAGAGAGAGAGAGAGAGAGAGAGAGAGAGAGAGAGAGAATAGAAATTCAGAACACAGAGGATCAGCAGAAAGCCAGAAAGTGGCAACGCAGGAGTAGAAGCAGGAGAACGAACGAACATGTATAGGTTTTATCTCCAAAGTCCGTGTGAGTTGTGGGCTTGTGGTTCGGCAATGCTGCGATGTGAGATAAGTAATGTCGTTCGAAGACCCCATGGACTTCAATGTTTCTTTTATGGGGCTTCCTATTATGGGCCAATGGTCCCTTTTTTCACACACACACACACACACACACACGCACACATATATATAGGGTATAAAGTATTTCACATTCCGGAGGTCATTGTCAAGCCTTTATAATCTTTGTTACAACTCACGGTTCAAAAGAAAAGAGAACGTTTGCCATTAATTACAAGATTTAATGATAGACTTATATAAATTATTTGCTTCAAATCTAAAGTTTAAATTCTAGTCCTTATGCACTAAAAGGCTAAGAGAGAGAGAGAGAGAGAATGCCCGCAATACTTCAACCACTTCGGATGATATTTTCATCATGTAGCCCATGTTTTGTATTGTGGAATGGAGCAAACGAACCTCTTCGAAGAGGGCCATTTTTATGTTGGAGAAGCCGATGTATGAAGAAGGGACTAATGTCTATCTTCTGAGTTGTTACATTTGTTACCTTCTTGTTTAAGTTAACCATAATTCGTTGCATAACAAATGCAGTAATATGTGTGGATTGTGTGACGAGTTGTCATCTCGCATGTTTAGTGTTTCTTCTTGACTTTACCGTTTAATATTATTTTTTGTGTTTCTTTTTTTAAATGCCGAAGAACGACACAACAAAATTGACGTATGTAACATTGTTTCAATTCTCCAATGTGAAATACATATGTGGTGAGGCCCAAATGGGTAGAGTTTAAAAGAAAAAAAAAATGAAAATGAAATAGTAAAAATAAGCAAAAAAATAATAATAATTTGAAAATAAGTGATAAATACATTGCCTGCATACATGAAATGGTGGGTGGTCTGAGTTCGAAAGGGTCATAAAATTTGGTTGGATGATACCCCCATGAAATGGAAAGGAAGTTATTGATCTTATGAATCGATAGAAAAAGTTATAGAAATCAAATTGCAAACAAAATGGAAATTAAAAGTTATTCTTCAGCACTGCAGGCCCCAACATTTAAAAAGAAAAAAGAAAAAGAACAAAAAGAGAAAGATGTGTCAAGAGAGGAATTGGCAGTCAGGGCCCAGCAGCTTAGTGCATGGTTGTCGTGAGAAAAGGGAAGGGCTAGATGCAACTTTTCGGTTGCACGACGAGCATAGTCAAACCAGCTGCGAAATTCATGCAGCATGATGATGGATGCATGGGGCGTGGCGGCCCGGGGCTTAAAAGCCACGGCAACTTCCACCACAAAAGCAAGACTCGAAAGAATTTCGGTGCATTCATTGGTCCAATGTGATTATAAATTTGAACCCTTTGTTAAATTATTTAATAAAATTAAATATACGTTTAAAATAGTTTATAATTTTTATTAATATTAGTATTTATTTTTTAGTATATTGATTTAGTCAATGTTACAGTGTGTACAGATAGAATTCTCCTTAATAAGATCAAGAATACCAATAGTTTCTTTTTATTTCATTTATTAAAAAAGACTTGATATATATATATATATTTATATATATATATATATATATATATATATATATATATATATAAACAAGAAAGAATCAATCTTTTTATGCCGCCGATGGACCTGCCTTTTGAAGTCAAGATAGTCGGCCACGAGAACAATCAATAGCACACACCGACTACTAATTACCATCAGTATACTAATCCAAATTTTTACAAGCAATCCAAATTTTATGAAAATTAGAGAAAAATAAGAGTCTAATTCAGGACTTTTGGGCCATATTGTCTATAGTTGATGTGGTTCAAATTAATCAATTTTTAAAAGAGGGGGCCAGCCGACCAGTGAATGGAATAGCTTTCGGCAATCACGACACGTTTTTTTGTCATTTGCTGGGGGGTGACCCCGTCTGAAATGTCGGCTTCTTTTCAGAGCAAAAAGCCTTGCCATTCGCCATGATCGTTTCTGGGTCCTCTTCTTTCAATTTCTTTTCTTATTAATTTGTTGAATCCTAGGCCTGTCGAATTTCGCAATCCCATCCGCATAAACAATCCCATAGCCGCCTCGCAGACAACCAACCTTGTCAACATTTTTTCATGTAAAGTAAATGTAAAATAAAATAATAATAATTATATATATTATAAAAATAAAATTTTATATGTCTATGTAATCACTTTTTTCTTTTTTTGTAGAACCCGTTGAAATTTTCTTTGTGTAAATAACATCAAATTTTGGTCAAGCAAATAAAATAAAAAAATATATTTCACTATTTAATTTTAATGTTTAATAATTATTTCAGAATCTTATAGATAAAAGAATGTGATTTTTCAACAAATGTGAAACATACCATGTCACAGAATCATGTGCATGTGATCAGTATATGGTGATGGGCCATGAGAGAATACTTTCTTACCACAGTTCCTACATTCCAAAAAAAAAAAATCTAAAAGGAAAAGGAGGGATATGTGGTAGCCCTTGAAACGAGTATTGAATAAAATTAAAACCACATATATTGTTCAGAATTGGAAATAAATTGCACTATTCTATCTTTTTTTTTTTTTTCTTTCTTTCTTTGATCATTTGGTTTCGACAGAATCTTAAACTCAAAATCCTCTATCTTAAAAACGAACATAATACTAGTGAAATATTAGATAGCAAAGCAGGACGGGGGCATGGCTATGCTAATGTTCGGTTGTTTTTATTTGTTTCTTTTGTGTTAGTTTTTCTTTGCTTTATTTCTCCGTGTAATCGAAAAAAGGAAATTAGAACTCTTGTTGGGTCGATGGACTTTGATTTGATGTTACTAGTCATTAACATTTGTAACAATTTGATGTTTTATATAATTTTTTAAACAAATAGACGGTGACTTACGTGTTAGAGTTGTTGAATATTTTGTTCTAACAATTAGACTCAAATCTTAACACTTGTTTTGATAAAGGAAAAAATTCAAAAAAAAAAATGGTAATTATACAAACACAAAAATAATAAACATAATTAGATATCATTAATATAATAAATCTATCTTTATTTTGTTTTATTTTCTCCTTATCAACTTACCTTTTGCATTGTTATAATTCTATATGCCTTATTTTTATTAATTGTATCTATTTATATTTATCACTTATGTATTTCATAAATAATTTTTTTAAAAAATGAAAACACTTTATAAATACACATTTAGATATATTTATTATACACGATTAAGAGTACTAAAAATAATATATATTACAATATATAATATAAAATATTATTTTTTAATCATAATTTTCGGTTTGTGTGGTTTTCTATCTGTTGTGTATAATGAATTTATCGAAAACGTATATAGTGAGACAGCCGGTATTCAGAGGACAATCCCTCGTCTTGTCAAACTTGTGCAACCCAATTAGCTACCTACCCTACTTGCCTTATTCACTCGTTGGAAACCAATAACGAAAAAATTAGAGGAATATAGATGAATAAATACAAATAAATATTAATTTATAAATATATAATTATGATAATTAAAATATTTTAAATATATAACAATTAATAATTATATCTAAATGGCATGAATTTCTATTATTTATGTCTTTATAATTAAATTTTAAATTTAATAATTTTTATTTTTTTTAAAAGACGAGAGCGATAGGGTACAATTGCACCGCAAAAAGGCGCGTCTTTACTAAGCAGACTCCTTCTGGGTGAGAATATTATTCTCATTACCTAATCATTATTATTTTATTTTATTTATGAAAAATATTATTAATTTTTGTTTTTAATATTATTTTATTATTAGAAGTAATCTTTTTCAAACAAACGAAACCCCACCGCCCAACTTGAAACATACCGTACACTTAATTAATATATTATAGAGAATAATATTTATTATATATATATATTTTAAAATATAATTTATTTATAATTTTATATTATATAAATTTAAATTTTTATTTTTTATTTCGAATAAATTTTTATAAAATAATAAGTAAATTATATTTAAACAAACGAATTAAAATAAAAATAATGATATAAAATAAATTAAGATGAGATTCGAACTTCAAACATTATATTTTACTCAGTCATCTTAAATTTGGCTAACTATAATGATTATATTTGTAAGTTTTATTTTATTAGAGTTATAAGTAACAAACATTCATAACATTTAATCATGACATTGTATATTATGTATAAGAGGGGGGGTGGCTGCCGTTCGCTTCCTCAGTACCTCTAATTAGGTTGAACTCTCTCAGCTCTTAGGGGGGGTCTTTGGTAGCTCTACACACGTAGAGAGAGAGAGAGACAGAGACAGAGACAGAGACAGAGAGACTGTGTGTGTGTGAAGGGTGTCCATGGCTGAAGAGGGTATTGCTGCGGCCAGCGATTTGCCAGTGAAGAGGGGGAGAGAAGAGGAAGAGAATGGCGTCTCTGCAACAACTGAGGCCATGGAGACGGAAAATAGCAGTAACCCAGATTATATATCAACTGTTATTCCTGGTTGGTTCTCTGAGATTAGCCCAATGTGGCCTGGTATGTTTCTTTCTCTATTTACATGTTCTGCCTCTTTTCTTGCTGCTTTTTAATCCTCTCTTTCTGTTTGCTTATGTATAAATTATGAAACCCAGAAGTGGTTTGGTGATTTGCTTCAATCTTTGGTTGGGGTTTTGTGTTTGTTGTTCTTTTTGTAGATTTGGGTGTGCAAGTTTTCTACAAAGTTCAAGTTTTTATTTTTAAGATAGGTTTAGTTGAAAGGGAACATATTTATGTTTGATTGGAAAGAACAGTTCTTTTTCTTTTTTCTTTTTTTTTTTTAATTAAAAAAAATTTCTATAGCTTTTGTTATTCTTAGTGCGCATTATGCATGGTTGGCATTGCTGAGCTGTTTTTTTATTTAATCTATTAGTTTTGTGATATCATGTATGAGCTTTAATTGGTACTTGGTTTGTGCTCTTGCTGTTTTCATTGGTTTTGATTTGTCACGAAGCTTGTGTCCTTTATTGAAAATGCTCCCTTCACTGCTGATTCTAGCACCTTTTCTTTTTTGGAGTTTTATCATTTTCTTAAGCTTCATAATTTCATATTGAGAACCTGCAGGAGAGGCACATTCCCTTAAGGTAGAGAAGATCTTATTTCAAGGGAAGTCTGAATACCAGAATGTTATGGTCTTTCAGGTATATTATTGTTTAAGGGATATGCCAGTTTTTAAGCAGACTAAATTTGCCCCACCCCCTGTCCCCCAAACCCCAGCTCCCACCCCAAAAAGATGTGGATGCCAAATTGGATGTTGTTGGATCTATTTGCAGTCTGCAACATATGGAAAGGTTCTTGTTTTGGATGGGGTGATTCAGCTGACAGAGAGGGACGAATGTGCATATCAAGAGATGATTACTCACCTCCCGCTTTGCTCAATTCCAAACCCAAAGAAGGTAATAATCCATTTTCCTGTCAAATCAAATTATGGGAGTTGGTTTGAAACATGAAAATTTTCAAATGGAGTTACATACATAACCTACATCCCAATAGAACAGCAATTTAGTGCAATTTTTGTTTATGTCTTGCATTTTAAACTATGTTGCGCCAATACTTTTCCAAATATGTTGGCAGTGGATTAGGCTTTTCAAATCTATTTTATTGTAGAGATTCCAAAATCCAAAATGACTAGTGACATATTAGAGTAAAAATAAGTAGTTTATTGTGCTGCAATTGTCTTTGGGATGTTTAAACACATTGGTTTTTCCATTTTTATCCATCTCTTTAAGACTATTTGTGCCAACACGTTTGGGTGAATTTGACAGAGTATCAATTTAGATGAGAAGCCAAAGTGTAACATCGAGAATTAGACCTTAAGCTCCCAAGAATTGGATAAAAAATAACAAAAGAGGAAGTCAAAAACAACATTTGATAATTTGAGTTGCAAACATATTATTATGTTTTTAAAGGTCCCCTCCAGCATGTTAGAATGAAGGCAGAAGTGAAATATCAATTTTGTTGATGTAGATAATAATTCATTATCAGCAGCAAACATAATAGATACTTTTTCAGAAGTCTAATGTTCTTTGTTGCTGCTTCTTTCACTTGTAAGGTTTTGGTTATTGGTGGAGGAGATGGTGGAGTCCTGCGGGAAGTGGCTCGACATTCTTCCATCGAGCGTATTGATATATGTGAAATAGATAAAATGGTGGTTGATGTGAGTCAACTATCCATGATCTCTCTTCTGTTAAATTTCTCATGTTTTGTTTTCTTTTTTCAATGTTCAGAATACCACTGAGCTATTCTAAATAAAAGGAAAAAGTAACTTGGACAATAGTGGTGCAACCTCATCATGTCAATTCTTTCAGAATGGCTCCAATGATGTGCATTTGTGGGCTCACTAAGTGTCAAGTATTCCTGAAAAACAATCCGGATGTTATGGTATATTTGTGGTTCTATCAGGTTTCTAAACAATTTTTCCCAGATGTGGCAATTGGGTTTGAGGATCCACGTGTAAAACTTCATATTGGCGATGGTATGAATATCTTTTCCTCATTTGTGTATTGTTTTCAAAACCTCAGTTTATTTTACCTTTTGGATTCAAATATTCCAGGGGTTGCGTTCTTGAAGGCTGTTACTGGAGGAACCTATGATGCAGTTATTGTAGATTCTTCTGACCCTATTGGTAATTTGTAACTCTGTAACCTGCTGCCTTTCCATACTTGTTGTGGGACAAGAGAGTTTATCCTTTTTGTTCACAGGCTATTAATCATCCTTCAGTTCACAAATTGTCAATTTTCCTTTTAGTTTGCAAGTCATAAGTTATCCTTTTACTTCTCAATTTGCTATCTTTTCCATTCACATGTTTTTGTGCTTGATATCTCAGGTCCAGCACAAGAACTTTTTGAAAAGCACTTTTTTGAGTCTGTAGCAAAGGCTCTTCGTCCAGGAGGAGTTGTGTGTACTCAAGCAGAAAGTATCTGGCTTCACATGCACATCATTGAGGATATTGTGGCTAATTGTCGTCAGGTCTTTAAAGGCTCTGTAAACTACGCATGGACTACTGTTCCCACTTATCCAAGGTGTTTTGCTTGCCTCTTTCCATCCACTTCCTTGACTTCTATTTCCTTTCTTATTGTTAATGCACTGAACAATGGGGAATCTCCTATATGTAATTGAAGGCCCTCGTTTTCCTTAAACAGCCTTTTGTATTCTAATACTGTGCTCATAGTTAGATGTGTTCAATGGATTTTACTTCACGCAATGACCCACTTTATTTTCTGTGTACCTTTATGATGCTGATGTTGCTTCTTGTATTTGGTTTTAGTGGGGTGATTGGTTTCATGCTTTGCTCATCCGAGGGACCTCCTGTTGATTTTAAGCATCCAGTAAATCCTATTGATGCCAATGACAAACAAAGCAAATCAATACGACCCTTGAAATTTTACAATTCAGAGGTGGGTTATCTGCTCCAGTGAAAGTTGGCTTTCTTACCGTACACTGACATGGTTCTTCATAAAATTTAAGAGGACCTTGCACCTTTGTACTGATGGTTTCCATTGTTCTAATTTCAGATCCACACAGCATCTTTCTGTTTGCCATCTTTTGCGAAGAGGGTGATCGATTCAAAAGCTAAGTGAAGTCAGTCTTTAGCCATTTTCTCTCGAGTTATCCATCTCAAATATGAGCCATGGAATAAATTAGAGTTTAGATATATGTTCCTAGTATCACTTCATTGGGAAGAGTTTGTATCCTGATGTATTCAAAAAATATTGAGATGCCTTTGGTAATTTGGTTACATTGAGATGCCTTGTTTCAGTTGAAAATCTGTAGTTCTCATTTTTGTAGGACTCCGAGCGAGATTCTGAATTGCTGATGCTAATAGTTAATCATCTTTATGTGCCTATGATCCTACGAACTACCCAAAAAGCAACATCTAAGTGCACAGACATGAACTCTGATATTGGCCACCAATGGCTACGAGTAGCCTGTAGTTGTAATTATCCTAATGGCCTCAACCAGAATCCTTTGGAAGAAAAATTCGCAGTAGATCGAGAACAAGAAGAGAGGAAGGGATACGCGTAAGGTGAAGATCGGGAAGTTGATGTTCTTGGTAGAGATTACTAGAGCTTCTTCAAAAATATCGAGGGCCTCTAGCTTTTGCTTCTCTATGATAGTATTGTTAGTCATCTACAAATGCTTCACACTTTCCAAGCTCAAACTCTGAAAGATTAAAGGGTTCTTCATAAACTTTCTATGGGTTGCACGGGGCCTCGTTCACTGTAGAGGTTTTGGCAACAGTGGTGAAGTTGACTCGGAAATGCGAATTTCTTTTCATATTCGAAACGAGCAAAGCATATGAACATATGAGATCCAGAGCGTGGGGCTTCGCCTCCACTCTCGAGTCATCAGATAGGTGTTGAGATTGGAAATGCCATGGTGAAAAGAGACAGATAGGCACTGACGCTGCGGCCCCTCGTCTCAAAATGTCATTGTGCGGGCAGGGTAATTCTTGGAGCAATAGCAAGACTTTGCCAAACCATAAAACAGTAAATCGAGGATATGGGAGCAAGTAAAATCCTACGGTGGATTCTTAGCCTCATCATCTGAGCATAGGACATAAAAATTTACCGAAATCTCGAAAGCAAACAGAGGACCCCTATAGCCTGTTCTAGTGGTGAGCGGTCTCATTTACAGAGCAGGTAAACTCATTGAACTAAAGACTCGTTGGAAGGACACTACCGACATTTCTTGCCCAGCGTATTCACCGATTAAGAAATTGTCTGTGAATTTGGAGGCAAGGAATCGTTTACGATAACCATGCAGAGAAAAAGCCAGAAAGACCGTTAAAACCCGGTGTGATGTAAGGCTTCAAATAAGGGGCACGTGAAAACTTATATGGCCAATTTACCAGGTGAGAGGCCACCATGCGCTATGCTTGGGGTACCTCCTGGCCCAATGGTCCACACCAGCAGGTGGATCCTTTCATCCTTAAAATTACTATAACTGCATCAAATGCAATATTTTATGAAGTACAAAACAAATATAAATAAAAAAACAAAGGCATGTTACCGGGACTAGATATCATTCATGTGCTCACCAAAAGAACAAAGAACCAAAAGAGATACGGAGCACAATACAACTCCCACAACATGACCTACATTGTAAATATAACAGCAAGCTGGCAAGTAGAGAGCCGAGGGCAGTCGGAAGGAAGCCATTCCAGATATGCACCAACACGGGACTCACATTCTAAGACAGGTCAGAGAGGTATGTTTGGAACTCCTAGTTGCTGGTGCTGGGGCTAAAAGATTACTTGAATTACAACTCATATATGTCCATAGCATCACATGCTCCACCACTCAGATCAGTAGCCATTTAGCAATCAATCCAAGAAAGCCCTTGTTACCAATTTCGGAAGCATACCCAAGTTCTAGCAATGAGAGGAGTGGCAAATTGGGAGGGATGTGGACACTTCTGCGCTTTGATGCTGATGCAAGTACTAAGGCCCCAACCCACGTAAAGTACACATATGTAAACACGCAGCATAGCATGAAAATTCCATGTCTGGTCTACCAATCTTAACTATTCAAACAATGGAGAACTGTTTATTTTCTGGGATTCTTTCCTTTAAAGGTCACTTGGAGCCACTCACCTTCAGCATGAACAGGATACCAAAAGGGCAAACACACTTGAACCCTTAGTGCTAAAAACTAGATGAGACACACCGTTGATGCATACCACATAAGAATGGTCGTAGGCAACCAGGTTCCTGAACAAATGTGGATTCAATGGTAGTTGAAGAAATATTACTAAACAACAAAGCGCAGAGAAGTGCAGACGACATGAATAGCTTCACCATCTTGAAGCAGCTAGCAGAGATGTAAAGGTTGTAAATGAAACAGAAGCTTTGTTGCAGAAGAATGCACTAAAACAGCATTGCAGGCAACCGAGTTTCCGAGCTTTTGCAGTTTCAACGTGTAGTTCAAGTAGAATAACACGAACAACACGTAGAGCAACGAGTAGTAGATATGTGCACAGAAGCAGAGATGCAGAAAAACCATGTGCGGTAAGATGCAGTAAAGTGGCGAAACTATGCTGTTTTAGCCGACAACCGCACCTCAAAACAAAACATGTAAAACACTTAGAAATTATCTCAAACAGGAAAACTACAATAACAATTCAACTTTAAATCTTAAACAGGAATAAGAAGATAGATATTTAAGTATGAAAGAGACCTCCCAGTTTCGAACTGCAGGCAGCAAGCCGATTTAAAACAGTGTCCAAAGAACCCACTTAGCAGCCAAAACACCTGATGAAGTAATCCCAAACCAACTTTCTACAAACCTCATTGCCATGACATGAACACAACATAGATCTTGGCTGTTCGGTTGGTCCTACCCTACATTTCAGACAATGCTTCCATAATGCCCTTACGCTCCGAATCAGTCTTGGTTTCAGAATTAATCTCTGCAAATACAAGCATGAATATATATTAGAATGTATTCGAATGCTATTTCCAACAAAAAAAAAAAAAAAAAAACACATCCTCACTTCGGGGCAGTCACAGATATATCTTCAAGGGTTTCTAGTATGAAAAATTGGCAACAAACATGATGAATGTAAATTTTTCCTCACACTTTCATTATTGTTTTCATCACATTCTATCTGACCACATCCAGGTTCCAACATCTCAAGAACCATTTTTTAGTAAAGCAGTTGGTTCATGACACCGGTGCCCAGCAGTACAATTATCCATACCGCATCATAGAATTCACAATAGCTGGATAAAGTATAGCAGTGACAAAACTAGATCTTTCACAATAGCTGAATAGAGTATAGCAGTGAAACAAGTAGGTCTTTTGCCTAGAATCTATGGATGGAAGCCCAATGTACCCATTAGCATAAGGGGAATCACGGCGGGCATAGCGATATGGCGGGGACCTGCTGTAGCTGCGACCACGGTGAGGAGATATACTGCGGTGTCGTGGTAACCTTTTTCCACGGGGACTATAGCTCCTGTGAAATGAAAATATTGAAACAGCACCAAGAACAGATAATTAAGCTTACGAATTGTTGACAGTTAAGCTAGTTAATTGCTAGAACCTATCATTTGCATGCAATCAGAAGGAAGACAAGACATAAAACTTCATACAAAAGGCCCATATGGGAATTAAAGCATGGCCTGATTTCTCTTTATTGGATTCAAGAAAAGTATGCAAGATCAAGCAAAACTACTAAGGAATGAATAGATGGTCTGAGAATTAAGGAAATGTTTGTTTCCCAAGCATATGATTGCATATAACACATACATGAATGCACATCCATATCTATAGAAAAATTGCATAGGTTAATTTCTTTGTCCTTCAAATTCCTACTAACTACAAGACACAGCTTTTTTTCATTTTTTCCCCAAGTGCCCTGAGGGGGGGGGGGAGTGGAATTACTCAACACACCTGCGCCCATACCCATAACTGGGACTTCTACGGTGTCTTGGACTTGGGCTTCGACGACGCCCACTTCCCAAGCCTCGTGAGCCCACGCGCAAGTGACATTCTCGAGCAAAATGACCTGGTTCACCACACTCATAACACTTCAAGTCCTCACCTCCACCACGTCCACGTCCACCTCCACGACTGGAATTGTGTGAAAGCTCCACACGCCATCCATTCTTTCCTATAGAATGAATAATGATATGAGCCACACTACAAATATGTGTTCATCCAGCCAACAAATCCTGCTGAGCCAATATCTCTCAAAGTGAAAGTGAGAGGAAAACAACTAAAATTTTAGCATAGAACATAAAGCAACTAATCTGACATGCAGCCAAAGAAAATAAAAACCATAAAGACAAAAAAATGACATTAACAAAGAAACAAAAAGGACATAAAAATAAAGAAAATGGAAAGGATGCAACAGTTTACAGATTGGCCAGAAAACTAAGAAACCTGAGAAAATAGGTAGGGAACACCCAACTGCCAACACTAACGACAATAGAATATATGAATTAATATATATGAACTAACATACTGACCATCCAATGCCCGAATAGCATCTAAAGCATCCCTACGATCATCAAACTCAACAAATGCATAGCCTGGTGGCCTTCGAGCAACCCATACACTGCATAAATGTTATCATAAGAATAACTCACTATCTGCAAGAACCAATATCCAAATTGAGAAAATGCAACAACACACAAGCAAGGCTAAGAGGCAACAAGAGCCTAAAACAAACAATTGCCAACACACACCACAGGTTCTGTAGTAGCATCCAAGCTATAGCAGCATGGCCGTTGCAGCCAGGTTAACATCCATGCAAACATGAAAAACTAAAACTGTGCCTTAAATTCATGATGGCCCAGCTTTTATATTAATGTTTTCCAAAGTAACCCGTGCACTAAATACTGATCGCATAAATTCTACAAAAAAACAAAAAAAGAGTAGCATAAACATGCATTGAATTGCCAATAAAATTCGACCACGAATATAAGAGCTTATTTCGATCTTCCCCCAACAAAAAAAAAAAAGAAAAAAAACAGAAAAGAAGGAAGTATCATAAGAGATTATATTACCTGCGAAGAACACCAAACATCCTGAATTCATCCTCAAGATCCCTCTCTTCAACTCTTGAATCCAAATTTCCAACGTAAACCCGAGCCATTATCTCGCTTAACTCAGCAACCCACCACCAAACCCTAGAACAACAAAAAAATTTAAAAAAAATGAAATAAAATAAACGCGAAATATCAAACCAAATATATTTCTGCTTCTAGATTCAAGCAACGCCGCTCTCTCCCACCCCAACATGTCAATGCAATAAAACAAAATAAAATAATGATTTCAACAAAACACGATCGAATACCCCCAATATTCAAGAACCGCTCTTTATTTAACAAGAAAACACACCAAAAAAAAAACAGAGAGAGAGAGAGAGAGAGAGAGGCAGCAAGGGCGGGTCGGTTAGGGTTTGCAGTCAGCACAAATACAACAGAGATCGAACGAAACGAGAATCGAATATTGAGCGTTACCTTTCTGAGCGAGAGAAAGAGCGAGAGAGAAGGCGGGGGGGCTAGGAGTGTCCGCTGCTGTGATTATGTATTTATTTATAGGCTATTTTTCTTATAGTTGGTCCGGTCAAGAGTGGGTCAACTGATATAAAGGCCCGGACTTTTCGAGGGACTTAGCTGCTGGGCCTTTCATCCCAATTTAATCGTGGTTTTTCACGTTGATGAGTGCAAGAATTGCTAAAAATCATAGCTTTAATTTACGCCCCCCCCCTCCCAAAATCATCATAATTTTAAGTTCCTGATTGTATAATTAATAATTTAATGTATTTTTTAATAAATTAAAAAACATCATAATTCTAAAAATTAAATTGAATTGACTAACAAATTGATAATCTAACCATAAGTTCGGGTTAATTTGCTCAAAAGTTTGTTAAGATTGAAAATTGAAAAAAAAAAATCCCTCAATTTCGTTAACTCAGAAGATTTTATCATGAATGCAAGCTTCTGTTAAAAAAAAAAATTATTTACCTTTTTTCAAACAAAATCGTGTGTGTATAGATATATACTTAAATTTAATTTTAATAATATTTTATTTATTTTTATATAATATATTAATATTAATTAAATTTTAAAAAAAATCAACTCATTAATCTGCCTATCAAATCAATAGTCAAATTAATAACTCGTCGGACTAAACACTTCTCCTAATTAAGATCCAATTTGATTTTAAAAATATTGCTCCATTTAATAAAAGTGGAAAGTAAGTTTAACAAGAAGTACTTGAGATAGGACCCATGTGCCCAAAGCTTTTCATTTTCGTTATTTAAGCTTTTAATATATATTTTTTCTTTTTGTCTAAGAAACTTATTGTAGTTGTACAAAGAGGTAGCTCTCCGTTTCCACAACTTTCACACTTAAATATATATATATATATATATTTGAACATAATATTCCTAAAATAGATATATAAACTTTTAATTATAGAAGGGTCTCCTTAGAGATTTGCTTTATTCGTTGGAGAAATTCCCCCTTGTTAGATATTGGCATAAGCATTTTGTGCAACGGAGATGGGATCTGATTCCATCCCAAAGCAAGAAGACGACACGTAACTAGGCAATTTGCAGATTGGAAAGCTTGCTGAGGCATAATGGGAAAAGGAAAAAACCATGATGCTGAAAGGGGAAAAAAGGTCAAAAAAAAGGGCTGCAACAATTAAGGTAAAAGGGTCCAGAATGATAAATAAGTGACAGAATAATTGAAATTGATGGCTAACTACCATTACCGATCGAAGGCCAACAAAACGTGAAAGAGGTGTTCCAAATCACATAAATCAAATCCAAAAATTTAATCATGATAAATGAAAAATCAAAATCAAGTTATAATGATCTTTTATTAACATTTAGTTGTTTTTAATAATTGTATTAATACTTTTTTTTGATATTATTGCGATATAAAATTAAAGCATATATATATAATAATATTTTAATTTGATTCAATTAAGTATAATTTTTTAAAATTAAAAATTATTAAAAATTTTGATAAAATCAGTTTATGTCAATTTAATTAATTCATTATAAAATTTAATTTAATTAACCAAATTTTTAAATCATTCAATTTAGTTTTGTCCATTAATAAAATTTTGTTAGTCTTTTTTTTTTTTTTTTTTGGGAACAACCCTACCATCTAGACTATGTCTGGCGGAGGAAAGATTTTGGGAGTAGTTTGGTAATTTCAATGTTTAGAGAGATTTGTCGATTTTTCTCACTTAATTGTAATCGTTAGCATTTCTTCTGTTTTCTTTGCCGTGACACAACCAAACAAGGCATGAATTGGGTGTGCTTGGACCCTGTCTGGGACGAGAAACAACAGCACCAGTGCTCCGACATTTTAACGGCTTTAAAGTTAAAAAACGTTTTTTTTAAATAAGCATGAACAGCCCCCACGTGCAATCGTAAGCATTTCGTTGCCCCTCGGAGCAACGGGAAACAGCAGAAAAAACGATAAAGAATTGTACATTGGAATCAATTCCAACAATCACGTTCATACACGGCGGCCAAATGATAGTACAGTAATAAAATAAAAGTTTTTATTTTAAATATAATCTTATTTATATAATATATATATATATTTCAGTATTTATTTACGTGTATGAAATTGTGTGCCACAAAGATTTTTCCCATAAAATAAAGAGGGCCACATAAGAACCACGAAAACGGGAAAAAAATCAGTCCCAAGTGGGACACCGAGAATTTATTTGTTATACATCTATCTGTAAAGTTCTATGTTTAAATATTGGGAGAAAGTGTGAAATTTATCAGAGAGCAAAATAAAAATGTTGTTTGCTGTTGTGTGGGCTGACTATTAAATCTCCTGATAAAGAGGAAATAAAAAAAAAGAGATAAAGGTGTAGCCATTCTCAATCGATCACCAATCAGGTTGATTAACTCTTTTTTTTTTTTTTTCAAATGATTACACAAGTTGATTTCGATTACTGTCTCGTCTCATATAAATTATTAATTTATGATTAAAAATACTGTTATTGGTAATAAATTTTTTTTAGATATTGAATAACACGATATATGATATACATCAATGATTTTAATTTTATTTGAATCATGCTAATTTAATATATGAGTAATATATTAACATAAAATGTGGTAATTGTAAATTGCAAAAAATGTTTTTTTTTAATTTTAAAAATTTAATTTTATAAATAATCAAAAATAAGAGTAAAAAAGTTATTAGAATTACATTAAATTTTAAAAGTTACATTTTAAATTAAATATTAATTTAATTATATTTAATATTATTCTTTATTTTGGCATTTACGAACTTATATATATTAAACCTATGACATTAGGTGTGCCATATAGAATAATTTTTCTTCTTTCTTCGCTTATTTCAACATGTACAAATCAACTTTCAATTAATTTTTGTCTTCTTTTTCTAAAACCTTAAATGTGAAAAATATGTAGACTTTTAATCAATATTTAAAATTTTTGACCTTTTTTCTTAAAAAAGTCAAAATAATTGTTAGTAAAATAAAAATTAATTGTTAAAATGAGTATTAATGTTGAAAATTAGGGAATATTAAAAGATCTTTAAGGTGTAACATCTTATATAGTATCTATGAATACAAATAATTAATAATTATTGTATTCAATATGTAATTCTTGAATCACATTCATTGCTAACAATTAATCTATTAAGTACAATATTTTAATCTTTTTTTTCTTTAAAATGTTAAATTTAAAAAATAAGAAAACTTTTAATCAATAATCAAAATTTTTGACTTTATTTCTTTAAATACATATCAAAATAATTGTTAATAAAATAAAAATTAAATATTAAAATAAGCACTGGTGTAAAAAATTAAGAAATACTAAAAAATGTTTAAAATATAATATTTTATATAACATCTTATGCATAAAAGTGATTAATAATTATCATACTTAATATGTAACTCTTGAATTTTATCAATTATTTATAATTAGTTTACCACAAACAATGTTTGGGCTTTTACATTTTTTACTTCCTAGTATTCTTAAAAAATATATACAACCATTAAATGAATTGATCAAAATTGAAGTAGTTTTTGTCACGCCAAAATATAACATGAAGAGAATAATTTTAAAAAGACAAATCTTTTATATGGGGTGAGAAATATGAGAAGTAATTAGAAGAAGATGACCTGTTGGTTTTTATGAGTTGGAACTTAGAAGAAGAAGTGGCAATGAAAACTACAAAAATTTTAACAATCAGAAGAGATGATTGGTGAGAAAAAGCAATCCTTAAACCTTCATAAATTTCCTTCTCCTTCTAGTAAGTTAGTTTATTTTCATTATTTTAGATTTAATGGAAGAATAATTTTATATTTTGTCTTTGTGTTTTTAATGGTTATTGTTGTTGGCAGAAAATAACTAATTAACTAATTTTGTATGTAAGGGACTCATTGTTCTTTTGTAAGAGTTACAGTGGGCTCTATGCAGATCTTTTTATTATGGAATAATTGAGAGATAAGAAAAGGACTTAGAAAAATTATAGATTTTAGAATATCTAGCAAGATATTTTCTCTTTAAACAAATTTATAAATACTATCAATATATCTAACAAAGTGTTGTTACCACTGAAAAAAAGGTTGTACCGTACATGTTGATTGATGCTTAAATCCAGTTTACAAACCTGCTGAAGCTACATATTCCCACCTGTTATCGAGGAGAATGTATTTTATTATTTCATTATAGTAAACGTTGCTTACATTTGTACCCCACACACACACACACACACACCACACACCACACAACACAATCAACATCAAAATTTATTTAGATCGGCCTGTAGTGTGGCTTGGAGAGTTTATTTTTTACCTATAATTTTTTTTTTCTAAAAATTGTCAAATCCCTGAGGTGTAAAACAACAACACGGAAGGGCAGTGGCAAATATTAAAAAAAAAATGATAATAATACTAATAATGACATCTAGAATTAATGGAACTAATAAAATTCTACAAAAGATCCATCGTACCCCGCGGTGAACTTTAACACTTTTACTATTAAAAGTGTTATATTTAATATTAATTTATTATTATTATTATTATTATTATTTGTCTTAAAATAAGACATCAATGTTGAGATAGCCCATTTTGAAATTTAAATTTATTTATATTAAAATTAAATATAAATAAATTATTTAAATTTAATAATATTTAAATAATTAATTTTCTTATAGAAGGACAACGACCTTGGCCCACAACTTTGCGCTAAAAAAAAGTAAAAAAGCCTTAGCATTTTTCGGACACACGTTTATATTTAATTATTATAATTTTAAAATGTATATTTGTGCATCATGCACGTTAAAAATTTAAAAACGTATCACCGACAATGACAGCGCGTTAAATGTAAATCTGTCTTTAAGATTCATCCAATTCACGTGGCAGAATGGATACGGATTCAATGGCGGGCATGCACAGATTGGCTGGCCAATGGGCCATCGTTCATTGGCAGAAGCTGATGAAATAACGACTATTTTTCATTTAAAAAATAAAAGTTTTATTTATATATTTATTTTCGTTTTTTTAATTTCTAACAACTGGGATTTTTGTCCCGTAGTTATAATTGTTGCTGACCTTGTTGTCCCTGGCAATGAAGAACAGGAGCACAACCACCTAAAGTCATTGTCTTGGAAATCCCAACTCCTCCAATCCGAAACCGTAGCAGAACAACATGTTCTAGCAAACCCAGTTCTGTCTTGAACGGAAAACCGCCGAGGAAGGTGTCTGCGACGCCAAGATTGAGACTTTTTCATATATTGAAAGAAAAGATTGGGCCTTTTCTAAGCCTGCTGTTTGTGGGGTTTCTGGTCGAGGATGAAAGAAGGAGATGGGATTGAGGAGAGCAGTGTGAGATTGGCAGGGAGCACTAGCAGTGATGGTGGAGGAGCAGGAGGAGAAGGAGAAGGAAGCGACTCTAGGTGGGTGGATGGGAGTGAAGTGGATTCTGAATCATCTCCATGGTCTTTGGATGATAGAAATCATGGAAGCGAAGTGTATGGATCCGTGAGGAGGAGGTTGGTAAAGAAGCCCAAGAGGGTTGATTCATTTGATGTTGAAGCCATGGAGATTGCTGGTGCTCATAATAGCCACCACTCCAAGGTATTGCCTCCTATTCATATTCTCACCCTTTTTTTTGTCCTTCATTGCAATTGAATTATTGAAGGCCACCCCGCATGTATTTCCCTGAATATGCGCGGTTCTTAGGGTTCTTTTGGTACTGAGAAAAAAGGGGAAAACTATAAATCTGGACAAGGTAACATAGATAAATGCCGAAAAAGATGGAGTAACTATATGTGCAGTAATTTTTAATTCTATTTTTATGATAAAAGACGAAACTAGGCACTGTTATTTGAAGATGAAAGGTGCCTGAAACCATTCATGTATCCCTTATTAATCTATTAGATGCTTGGCGTATAACTGTATAACTTGGAGATCAACACTGTGTATTAAAAGGTTTAGCAGCAGTCATTGAGGGGAAGACAGATCTATTTGGTTTGGTCTAGGTCACCCTGTGCCGTTCCCCACAACGTGTCACAGACCACAGAATCTTTTGAGGTTTCATCCTTGTCGTTTACTTATTTTGTACAAGTGTTTGAACAGGTATGCCATGATAATGAAATCGAGTTTGGCAAATTCAAAATTTTCTGCAAGATAGGGGAACAATTTTGCGGTTATAAGAATAAAATCTGTCCAAATAAGATGTGTTGGTTCAGTGCCATGGAAAAATCTTTATGTTGCTTTCCCTCCAGGAGCACATCCCTAAAGACCATTTGAAATGTGAGGAGCTTGTATTAAATCCCAATATAACTACTGGTACTGGGCATTCTTAAAGAGCTTTTTTGCATGAACTGCTGATCTTGCTTACTTCAAAATTAATGCAAATACACTTTTTCTAGAATTGCTGTGAGATAAGGAAAGCAATGAA
Source organism: Bruguiera gymnorhiza (assembly GCA_020883675.1). Classification (NCBI taxonomy): domain Eukaryota; kingdom Viridiplantae; phylum Streptophyta; class Magnoliopsida; order Malpighiales; family Rhizophoraceae; genus Bruguiera; species Bruguiera gymnorhiza. The sequence continues at coordinate 1,321,027 of JAIRCJ010000180.1, forward strand.
CTGATTAATTTTTGGCCACTGAACTCAATTACTTTTAATACATCAGGAACCTTCCCTTTGGAGTACACTTACTCTGGCCTTTCAAACACTCGGTGTGGTCTATGGTGACATGGGCACAAGCCCTTTGTATGTCTTTGCGGATGTGTTCAGTAAGGTGGAGATTGAGTCAGAAGTTGATGTCTTGGGGGCTTTGTCGCTGGTTATGTACACAATTGCTTTACTTCCTTTAGCAAAATACATTTTTGTAGTGCTCAAAGCAAATGATAATGGAGAAGGTAAAAGTTATCCTGGTTACCATTTCTCTTTGAATTTTTTTTAGTAATATCACAAGACATATTTGTTAACACATCAATGAATCTGATTGTAGGAGGAACATTTGCTCTCTACTCATTAATTTGTAGATATGCAAAGGTTAATAAGCTGCCAAATCATCAGCCAGCTGATGAACATATCTCAAGCTTTAGGCTCAGATTACCCACTCCAGAGTTGGAAAGAGCTTTAACCATAAAAGAGAACCTGGAAAGAAGGTCGGCCTTGAAAACACTTCTCTTGCTATTGGTTCTGATGGGAACTTCCATGATTATAGGGGATGGAATTTTGACCCCAGCAATATCAGGTACATAGATGCTTAATGTTCTTGTAGAATTAAAAGCTCATACTTCAAGTTACATTGAACCACATTTTCACACTTATGTTTACCATAACATATGGTCTTCTGTTGACTGAACTTGGATCAGCCATCCGCCATTTAGAGCATAAGATTGCACAAGAATGCAGGTTCTAACTGACCTTATTAAATCAGGTTTTAACCTTTTTAGGTTTCTGTGCAGAAAACAGGAAAAAATAAAAAAGATGGTGAATGCCTAAAAAAACTAGAGCTACTCTCTTGCAATACAAGCGTCTGACCATATTCTATGGGCATGTTACAATTAGTTCCAAACACAGTAGTATCATATTCTAATACACATTTTCAGGTATCTAGCATTCTCACGCTATAGAAATACTGGCAGTAATTCCCCCCACCCCCAACTACATTGATGTCCGCTGTGGGACTTTATTCCATGTGTAGGGTTTTTCAGTTTATTTGTGTGAAGACATCAAGATGGGCATAATGGATGGAATATGAATATGATGTCCATAAATGAACTTCTTGCTCAAATTTATTTGCATGTGGTGCTTGGAGTTCTCAACATTTTGAGTGCATGGTCTTGTGGCAAGGACAAAACTTCCACAGACACAAAATAGCCTTCTAGGAGTGGTGGAGCTATTCTCAATCAATCACAAATCAATTTCTCAAAGTTTTTTGTCCATATTGTCGTATAGCATCTTCTTCTTCATTTTGATTTTCTTTAAACACTATTTCATCATTCTAGTTTGTACTTTGTATGCACAAGGACATGTGTGTTTGCATCTAGAAAAAAGAAAAAGAAAAAGAAAACAATAACATGTGTGAAATATCCTATGGCTCCTGCTTGGGATTGCAGCAATGCTACAGTACTTTCTGATATGACTTATTACACAACGATGGTATCAGGTGTCTGGCATGGTCCTTATGGCTTATGAGACAGCATTGTTGCTTGCTCTCTGGCATGATACTAATGAACGATTGCACATTGTCTGTTGCAGTGATGTCTGCTGTGAGTGGTCTACAGGGAGAAATACCTGAATTTGGTACAGGTAGGTATCTATTTTTTTGTTTAAAAAATTAGGATTGCTATGCTTATGTGTAAATTTGTGCTAAAGAACCAAAGAAATTTATTAGTTATACCAGGTGAAAGGTTTATATGATTTAAATATCATGAAATATCAATGCCTCTTAGACAGCACTCTATGACTGTATGCAAAAATTTTGGACTCTTCAATCAAATTTGCAATTTGATATTTGTCTGCCTGAGCTCTTATTTCACTGCCTAAATAAATTAGTTGGTCATCTCATTAACTTGCACCATTCTACAGAAAAGGTGCTCCACAAAATTTGCATAACAGATATTCAACAGATGCATTGAACTGGCTAAATGTATATGTTCTGCTTCTTTTTTCTAGTTTCTTACGTGACATTAACCATTAATAAATGTTGTAATAGATGTCTAATAATGTGATTGATTTTGTTCACAGGTGCCTTGGTCATTGTTTCAATCGTTCTCCTTGTGCTATTGTTTAGCATACAGCGGTTTGGGACCGGGAAAGTGGGTTTCATGTTTGCTCCAATACTCTGTCTGTGGTTTTTCTCTCTTGGTTCTATTGGACTTTACAATATGGTGACTTATGATATTACTGTCGTAAGGGCACTCAATCCATTTTACATATATCTCTTCTTCAAGAAAAACAGTGGTGATGCCTGGTCAGCTCTTGGCGGATGCGTTCTTTGCATTACAGGTACATACAGACGCTAACCATGTAGCTCAATTAGCTCATGGACTACTCTGTTACTATGCTGATTGTTATGACTAGCTCGTGGAACAGCTAATGAATTTTTTTGAGTACATTTAAAGAGTTTTCCACAACTTCCACTTGACAGTGTTTCTTTCTGGTTTATTAATTCTCCTTGCATATTATCCAAATGTTCTTCCTGGAAACAAATCCTTTTAAATAGTCCCTGTTTAAATGATGGTTTGCAGTGTAAGCTAAAATAAAAATAACCATAGATATGTGCCCCAGATGACTTTCAGGGTAAAGAAACTTGGATAATCAACTCCATATGATTTTTTTTTTTTTCAAAAAAAAGAAAAAAAGTTTGCAGCATATTTACATTTTAACCAACATTGGGGTATTGCTCTGTTTCAATCACTTTTGTAACTGTCTGTTCTTGATGTGGGAGAGTTCTGGAGAAGTTGATGGGCTAATTGGAATACAGCCATGGTAATTTATTGCAAATTTGATATTGGAAATGAAAATGGATTCTGTTTTGCCAAGTTCTTGAGTAGAAAGCTTTTCTTTAGTTTAGTTTTTTTTATTGTTTCCCATCTTGGGAACAAATTCACTACTTGACACTTTGCAATGAATTATACATTGATTTTGCTTAATGCTCAAATAGACAGCATCTTATTTGTTTGTTCCAGTTTGGGAAAAGACACCTGTTTAAAGATAACATATGATTTGTCATCGCAGGAGCTGAAGCAATGTTTGCTGATCTAGGGCATTTCTCTGTCCGAGCCATACAGGTTTCTTTCCACAAAATTCTAATTCTTTATTCCTTATGTGAAGAATCATGGTGTACATTTTGCTCAACTATGCTATATTGCTTGCACAGATTGCCTTCACTTGTGTGGTCTTTCCTTGTCTCCTTTTAGCTTATATGGGCCAGGCTTCATATTTAATGAAGTACCCTACATCCGCAAGCAGTATATTCTATACTTCTGTACCAGGTAACCGTTGCTGCTATGTGTTAATCTCTTTTTAAAATGTCACATATCACGTATAGTGTTAATGTTAAGAGCTTATTTTAACACTAAAAGCTCCTGAATTTTTTGAACAAACAGATAGTCTTTTTTGGCCAGTCTTCATCGTAGCCACCCTTGCTGCACTGATTGCTAGCCAAGCAATGATTTCTGCTACATTTTCATGTGTCAAGCAATCCATGGCACTTGGATGCTTCCCAAGATTAAAGATAATTCACACCTCAAAGAGGCAGATGGGTCAAATTTACATCCCTGTAATTAACTATTTTTTGATGATCATGTGTGTAATTGTTGTTTCCATCTTCCAGAGCACTACAGACATTGCCAATGCATATGGTACGTATCTTATTCCTTCTTCCTCCCAATTCTATGATAATATTCTAGAGTTATAACATGAAGACTTGTTCTCTCAAGTCGTTTATCCACTAAATGTCCAATAAATTGAACAAATAAAAGTAAAGGTGTCAAATATGTCCTGGAAGTTATGATGAAATGAATTGATGCCATATTCTTCAATGGAAATTGACTACCTATTTTGCTCAGTTATCTCTCAGTGCTTACTCCCCATCTTTTTTCGACATTGATACCCCTCACAAAACAACTCCCCTTCTTTTTTCGACATTGTCATTGCTCACATGGTGCTGCTAGTGCCATCTAATTTCTATTTCTGGTGCTCCTAGTGCCAGCCAGTTCTTAATTCCAGTTTCTCATGTGTAGGGAAGGAATTGAGTTTGCTAATTGCTAATTTTATTATGGCAAGTATTCTGATGCATCTCATTTTGTTCTTGTAGGAATAGCTGAAGTTGGTGTTATGATGGTGAGCACAACATTGGTGACTCTTGTAATGCTTTTAATTTGGCAGACCAACTTATTTCTGGCCTTGTGTTTCCCACTTGTATTTGGAACAGTAGAGCTTGTCTACCTGTCTGCGGTTCTAACAAAAATTAGAGAGGGTGGTTGGCTTCCGCTTGTTTTCTCCTCTTGCTTTCTGTGTGTGATGTACATTTGGAACTATGGGAGTGTGTTGAAGTACCAGAGTGAAGTGAGGGAGAAGATATCCATGGACTTCATGCATGAGCTTGGTTCCTCCCTTGGAACTGTGAGGGTTCCTGGAATTGGATTGCTATACAATGAGCTTGTACAAGGTATTCCCTCAATCTTTGGACAGTTCCTACTGAGCCTTCCAGCGATTCATTCCACCATAATATTTGTTTGTATAAAGTATGTCCCTGTGCCCGTGGTGCCTCAAGAGGAAAGGTTTCTATTTCGAAGGGTTTGCCCAAAAGACTACCACATGTTCAGATGTGTTGCTCGATATGGTTACAAAGATGTCAGGAAGGAAGATCACCATTTATTCGAGCAACTCCTGGCTGAAAGCCTTGAGAAGTTCCTGCGTAGAGAGGCTCAAGATCTTGCATTGGAGAATGTCAGTGAGCTCGACCTGGACAGCTCTTCTGTAAGGTCCAGGGATTCCGAAGCCCCATTTAGTGATGGCATTGATGGGCTTCGTGTCCCTTTGATGCATGATCAAAGACTTGAAGAACCTGGAGCTTCTGCAGCAGAAGAAGTTTCCTCTACATTGGCGTCGAGTGTCATGTCAGCAGATGAAGATCCAAGTCTGGAATATGAGCTTTCCGCACTGCGAGAAGCAATTGATTCAGGATTCACTTATCTGCTTGCTCACGGGGATGTGAGGGCAAAGAAAAACTCGATTTTCCTCAAGAAGCTGGTCATTAACTACTTTTATGCATTCCTGAGGAAAAACTGTCGGGGAGGCACTGCGAACCTGAGAGTACCCCACATGAACGTCTTGCAAGTCGGGATGACATACATGGTCTAGCTAGTTTTAGCCATTAAAATCTGCCTGGATACCTTATCGTTGTCAACCACCCATTTGTGGCATCTGTTCTTGGAAAACTTGGATAAATTTGTTACTGCAATTAATAGCTGTTGTTTTCTATATTCTTTTTAGTTGTCCTGTCACCCATCTTCTTAGTCGCCCTCATTTAGAATGTCAAATCGTTTTTTTCTGTTTATCCATCCAACGGTTCAACGTTTATAAGCCACCAACTCGGCTTGCTTTTGAGTTGATAAGCAAAGACATGGAGCAAAGGAGTTTGCTTGCAATTCCTTAGAATGCCCAATATGAATTTTATGAGTCTTGGTGCAAATAGTTTTAGCCTAGTCTCAACCACCTGTGTTGCTTACTCGAAGCCTGCGATGAACTTACTACTCCTCTTGGGCCCAGCATCTAAGTTCAACTCAATTTTGTTTTATCTTGGCCCAGGTTTGCTCGAGATTTTATAAAAAGCACCCTTCAGCATGATAGAGCAGTGGTCTCCTGGCCCCGGCAGAGTGTAGGTTCGTTTTTTTTTTTGTTGGGTTTTAAGCCCCCAGAGGACCCCAAAAAAAAAAAAAAAACACCTTTTGTTTTGGCAGATTGTTGGAGTGTAATTTGGTTCGTGATATCTTGTTTCAAAACCACACTTATGTTTCTAGAAAACATTGTTTTTATTTATTTCCACTGCGTTACCTTTTAGGTTTTATTTGCACTGTACATTTAGGATGACGCACCACTTTTTTCTTAGAGCTCCTCGCAAAGATGGCGGAATGGTGATATTAGAATGGAAAATGCAGCCGATGTTTTTTTGTGGCAACAAATTGAAATTTTACAATTCAGATGAGTTTTAGTGATACATAATCTTAGAATTTAAAATAGAATAGTCTGATGTAATAATTTAATCGCTCAAATTGAATGATTTTCAGATATGTATCAAATTTTTTATCATTGAAAAATTATAATTTCATATTATATTATATAATCCATTATATGTTAAGTTTCATCCAAACAGCTTAAGCTCTTGGATTGTTTATTTTCTTGATGCAATCATATTATTAAATAACATAATTTATGCGATTTTGGGGATTGGTTATGTTATTTAATATTGGAAAAGCAAAAGGGAAAAAGTACACAGCGACCAATTACACATTTGCATTTGGATTTCTCTCCAAAGGCTTTCCTTAGAAAATCAACGTCCACAGGTCCAATATGCCGTTGGACCGATACCTTTCTGTGAGATATTGTGTGTCATCGTCCGTGTGTAGCACTCTCTAACATGCAAGAACTTAAATATTTATCTTCAAAATCTCATATTTTAATTTTAGAAACAGTCTAAATGAACTTCCTCAAAAAAAAAAAAAAAAAAAAGAGGGGGTCCTTGAATTGAGAATATAAAGAATTATAAAAAATGGTCAATAATTTTCATGTCAGTTTAGCAGTCTAACCTGTGCCATGGGCTCAAGATAATTTATGAGGAGACAGTTTTTGGTTGGGAATTAAAAGATGAGATTAATACATGGTAGGACCAACCGAATGGTGGGATGCAAGTATGATTTCTCCACGGCCATGCTTGCTTGCAGCACTCGTACGACAATTCAGAAAGTTTTCCACTGAAGGTATCGATGATAACTAAGAGATGAAGATGCAGAGATACTACCAAATGCATTGTAACCACCGAGTTTTGCCTATTTTGCCATTCTGAGACATTTCCTTGGAAGAGAAGAGAGAGTGTATTATTATATGGAAAAGCCAGGCAGCCCATAATATGAAAAGCACGCGACATGTTCAGGGGGGTTGTGTGATTTCTGATGATAATTTCCTACAGTTTTTGGTTACCTTTCAATGAACGCAATTGGCCTTTCCATTAGCAAGTTCGTTCTTGGTACTTTTGTTTAAGCAATTAGATATCCTAGCACGTAAAATCCAAATTAGGACCAATGTGTCATCTCAATTAGCATTGTCGCTTGGGGACAAAAGGAGACAAATAATTAGCAAATTATCAACTGAACTCGCAATTGGCTGACCAAGTGTTCGGTTTATTCGTTGGATATTTTAAAAGCTATTTGATCAGCCATCAACATTAGCAAATTTGTTATTAACTATTAATCAAAAACAGTGATTACTAACACTTAGCTAACTTAATAAGTATTACATCAAATTTATTTTGGTTCCTCGATGGAATCACTATTTATATCGTGAGCTTGATATCAAGAGTCAAACGATTGTGCCACTGCATCACATGATTAGTGGAAAATTGACATTTCCTCCGGCATGGGCAGTGGCAGTAGGTGGACGAACTCTACCCGAGCGGTTATGGAGAATCGCAAGAAAGAAATAAGCACTGTGGGCTGGAGTGTTGGATGTCAAATCTGGAGAGTGGAAAATGTAATGGAGCGTTAATCCAGATAGAATGCTTTTAAAATCTTACTTTAGGGGTAAGATTCCAATGTGGAAGTAACAAAGGTGAATGAACTAGACAAAAAGAACAAAAAAAAAACCATGACGACCTATTTCTATTTTTAATGATATTAGGAACAAGAAGAAAGGAAATTTTGTTTTTTTTTTTTTTAAGTCTAGAGAAACCGACAATTTTGCAGACGCCCTTTCCCGGTTCAGTTGTGTGGTTTTCCTCTGCAACCAGAAATGAAGGTGACCATTTGATTAGTGGGTCCACCCCACTTCAACACGTGTCCTCGGCCTCACAATTATAAAGATATGTCTGCCTGCACACGTCCGTTCATTTTTTAGGTCGTGAGAGTGACTTAAAGTTACAAAAGAGTTGAACGATAATTTATTATATTTTTCAACACTTAGTTGAGATTTAAATTTCTTTTTGTTGCACTCTTTCTTTGATTAGGTAGGACGTAAGTCGAAGTATAGCATTAGTTTTAAATTTGGTAATCGCTACAATAAGATATAATTATAAAAAATTAAAATATTAACAAAAAATTGTGTTTTCAATTTATAAAAATAATAATTAATATTTTTTATTATTTTTTTAAGGTGAAAAAAATACAAAAAAAAAGTAACTAAGAGGTGGCTGCCCTGTTTAGATTTAGGTAATGGATCAAGACTAGCATGCCTTGTGTTATTTATTATTGTACATTGCTTTCACAACCATTTAATTAGCAGTGTTCGGTGGAGTAGCTCCAACCTACACACTTTTGAGATTTTTATTTATTTAATTCAGAAAAACGGTTGCTTGATATCTCCTGTGTGCATTAGAATCCATCACGTACTAGTTTATATTAGACTAAGCTTGTAGAAATGTATACATTTAGCATATAAATGTTTCAGTGTATAATGAATTTTTTCAGAATCAGTCGATAAAATAATAATAATAATAATAATAATAATTTTACATGAATTGCACGAAAATTGATCGCAATATGCCTATCCTTTAAAAAATTCTACGACTTCCAAAATAAATAGGTAGACTCTTAATTAATTTGTCTACTTAATACATGATCTCTTTGACATTTTTAGAATAGACGTCTTGAAGTCGTGATCTCCTATTTACCAAGTATGCTCGTCTATTAAAGAGACAAGCGATGTTTATTTATAAAACCACCAAAAAAAAAAAAGATTTCATTTTTTTAAATAAATATTTTCACTTGCACGGTAATCATGTCCGTTGTCATGTCACAAAGAAATAATTTAAAAATTAATTACAATAAAATTCAAATTTTTTAACACCAATAAATATATTGTTAATATATAAATTAAAATAAGTCATTTTTTATTAACATCTTTATTCAGAGAATTTTATCAAAAATTTATTACTTAAATTCTATTAAATATCAGGATGTCTCTTTTATCTAATTATAATATTAATAAATTTAAAAATATATTTATTTAATAAAATTTTATAATTCTTATTTTTTAAAATATAAAATATGAATAAAAATTTTGAATTTAAATTAATAAAAAATATAATAAATTATTATCAAACTGTTGCGTCGAATGATAGACTCGAATTAAATTATTATCAAATTTTAGGCATGCAGGGGGTACGCACGAGCCATCAATACTGTAGAGTGGACTATAAAATATATTGGTTTCGTTACCTAAACGTGCGGTGTCGTGAACGCAATTAAAATGACATTATCCTGATTTTTTATTATTCATTTGTTACATAATTAATTATAATTATACGTCAAATTATTATAAATATACAACAAACAAGTCAACCCTGAACGCCCAAGCCACCTTTACATGGCATTTTTTTTTTTAATTTTATCAAAACATAATTAATTATATTTATGTATACGTGAGTGTGGTGTTAGATCCTCCGCGTAGGTCAGATGGTTGCTTCTGCGAGGGGGACCATTGCCAAAAAAAAAAACACACAAACCAAGGTGGTCCAGTGTTTTTAGTTTGCTTCTGGAGGTCTCTGTTCATAGCTGTTGATTTTGGTGACGCTTAAACCTACTCCAGCAGCTGATGTGCTATACTCGGAATTTTTTAATTTATAAATGTGCACATTCGCCTCTTCTTAATAATAATTATAGTAATAATAATAATAATAATAAAAGTATGAAAGGGACAAATAAATAAATCCGTAATGCCCCTAGTTCTTTAATTAGCAGGGAGATTATTTAAGCAACTAGAGGTTGCTTATATCCCATCAATATCGAGATAACGCTGCTATTATTATTATTATTATTATTATTATTATTTCTTCTAACAACAAATACATTAAAACTTCATGTCAATTTAAAATTTTAAATTAATAAATAAAAAAGTTTAACACTTTGTATCATAATGAAATTATAGTAAACGAATTAAATTTGTAAGCTATGTCTTGTTAAAATTGGACTAATTTAATTTGAACAGTATATATATATATATATTTATGTGTGTGTATAAGAAGATAAACTAAACTCTAATTTTATATTAAATAATACTTTATAATTTTACATTTATTTAAAAATTTAAGTTAATGGGTAAACAATTTTATAAATATTATAAATTATATTAACATTTTTTTAAAATTTTTTCTATATACAATTTGAAGTCTTTATAAGATTTTATACTCTTTGATAAGAAGCATTGTAACCATGCATTTAATATTTGTCTATTTGTAGGTGTCTAATAGTTATGGATAGCGATGGGCTATCGGCCTTTCCGATTTTTCCAGACCTTCTCCGCGCATGTCTGATTGGTTTTGAGAAAGACAAAACGTTTCCGTTTGGGAATAGGTAACTGATAAACATAATTAATTTTTATATTATATAAGATATTTTGTTAAAAAATAAATACATTAAAACATTATATAAGAATATGATTCAATTAGAAACATTTAAATTATTTAATTTATTATACAGTTAATTGAAAGATATTTTTAAAATTATTTTTTATATTTATATTATTTGTACACATATTTTTTAATTATTTATTTTATATTAATTTCAAATTAATAAAATTTAGTGGTACTAAGTATAATACGACATGATTTACTAATAGTAATATTAAAATTAATTTACTTTTAACACATTTTCATATCTAATCACTCTTTTTTTTCTGTGTTTTTCTTTTTTCAAAATATTCCGCCATTGCCCGATACATATTATTCATCAATTATTCAAATTGTGGTGATAATCCTTTTTAAGGAACGAGAATTTATTTATTTATTTATTTTTTAAACTCTTGCGAATAAGGGTTTCTCAATGTTGCACGCAATCCAACACATTCCTCGAGAACACTCGCTCGCATCGAAGATTGAAACCTTAATTGGTAAGAAAGATGTGCAAATCTTTTTTTTGTCAACTAAATCAACCATTGTCGATTAGTCATCCATCATCCTTAGTGTCATACTTCTTAAATCATCCAAACTTTAACTTCCACACAATGGGACTCAAGAGGATTCAGAGTGTAATCATAATCAATTAATTATATCCTAATTACAGTACTATTAATGGTCAAAGGAACAATAATAGAATACTCAGCTTTTGGGAAAGCGTTTGGAAAGTTGGAATAATTTTATCCCAAAATGCATACACTGAAGACAAAAAATAAACAATATCAACATGGGGCCCTCTCCAATTCCTCAAAATTTTCCTTCTTATGGGTAGTCCGATTTTTTTTTTTTTTGAAATTTTTTGATTAATTAATTACTTTATTTATTTATTATTATTATTATTATTATTATTTTGCTGTTTTTGTCATGTTCTCATTTTCTTCCTTGTTTCTTCCTTTGCGGTAAGTCAGCTAATCAACTTGATTTGCATTGTAGACACACACGTTTGACTATTAATTGCATCGAAAGCTACTTGTTGTCTTCATAATTTTGACGATCAATTTCGCTTTATACAAAGGTGCAACTATATGAACCGACGATTCCCTTATCAAGGATTGTCATATCCTTGATAACAATCCTTGATAACGTGTTACATATTTCTGTTATATATATATATAAATACCATAAATTTTCATCGCATGAAATAACAGGGCTCGTCCGGTCAATCCAAAGTTGAACCTTCGTTTCCCTGAACAGAACTGGGCAGTGACGAAAAAGATGATTATCATGGAAAAAGATTGGGTTCAACAGCAACGTGAACTCACAATAGAATTTTTTTTTTTTTTTAAATTGTTTATAATTTACTCTTATTAAAACTCGAATTCAAGGCTTATATTATTTTAGTTTATTTTATTTTTCAATTTTTGACAGTATTCGACGAGTCAACTCGCTCAAAATCAACCGAGTTACACCAAAAATCAATGCCCCAGAGAGAGTATCAGGGTCACATTGTATATTAGATGACAAAGTCCCAATTGTTGTCTGCTGAATTGCAGAGCATGTCGCCATTTCACCACCCTTTGCCTTCACACTCGTCAGAAATTTCTTCACTTTTCTCTGTTTTATTTGTTGATAGTTAAGAAGAATAAATACAAATTTAAAAAAAAAATTAAAAAAAAAAATCTAGAAGCTGTCTTAGTTCTCGGACACCAACTACAGACCAAATCAATACAAACTTCTCTTGCTCAGTTACAGAAGGAAGTGAGCAGGCAAAAACTCGCCATATATAATAAATATATGCCACAAAGTGTGTCTTTCTTGGTTATCTGATCCCGAGTTTGAGTAACCATCACACCCGTCCCTCTGGTCGTTTTAGTGGTTTCTCTCTGTTCTTTTCTTGTTGTGTGTCTGCCATTGCCGGTTGTTCAACCGACTGCTGTCTGCATTCCCCCCCCCCGGCCACCAGTCAAGAAATTTCCATCTTCACTGTTGCATAGAACAGTTCTCTTCTTTTCTCTTGTATTCCAACAGCTTGGTGATTTTTTAAGAGAGTTTTTACTGGGGGAGAATGTTATTTTGGCGCATGGGTCGTTCTTGAATCTCTTCAATTCGCTGCAAGAATGGGCTTTTTCAACTCTTGAGACCTGCAATCATGGATCTGGAAACTGGGTCTTATCCAAAGCATGCTAAGGTTTGTTATGCATTCATTTTTAGAGTGAATTCAATTGGATTTTTGCTATCAATGCTTTGCCTTTATTGCGAGAAAAGAAGAGTCGTGAATTGACAAGTGGGGCATCGATTCTTTCATTCTTCTTGAAAAAGACCTTTTGGTTTTAAAATCTTTATTCAGGAATTAGTGATTTTAATGTAAACCGTTCGAAACGGGTATCAAAAATTGTTTTTGTTGTTTAAAGAATGATGTGGTCTACTAATCTTTTCCTTTTTTAGTTCATAACCAAATTGATGTTTTTTATTGCAGAAAGAATCATGGAAGACGGTATTGACTTTGGCATATCAAAGTCTTGGAGTTGTCTATGGAGATTTAAGCACTTCCCCATTATATGTATACAGGAGCACATTTGCTGAGGATATTCAACACTCTGAGACTAATGAAGAGATTTATGGGGTTCTATCCTTTGTCTTCTGGACCCTCACTTTGGTCCCTTTGTTAAAATACGTGTTTATAGTGCTAAAAGCAGATGATAATGGTGAAGGAGGCACTTTTGCTTTGTACTCGTTGCTGTGTCGACACGCCCGAGTCAACTCCCTACCCAATTGTCAGCTGGCAGATGAGGAGCTGTATGAGTACAAGAAGGATAATATTGGCTTGTCACCAGACACAAGTTTTGGGTCTAGATTAAAGTCTATTCTGGAGAAGCACAGGGTATTGCAGAGGCTCTTGCTTGTGTTGGCTCTGATTGGAACTTGTATGGTCATTGGTGATGGTGTGCTCACCCCTGCTCTTTCTGGTAAAGTGGTAATTATGAGTTTCATACTTGCAGATTCTTTTGCCAACCAATTTCTTGTTTCGAACTAAATTCATATTTCTGTTTTACTTGGATCGATTGTTTGATCAATGGCCTAATTTGTGCAGTTTTTTCTGCGGTTTCGGGGCTGGAACTATCAACGGCCAAAGAGCATCACAAATGTAACTCTCTAGTCCACTTATCCTTTTTAATTTAATACATCTATATTTATAGCTGTAAAGATAGTGTATTGATATTAGGTAAGTTGTTTAGTTGGAAGTATTGGAAATTAGTTGTTGGTTTTGCCTGTGTATTTGGCCAGTATGCCGTTTCTATTCTGGATGCCATTTAATTGGAAATTTTGTTATTTAGTGCTAGGTCCAAAATTTTTAGCTTCCTCCTCTGGTTCCAATGTACTGAAGGTTTCTGAACTTGTTCCCCAAACTGTTGTTCAGAACTAGTAAATTTTCATTTATGTATGTCATAGCTTCTTTCACAACATAATCATGTTGCCTGTGCTCTGTGCCATCTCACTTATCATCCGGAAATTTTTGTGGAAATTTTGCTAGTTATGCCATTCATTCCCCTCAAATGAAAGTATTATAAAGGGTTTATTGCTTTTTGCTTCAGTTAACTCAGTGGCCCATTGCTTTTAATGCTGGGGTTGTTAATATATGCTACCCAACAGGTTTCAATGCCAAGTGGAAAAACTAGATGGTTATGTACAGATTTCTTGTTGTCCTCAGATCTTCACCCCAGTGAATAAAATTCTCTCTGCAATTTACCGAGAGGTTGCTTGAGGTAGTAATCTTCAATGAAGAAGAGCAAAAACATGCATACAGATTCTCTAGGCCATTGATGAATAGCAGTTAATTTTGTTAAGTCAATGTCAAAGGACGTGTAGTAGGGATGCTAATTAGTAGTTGCTTTGCGCACAATAACCTCTTTAAGATGTGGTTGTGGCTTTTTTATATTAACAAGGTTCTGTGATCTTAGGCAAAGTGTTGTTTGGCTTATAATTGTGACTGGTAGGTTATTTCTACTGGGTGCTGTGAGCAAAACTTTTGTGATGGGTGGGTTGCATAGCCTTAGAGGATCTGAACCAGTTGAAGGTGTCCAACAGCTTCACAGAGTGTGGGGCAATTTCATACTTTGATTGTCGTAATCTATCCTGTAATTCTTGATATCATATGCATCCCCCTCCACCCACTTTTGATGATTCATTCTGGCCAAAATGGGTATTGGTTTCACAAGGGAAAAGATGCAGTGATGAAATGTATGGAGTAAAATGCATTCTTGCTAATAATTGAGTTATAGCTTTGGTGAAATCATGCTGTCTTATCATGCTTAGATGATAATAAGATGTTGTAATAACTCTTATGTGATTAAAATAACAGCTTGCATAACACTCCTTCACCGAAAAAAAACTGTGTCACAATTCACAACTCAAGGTTGAAGAGCTTGCTGCAAAATAGGTTTCTTCTTATCGTTGACCATTTTATGCTAGTAATATTCGTTGGTCAATGCTTTTGCTGGTGCATCTTTTGCTAACCTCCTTACTATTATTTTGAAATTGATGCTATCTTCTTTATCATAAAAGACATGCCCTTAATGGAATAGTGCCATTTGACAGTTTGACAATTTTGCAGATATAGAAGTTCCAGTTGCATGCGTAATACTTATAGGCTTGTTTGCACTTCAACATTATGGCACTCACAAGGTTGGATTTTTGTTTGCACCGGTGGTTCTAGTATGGCTTCTGTGCATCGGTGCTATTGGGTTATATAACATAATACACTGGAATCCTTATGTATATCAAGCTCTATCACCATATTACATGGTGAAGTTTCTGAGGAAAACCCAGAGAGGAGGTTGGATGTCCCTGGGTGGCATTTTGTTGTGCATAACGGGTGAGTATTTAATGAAGTCCTCTTTGCAATCCATTCCAAGAAAAGATATCGAGGTTTCTACTAATTAGTTTTCATGATCCAGGTTCAGAAGCCATGTTTGCCGACCTTGGGCATTTCTCCCAATTTTCAATCAAGGTATGTACTTGTAAAGAGTTAATCTCTTGGTCATGTTAGGCTTTGTTTTCTAATTAAGTCTGGATACAATGCTAATATTGCTACTTCCTGCTTCAACATTTGACGAGGAGTTTCACAAAAGCTAACAACCAATTAGTAGCTGTCTGCTAGGTTTTATGGGATTCTTGATATTCCTCTAAACTAAGGACTATGTGTCTATTCCATTTTCCTTTTCTTGGTGTCTTTTGGAGAATTAAATAGTATTTATGAATTCATGGAAAACAAATTTGAATCTTTTATTTAGTTCATCTTAAACAGGGAAACATTATCATTCAAGATTTATCTGATATTCTCAAGGTTTTGAATACAAAGTAACTTGCTTGTTAACAATGAGCCTTCTCTGACTTTCCTATGCTCTGTAGATTGGTCACAGAAACTGGTAACTTTCACTATCCAGAGTTTAGGCAAGATAAAGGGCACTTTGTTCTTTTATTCCTATCTTTTATCCCTTTTATAATACATGTCACCCTTTAGAGTGGCAGGAGGCCTGTTCCCAAAATAATTGGCTTAATGCAACTTTGAAGTTTAAGAGTCTGATATGGCATTTACCTTTCTGCAGATTGCTTTCACATCTTTGGTTTATCCTTCCTTGATTCTTGCATATATGGGGCAAGCTGCCCATCTGTCTCAGCATCATCATACAGATGAGAACCATCGAATTGGATTTTATGTTTCTGTACCAGGTAGGTACCTCAATTTTATTGTGATTGTGACTGTACACAAGTTTCCGCTTACATGAAGTACCTTACATATTCTCCCAGATAAATTAAGATGGCCGGTTCTGGTCATAGCAATACTTGCTGCTGTGGTGGGAGGCCAATCCATCATCACTGGAACTTTTTCTATCATCAAACAATGCTCTGCTTTAGGTTGTTTCCCAAAGGTCAAAATAGTCCACACATCATCCAAAATCCATGGCCAGATCTACATTCCGGAGATTAATTGGACTTTAATGCTGCTGTGCTTGGCTGTTACTATTGGTTTCAGAGACACAAAACATATGGGTAATGCTTCAGGTATGAAAATGATTGTAGCATGTATATCCTATTATGTTGTTTAGAGAGATAACAATCTTTGCCTCTTTTGCCCTTTTGATGTGTCAAATATTTGTTTCCTTCTTAGTCCCTAGAAGGGCTTGATAAGGATCATTGCCCATCATGAAATTGATCATTATGAAATCCATTGACTTGATTTAGTGTTGTCTTAAACCACGATCATGTGGATGAATGAAATGGCGTTACATCACATTACATAAGTTGTTACTCTTGCAAGTTCATTATGAGTGATGTATCTGTTCACAAAAGGGCTCTGCCTAACAACCAATATTAACCAAAGAATGGGAACTTCATCCTTTATTCAGTCTGCATTATTTTGAATGTTTGTGATACATTCCTTTCTGTGTTACAGGTTTGGCAGTGATAACCGTTATGCTTGTTACTACCTGCCTCATGTCTCTTGTTATTGTCTTATGCTGGAACAAGAGTGTCTTCTTTGCAATATGCTTCATGATTTTCTTTGGCACAATTGAGGCTCTCTACTTCTCGGCCTCCCTCGTAAAGTTCCTGGAAGGGGCATGGGTCCCAGTTGCCCTCTCATTCATCTTCCTGATCATTATGTGTGTATGGCACTATGGAACACTCAAAAAGTATGAATTTGATTTCCAAAACAAGATCTCCATTAACTGGCTACTTGGCTTGGGTCCCAGCCTTGGTTTTGTGCGTGTCCAAGGAATTGGCATTGTACATACTGAGCTTGTGGCTGGAATCCCAGCTATCTTTTCCCACTTTGTCACCAATCTTCCAGCATTCCACCAAGTCCTGGTTTTTCTATGCATTAAATCCGTTCCAGTTCCACATGTCAGACCTGATGAACGGTTTCTAGTGGGTCACATTGGCCCAAGAGAATACAGACTGTATAGGTGCATTGTACGGTATGGTTACCGTGATATCCACATGGATGACATGGAGTTTGAGAAGGACCTTGTATATAGTATAGCAGAGCACATACGCTCAGGGAGCTTTGAACCGAATGGAGCAAATGATGATTCAGCGAAGGAAGATGACCAGATGACAGTAGTGGGAACATGTTCAGTCCATACTGACGGAATCCAACCGTGCAAGGATGATGTTGTTTCAAACACAGAGCTAGCCAGTACCTCAGAGTTGAAGGAGATAAGGTCACCAAATGTGCTCAAACTGAAGAAAAGGGTAAGGTTTGTGGTACCAGAAAGCCCGAAGATTGACACGGGTGCAAGAGAGGAGTTGCAGGAACTTATGGAAGCCGGGGAATCTGGGATTGCTTACATACTAGGGCACTCATATGTGAGAGCCAAGCAGGGATCTAGCATGGTGAAGAAGCTTGTAATCAACTACGGGTACGATTTCTTGAGGAGAAACAGCAGGCCACCCACTGATGCACTCACTGTATCACATGCATCTACTCTAGAAGTGGGAATGGTTTACAATGTCTAAATTTTGGCTGTACACAACTGTAATGTGTGAACGTACGTTATGTAATACTGTGCAATAGATACAGAAACAACCACAGAGAAATGGCGGATGATTAGAGTTAACGTGGAAGTTTGGTTATTGTGCTGAAGCGTGCTTAGCTAAACAGCCTAATAACCAAAAAGAGGCAGGTAAATATGGGACTCAAGATTTCTACGGTATGCCCTCTATCACCCTAAATCGAAAATGGTAAAAGAAAGCGATTTATTTAAAACAGAAATAAAATTTAATATTAGTACATTAGTGTCAATATTCTAGGTAATTAAATTATAGATGATTCATTGAGTAATAATTATTCTAAAAAAATATTTTGAAATTTATTACTCATATTAAATATCAATAGTTAATTTTGTTATATTTTTAAAATATTTTTTCTGGTTAGTAAGAAATATGATACAATATTTATTCACTCTTAATTGTTATAAAGATGCATCATCTGAAAATTAATTTTGTCAAGGAGAAATAATAAAAATTATTTTTTTTTCTTTTTTAAGAAAAAGAATATTATTATAATATTCTAGAAAAGTAGACTATTGATACTATACTCCTTGGACAAAATATGATACGATACTCCTTGGCCGTTGGTATAATTAGTGAACTTCTAAACATATCATGTGTACTTATGGGGAGGAAACTAAAGCTTTCACTATTTAATTAGGAAAGTGGTATTTTGACCCCAGTAAATTAGGATTCAGAGATTCAGGAGAAATCCATTAAGTGGTATTTCAACCCTAGTAAATTAGGATTAGCTAGACTACACACACACACACACATTTATATATACATGCAGGCACCTAATTAAAAAGCATTGTTACCTGTTACGTAGCATACAAGAAATTAAGGAGAAATCAATAAGCGGAAGAAGAAGAAGAAGAAAAAGAAGAGCCAGTGGGGGTGGTGTTTGAACCGTATGATGAAGAGATCATCAGCTTTCTTTAAGACAAGTTGAATGAAGTTTTGGAGACACATGACTAGGTGAAAGAGTTTGATCTTTACGGGGAAGAGGAGCCGTGGCTGATCTTTGACAAGGATGTCAACTAGAATTTCTATGCCTTCACGCAGCTGAGGATGAAGAACAAGTCCATGTTCAAAAGAACTTCTGGTTGTGGGACTTGGGTCACCCAGAAGACTGAAGATGTCCATGATCGTCCCGATGGCCGCCATATTAGGCACAAGAAGCTGCCCATCTTTACTGAAAGAAAGAAGGGTTCGGATGCCAAATCATCATCAAGGTCCAACGGGCACTGAATCATGCATGAGTATTCCTGCTTAAACCAAAATCTGGGAGATGGTTCTTGTGTTCTTTGCAAAATCAGAAACAAGGACATGGATGCAGCAACAAAGGTGGCCTCCCCATGGTAGATGACGTTAGGCATGAGTTGTAGCAAGATATGCAACAATAATCATAGGGCATATCCTGCCAGTTTTCTGCTTCTTTTGTTTCCTTACTAGTTTTTGTTTGGTTTTATGATTGTTTGGACATTTAATTTGAACATATGTTGGGTTTTGAGTCATAGTCTTCCAGTTATTGTAGCAACCCTTTATGTTGTTCCCTTCAGAAGAATTCTGTAAAGTTTTGTCTGCACTTTAAATTCTATGACTGGAATACCTTTGAGCCATTTGAACTGAGATTTTGCCATATTTTTCAACATGTCCTTTTAGCCAGTGACGAGCAACCTGGAAAATCTCAATACCTTTGAACCACGTATGTTCTATAACAACATAGAAAATCTAGGGCGACGAAGAAATTTAATCTAAAAGGAACAACAGCCTTAGGGAAGACTGGAACAGAGATTGTTACAAAGCTCCATCATGCTTTTGGCCTTAAAGAAAGACCCATGTCCACCTTCCTAATTTCATAGATAAGCAGAAGACCTATCTGTTTCCCAAGACCTCAAGTGCCGTTCACGAACAAGAGAATTTCCACGCAAACTGACCCCGTTACAACTGGCCGTTCCTAACAAGTATAACATATCAACATGCTGACATGGTTTGTAAACGCAAACGTTGTAGCAGAAGCATAAGAAACTTACTCAACCAAAGGCGTTACTTTCATCGCTAGCTAAATCAAAAATGAAATCATGGCATTGAGTAGGACTGAACTACCAGTCAAAAATCGACAACCTAGGCATGCAGAAAGAGCACAGTATATGATAGTCTTTAGATGAACAAAAACATCTCTGATGGGCGATACGCCTAAAAGCAGAATATATATATCAAGTCTTAATAAAAATCATCACGTACCACGTGAAGCTCCGTGAGTTCACTAGGACGGACTGATGGTTTATTGAGTAACAAAATGGGGGTTTCTCTCACAGAAAAGCAAAAAGGAAATGGGCAAGACGGAAAATTAGAAATAATTTGGGATAACAATAACTAGAAATAGCATTGCTTTGATAGGAAAGACCATATAAGCACAGTAGAATTCTTATATCATATTACGACGGCTTTTATTATACGGGAAAAGAAAATATTATACGGGAAAAGAATTTGAGTGGAGACATGGATATATACATTCCACTTATCCCTATTTTGATGCTCCCAAAGTGTATAGACCTAAGAATTACCGAAAGGCCCTTGAGCTTTTCACGAATTGGGAAAGATGGTGAAAGGAGCCGAACGACTGGGAAAGTAATGCCAAGTCCTGTTTTGCATTCCAACAGAGCTACAACGTTTCTGAGCATCTTTACCATGTAATAGCCGCCCGCTTACCGCCTGATTGTCTTCGGTATTCAGCAGGTAAGTGTGTAACAGAAGCATGAACCTATTAGGCTGAGATCCAGACAACGAGAGAGGCCAGGAAACATATATGGATTTGTACATTTCCTCATTTCATTTACCTATTCTGCATTTTGAACTTTCTTTTTTTTTTTTAATGAAATCCTATTTCTAATGAATATAGGGCATTATTTACAGGTTCTAATGGAAACCTAGATAGAGGTCAGGCTAAAGAGATGGCTGGGATCACCGGAACAGCACTGGTCAATAGAAGAAGTTCAAACTCCGGCATGTCTTGCGTTTCTTGCTGTCAGGGGTCTCATGCACCTGTGTCTTCTCTCCATATGTCTTGATCTGGAAATTTTCAAAGGCAGCAGAAACTGCTTCCACCTGTATAATGACACATATAAGCTGATCAGTCCAAGGAAAGGACAAGAAAAAAAAAAGTATGCAAAGCAAGTTAAAGCTTGAATAATGACACTGAATTGTTCTCGTACCAGCTCAGGCTTTTTGGAGTACACCCTCACTAGCTTATCTTCATAACAGACAGGCAGCAATTGACTAATTCGATGGTCTGGTATTATGAACTTTTCATCACTCTCATACTCCTAACAAAACAGACGCTGTTAGGATTTCCTCAATATGAAAATCAATGATCTCTTAAAGCCAACCAAGCTTCAAGAGGTTACTCCAACCTTCAACACTGTGAATGTGTGATCAGATGACATCTCAGATACTTGTTTGATTAACCAAATTGCAAGAAAATTTATTTAAGCTAAAGATATTCCCTGTAATCCCTTTCAGTTATATGTTAAGCTAGTCTGTCTTCTGAGATCTGTATGCCTGATCCAGCATCTTAACAAAGCAGCAAGGATTTATGCCAAGTACAGATAAAATGGAAGTTTTACCTTGAAGAATTTGACTCTGGAACGGGATATACATGCATGAAAGAAGAGTACTGTCAAATTACAAGTTCCAGAAGAAAATACATTAAAAAAAAGGAGCAATGCTCCTATCAAAGTCACTGTTTTAACCTTTCCCACTTACCGTTGAAGAGGGTTCTCCTTTCCATGTGTGAAATCAATCTTAACAGTGATAACAGCAATATCTTCTTCTTTCAATGTAACACTACCAGCATTCTGGTTAGGAAATTAGTCATTGAGATAACATTTCAATCCTTTGATGAAAGAAAACTAACATGTGATCTTATGGGACCTGGGAACAAATTATATCCTGAGGAGTGACTTCTTTGAAATGCTCTAGCTTCTCCTTTGGAACAGCAAACTCATTGCAGTACTGCATAACAAAATAAGTGTCCGACTTTTACAGTTATAACTAATTGGTAATTTTCTTTAACACTATTTCATGAGGATACCTTGTATAGATCTCTCCTCCTGATGCGTTGGATTAAATCTCTTGCCTCCCTGAGATCTGGGTTGTGAGCAGTTTCGATGGTTTTTAAGATAGAGTCATCTAACTGCACTTTCAGAAGGATATGAGAAGTGCCATGAAAATAAACCTAAAACATAAACAGTTGCCAGTAATTTCTAAGCTCGTTAACCTTCCAAAATTCAGCTGGGTCATCAATTGATGACGATATTCCAAGAGGCCCATTGGCTTTTGACAAGGCATCCACAACCATGAGATTTATTGCCTATTGCAGAGAAATTGTCAAACCCATTGCATTTGCCATTCACATGAAGACTTAAAACAGTAAGGTTCATTATTTGCTGCAGGTCAAATTTTTGGACTGATAACCATTAGAAGCTTTTCTTGATAGCAAAAGAATTGAACTCTATCCAATTCTCTTCCTCCCATAACTCATTTCCACTGCAATCATTACTGGGTTGGATTATATGAATAGAGGCTAGAGGACATCACTTACACACCTTTACTTTTGGATGTGTATACACTATTCGATGCATATCAGCACGGGTGGCAAACAACTTGTGAACTGTGAGATCTGGCCAAAGATATCAAATTACAAGTTAAAGGAGTGCACAAGAAGAAATAATGAAAACAAAGTCCAAAATATACTTACAATCCTTGGCAGGATAGCATATCTCCTCACCCATAACTCTCATAGTATCCATTAACCTGCAGGTCACAGAAGAATATCATAACATACAGAGCACTAAGAACCTACAGTGAAAATTAGCCAACTGCAAGACGAAGCACTGCTGCAAATGCCAACTGAGATTTATATCCAATAAATAGATACCTATTCATTGTTTAGTTAAGCACATTACACCATCAATACCTCTCAAACTGAAAATTCCAGCCCAGTCCACAAGCCCTGGAGTCTCGAACAAGGTAGTCAAACCTGATTCAAACAAATATCCTTTTATGTTTATTCATACTCCTAAAAGTGAATAAAAATAGAGGGAAAAGGGAGATCAACTAACTTGTCAACATCTACCCCATTCCGACCATTTGCAACTATATCATAGAGGAAACTCTTTTTATCCACAATCTACAAGAGACAGACAATGTGGTTTATGATGCAAATGGATTCTTGAGGAATTGATGACCTTGAATTGGTTCCAAGTTCAATCCTTTGACTGTCATGTGACTTACATTTTGAGAAGAATGCTCAGTGCTGGCAGTGATCATCTCCTGCAAAGAGAAAAGAGGTAAGTGCCTTTCATTTTTGTAGAGGTTCCTTCGCAAAAATGTTCCCATATTTTTTACTCCTCATTTTGGAAAAGAGGCATCATAAAATTGAAACTAAAGGAAAACGAAAATCTTGGCATTAAACACCCAGGGAACATGTGCCCATTTAAGCAAAAAGGACACGAAAAACATAACCATGATAATTTAACCTTTGTTTTCTTCAAGCATTCAGAATCAATATCAATATGGTGCATGTCCACAATGTGTTCTATCATTCTCACAGACATGTCCTCATGAGACCTGGAAAGCATATGAAATAGTATCAAATAATTGGATTAAATCCTTTCGTGGCAAGCATCAGTAGTTACAACTATACAGAAGATATACGTCTTTCCACAGTATTTTGTCCCAATGCATCAATTGACAGGATTTCAAGTAGTTACTGCACACTAAAATTTCAGGCCATCATATAAAACTAGGTTATTCTAGTACACATGAAAAAAGCTATGGCTAAATTGTGCCCAATCGCCATGTACCGTCGATCTTGCTGCTTCATACATGATTTTGAAAAACTCAACTCCAGCAGAAGGAACTCTTGATGAAACTAACAAATTATTTCCAATAGAAATAGATGAAGAGAATGTAAAATTCTCACTCTGCACAGAATTTTATGATCCCGGGCTATATCAAATAACCTCGATCATGTTGAATTGCAGTACCACTTGAGATTTAAAATTCTACTACACAAGAGTGAATACAAGAAGTAAAGGTCTAATCTAAGGGAGTGCATGCATGTACCACAATTGAAAGTGCTTTGGAAAAAGTAATAAACAATTACCATTCATAGCCATTGCGAACCTGTGGGAGAAACTCGCGCTCAAACAAGTGACTGAACGGTCCATGGCCAACATCATGTAATAGTCCTAGATAGGAAGATAGACATAATTAGGCAGGAACTTTGGATATATGCAACCAGTACACTCCATTACCAGCAAGCTTCACTGACTTTACATCCAAATCTTCAATACCAAGTTCCCCTCCCTAAAAGTATAGCATGAGCAATAATCAGAAATTCCCCTTTATTTATGAGCTATAAATAGAATGAGTAGACTGAGGACTTATTCCTACTTGATGAGCTCTGATTCTCTGAATTGCTTCACCAGCCAACCAATGTACTCCTAGGGAGTGCTCAAACCTAGAATGTACAGCTCCAGGGAATACCATGTGTGTTAGACCTGAATAAGGAGTGAAATTAGAGTTCAATGCAGGAAAGCAAACAAAAAATTAAGTGTGGAAGAATCAGAAAACTAAAAATTATGAAGGGGCAGTTGAATTGAAAGAGGTTAATAAAAAATTTGAACCATCAAATACGTCTACAATTTTTCTTTATGTGAAACTATAGCCTCCAAACATATATATATGATCTGGCAAAGGTATGAGAAAATGGAAAGCAAAAGTGGAACTGTTGTGATCTTCTAGCAAACTTCTTAAAGGAGCACTCACCGAGTTGCTTTAGATCGCGAAGTCTGCAATACGTAGTAAAATTGTTAGATGCTGGCCTTACTTGAACATATTAACGGCGAAAGATCCATTACTGAGATCTAAAATAAGGCAGACTTGCCTCTGAAACTCTTCAGTATCAATGAACCTCAAACAGAGCTGAAATAAGAATACAGAGCACAGCAATTAAGTTATGATTTCAGTCAATTTCTTCCTTTTCCAACATAAACATTAATTATTAAACCAAAAATAAACAAATAATTACTACAATAGTCCAGGAAAACTGGAAACAGAACTCTATAAATGAATAATTAACCACTTTACGCCATTACGGCCTTTCCGTGAACGGAAAAGAAACATTAATTAGCAACCGGAAGTTACAAAACTGAGCAAACCGATTGAATATAGAATTGAATTAAGAAGACCTAAGATGCTTTTATAAATTATAATGATTATTTAGTTCCTAGTGATTTCACTATACCATCTACCAAGCCATACGGAATCAAGAATATTCTTCAATTTATCTTGAGGAACACAACAAAAACCAAGCGAGGACGTTTCGTGAACAAAGTTCCGTACGCTACAACAGCAAGAAACTAAAAATGCAAAATAATAATAATAATAATCGAAGAGTCTCACGAGAACATTAACGCGATGTCGAGCTTTCTTTCACAGCTCGGCTTCTCTTTTAGCTCAAAATATTTCTCATTCATCTACTTACGCTATAGCCTACAGGCTCCATCAGTTAAACCGCATGTTTGCAAGATTGAATTCAAAATGCTTTTGAGTTATATAGGAATCCGAATCAAGATTTCTCAATTACTTTCAAATTTCTTCAGCCGAACGAAACCGAGAGAGAGAGAGAGACCGAAAACAATGGCAATAAGACTGAACGATAGATTCTGCGGAACAAATTCAAGGATGATACTAGAAAACGCAAAAAGGAACAAAAGTTCGAGAAGAAGCCAATACCGGATCCAGAGAGATGTAGCCATGGACGTTATCGAGAACTGTCTTGCAGTATCGGCGATCCGGATAGTGGTGCGCCGCCGCCATTGTTGCT
Source organism: Bruguiera gymnorhiza (assembly GCA_020883675.1). Lineage (NCBI taxonomy): Eukaryota > Viridiplantae > Streptophyta > Magnoliopsida > Malpighiales > Rhizophoraceae > Bruguiera > Bruguiera gymnorhiza. The sequence continues at coordinate 1,346,955 of JAIRCJ010000180.1, forward strand.
TCAGGTAAAAGAGAAAGCAGCGACAAGGCGAAAAACAAACAAGGACTGATTGTAAAAGCCAAACAGAGAGAGAGAGAGAGAGAGAGAGAGAGAGGAAAAGCGCAGGGGATACAAGTAGGGGCCGGAGGGAGGCGGGAGGGGGGCGCGTTCGGTTGATGTAATGCCGCCAAAAAGGAAGAGTAGCGCGTGGGAGTCACGGTCCAATAGCGTATAGGAAATGCGGATTTGAAAATTTGAATTTAAGCTTTAAACGTGAATAAAGAGGGAGGGAGACTGGGTGGGGCGGTTGTTCTTTGTCTGTGGGGCTTCAGGGTATATATATGGCCGTTAAAATTTCCGTTTTAATTACATTAATAAAAATAAGATATCAGAGACCCCTTATCATAAGATCATAGATTTTTTTTTATCTTACTTTTTTTAAAAAAAATTAATTTTTATTTTTTTTTTCCAGAGCAAGTTTGAATAAAGATTAGAGTTTATGAACTTCTCATCTTTTTTCCCAAAAAATTAAAAAGAGCCCATTAAGACGCTACGGCCTACGATGGAAGGGCTTCAGTCTATATAATGATAACCTTAATCATATAAAAGGCTGTCATATAATGCAGACGTCTTTTGTAATAAAAAATGTGTGACACGTGCGTAGGCTCTATGAACAGAAAAATTTTGGTGAATATAAATACCACACATTCAAGTTGATACAAAATATTTTATACTATATATATATTTTTTTTTGGGTGTGAATCTGAGTCCATGAGCATTAACTTGCCAAGTACGGCAACCGAGTTGAAAAGGCTATTATTACAAGGGAAAGCCGACAAATGCAACAAGAAAAGATTGAACAAGAGTGTTTGCGTGCCTTCCTTAAACACAAAGCTAGCCAAGGAAAGAGTAGGAGTTACGTGACCCAGTTCGCCACGAGCTACGAACCTAGTCGTGTGCAATCCTTTCCCATGGCTCCGGTTTAAGCCCACAAATCCCCACATTTAAGTCCGAACGTTGCCTACCAAGCACAGCTCTTTGCTTTGGGGACTCGCATAAAGTCTTCCTTAACCACTTGCCTGTCTAGCAGGAGCCCCAACTCAATCCGCAGCCTCGCATCCTGCTCACCAGATCATCATCTTGCAGCCACGACATGACTTTACTGCCCAAGAGCAAGTCTGTAGCATCGTAGACTGCGTCCAAGTCGACCTGAATGCTAAGAAATACTGCGAACTAGAGACTAAGCCTAGTTAAGTATTTAAAGCCATTTGGAATTTGCCCTGGAGCACGAAGTGACAGAGCATGAACCACCCCCATCTTGCCAAGCTGTTGACACAAGCACCGACCATTGAATCATCACCTCCACTCTCTCAGTAACTAAATTCGTAGTTTTATTTCGCGATAGCTTCCTAGGAGAACGCATTACTAGGGGTAATCACTTCTCCAGATCCTTCCAGTGGCAGTTGCCAAGGGATTTTACTGGTTCCAGAGGCATGCACCTAGGCTCGTTCAAATTTCATATTATCATCCGTCCATTTTAGTGGAAGAAAAAGAACAAATAGGACCCTGACGAGAAGAGGAAAGAGATAGGAGGCAAGACACCTGAACACGAGTTATTATCAACAACCCCCCCCCCCAAAAGAAGCCATCAATGACCTTACATTTCTGCTTCAAATTACTAACAATCACAAAATGAAGAGAGCTTGCGAAGATAATACAGAAAGTCACATCTCAGAGCACAAGGCTCCAGCATTGCGAATGCATTGATTTCGTAGAGACTTTCATCCCCACAATTTCTGCGCTCGATTTCCCTCAGATGAGTAAAGATGCAATGGGGATTCTCCTGTCCTCTTCAATGGAAGGTATGAAGTAGTCCCATCTCATCAGTAGCTCTTAGCATACGTATTGGAACCTCTTCTCAGCCTGGAAATAATGTTCTGCTTGCCTACCTTTTACAGCCCAACAGACTTGGAATCTGTAACCCAAAACTGTCAGCCAATTGTTAGAGAGCCCAAATTACTAGTTCGAGAAAAGACTTCAGGTATTGAAGATTTTGGCTATAGCGATGATGAAGAAATTCCTAGTATCAGACTCAATGATGGACAATTCAATGTCAATCTCTGGAAATCTTTGGACAAGTACAAAAACAAATTGCAAGGCAGTGATCTGTCACAAGCATTAGTTCATTTTGTGTTGAAACAGCTTCAATCCCTGCACCCAAACTGAAGTGGATCAAGCCCTTAAGTGGACTACATTTCCATTTTGATCTGGGTAATGAAATCTTGAAATTATTCTAACCCATTAAAACTTGGACAAATTCAATTGCACATTGCTTAGAATGGAATATTTGAAAGCTAAATGTTCTCAACCTTGATTACTTGAAAGCAAAGCCTGAAATCAATTCAAAAAGAACTTTTACTTTCTGAAATCTTTTTGCAAGATCATGTTCGAATAGCAGCACAATCACTCGATTTGGAATATAAACTTCTTACCTCCCAAAAAGTCTACTTGAATGTCTTCCATTGACAAACCCTCCACAAACATAATCTTATTTTAGTCACTTATGTGAACCTGGATGTTTTTACTAGTTTTGCAGAAGGGTCACTTACCTCCAAGAATTGCTGATACTGAAGTTACAAAGTGTACAGTCCGCATCCTCTTTGGTAGTTCCTCAAGCAAACTCCCAGGAACAATTACAGGGTCAAAACTAGATTCATGATCTGCTAATAACTGCCCAGGTATAATGTACGTCAGCATAGCAGCTGGTTGAAAGATCAAGGCTTATATGGCAAAGAGAAGTTATACTTTTGTGCATGTAGTCGCCTCATTAATTTGAAACTATGTGCTGTTGAGCAGAAAGCTTCCCTTCATAGCAGTTCTTTATGGTATCTATTCATGCATTATATTAATCATTACTTTTCACAAAATGGGCTGATATGTATGGTTACAACCACAGTGAGGAGAATGTTCATAAAGGACAATTTTTACTCACCAGAAATGTGGCATGAACCATATCGGCCCTCCAATCCTTAATACTTACACAAGAAAGAAAAGCACTCTTGGTCATTGCAAAGTTTCTCTTTGGAAATTACATATTTTCTTAGATGTTTGGTAGGTACTTGCAGTTTCACCTAAACATAAGAGATTGCAGATAGAACTTTATCAATTAGAAGATATGAAATTTGGAGAACTTGTTTAATCAATTTAAAGTCATCAACCAGGTGTATATTTCTGCATAACCTTAGAACTCTTGATAAATTGAACCCTCCAACTTTCAGTATCATGTTTTCATTATGTTGTACCTGGTGTCCATATAGCAAGATGGTAAAGCACATGGTTACCACACGCTTATCTCTCCAGCTGTAAAGATTCAGAATGCAGTTGAAACTAGTTGCTTTAAGTGCGAGTAATGTTTGTTAAATAATAAGCTAGTACAGGCTAACTCACCCCTTTTAGAAGTTCATATCCATCTGGTGTTTCATACCTGCATAAGAGTGAAAATTATTAGACAAGAAACCGGCAGGACTTCATTAGTGCAGGACTTATTATTCGATCGATCCTCTGGATTTTAGCTAGCATAAAGAATTATGCACGGTTGAGCAGCAAATAGTTAATGTCTTTCTTTGCCAAATTCTTGCTCTTCCTGTTGACAATTTGAATCTTTTGCAAACCATGTGCAAAGATATCAGTAAGCCTAATTTATCTGTGTATGGCAGTAGAATAATAATTCAATGCTGTTATTAGAACATGATCTTGCAAAAAGATTTCAGAAAGTAAAACTTCTTTTTTAATTGAGGTCAGGCTTTGACTTCAGATAATGAAGGTTGAGAATCTTTAGTTTTCAAATATTCCATTCTAAGCAATGTGCAATCTAATATGACCAAGTTTTTAAGGGTTTGCACAATTTTACGATCTCATTACCTCGATCAAAATATGAAAATGTAATCCCAACATACATTTGATGTTCTGTCCTTTAACGCCTGATCAGGATCAATTTAGGCACAGGGATTGAAGCCATTTCAACACAACAAGGAACTAACGCTCGTAACAGATTACCCCCTTGCAAATTGTTCTTGTGCTTGGGGATTTCTTCATCATCGCTATAGCCAAACTCTTCAATATCTTTGATAACTGATGTTTCCTGTTCTCGAACTGACCCAACAATTGGCTCACAGTTCTGGGTCTTTCTGCTCCCGAACTGACTTGACTCACATTTCTGGGTGTCCCCACATTCCAAAAGTCTGTTGGACCATAAAAGGTAGACCAATTCTGTATGGAAAGCACAGCATTATTTCTCAGCTCCAAGCTGAGAGGAGTTTCCAATACGTATGCAAAGAACCACTGTCCCTCTAACCCTCTTTCTGATGGCGGGGTAGGCAAAGATCTGCGCTGCATCCAAGCTCTTACATCAGATTTTACTACTTATAGGTGAGTACAATTGTAATCTAGATAACATCGAAAGTATCTCGAGTGGTTTTAGGATACGTCGATGAATGCTGACCGTTCAGGGACTGGCTTCGTCTACTTGTCAAGGCTCCATTCCATTCCTTTTCACAGTCAATCGGTCAACATCGCAGTCAACATTCAATTATTATTACTTTTTTATCTCGAGTATTATTACTTTTTTATTAATGGGCTTTCCCGACATTGTTAATTCTCCAGAGTGGATCAGCTCGACTCATAGCCCAAAAATCATTGAGAGGATAAAAGCCCAAATTAATGGGCTTTTACCACATCCTTATTTCATATGTGGGATTTGAGTTGTTCAATCATTGACCTGTACTCCAATCTCTACATTCAGATAAGGCTTTTTTAGGGATATAATTACTTCTCCAGCTTCTTTCAGTGGAAGTTGGAAAGGGATTTTGCTAGTTCCGGAGGCATCCACCTAGGCTCTTTCAAACTTAATATTATCAACCGTCCATCTCATGATAAAACTAGCCAAAGAAAAAGAACAAATAAGACAGAGAAGAGAGTGGGGGAAATATGGGAGAGGAGAAAAAGCTGAACACAACCCATTCTAAAACCCCCAAAAACCTCATGCAATATCCTGCTAAAAAAGTCATCAATAATGTTACATTTATTGTTCAAAGGAACAACAATTGCAAAACAGAGAGCTTGTGGATAATACTGCAGAAAGAAGTATCATAGAGTGCAGGGCTCCGGCACTGTGGATGCATTGACATCGTTAAATATTCATGCCCACAATTTGTGCACTCAATTTCATATAAGTAAGATGCAATGTGGATCCTCCTGCCCTCATCAATGCAGAATATGTCTAGTCCCATTTCTCATATCCAGCATGAAGTACTGAGTGGGCTCATCGAATGATATAAGGAACAAGCACCATGACACTGGACAGAAACTAGTCCCTGCACAACAGAAAACCAGAAAGGATATGGTAAGTTTCCTTGTATTTGAATCACCTACCAATTGTGACGCAACACAGCAAGAAAGGGGGCTTCAAACACCTGAGAGGCAATGGTTGCAGTTTTTCTAAGTGCTACTGCTAAGATTAAGAAAGCCATAAAATATTATCCTAATGACAGTTCACTTATGATCTAATGTGGTCACATGATGGCCAAATTGATAAAACAAATCAGAATTGTCAGCCCTTTTAATCACGGCGGTGAGCTTGATTTCCTTCTAACCAAGGCACCTAGACAGAAAAATAAAAAAAAAAGTTTGCAATGAGCAATAGGTACTATCCTAATGATAGTCCATCTACAATCTAATACAGAAACTAGTCACATGTTAGCTAAAGTGATAAAACCAATCAGAATCGTCACTCCTTTTAACCATGGTGGTAACATCAATTTTCTTCTAGTTGAGACCCTTAGATGGAAATAATCAAAACAAGTTTTCAGCTAGATCATAATCCAATGTCCACTTCTTTTTTATTGGAAGAAAAATTTTCCACGACATTCAGTCAAGATGACTAGTGTCCTAGGAAAGACGTAAAGTGTGTCAGACCATCAAGATAGATAAATTCTTGGATCAAGGGGCCATAAAGGCAGAAGAAATAAACTAAACCTTGTCCTGTAATCACAAATCAATTGCACAACCAAGCACTAATCTGAGGTAACTAATCACAAAGAAAAGGCTAAAGCAAGCGCCAGAAGATGATACAGACACCACAACCAGGTTATCTTTCCATAAATACCGAGAAAGCCTATAATCCAGTAAAAAAGAGCCCCACAATTTTCAACTTTTAGAAGTGTCAATAGTCATCCAGCCACAAAGCAAGAACTATGGGAACCAACACGTTTAAGCACGTATAATCACAAGAAGGCACTTAAATTAGCAAGAACAAGAACACAAGATATATAAAACAACAGATGATTGTGTCTAAAAAGCTCTAATCGGGTAGATTACTCACCAGTACTTAATCAAGCCATCCCAGCCACAAGTTGCTACTTTACTCTGCTCTAGTGGATGCCACACACACCCAATACAGACTCCCTCATGACACTTGAGTTTCCTGAAAACTTTGCAACTCTTCCAGTCCCAAAACCAGCAGCTACCTTCACCATCTCCTGACATAACAAATCGTCCATCTGGAGAGAAATTGACTTGGCATGCATAGCCAGCGACAATATGCCCTGCAAACCTCTTCTTCTTATTCAACTGAAATCTTTCCCTAGTGCTATAGATAAGAATTTGGTTGTCCAAACTCTGCGCTGCAAGCCAATTCATATTAGGATGAAGTGAAATTGAAGGCATAGAATGCATATGAGGCTCACTGATGTACTTAATGACAACAGGAATCCCAAATTCCCAGACACGAAGTGATTTGTCATCACTTGAAGTGACAAATCTCCTATTATTATCCACAAAAGTAATCGTATTCACTGCCCCCAAGTGTTGATCATACTCCTGAGTGATCTGGCCGGTATTCATATCCCACTGAACAATCTTCTTATCACTCATTCCCGCCAAAAGTATGTTCTGTTTATCTTCATCTGGATTAAGCTTAACAACATAAGGAATCTTCCCAGTCGAAAACGTTGAGATAACTTGCCCAGTTTCTGTATCCCAGTACTTGATATTCTTATCATATCCAGCACTCAAAAACTTAGTCCCATCATTTGAAAAGCAAATATCCCTAACAGCCTTTGAATGACCCATGTAAGTTCTCGTACACTTACCAGAATTGAACACATCCCATATCTTCACCTTGGTATCCATGCTCGCAGAGAGAATCAAATGGCCATATTTGGGGAAGAACCTTATAGCCGAAACTCCCTTTGTATGTCCACTCCATGTATGCACAAGCCTCTTGGGAATATAGCAATGATCATTACTCGCTTTCGCATCCTTGGGAGGCGCAATCCACGACCTACCCTGGTAATCCCTCTCTTCCTTTCCATGAAAAGTAGTCTTATCAGCAACAGGCTCGCCTTTATCTCCGCCTCCTCCTCTCTCCTCTTTCTTTCTTGCGTATTCCTCCGCATATTTCTTCTGCTCCTCAGTCAGCTCCGCTTGCAATCCATCCTTCTTGCCTGCCCACGGGCTCTTTTTATTCTTCATCAGCCACGTGTCGGTCGCCGGGTTTTCAATTTCAGATGTATCCACGCTGGGACCCACATCTTCATTGCCTTCCTCCTCAGTCTCCTTCTTTTTCTGCAGTTTTCGCCTCTTCTGGTCCTGCTGCGGGATGTTATAAACCGAAATCCCTTTGTTCTTCTGCAAGGCACCCAAATCCCCCACGTAGTCGTTGCCGGAAGGATCTGCGGCGTAGCCGTACTTGTGGAAGGTGTTGTACTGCTCGTCGAAGACGAAGGACTCGATGGAGGCGTCCTCGACGAAGCCGAGCTTGTGGTTGCGCATGCCCTGGGCAACGCCGTCCTTGGCGTAGGGATGGGCGGGGCCGTAGATTGGGGCCCAGAGCTGGTCGTAAGTAGGGTTGAAAGCGACGGCGTGCTGGACGGGGTCGATGGGCTTGGAGAGGGTCTGGCTGGCCTTCCCCACCGTGAGGGCTAGCATGGTATCGTCGACCTTTGGGGCGGCGGATTTGGCCGGGAGGAGGCGCGGCGGAGACGAATCCGGTGAAGAACTAGGGTTTTGGTCTTCATGGCGCCGGTCCAATTCGTCGTCGTCTTTGTAACTTTGCAGGAGATCCATATTAGGTTTTGGCAGACGAACGCCTCCAGGATCTGAGTTTTTGGAACGGCTACTTGCTTGGATCTCTGGACCGGAGGGGTAAATTTTGACGGACGGGCGAACCGGTCGGTCGGGAGATATCTCATCCGAAAAATCTTCAACCCCACAAACCGACACTCTAGAGATCATTTTACTACTCTTTTTCGTTTCTCTTTTTTTTTTTTTTTTTAAATTATTTTTGAGAGAAGAAAAAAATAGAAGTAGTACATTTCAAGTGCATAATTTCCTTCGTTGATTTTTCCAACTGTTTATTTCAGTGTCCATCAAAAAGGAAAGGTAAAATGTTCAAAAATTACTCAGTGTTTTGTTTGTGCTTAATGTAATAAGTTATAATTAAGCCTCCTTACGTTTTTTTCTTTGTTCCCTAATGTGAGTTATTTAGACAACGTGGAGTGATCATGTTTAATTAGTTCGAATCACTTTCAATAATCATACAAACATATATATATATATATATATTCTCATGTGAGCATTAAATATTCATTAAAAAGTTGACAAAATGGATACATATTGTTTAATTATGTTTTAATTTCGGAAATAGTATTCTTCCTCTCAGAGTGTTTTTTTTTTATAATCTCTTGCCAAAATATTTTTCGTTAGCCATGCATATTATTTTATATTTATAAATTTCTCTCTTACTTAAATTTATTTTTTAACTAATTAAGAATCTTTTATTTACAAAAAAAAAAAGATGAATTAATATTAAGATAAAAAAGAGCAAAATTTGAAATTTTAAATTTAGAATTTGATTTCTAATTTTTACAAATCAAATAAATGGGATTAAACAAAAACAAGGAAGCATGTTTTCATCTAAGATCCTCAATTTATTTGATCTAAGAATGTCTACTTGCTAATTTGATTTCCATTAAATAGTCCACAAATCACCCTATCATGTTGTGTGTTCAGATACAATTTTTCATCTAGATCTCTGGATGTCACGCTACCAGCTGTGAGCTAAATCGGACAATTCTTTGAACAATGGTGAAATTCACCTATACCGGGGGAGAGGGATTTTAATGCATGTTCATGATTTTATTTTTTTTTCATCACATCCCAAATTTTCATGGTACCATTGAAATTTTGGCAAGATTTATGCTGTCTTGAAGAGGAACAGAACGTGTACAAACCAACAAATGCAATACAATATTGGAATACAAGCAAGCAGACAGTGCCAGAAGCCTGAACTTTGAACAACAAATTCAAGGGTTCTTCACCTTGATTCTCAGCTTCCGGGCTATCCGTGCGGCTTTGGGATGAACCGGCCGCTTGCTGCTATCAGACTGCTCTACCTCCACCCAGTTTATAACCTTCAGTATGACAGACTGCGGGACTTTCTTGGCATCCCCATCTGCAGTTCCTTTCGTCTTCTTCATACCATTTTCGAGAGCTTTCTCCAGGAATTCCATAAACCAGTTCCCAGCCTCAGTTTCGATCTGCTTGCCCAGTTTGATCGTATTGCTTAAGAAGCTACCAGAGGCTGTTTTCTTATTCTCATCATTCTCAGTGATAGCTTCCAGGGGCAATTTTCCAAGTGGTGTCGATGGTCCTTTTCTTTCCAAAGAAATCTTCTGAGAGGATCTCAGCAGTTTTCCAGTATTAGCCTTGTGTTCACTTTTTTCGGGAAAAGTACCAATTGATTTGCACAATGACGATCTCCTTTTCGATGAGTTTAGTTCTGAATTGTGGATGAGTTCATGTAAAATTGGGAACTCTTCTTCATGTTGTTTAGCATTCCGCTGTTCAACTTTTGGGCTCTGAACAATTTCAGAAGCTGAAGTAGCTGCTTGAATGGAAACCATGTCGGTCGCTGCTTGTACTATTTGGTGATGGAATTCCAAAAACTTGTCAAAACAGGCTGCTGGGGCATCCGGTCTGGCAGATTTGCTCAGGTTGGAAAACATCCTGCAAATAACCATCATTTTCATTTTACAGTTTCCTAAAAACTTGATACAAACGTCCGGACAAAAGGACAATTAAGAGAAAGTATTCATACTTGAGCAATCGGACTAAAGTTTCGGTGGCTGAAGCATCTCTTAGGGCCTGGAGAGCTATCTTCTGAGCTGTTTCTCGCTGCTGCACAGCTTCCTGTTGAACAGCCTTAACACGTTAGCAAGCCGAGACGACAAAAGGAGATTTTTATATATTGAATTAGTAGGAAGTATATGGATTCACCTTGCCTAGAGTGCTTAATTTTCCTGGTAAGTTCATGGTCAGATTGGCACTATTATCGGAGACTGAGCTACTGTTCTGAAATTGCGATTCTGTGGTGGCCTTTGAATTAGCGGAGTTCTGTGCATCTCCGCCCATGTTCAGAGAAGCTACAACTCTTGCGTTTTTCAAAGAAGGAGGTGGAGTTGCGTTTTTCTTTTCCTAAAAAGAAGCACAGTTTGTTTTCTTAAGCGAATTGCAGACAGATGAAAGCATTACTTCTTTCAAATGTTAATTACCAACTGAATATTCTACCAAATCATCAAAACAGAGAAAAAAAAAAACCACATTATTTTCTCTGAAAGAAGAACTTTATTGGTCAATCAAACGTTAATTTTCTGTTTGTCCATAAAACTATGATAGCAAAGAGGAAAATGTACCTACAGATGAGTTGAAGGGACTAATTGGGATCTTCGCCTCTCGTTCGCAGACACTCTTGCTTCTTGGAAACATGGAAGCAGAGGGAGCAACGCAGCTTTTCCTTAGCAATGCAGGGCTCTCTCCCTTAGTGTCAACCATTTTAGCCAGCAGCCCACCACCAAACGAACCTCTAATACCAACACTTGCACTTCCATCTCTGCCTGTTCTTCCTCTCGTCATTGGCGACATTGTTTTCACAACACTTACGCGTTGCTTCGCCGGCGTGCACTGATCAAAATCCAAAGGAATCGGCTTCAAAACCATTGGAGACGAAACCCTATCTGTCCCGTTAGTCCCAATTCCCCAAGAACCTCTCCTATTGCCTGAAGCATGTAAATTATGCTTTTGCTCACTTCTCTCTCCCTTTCCTCCAAGACCCATTATTGTTTCCGGGGTTCCCATTAATGGGTGCCTCCCGGGAAGTGGCTTTGCGCCTTTAACAAGCGGAACTGGCGATCCGGGTTCCAATCTATCGACGTAAATGAACTGTCCCAGCTGCATTTTATTGCTGAGAACAAAATCATCTTGCTCAGAGGGAAGACTGACATAAATTGAGTGCGAAGAATCAGACACTTTAATGTAAAATCCGTGTTTGGGCCAGAGATTTTTCTCATCGAGATCCGCCGGGACAATGTCGGTCACCTGCAAAAGCGTGCTTCTGTGCTCGCTAGTGGGCTTCGTCCCTGTGCTCATCCCATTAAGAAGCTTCAACAGAACTCCAGGCGCCGGCGTTGCCATCGCCTACACTCAACCCAAAACAAAGCAACGGACCCAGATGATGACAACAAAGTAAAAGAAAGAATTTAAGGTTGTTTGCTTCAGTTCAGTTTCTGTCTGGGTGATGATGCCATGGCAGTTTGATGAGGAAGAAGAGAACCGTTGGTAACGGTAAGTAGGCAGAGAAATAGGGAGAGAGAGAGAGAGAGAGAGAGAGAGAGAGAGAGAGAGCCAACGATCCAAGTTTTTGAAAACGTTTTTAAGAATTTTCGAACGTTGTAGCAACGGTCATACGTTGGCTCGGCTCTGTCCTAATTAATTTAATTTAAATTATTAGTATTATTGGATTGAAAATGGATGTGCCCGTTGCCTCTTTTTTCTTCTTTCTTTTTTTGATTGTAATTTAAACAAGGGGGGAATTTAAATAAAGGGTCTTTTATTATGTTGGACGAAGTCTTACCATTGTACTAAATTCTAAGAGAAAATGTTTAGTTTCATTGAAAATTTTAACAGAGATTCAAATTTAGTACTTTTAACTTAACAACAAAAGATCTCTTTACTATTAAACCCCAATGTTCGGGAGTAACCGATGTAAAGTTAAATACTATTCTGCAGATGTGATTTAACATGTCATATCGAGCATACCACATGAGGATGAATTAACATTTTATGATGAGTTGCTATCAGGAACTGTTCATGCGTTACCATAAGGCCCAACGATTTTGGTCTGCGAAACATGTCGTGAATTGAGTAACGGGCCCATTGTGTTGCAATTTAAATTTTATTGTTGGAAGAATCCAACTGATCTACAAGAAGATCACATTGCTTGGTGGAGTGATATTTATGGGACGGGAAAGACTTCATAATTTTATGTGGAGTACAGTTTTGTAGGAAATAAATTGCGGAATCAATAACTTGCAGCCACTTTCCATTAGGGATCAGCCACCGATGAGTCTCAATTTTTCTTGTCATTTCGGATCTTATGCCTTTATGTTTTGCTCCATTTGAATCCATTTCTTTGATGATATTTATTTTATTTTTTTTTGCAGCATATTTTGTACTTATTCCCTTTTCATCTATTACTTGTTTGAGCCTGACAATTATGACAATTGTTAGTATATCAATATTGTGTTCAACAAGAACAAGTATTTGCTAGACTAAATCCACCAGATGATAGTAAATCACACCAATTAAAGGTAAAATGCATTAATTTAGATCTTCTGTTTTAAAATTTAATGTTGCATTTCAAGTTTTTAGAATATTCTTAACTATATCCATCTGTGATTTTAGTTTAGTTATCATTATCAATGTCTAGCTAATAATAGCACTTTTAGTTTCATGGTCAATGCATCATTTTAAATAGTCCCATTACTGTAGTAAAGTCCTTGCATTTGCATACCTCCCTTCTATTACATGAAATTTTCTTATCCAAAGCATTCGCTTGATATGTCATCACAAATTCATTAATCTTGAAACCAATTCTTAAATAGACTCGATTCATTGCCAAATTACAGATATATTCAAGCTGTCAAATGAAGCAATTTAACGAGAGAGAGAGAGGCTCGTAGAAATAATAAAGTTTGAATTCAAAAATAAATTATATATTAAATTTTCAATACATAATAACGCATAATTATTTAATTTAAAATTTTAAAATATTAAATAAAATTTAAAATTATGTCATAGATTAAAATTTAACAATAAAAAATACATAAATGATAGATTTGTAATATAATTGAATCTTTTAAATTTTAAGAGATTGGTTAAAAAAAATAGAGGGGGGGGGGGAGAAGGCCGGTAAGATTTGTTGGTATGAATAGCAGTCCTCTTCTCATGTATTATCTCGACATCTCTTTATCAGGCCAGATTGGCAGTAATCAATCTCCTCTGTAGCGTCTCTCTGTTTCTGATATATCTATGAATCAATTGCACAGAATAGTCGGCAGGGTCCTTTAAGTTTGAACTGCATACGAGGCAGCAGGTAGGCAACCAAGCACAGCTTAGATCATGGTTTAAACATATTCTCACAGACTCTGAATTTTAATAAAGGCGACATAAAAAAAGAAAAAAAAAAGGATAATGAAACTTCACCGCCTAACCTAGCTGCATCCCTGCAATCTTATGGGTCAAGTTGCTTTCCATTGGATTCTTTTGCAGCAATAATTAATCTAAAACATCATCCAGCAAACTAATAACGCGTCTAATCCACAACTTTTGATTACCCACTTGGGAGGTGGGGAGTGGGGGTGAAAGCAACTGAAGGATTTTGAAAAGCATTTGACTATTGGTCCCAGTGCTGATGACAATCAGTTATATAAACTTTTTATGCCCTAATAAAAATCCAGACATTTTATATGGGCGCCAGGCATTTCAGTCCCATGTACATTTCTATTTAATGCTGATAGCTTTAAGAAATTGGTCATGTTGCTCTGCCTCCTGTCAGCAGATAAAGTTAATTAAGTAGTATTATTCTGCTAAGGAGTTTTTAATATTGTCGATAGCTGGTGGTAATTATAATATACAACATTATTCAATTGAAGTAAAGAAATTCGAGTGACACATCAATCATTAATTCTTGGCTCTTAGACACTTGGCTTGTCGGTGTTTTAATTTTTTTTTTTTTGTTTTTTTCACCAAAACAAAGATGATTTATAAATATATTAATTATTATATTTGTAAATTAAAATTTAAAATTATTTATTAACAACTCCATTTATTTTTTTATAAAAAGATTGTCACTTAATATTATTAAATATAAATAAATTTTTATATTTAAATTAATAACAAAAATCGAATAATTTGGTTCGTGTTGTCGGTGCTTTAAATAGATAGAGCATCATTTAGTAGTTGTGCATTATCTGCCTTCACAGTCCTTAAATTCAGGAGGTACGACGGCGAACTATTTAGTAGTGGAAACAGCATAGGTGTCCTTTTCATTTATTGTTTCAGAGGCTTGGCAGATGCTGAGACAGAATTGGCCACTTCATCAGTGATGCATGGATATTAAGAAATTAAAACTATATAATTAGTAATTACAATAATATAACATATAAATTTATATGTATAATATATTAAATAGACCATATTTATATAATTTTATTGTTTTTTAAATACAAGAATACTATTGTCAAACGGGAAAATTGACTATCAATAAGAGATCGAATAATGCTGCTTTCTGAACAAAACTAGTTCAATTATCAGCGAAAGTTAGATAAAATAATTGAGGGTCTAATTGATCTCAAATATGAAACGAGTATGTGTCCATTAATAACAACCAATTATTGCATTTATTATGAATCATACGTTACCGAGATGTTACGACACCATGTCGTTGAACGTCGAGGGTATGTTTTCTTCTTGTTTTAGTCTTTGCTTCCTAACGTCGTGCCCTTAAAAGGAAACATGCAGTGGCAGCAGGGGAGAAGAATAAAAACAGATATTATAATAATAATATCTATATTATTTTATTGATTGCGTCTAGCCATGTTCATTATTTCTGTTAAAAAAAAAAACAAAAGAAGGAGATGAAAGGCTACCACATCCAGTTACAGAAATTTCCCCAGTTCTTCTTTCTGTACATGTCAAGCGATCCATAATCATTTAATAAATCAATCTTGTCTGTTGCACGTTTTACCCTTTTACTCTCATTGCCGTGCATCCACACGATTTTTCCCGAATTCGGCATTAAATTTTCTATGGAGGAGTCAAAGTGTTAATCATGGGTCCCCGGAATAAGCATAAAAACTTTAGGTATCATATTGACTTAATGACGCATATGACAACAACAAGTGCCCCGAAAATGCAAAAAGTGGAAAAAAAAAAAAACAAAGCGACAACTTTTGAATTTTTTGTCAAGTGTCTTATTCAAATCAAAGAAATAGTAAGTGGGCGTGAGTGTTTCATGTGAGAGCGCTATATGCCCATCATTCATTGTTAAAGTAACGCTATTTTGTTCAACTAAATTGTCTAAAACCCTCATATAGCTCACGTTAGACACTTTTTAACACTGTCTCCTTTACTGAATAATTCTTTAAGATGTTTTTAATTATTTTTTTTATCAAAAATTCATCCCCTTAACAAAAATATTAACAGATAAAATTTAAAACACACAACACTTGAGACAGAAACACAAATTGAAATTAGCAGAGTAGGGGAGAAAATAACAAAAAAGAAAAAAGTGGAAATTATAAATTCTCAAGCCATTATCCACTCGAACTTGGGAACTTGGCTCCACATAGTCAGTCCATAAAAGTTCGTGCGAGGTTCCCTAAAACCTCAACAAAATCGCATTGATACCTCTTAAATTCTGCGCCTATAACTTGCAGGTATAGACACTGTAAACTCCTTGCATTAAACCACAAAAAAGTTAAAAAAAAAAAAAAAAAAACAAACAAAAGGGGCGAAAGCTACCAGAACAGGCTGTCTCTCGTGGCCTTTTGCCAGACGAAATTGGAAGAACTGGATACGTATGGCTGTGCCTATGCCTATGAACTAATTGGTTGAACCATATGCACATCTATGGGTATCGACCACCCCATCTTTTATTTTGGCCACAGGGTTTTTTTTTTTTTTTTGTTTTTTTTATGTTACAGAGTTGAAGAAAAATGGAAAATTGGAGTTGGATTCCAAAGCATCTATCTGTATATCGTGGAACCCCAATAAGCCAATGCTCTGCACCTCTGTTATATTTGCATTTTCGGAACGGGATTCCGTTGCACTAACATATTAAATAAGGAAGATATAATAAATAGATACATGTACTTCACAAATTCAAGTGAGATGCACGTGATAAATTGCAATTTGATAAGTGAGATGCATCTTTATAACAAAAGAACATTTTTTCTTCCTTTCTGATAGTATAATTATTTCATTGTAAATTGAAATTCACAAATTCAAGTTGTGAAAACTGTGCATTATAAAATTACGCTGACGACTTTTTTTGGCAGTTTTAAGCTCAACCCATGGGATCAAAATAATTAACAATTGTAAGGAAAAAGAAAAAACAATACTGTTGAAAAACGCAAGAAAAAACATCTTTCTTATGCCATCCAAAAACCAGATTATTAGTCAAGGTAGTAGACAATATTTCAATTAAATCCTCTCGGGGGTCAAATTTTGGCGAAAGGAAGTTGAAATAAGCAATAATAAATTTCTTATGACTCCTTTGAATCCTCCCATATGAAACATAAAACAATTGCATCTAAAAAAAGTTAAAATTTGATAACCCGTATTTATTTAACTCGCAAAAACCTAAACTCGCCTAAGATAAACCATGGCTAGTTGGCTGCATTTATCTTATTAAGAGTTCTTTTTTTCTCTCCTTTCAAGTCAGTGACCTCAAAGGTCATTATTGAAATTTGATCAGAGTACTATTTGAATTAAACTAATGCAGATTATGGTACATAGGGAGTGGCAGTGGGGCACTTGATAATTGGAAGAATAGCTAAGCATAAAGTCATCATCAGTGAGAGATTTATAATTTGATGGTCATAACAATGATTTGTAGCTAGTAAGTAATTAACTTAAATTAAAAGAGTCTTATACCTTAAAAGCACATAGACCAATTATAACCAACCCGAGCTCGAGCCAGCAGCTAAGTTTGCTTAGCTAGAGGTTTCGAGCCCAAATTACAAACCAAAAAAAGAACAAGAGAGAGAGAGAGAGGGCGTCACTTCATTCATCAGCAATACTCCAATTCATATCATTCTCGAAGATCCAGTGGCAAACCTCGATCCGACCCGGACCCGGACCCAAAGCCAAGAAAGCGCCGTGGGTGGGGCTCCAGGAAGACGTGTCCAAGTGACAGATGGCAACCCCATGGTTGATCTTGCCCTTGCTATTCGGATCCAGTATGTCCGCTTCATAGACCCGGACCTTTGGGACGGCGTGGCAGTAATACAGTAAGTAAGGGTACAAACTCTGGTGACACGAGACTGCTTTGGTCACTTCTCCGCCGTTGATTCCCCTGACTTTTCCGATCATGATGTTTTTCTTTGATCCGCTGACGTTCGCCGTCGTCCGGACCACCACGTTGCGGCCCAAGACGGAGGTGGCGAAGTCGATCAAGTCCTCGGCGGAGCCGACGCAGCGCTTGGTCTCGCCGGGGCTCGGCGCTCTCTCGCACTCGTTAAGCGCATCCAGAATGATGCTCTCCATGCTAGAATTGTCACCGGCGCCGAATATCTCCTTCAACCGAGAAATCTTGGAGGTCGAAAACGGTAATTTCGAGGTAATCGTCCGGGGCAAAAACGACCTTTTGGGCATTTTATCTCTAATATCCGGCATCGGCATGACGGTCCCCTTCCTCAGCATAGACTCGCGGAAGAATTTACCCGGTTCCACCCACTTATTTACCAGGCTACCACTAACCTTCATGGGAGCAGACGCAGAGCTCGCGTTGGTGTACCTGGCAAAAGTGACGCCGTTTTTGGCGTAGTCTTTGAAAGTGTTGTTGACTCCATATATCTTGAAGCCAATCCGGTGGCCCTGCGCGCGCTGGCCGTACCCAGAAAACTTGTCGGTGCCCTCGTTGAAAGATTTTCCATAATTGACGAAATTGACCTTCTCCGCATTCGAATTCTTCGCGTATGAAGAAAACGAATCGTCGCCCACATTTGCTTGGTCCCTGTAGTTGGCGAAGTTGTCAACGCCGGAATTTCCTCCGGCGCCGTAGTTCCTGAAGTTATTCTCCGGAACATTCCCGTCCGTTCCGTAATTCTTGAAAGTGTCGTTAGCTCCATTCGCAGTCTGGCCGTAATTCGAGAAGCCCGACCCGATCACATTCGAATCTTTCCCGTAACCCGCGAACCCGTTGGGGGCACCGTTCCCGTTCTTCCCATAGCTGGCGAAGTTTTCACTGCCAGCGTTTGCTTCGCCGGAATAAGAAGAGAACGCGTGGGCCCTGCCATCGGTATCGTCGGCGTAATTGGTGAACCGTAGATTTGGGGCGTTCACCTCTTCATTGTACCTCTGGAAGTCGCCGGTGCCGCCGGTGGCTCCAGAGCCGTAGGTGTTAAAGCTCTGGTCGACCACATTGGATTCAGGGGCATAATTGGCAAAACGGTCGCTGTGGCCGGCGGCGTCGCGGCTGTACCGGCGGAACGAGTCGACGGGGAGATTATTGCCGTCGGAGTAGTTCTTGAACGAGCTGAGCCCACCAGCTGCGTCGGTGCCGTAATTGGTGAAATTCCTGTTAAGATAGACGGCAAAGCTGGAGTCTTGGCTGTGTTTCGCGACGCTTGGCCCCAAGTCGGGGAAGCAGAAGAGCTTGGCGGAGGAGCAGAAGGCGGGGAGCTGAGTAGACAGCGTGTTCTGGGCGGCGAGCTTCGCAAACGCCGCGGCGTCCACGGCCGTCATCGGAGAGGCCTTGGAGAGAAAGAATTCAGATTTTGGCGAATTGTTACGGATCTCCTTGTTCCAGTACCGAATAAGAGAGGCCTTTGGGGTGAATGGATTCTCACCGGCATTGCCCAATCTCGCCTGCATTGCATCGAAACATAAATAAATAATCCATGAAGATAAGAATTTAAAACACCCCCCCCCAAAAAAAAAAAAAAACAAAAACAAAAGGAGATGGAGGGATTGATCGGATAATAGTAATACACTTACATTGAGCAAACACAGGATGCAGAGGGAGATGAAGAGGGTAGAGCTAATTGGTTGAATTTGCATTGTCTTTTTTTTTATATATATCTATAACTATAATTTTCAGAAGAGCAATGAGTGAGAATGTTGGTTTGGTTTGTAAGGTTATGAATGAAATTGAATTATATCTATATATATGTATATAAAGGGTTCAGAGAGAGAGAGAGAGAGATGAAGAGTGAAGGGTTTTTTGGAAGTTTTTGGATTTGAAAGCTGGGTTTGTGGTTACTGAGCTTTCTTTGCCCGTGAAAATAACAGAAAAAAAAAAAAAAAACAAAACAAAGGAGAAAAAATAAATAAAACGGGGTCGCAGATGATGAACAACAAAAGAAGTCAAAGACACAAAAAAAAAAAAGAAAAAGAAAAAGAAAAAAGGGTGTAAAGAAGTAACCGAGGAGGGTGGAAAGAGATGAGAAAGAGTGATGAGTGATAGGTAGCTCCGCAATTCACTCTAAGCTGGCTGATGAAAAACAATTGGGGGAGAGTGGGGAGAGGTGGGGAGGGGGCGGGGAGAAGAAAGTGGGGGCATATTTATAATCACAACAAAGAACTAATTTGGAGTTTCTTAGTTTTCGGTAAGGGAATGGCCCTAAGAAAGATTCATGTAATCTAAACATTGATTTTGTCTCTCTTAATTGAAATTACCAAAATCAGAATGTGGTCATTAAAAAAGGTGGTTTGGCAATAAATGGGACACATAATCTCCTAAAATAACTCAAATAACTCAAATATTTCTTTGTGGGGTAGATAGAAAGAAAGAGTACAAATGATTTTTTTTTTTAATTTAACTCATATTTTAAAGAAATCAGTTTAATTTGATATATAAGGGGAAAAAATAAATTTAAGTAGGATTGGATTGGACAAATTAGAGACATAAAATTGGTATTTTTTACACTAATAAAAAGGTAAATAAATAGAATAATAATTGATTATAAATTATGCTTGAATCTAGTGTCTTTTATTGTAACGCAACCATTTAAGGTAAAAAAAAAGGTTTTTGGTTTTTGTACTTATACTTAATTTTTTCTTTCAAGTTCTAATCTTTAATGAATTATAAATAAGGGTTGAACTTTTATTTATATCCTAGTTAGATTATTTTTCAATATTATTAAGTCATAACTTAATTTCTTATAGATATTTTATTAGTGAAAGATTTAATAGGCTTGTTAATAAAACTGAAAAAAAAAAAGAGCATAACTCCAAAAAAACATATAAAATTCATACATGAAAAGAAAACCAAATTGGAGAGCTAAAAAAATTGTCACGTTAGCTCAAGGTGTGTTTTCTTCCTAAGAAAGTGAAACAAAAACTTGGAAATTTTGTAAAGGTTCAACAATATATCTGTGTGTGTGTTTTGATACATACATGTTTTGATACGCAAATATTTTCTATTATATCTTTGCTTGCATGTATTAAATTATGGTGAGCACGTCGCCGTAAAATATTAGAGGATCACTGAATGAGTATAAATTAAAAATATATATATATATATGGGAAAAAGAACTTGGTTATTTTAAAGAAAATAAAAAAATTAATTATTTATTTTATTTTTGTGAATCCTTATAATTCCTTCAAGTTAAATCGACTAAATTTTTTTCAAAATATTAATACCCATAATTTACACATGCCTTGACTTCTCTCTGTCGTTTATTTATCATTATTGTTGGGAATTTCACAGGTTCCCTGCAAAACTACATGTAATTATACATCAGAAATTGAAAGATGAACAAACGAGTGTATAAAAGAAAAATAATTTTCTGCAAGTAGCAATTCTTACTTGGATTATGCGTAAGTCGCCAATATCAGAATAATAAAATTAAATTAATAAGATCGTCACAATAAAATACTCCAAACATTAACATGTGATTCTATCCCCAGAAGGTCACATAATTTGGACTATTAAAAAATGAATTATTTTCGTAAATTAACTAAAAAATTGCCAAGCTGAAAAGTGGGCTCTGACTTGTTAGTGAAGAGAGCTCGCGTCACAGAGTCAGCAAATTTGTGGTATTATGGATGATTATTGGAAAATGATTGACAGATGAGCTTGGATTGCCGCGTATGGATTACACTTGTTAGGCCAGAAGTCACTCTAAAATTGGATTTTTACGCGTTTTAGCCGATTATTATTAAGAGAATTTTGGAAGGTTTTGAGAATCTTTTCGTGATCCATCTTTTGCAGCACGCGTTCTTAGAATGTTTTTTTGTTTTCAGCACATAGCTCCAACCTACAAGGACAGTGCCAAGGCTCGTGACTTAAAATGGCATGATTCTCAGTTTTAGCTTCATTTTTTGGGCTACACTTTTCTCAAAAATCTCGGGAATTCTAATCGACGGTTCATAATCGTTGGTTTGAACCGAGATGATGTAGCCACTGATTCACAATTTCAATATAGTCCAGTTCTCTTGCGCTCTGTGTATCGGGTTGATTTATGCATTTGGTTTGTGTACAGGGGCAATAACAATAGTGTTGATGTCTCTAATTAAGGTTGACTCGCCGATGATGACCTAACCAATGGAGTTGAAAAGGATTGTGTAACGCATTTTCACTAAATACATACTTAGTAACTGTAGTAAAGATGAAAAGAGTTACAACGCCCTTCAATCATAGTCCTTGTTGAGGGGTATGGTACCCACGTTTATATGACTCAGAATCCCCCTCTTCCTATCCGACGTGGGATGTGGGAGTCGAATTGTAATTAACCCGTCCCTACCCGGATATAACTCATCCGTGACATTCTTTCCCACTGAATCTATCGACATCCTCGTCGGAATCGGGGTCTCTCTGCCTACTTCCCGGTAAAGCGCTTGGCGAGAAATATCGGAGTCGAGGTCGGGTCGGTTCTAATACCACTTGTCATGGGGTGACTATTTTCTCTCCAAAAAAACAACTTATTGAGATGTGTAGTATTCACATTTATATGACTCAGTATCCATTCTTCCTATCCGACGTGGGATGTGAGAGTCAGATTGTATCTAACGCGTCCTTGCCCGGACATAACCCATCCGTGACAATAGGCTCGATACAAATGTCTATATAAGAAAATGGCAGGAGTGTTGAATAGAGGGATCTGTGAAACTTCTCCTCCCTTCTCAAAATTTCTGTAATTTCTGAAAATGGCCAGAGGCTTTTGGACTGTAGAAATTGAATGATGCTCATTTTGTGATTTCATCTCCACTGCGAGATATTTGTTTGTGGTGTTACTGCCGATAATTAGTTTTTTTTTTTTTATCAAATGCCATGAGTGTCCATTTAGTAATAAGCTTAAGCACCCATGCTTCAGTTTCACGTGCTCACATTGAATGTTTCAACATTAAGCATGTCTTCTCTTTGTGTAATCCTCAGGGTTTGTCCTTTCTACATCGTTTTACTTGCGAGAAAAGCAGACAGAGGGAAGCAATATATATTTGACAACTGGAAGTTCAGAAAAAAAGAAAAAATGAAAAAAGGGACCAGGACCAGGACTAGGACCAGGCGGGCATGCAAGGTTCTATTAAACCTACCAATGCAATGAACATTGGGTGATTCCAGTCACTTGATTTCAAAAGAGTGGTTGATGAGTCAATGCCATGAATGTTGGGTTGCCGTCAAATTCACTTTATTAATACTCGTGAAGAAAGACAAGATAGCTCATCTTCAATGCAGAATTTAAGAGGCGTAATTAATTATCTGACTTCATCAATTACAGGTTTTGGCTCTTGCCTGTTGTTGACCTCCGATACATTGATTCTAAAGCGTCCACTGTTAGATTTCAGCTTCATAAAAAGCTAAAAACACAATTTAATTGCGTTTCCATAAGAAAAGCTAGTGGTGGGTCTGCAGTTTGCTCTCTCAATTGATTGTAGCTGATATTTAATTAACTTGTAGCATTACTTCTAAGTTCAGTTTTGCGTAAAACAACGCACCGAAACTAGTAGCTGCCCCGCCGGGAATGACCAGCTGCTTCTTGTAATTATTTGTACACAATACCCGAGCTCATGTTCGTTGTAAAATATAATAATAAGTAATATCTATTAGGTTATGTAACATCAAATCTCACTGAAAAACTTCAAATTTGAGTTACGATTCTTTAACCTCACAGACATATATATATATATATATTCCATGTAAGAAAAACTCTCACATGTAATTCAACAGTTCGAGAAGGCATCGGTATGTGAAACATTTTTTTGGCTTAATAGGCCAATATTTTCCTTTGGATTCCATCGGACTAACAACACACTGCACCTGTAATAGTTACAAACCCTTTATGTTAGATGCGACTCTAAGAATAATTAAAGATATAAAGTTGCACTTTTATTAACATATCGAACTTTTGGTGTAATTATAGCCACCTAATACTAACAATTGATATTAAAGTGAAGTCATGGATTCAAGTTTCCTGATAATGGTGGGAAGAAGATTATTAGCTAAATGGTAAAACATTTTTTTCTCTAGACTCGATCTCTTATTTGAGTTCTTAGTATGATGACATGGGTTTGATCATAACACATCTGGCTTCAATTCACTAGTTAGTTAGACTGTCAATACCTAACTAGAAGTGGCCATGGACCGTTTTATTTCTCCAAGGCAGATACCCAAAATATATCTTAATTCAATTTTCAGTTGTAAAATTTCTTGTCATTATTAGTGAATGGACGCACACCTGGGTGTCTACAATAACATAAGAAAACTTTCCAGTAACTAAATTCTAAATCTTCTCTTCGAAAGAAGAAGAAGGAAAAGCTAGATCTCGGAAAAGAAGCAAAAGCTAAATCTTGGAGGAATCTAACATATGGGATCCTAAGTTGATTACTTTAAAGAAATTTGAGATCAAGTTTGTCGGTTCATCCAAATTAAAATGATGATAAAGCTTAGATCTTCGAGCTTTTCCAAGTTAGGGGACCTCGGGTTGCACTCTTAATTAGACCCCACTTTATCGGGGTTGCCCTCTTAATTTGAATCTACGTCAAGCCTCAAAATCATGTTCTCTAGAAAATTATTCTCCAGCGACGCTGGTATCATCAATGTCTGCACATCTTGCATCATCGCGAGCTCGAGTACTAACTGCATGGACCTTCTCACCTGAAACGAAGCTTCTGAGAGGAGTCACAGAGAAGAAGGGAGGAGAAAGAAAAGGGGCATTATCCAGTTTCAGTTGATTGTTACATCACACAATCTCAAGACTTGATGCTCAAATATCGAGTGTTGAGTTGAGACTATGTCCCGTATTAAAAAATAGTCAACTCATAACATAACTTAAAGATTTTGATTAGATGTGATGTTAAGTATGTTTAACCACGAGAGCTTGAGTGGTGTTCCTGCGAGTGTGTCAGACAGTTGGTGAGGATTTGAATCTCCGCATGTGCATTAACGCTCCCCAAGTTATGCGAAATTAGGGTGATATCTATAGAATTTTAGAGAATGCAGGAATAAAAGTAATCTCTGCTCTGGTGATCTTTGCGAGTCTGGGTCCTTCCAAATTGTTATACATGTGAATTTGTGTAGGCAAATTATACAGGTTTGTGTAAAGTAAAGCAGCTTACCGAACACCTCGGGCTGGTCCACTCCATTTCGGCAAAGGAAGATTCTTAGTTATACTACGATTTCATGTTCTTTATTGGATCGGCCGACTGAGTGAGTGTACGAGAACCACCGAACTCAAAAACATGAGCTGAGGCGAGGCTTTCGAACAAATCACACGTTAAACTCAAATAAGCTCCCCAGAGTGCAAGATGTTGAAGACATAAAGATGGACTAGTTGTTGCCTTGCGCCGAAACTCAATTGTCTAATCCAAGTGCCTTTGATCATAAATTCTCTCATGACAAGGGTTAACAATGACTGGCATATTAAACTCGAACAGGATTCCTGTCCTTTTTCTCATGAATTGGCAATTCTTCGTAGCCAATTTCTAGGGCCTTAAGGCTCCAATTGTCTTACTTAGATAGAGGGTTCTTCATCTAGATCTTAATGTTTCTGACAGGCTTGTTAATCAAACTCATGTGCTCCCACATGCCCCACCATTTCTTGCTAAACAGACAAATGCACCCTAAATTTTAAACTAACGTCCTAGGATAAACTCAGAGATTCAACCAACTCTTGTTTCGCCGCAGAT
The DNA here is from genome assembly GCA_020883675.1 of Bruguiera gymnorhiza. NCBI lineage: Eukaryota > Viridiplantae > Streptophyta > Magnoliopsida > Malpighiales > Rhizophoraceae > Bruguiera > Bruguiera gymnorhiza. Next base: position 1,372,182 of record JAIRCJ010000180.1, read on the forward strand.
TATCTCAGTTAGGTTTTGTCATTTGTAATTAAAGGAAATGGCATTTAACAGAGAGATGCAGAGCAGCCTATCAGCGTACACTGATGTTTCCAAGACTATATTCCTAGTTTTTAAGATTATCCTTACAGTTTCTAGGCGAAGACTCAAAAGCACCAACCTGGTAACATGGAGATCAAGTATTAATGTATTATTCTTCCAGGACCTAGAATTACTGGGGACCACAATTATACAAACCAAGGATTATGTGGGTCTGCGCCTGGTGGACTTGGATCAACTCGTGCATCCACCAGGTTTAGATTTAATCAGCAAATGGGGTATTATATAGCATCTGGGTTTAAGATAACATATGGTTCCACCTTGCAAAAAGGGCGTAAGCATGAGAAGGAGTGTATTTATGTCGCATGATCTTTACACTTATCTATTCTTCATAAGCCATAATGGACTTATTTCGGGCTGCGGCTGACATTACATCACCCAACAAAGGAAAATAAATTGACAGTCTACCAGAATATATTTGCTTATGCAGGGGATTGGTCAGATTTCAGATCAGAATCCATCAAAAATGGGAAAAAAACAACAACAACAGATCAATCCTCGCATAGGCTACATGTGCTTGTGTTGTTGGAAAGGAATCTCTTTTTGTAAATGAAGCCGCAGATAAAATTTGAAAAAGATGGATCATTTCAATTACATAGAGATCATTGAGTGCTATTATAAATTGAGATTGAAACTTGAGAGACAGATGCAATGCCAGGCTTTCATCTGAGTGACTTAAGTTTTATTTATGAGAGTGCTAAGTAGCTCAGACACTTAGCTCTTTGGATGTGAATCCATAAAGCAAAGGGCACTTGAGTATTCTATGAACCAAGTTGAGAACGCTTGTCTTGTGTTTGAATATTGATGCCCACAATGCAATGATACAGGTCTACAGATGGCAATAACTAAAGGGTATAAAGAATTGCAGTATCTGCTGGGGAAATTTTGCTACACGAGACCCACCAATATGATCAGTGCTAAAGTCTAAAATTTCCAAAGTACTCAAAATAAAGATCAAAAGAACTATAAGGAATAGCAGAAACAATGTGCAAAATCGCAGTAAAAATTGAAGGGATAAACTTGTGCAATAACACATGACAATAAACTATTAAGCACCCAACAGGTGGGGCAATATATGCAAAGCGAGCATGAAACAGATGAGAAACGGCCTGCCAAGTTTTCTCCTACCTTCACCTTTGAATTAGCCAAAATAACATGATAAACTTCACGCTGAACCTGAAATTAAGCAGACAATGAACGTGATTTTGAGATCTCAACATGCTATTCTTCGTAACCAGTCATATGAGTGCTGTTATTAGCACTGCTTTTCAACCAGCAGTTCATTACTTGCATTAACTATTTAGCAATACTTTTTCATATGGATGAATCAGTATTAAAAACTCCATGCCCATGTTTTCATTCAGTCCTGTTGCTCGGAAAATAACATTTCTACTTTCCCTGATGAGAAGTGTACAGAGGCATGACCCCACTGGTGGACAGTCGAAAATAGTGGTCTGCGCAGGGTTCGCAACATCCCAAAATTGTTATTTTCCAGTTGAGTATTATTACATAGAAATAGTCCTGTAAAGAATGAAATCATCACT